>CM061914.1:50238979-50440690 GCA_031002005.1 Vandiemenella viatica | reverse complement strand
ATGGAAAGAAAAATTTTTCGATAGCAGACTTTGAATATGGCAGGATTCAAAGGTAGCGAGGAGTGCAATAATGAAGGAGTACTGGGGAGGAAGAAAGAAAAAACAACAGGAGAGGAATTGAAATTGACACGTGGTCTCTAGCTGAACAAAAAGAAGTAGAAAAATGATAAGCTAGCGAGAAATACTTACACGATTCGAATTTATCGTAACGTTTTCTTCAATGTTATATTCATGTGTGTAATTACTTTGTCGTTAGGTATAATGACACACAAACGATGAACAACAATACAGTATAATTATAACACAATACACAGCACAATTAAAATTGAAGAAACTCACACATATGTCGTGGAATAGACTGTAGCATAAATAAATCGATATACAACGCCATCTACTGGATGGTTCAATAAATTAACACACCACCATCTGTTAGGAATAAACTGTAGCATAAATAATTGAAACAGAACTTGATCTACTGGATGATTACCCAACCTAGCTAACCAAGTGTTGTATAGATAAGTTAACACATCGCCATCTGTTAGAAACTTATGGAACTATAATAATAATTACGTGTGGTCGTAATGACCTGGTGACATGGTTTCTACTGGCTGGGCATTCTGCCCCTGTCGTAGCCGCCTTTACCTAGCCCGCCCATCCTGCCTGGTACAGGGGACCTACATTTTAACGTCGAATCCGAACCACAGTACGGTCCTGGCGTATTTCACCTCATACAGCATGCTGCGCCGGGGGTTAATGCCGGGTTAAGTGTCTATAAAAATCCTCGCCGAGACAGGGACTCGAACCGGGGACCTTTCCATCTCCAGTCAGACGCCCTAACCACTTAGCCAGCAGACCGCTTAGCCTTGGGGGGCTTACAAATAATTACAAACCATTGTCCTATGACAAACATTTAATGAACATTTATTTCGCAAATAATAAATATTGAGGTCTATAATCCAGATAAAAACTATCCTATCTTTTAAGTTGGACTAAATCACACACATTAAACAAAATTTCATCTAAATCGGTTATGTAGTTTCGGAGTTCATCCCCGACGAACATCGTGACACGAGATTTTTATATATATAAAGATTTAAAATATCCTCCAAAAGAAATGACATAAACTGAGCAATATGAACTGCTCTCTCTCTCTCTCTCTCTCTCTCTCTCTCTCTCTATATATATATATATATATATATATATATATATATATATATATTTTTGTACAGAAAGAATTAATAAACAAAGTGTATATGGGCGGAAAGATGGCACAAAACTAGAGATCTATATGGACACATGTCTCTTTAGTGAGAGCAACGGGAAAATAAATGACCCAGATGATTTAAAAATTGTTTACGAAATGACAATTCCATATATAACTACATTTTAATAATAATATTTAATTAAATTGCAATGGAGCGCACCCTCCTGTGGCAATTTCCCTACACACCCATCTTCCCCCTTTCCTGCACTCACCTACATTTGCCCTCTACAAATTTTAACTTTAAATTCTTTCAACGTTTTTGGTAAATTGTTCATCATTTCCCTTTGTAGCTTATTCCAATACCTGACACCTTTACCTAAAAAGGTGAAGTTAGTATCACCAGAAATATCAAAATAAGACACAGTTATGAGGAAAAGCATAACTGCAGAGTAATGTTTTGCCTTTACTCTTAGTTTTTTTGGAAACTGGGATATCCCTTCAAGATTTGAAATTGCTTGCATATATTTTTCTCAGTTCTTTTCGAATTGCCGCCGATTTTCTTGAATCCTTTCAGTGACGAAATCTTTGTTTTCACTTTCACATACATTTACCCTGCTGAATTCTACTAACTAATCATATTTACGATGTTTTAAATTTTTATTTTTGTAGTCATTTGATTTAACCTTCCACAAACATAGAAAATTCTTATAAAGTTCTATAAATCCTTCCAAATTATCTCTTGACCACTTTTTCAAGATTTAGATTTTTATCTGTTAAAGCAGGGTACAGTTAAATAAAGTCAGCCAGAAATTCGAACTAACAACGAACTTGTACTGACGCATCAAGACTGCAGACCGACAATGCACGTGTAAACGCTAGACCTTGTTAGACCTGCGCGCCAGATGTGCGCATTCGGAGCGCGCGCCAGGCCTCTCTGACCACCGAGCATTTACACGTAAAGGATTGATGCGCGCGCCTGGAGCGTACGCTCCAAAACCGTCGGAAAAATCGTGCGTGTAAACGGGCCTAATAAGCTGGAACGATTTGCGTTGTGTAATTTTCTGTAATTATAAATATTCTAAATGAAAAGGCCTTTAAATTATCAATTATTGCGAAAATATTTTTCTGAGATACAACTGGGGATACTTTTCTTACGTTACTAAAACATTCTCCTTATCTCATTCATCATTGTTTATTATTTCATAAATGGAACAAAATATTAAAGTCAGCTGCAGTTTTTAATTTTCTTTTGCTAGATCCTTCATTTCGATGGTACAGCTAATAAGTTTTTCATAGTTCATTGACGCTATTGTCGATAGTGAAAACTCTTTGGAAACACATTTCCGATAAGCCTCGTAAAGGTTCACACCACACTTTGAATTAGAAATAACGCTTCATCCAGCATATAATTAAAGACGCATGGAAATTCACTTGAAGGAACAAAATTAAAATTATTTTATCAACGAGCGGTTTCGTTACACGTTATCGATCCGATTTCAAAATATCAAAACAATACGAATTATAATTGGCATGAAAAATTCAGTGTGTTATAGATATAGATACCACAAGTCTAATGTTTTTCCGCGTGATACACCGTCAATTGTTGGTTGATTCAAATCTGATGACCGCTTGCGACCAAACAACTTGACTTCGTCACACCCATGGGTGAACCTGTAGGTCTATAGTATATAGAAAACACATACGGAGTTAATTAAAAGTAGAAGAATAAATATCTTCATGTTGTTGTGTTTTTTGTTACTTATTTTAAAGGTGGCAAACTAAATCGTTGAAAAACTAAGTAGCTCGGCTCCGCCTCCCCTTCCCCCATACCCCCACTCATGAAAGTACCGTTCTGCCCATGTCCTCCCTTCGATCTTTGACAAAACCATGTATTATATATACGCTCCATAGTTGATATAATCCATGATTCGATATGACTAAGAAGAAGCGGCGACCAAATCGCCATCTGCTACACCTGCACGCCAACAGGATGTGCCACCGCCACCTCGCCGGCTGGTCCAGAGACAGTCGTGCAGTAGCGGCGAGCAACGCAGTGGCGCAGAGAGGCCGGAATCGGACAGCCCATCTAGTGGAGGATACCGGAGCCGGTCAGCAAAGACGCCAAGTGAAAAGGTTGCAGGAAAGGACCCGGCAGATCCGAGACCAAACACGAGAAACCATGACGTTTCACCTACGGCATCGCTTTCGCCAGAAACTTCCTCCTGGTCATCACACCAGAACATCATCGATAACGACAGCCATTTTTACAATGACGCCCCTATATACTTCCGCTGCTTCACCCCGACCCACGAGTACATCCTCGACTCAGCGGACTACTCAGTAAAGGAGCTCATCAAGAATCTCCTAGAGCTCCGAGTAAAGACTTGCGAGAAGGTCTTCGCCTGGCGGCTCCCTGCCGAAACCACCAAGGTGCTGACTCGAGCACTTTGACCCGTCGTACCTACATCTCGCCGAGCCTATCAACGACGAGGGGAAGGACTGGTAAAGACATGTACCCTTCCCAACTATGTATGAAAGGGCTTCAACGAGGACAGATACCTCGATGACCTTGACGCCAGACTACTAGCATCAGCGTCACCAAGCAAAGAAGGCGGGCATCCAACCAGCCTGAAGAAGGTAAAAAGCCATACCACGCCGAGCAGCAAAGAGGTCAAGCATCCCCTACTACAAACACAGGATGCAGAGAGCACCACCACGCCGGGAAGCGAGGCAGCTGAGACACCCAGGGAGGACAACCACGCTGTCACGCCTCAAACAGCCCTCGATCATCTGCTTCAAGCCACCCCACCGCCACTCCTGGCCGTCATGTCCGAGATGCTCCACCGGACGGCATCCCTCCCAGAAAAAACGCGGGTAGTACTGGCCGTTTTCCTCACCGACTGCCCATCCCAGATGGCCACCGAGCGAGCCAGCAACCGTCTCGGTGGGCGAAGAAACCAAGACGAGTCCAAGCACCTAGATAGTCCTCTGCAAAATGAGGAACAAGCAATATAGGACCAACCAGCTACCGGAACCATGAAATCCAACGTTTCTCGGCAAGATGAGAAACTCACGCCACAACCGGAAGTTAGACAGAGCCTACTGCAAACCGAGCCAGCATCCAAGCAACCAGCGGAAGCCAGACGACAAAGAAAAGATCGAACATCCTGGAATGTTCAGAAGAATTCAACCACGATCAGCGAATGCTTCCGTTGTTAAGGTTTTTGGCATCAGGCGAGAGAGAGCAACAACCAATTGTGGTGTGTCTGCTGCGGGGAAACCCACACCGTTGTGGTCTGCTCGCATCCGCGTGAAGCCATACCGACATGTGCAAACTGTGGGGGTGACCATACGTCGTGCTACGGTGGATGCGCGGTCATGAAGAAGCTGCAAGCCTCTGTCGACAGAAGACGACACCAACCTAATCACACCCAGACTGTAGAAGAAGAAAATTGCCAAGAAAAGAACACCAGGAAATCAACCCTCAGTCCTCCAAGCTGCCACAGACCACTACCACGGAGCCAAGCGGAGGACCATCACAAGAATCAAAACTGCTGCGGCCATGACTGTCACCATAAACCCGACAATCAATTGGGGCAAATTGTCCAGCTCCTAACGCAGCTGATTACGACGATGATACCCAACTAACCACGCGAACCTTTAGTGGGTTTTTAAGAAAAGGACGCCGACGGCGTCCATAGCCATATTTCCCCTAACGTGAAATAAAATGTGTCCCCAAAAACCACCCAACCTGAAAAATAACAGTAAAGTTGCTAATGGCAATGGAACTGTACAGAAAATCCGTTGAGGCAGCGAAAACAAAAAAGTACTAATAACAAATATAATCTGTATTCACTAATAGTGCTTATTACTCACACGTTACTTAGGAACGATAAAATGAATATACTGTAGTTCTTAGTACATAATCTTCATCAGAAAACAGATTTTTCCTTCGTAGTATTTTATTGATAATTACAGAATTGCGGAATGAACCAATGTTTTGTTATAGCAGATGAACGGCGATGATTTGTACATTTAATCAGAAGTAGAAAAAAAATGTTGTGTTGTAGCGTAAGAAATACATTTGATCATTGAATTGTTCGTGAGTATAGTGTGTATCGGAGTGAGTCTCTGAATTTGAATAGGTTAAAATTTATCACCTAATCCCAGAAACAAGGCCAGTAGAAGCTAGCTAGTTCATTCCCTTTTTTAAAAATCTTGCTCTAGGGATAATGATGACGTCTTGGCATCTTCAGAAAATGCAGTGTAGAGTGCTTCTATATTTCCTTTTTTTTTTAAATGGATTAAGCCATCGCGCAAAGAAAATAGAATAGACTAGTCACTACAAAGCTGTAGGTAATGCTCCAGTCACAAATGTCTAACTTTGATAGTAGCAATTCGTAGGTGTGGTACTGAGCTCGTTCCTCAAGACCATCTTATAACTTGATTTGGAGCAATCACATCCACTTATTTTCAAGCGTTAAGAAGTTTCCGTCTGCCACTCATTTTGAGAAAGTTGTTTCCGTAATATTTACTGTCAAATCGATTTTTAGTGATATTGAGAAATTTGTTTTGGTGAGGTGTAAATATTCTGCAAAGACTACGGACGAAGTGCGTGTAGGTCAGATGGCCTGTGTTGTGTAATTAAATATATCGATTCCATTTATTCGTGGCTATCAGTGTCATGTCACGAAATTAAAGGGACAATCCCCGTAAGAGCAACATAAGTACTGATGTGGGGTGGGTTAGCGGTAACGATCTGGCCTCGAATTCTGGCGGACGTGGGTTCCAATCACTGATGGGCCAGCCAGATTTCTGTTTTTCATGATTTCCTGAAATCACTGCAGGCGAATGATGGAGTGGTTCCTTCAAAAATACCATGGCCGAATTTGTTCCCGTTCCCTGCCTGCAATGCTTTATAATCTCTAATGACGTCGAAAAGGAAAGAATGCAAAAAAAAAAAAAAAAAAAAAAAAAAAAAAAAAAAAAAAAAATTAAAGAAAGAGCTTAAAGCAATGGCAGCACCATATTAGATGATCAGATGGCGTAAAAAGGTCCGTCCCAAATTAGGGATACCCTCGAAAGATGAGCGAAGCTGTATCCGACGACAATGATCGTTCGACGTTCTGCCAAAATAGCGTAGTATACTTTTAAAATACAAATGACGTTACTGAAAGTGGTGACATTTTTAATGCAACGGATGCGGTAACATTTTCGAACTGTCAAAAACACTATACAATATAGGGAGTGAACGTATGAGCATAATCCATGCAATTGCGTCGAACTACACAATACCGCCCTTTGCTTATTATATTCACAATAAATTACTTACTTTCATTGATGATAGTAGTAAATGTAATTCGTATTGCCAAATGCACTATTGTGAGTGTGGAGCTCTAAATATGTGAACCATGTAAGGAATGGCAGTGAGTTGAATGAACATACTGGGAAAAACAGAGTGTTTATAACATCACTTGTGTTGTGTCTACCGTAATCACTGTATGGAAATGACAGAATCCTTCCTTTGAAAAGCAATCACCGAGTTGCTTTTTGATCACTATCCCAATTCTTACCAGGCTTTAATAACACTGGCATCGAGCATTACCGCTGGAATAGTGCTCTGACAGATCGGCGTTACGAAAAATATTTAATTATATGTTTCCCGTAACTATAATCAGTTGTGATCGATTTTTTTAATTGTTTCTCAAATAGTTACAGAAAAAGTCAGGCCTTCTTTCTAAGTTACTGCCACGAAACGTTTAACCTACTAATTTGTACTCATTACCCAGTCTGGAAAGATGTATTTCGCTCGATTT
Organism: Vandiemenella viatica; assembly: GCA_031002005.1. Classification (NCBI taxonomy): domain Eukaryota; kingdom Metazoa; phylum Arthropoda; class Insecta; order Orthoptera; family Morabidae; genus Vandiemenella; species Vandiemenella viatica. The sequence goes on along the minus strand of CM061914.1, from coordinate 50,433,670 downwards.
TAAGTTGGCAAATGCTTATGAATGGTCTAATTCTTCAAGCTTGTGGGTCCTGAAAAGGATCTTCTGGCTCATTTTAGTGCATCCTTTGTCCGAAATGTTTATTCAGACAGTTCAGTCTCATCTTATTGCTGACCACCCAGGGGTCACGTGTATAGAAATTAAGATTATACCTGCCGACCTGAAGCCACTTAAGGTCCTACTTAACAATGTGTTGAGCAATGGATACTTCCTGAAATATTCTGATAGTGACAGTGACTGTCATTCACAGTGGCTGAATACTGCTGCCCGACCTGAATCAACAATGTCCAAAAGAAGAAGTAGACGTGCAACTGAATCAAACAATACGGATATTTACGAGATGTATTCTGAGAGCGAATACCCTATGACTTTCAGTACACAGAAACATTCAACATCCAGCAATAAAAATATTAGAAGCTCTCCTAAAGGTCTGGAAAATCATCATGAAGAATCCTCATCGAGAGATTACACAAGCAAAACACCAGCACTTGAAGTCAATTAAATGTCGGTGGCTCATGGCAATCGGGTTTACAGTATCTTCTTTTAACTTCAACGGAATGAGGATACCTCATTAGGAGGAGTCAAAGGTAACCAATAACCATTAGTTGATTACCATACAGTACTAGACTGTACGCAATGGAGAATCATCTATCGGATTCGAACAGGCAGTCGTGGTTCCTTACTACACAAATGGGACAGGGTCAATCCTGCAAATTTTGACCGTGGAGCTACCTTACAGTCAATCTACCACATCGTTTCTGAACGTCCTCTTCTAGCCTGCCAAGAATCAATAATGGGCACACAAGGTGCATCTTTTGGTGTTGAATGGATCAAAACACTACATGTAGTGATGTAATATTGTTGGAGCTTGTGATTTGTCTAGACCATTTGTTTATATTGTTAAGTATCATAAGATAAATAAATAAATTGCCTAGTCAAGAATGTCAAAAGTGAAGTGAAAAATGCAGTACAGTGACGACTGTGAGATATGAGTTAAAAACCTCTAATGATTAATTATGGTTTCAATTATGAATAATTCCGATACTATTGCTATATAACCTAGCAATCATTTTGACTGTGCCAAATAACTTGCCTTTAAATGGATACTGCTATGGGGACTCTCTTTTTCATTTTCCAGGTTTTCAACATCACTTCCTGATAAAGCAAATTTATTTTACTGCTTGGAGCATTGGTTGAACATTGCTCAAAAACCCTTCAAAATTTGATCATTCTTTTTTGTGAACCGCGTTCAAAGAAAAAAAAAAGAGGCTGATTCTCGGCTTTCCAAATGGAATCACTTTTTTGTGTTTTTTTTTACTGCCTCAACGGTGTAATAGCAGCAACTCTATTGTTCATAGCTTTATCTGCTCTTTCACTGTTATTCTCTATAACTGCAGTGGGTATTGAGCTCACTACATATGCACTTTTGGGAGTAACCTGGCTATAATCGTGGTTGCGACATTTATTGGTGAAACATCGATAATATTCTTATTTCCTTGGTTCGATCGTGTAGTGCACTAACGTTCAACTATATTAAGAAACAATGTGTAAATCAGTTGTGATAGTAGCTGAATAATTATTTTCAGCATGTCGTTTTTGTTGTTAGTACCGCCGAGATGCTTATGGAAGTCCTTTGGACACAACACATTATCTTTTCGGCTGCCGGCAGGTGGGTGGTTGCAAGAAGCGGGACGTGTTGGTTGACGTGCATCCATAGTCTTCGTATTCCATGGTGGCGAAGCATGTGAAGCTTCACATCAGTTCGAGTCATTATTGCCTGATACTTTGACGACTTCTAGGAGTCTTGCTGTCCTTTCTGAGATGGAGGCGGCTAGTCTGTGACCGTCCCTTGTAGACAGCTTGCTGTGGTTTTCACCACGCAGGACATCCCCTACAGCATGCTGCGTGATCAACGCCACAGTTTGTGCAAGTTCGTGTCGCATCTCGGGGCTTTGAACAATTTTTGACAATATGACATTTGCTATAATGAACACATCGTTAGTCTCGGCTTGCTGACCAAATACTTGACATCTGAAACATTGTACAGTATTTTGCCTGCGGAGACTTTTTTCTTCCTCTTCTTTCCTTCAATTTGGAATTCAACTCCTCGAACAAGCATATTCTTCATCCGCAGTGCCGGTGGGTTTACAGTCAGGGTGAAACGTGGCGGGAGGTTTATAGAGTGCAGCCGCAGTACTGGCTTCACGTCTCGCACTGACACCCCTTCCTCTGCAAAGCTTTCTGTGACCTTTTCAATAGGTGTGGATGTCAGCAGTCTACTGATTACACAGCGCAGCAGTCTGCCGGATTCCTTGATCACCCATCTGATGTAAGATAGCGTTATGGTATCGATGTCCTGAGGTACCGAGCAATGCACACGTATCTCACCTTGACCTGGCCATATGAGAAACGGGAGTTTGGCACTGCAATTGATTTCTTCTGCCAGGGACCCAAAAGGGACAGAAAGGGATACAGCTGGTAACTGCACCACGCTATCTTTGGAAACAGTTGGCATATTCTATTGCTGTGTGACGCTAGACTGGGATTGAAGTACTTCATTGAAAGGAACAGGTGGGCCCTCTTGTTTGCTCGTGTATGACGCCCGTTCTTCATTGGTTCTTGTTGGCGACTGTTCTGGTCTGCCTCCAGGAGATGCTGGTTAAGAAATACTTCCTCTTACTAAAAATCCTCATACTTCCAAATAAATGAACATATCCAAAATGACCTTTACACAATAATGTATCATGTCTGATGTATCCGAAGACGAGAGAAACTGAGTTGAAGCATGACTGGCCCAGACTGTTTGTTGACTATTGCTACATGCCTCTTTCACTAGAATTACATCCTCTGCCAGTGGTCGTTAGAAAATGGGGATACTCTCAAAAGATGAGCTCAGCTGTATCCTAACTTTAATTAATGTACAGGATATATTCCAACAGTCTAGAATTTTTAATAAAGAAATATCGTCGCGAAAATTGGTGGACATTTTGCATGTAGCGGAGGTGATGGCGCCATGGAACTATCAAAAACCTTATACAGTAATGAAAATAAACGGGCAAGGAAATTACATGCAGTGGCGGCGAACTTTAAAATACTCTTATATTCACTGTAAATTAATTATTTTCATATTTGGTAGTAGTTAATTTAATTTGTATTACAGAGGATTGATGATGAAAGGAAAAATAATTATCCTTATTTTTCAATGTAAAGAATTTATTACAAAGTTACTACTATTACGGCGTTGTTATTGACAATAATGTTCAGTTACATACAAAATGGGTATTACTGTTTGGATTAAAATATAAATGAGGCCGGCCTCACAGCACAGACAGTAAAGAGTTTTACTGTGGCTCGGACGATCTTATTTTCGATCCATTTTATGTCAAGGAATTTATCCCGTAGTTGAGTGCCCCAAACACCTCCATAGGGCCAATCAGTCTGCTATCGTATAGTAACATGTATGAAACATCGAGGGAAAAGGAATGGCCGTAGCGTGTTTCAGCTCCCGTTACTTCATGCCAACGGTTGTAATGCAAGTGAGGAGCTACGAATAACGCCATGGGAAAAGTAGTTAAAATTACAAGATTATTTATATGTTGTGCTGTGTTGTACCTAATACTTAAAGAAGTTTTATTTTTGACGTGTTGTTCAACAACATAATTGTGGTTACTTTATATAAAGGGAGTCATATGTGCACTCCTCAATGACAGTCCTCAAATATATGATATTCACCTGAGATGATAATTAATGAGGAGGCTGCACCTAGGCAAGCAATGTATTCATAACAATCTGCCTTGTGATAGAAATTTAGAAACAGCTAACTTTGCCCGGCATGAGTTGCAATACTTGTTTTTATTTCTTAAGTGGGTACGTATATAGAAAACAGACACATTCACATGTACCAAATAATTTAAAGACAATGATTTTTATCCATTAAATTAAAATTGAAAATGATTATTCTGGTGCTTTGGGTAATACAATATTTTCGGTCTTCCGTCTTCTGCAAAAGCAGAGTATCCAGCGTTGATCGGCAGGTGGATATGAAAGTCCTGATGTGTTATCCCTCTTGACCGGAATGTCTTAAACATTCTGCATCACTATCCACTTTCGAGACATTCGCGAAAAACAGAATGGTTTCATGTGTAAATTGTGTTTAAGAAGGTTGATGAGAGTGGGTGGGTGGGTTTTTGTAAATCTAATGAAAGCAATACATTTCTCTTTCTTTTAAAGTAAACGTGTGCAGTGTTCTATCAAAAATCTGATAGAAACTGAGTATCTATAAACAATTTGAGAAATTGAGATGGGTGGGAATAAAGGGGGAAGATGGGTAGGATTTTTGTGAACCAAATGTAGAGAGAACTTTTCTGTTTGCTTTAAAGTATAATGTGCAAAGTTCTTTCAAAATCGGATAGAAACTATAGCTTTGTATAAATAACATAAATTGGATGAAAAGAGAGGGGTTGAGTTTCTGAAAATCAAATTTAGACTATTTTTCTGTTTATTTTAATGTATACATGTGCAAAGGACCATTGAAATCGGATGAAATCTGTTATTATGTATAAAGAACGTTTACAAAAGTAAGGGGATGGAAATGGAGAGAAGGGTAGGATTTCTGAAAACCAAATGTTGATACTATTTTTCTGTTGGTTTTATAGAATACGTGTACAGAGTTGTGTCAATACTGGATAAAAACTGTATGTGTGTGCAAAGAACACTGACAAAAATTAAGGTGGTGGGAAGGGGGATCGGTTTTCGCAAATCATTGACGAAATCCTTCCGGTTCCTTGCTCCATGTGTTTTCACACGTTTGATATCTTTGATGTCGACAAGGCGTAAAGCAGTAGGAAAAAAATTAAAGGTGTACAACTTTGCTTCCGCCGTTTTTCAATAGTTGGCTACAGTGGTAAGTAGCGGTCGAGATAAACATATCGCAGACGTCAGGCAGTTAGCTGTGAGCTTCGTCAACATAACCTCATTCAAACATTAGTCGATTTGTGTGTGCATCGTAACGTTGTTCTCGATTGAAAATGTCAGTGTACGAGCCGAATTCTCGTCATTTGCGGGAGGCTCTGCTTTTTTGTTTCAATATGAAGAAAACTGCGGCTGAGTCTCATCGAATGCTCTCCAGTACTTATGGTGAGGACTGTATTAGTGAGAGAACATGTCGCGAGTGGTTTCAACGCTTCAGGAATGGTGACTTTAACGTGGAAGACCGGCATAGTGGCGGAAGAGAGAAAGTTTTCGAGGATGCAGAATTGGAGGCATTGCTGAGTGAAGACTAGCGTCAAACTCAAGAAGAACTGACACCATCATTGGGGGTGACACAGCAAGCCATTTCAAAACGTATTAAAGCCATGGGTATGATTCAGAAAGAAGGAACTTGGGTCCCATATGAGTTGAAACCGAGAGACATTGAAAGGCGTTTGTGTGTTTGTGAACAGTTGCTTCAGAGGCAAAAACGGAAGGGTTTTCTGCATCGCGTTGTGACCGGGGACGAAAAATGGGTTCATTACGATAACCCTAAACGCAAAAAATCATGGGGATATCCCGGGCATGCTTCCACGTCGACGACCAAACCGAACATTCGTGGGTCCAAAATCATGCTCTGCCAGCTCGGCGTCGTGTACCATGAGCTGTTAAAACCAAGTGAAACAATCACAGGTGATCGATATCGAACGCAATTAATGCATTTGAGCCGAGCATTAAAAGACAAACGCCCGCAATACAGTGAGAGGCACGATAAGGTGATTTTGCTGCACGACAATGCTAGGCCCCACGTTGCAAGAGTGGTCAAAACGTACCTCGAAATGTTGAAATGGGACGTCCTACCCCACCCGCCGTATTCTCCAGACGTTGCTCCCTCTGATTATCACTTGTTCCGATCAATGGCCCACGACCTGGCTGAGCAACACTTCCGATCTTATGAAGATGTCAAAGAGTGGATTGTTTCGTGGATCGCCTTCAAAGATGAACAATTTTTTCGACGCGGCATTCGCACACTGCCGGAAAGATGGGAAAAAGTTGTGGCCAGCGATGGACATTACTTTGAATAATATCTGTGTAAGCATTTTGTTCAATAAAGGGTCATATTTTTGAGGAAAAAACGGCGGAAGCAAAGTTGTTAACTATTATCAACCAAGTTACATTTATTAGACTGTTCTCGATGTTTCAAACACGATATCTCTGGTAACATCTATAACTTTTATTATATATTTATCATTAAATTTGAACTTATAAGTCTACGGATTGTTATGAATTAACATTTTTGTCTCTAATTTACGCAGTAGATTTGGTAACTAAACAAAATTTCTGTAATTACCGTGTCATTTTACATTGTTGTGAATCTCACAGATATCAATGTCAGCTGCTAAATCTGAAGTTGTCAACACTCTCATGTTGCAAATTGAAGGCAACTGATTTTAACATTTTGTTTAAAAGCAATAACTTTAATAACAATAGTTGCATTACATGATTAAATATCGGACATGTCACCGTTCTTGAAATTTCTGAATATAGTTCTCTCTTTACATAAATTTATATGTGTCAAGTACTTCATATAGAAATGTGTGAGTGAGACACTTTTTTTGCATGAATGTTATTTTATTTACCACCTGTCATTCAACGTTACCAGCAACTGCATCATTTATGTTTCTCCGTTCTTTTCTGCTATTCCAGCAGCACCACTGGTTTCCAACCTGTTACGCACTGGACCTCGACCACGAAGTCCTGTTTTAGCCGCGAAATATGCAGACGCACAGAGAGCTACCGTCCCATCTGTTCTCCGAAAACACTGTGGCTTCCCTATTACAGCAGTCGGTATCGACAACCGAGCTCTATCGATATGGAAATTCCCGTCGATTTGCATTCGTAATTTTTGGATGCTAGCTGGTCGGCCGTGACGTGGATAGAGCCAGATACTGAACTGTACCGAAATGTAATATTAATCGCAGCCAGTGGATATTTTTGGAATCAACTACTCAAGACGACGGGTCGTTCTACCGGGGTATTTTTTCTTCCTAGTCCTTTTAAGGTCCAGAGCTTATTGTTATTTGCTGTTCCACTGTCGATATCCGTTTCATCCTTCTCCTTCATTCCCCTAATCCTGTCCCAATTCTATAACCCTAATATTGAACTTTCTTGTTGCTGTAGTGCTTTGACAGAGAAACGTCGCAAGTATTACTTTGTGTTCCCCGTAACTCAGTTCATCTGATTTTTTATTTTAACAAAGTTGTATGAGACGCACAATTTGTTCGCATGAAATATTTGACCTACGAATTTGTATTCATTGCTTTGTCAAGAATATCGCAAATAAAGTGTGAGGTGGAATAGTTTCACAACACTGAGAAATGAGTTAAAACATGTAATGAAAAATAATACTTTCAAATCAGGATAATTTCGAAGCCATTAATAAATACTACGGCAAACAATGTGCATGATAAATAACTTATCTTGAAATGGATACTAGCATTCTGACAGTGATATCTTAATTTTTCAGGTTTTCGGCATGCAATATAGTTATTTTACTCCTGGGAATATGATCTGAATATTCTTCGAAAAACAATCAAGCACTTGTGCGTGAACAGCGTTTAACGAAAGGGGAGAAAACAGGGAGATGAAAAGACATGTTTTTCTTTATTTCCCAGCTTCCAGATGCCGCATTAAGATAAAATAAACCTCATATTAATACTGTCACTCAGGACTTCACTGGTATTTGAAATCCTATGAAAATACGCCCTTTTGTTTAAGCGGGAATCGCACTGGACAAACACCATTTTCTTCTCGCAGTCGACATGTCTAAGCGCAGCTATGTAATAAAGATTAATGCAGCTAAATTTTACACCGAGATGGGAGGAGGCCAATATTGGCCTCCTACCTATCATTCGGGAGGACCGGGGTTAAACTCGGTTCGGCCATCCTGTCTGAGGTTTTCCGTGGTTTCCCTCAGACATTTAGGCGAATGCTGGGATGGTTCCCTACAAGGCCACGGCCGACCTTCCATCCCCCTTCCCTCCCCGTAGTAGTAGATTGGCTGAAAAGAGTCCCCTATGACTCTCCAGCAGCCCGCCTCCCAGCCTTCTGCTGGGAGGAATGAAATGTAAAAAAAAAAAAAAAAAAAAAAAAAAAAAAAGCTAAATTTTATTGTGGATAAATTAATATATTATTTCCTCATTTGTTGGGTAAAAATGCTACTGCTATGCTATTTAGTACAAACAACACAGTGTTAGAAATTACTTTTAGAAGATTATCATTATTTCCGATTCTAAATTTAATCAATATTTTCATAATTTTTCCGTTCGATTATACGTTTTATTTAAATATTAAACATCCACTCTTACCTACCAGCAAGTATTTGCATAAAACTAGTATTAGATAATTCATACCGATTAGCTACATCTCATCAGTCCTTGCCATAAGAAATATTCAGTGCAAAAATTTCTGCAGCTACAACGCTAGGAATAATTAGTCACGTCCAATATATGTCAGAGTTTTTGTTTCTGCGACTTTCTGTTAATGTTGTGAATGTAACTGTGACGTTATTTCACGATCATCTCTAATAACTACACCTCCAAAGAGTATAAAATAAACTTTTACACATAATCATCCCAGCCAGCATCTATACACCAACTGATCTACTACACGCCACCACCCACAGGCCTACCAACCACGCGGAAATCTTCCGACAGTCACAAAAAATTTTCAACCAGATCGAGACCATCCGATCCGAAGTTGACAGACTGGAGACTGTAGGCACAGTAATCCATAAAGCCCCATTAAGCAAGATAATGAATCCTCAGTAAAAATTCTTTCACCAGGGATAAATAAGAACACGCAAGGATTTCCAAGAAAGATCTTATTTACCGATCACAGCCTGGTTCCTCGCTAAAGTGTACCAACTACGTGTCTCCCCCCCCCCCCCTTACACACACACAAAAAATCTAAAACTGCAGATAATGTTACGAACAGTAAAAAAATCTAATTATTTTATGTTTCATACTATTACTATATTACTCCGCGATTCACTAAAAGTGTGTGGCGGAGGGTGCATTGCACCTATCTGGGAGGGTAATGGTTTGGAAGGGATATACGGGATATGGCAGGAGGCGCCCATGGGCTATTGTGAGGAACCATCTCAGCATTCGCATGGAGCGATCTGCGAAAACCATGGAAAACCCAGATCAGGATGGCCGGAGTGCTTTATCGAAAGCTACTCCTGTAGGATTTTATGTTTAGTCCCCCGGTAAATCCTTTCTATTCCACTCCCTAATCGCTCATGGAAAAAATGAGTAGAGAAATGAATCGGTTCTGGCCCTGATTTCTCCTATCTTATTTTCGCGGTCATTCCGGGATATGAATGTTGCTGGTAGCAATATTTGTTTACAGTCATTCCGAGATATGTCAGTCGAGAATTTTTCAATTAGCTTCTGTCGAGAGCAACGCCTTCGGTGCTCCAGGTCTTCCCAACCTAACTCCTTCAACATCGTATTTACGCTTTCCCTCCAACTATATATACCTGTCACGAATCGGGCGGCTCTTCTTTGGGCCATCTCTAATGCCTCCATTAATCCCTTTTGATGGGGACCCCATACAGAGCAACAATATTCTAAGTGAAGCCGCACTAGTGACTTTTATGCAATCGATTTAACTTCCGGAATGCACTGATTTAAATTACGACCTAGAAATCGCAGCGTACGATTTGATTTCCCAAATACATTCTCGATATGCTCATTCCACGACAAATTATTACGAATTGTTATCCCTAGGTATTTAGCGGAATCTACCGTTCTAAGGACAGTGCCATTAATTGTATATTCAAAGGTAAATGGTGTCAGCTTTGGCATTCGAATGAAGTGTCAAATATGGTTGATTTTAAAGAGCTATTGCATCTGTCATTGGATATGGTACGCTGGAAATTATTAGCTTATGAAAACAGTTTTCACTAATAATATGTAAATGTAGTTTTTGTATGTAATCCTCATAAGTAGTTAGTAATATCATCTGCAAACATATATTTACATGGACCAATAGGATTTTAAGTGTCGTGATACGAACAGGAGAACAAAAAGTTCAACTTAGTTGAAACTGCATAGAATTCTTCAGTCCTTCGTAGAACAGTACAGACTAGCTTAAGCCATTGACGGAGCTTAGAGAAAGAACACGAGTATATGAGGAGTAGCTTTTTAGAGTAAGAGGTCTTTAAAGGTTGTCCTGATTAGATTAAAATACGGAGGCGATCTGTGATTAACCCCGAGAGTTCTCTTTTCAAAATTTCAATCATATCTCTTGATCTGTTTGCAGATGATTTTTTGTGTCGTTGCCTCAACGGCTGTGTATGGCCCCGCTACCTTCGGTGGCTTTGTTATTTAATGCAAGATTAGGGATGTTTTTGGGGACACTATTTATTATGCAATTTTAGGGGAAAAACCAGTGCTATGGCCATCTAGGATGACCTTAATGGTGAAAAAACCCCTCTATTTTTCGTGTATTCATTTATACTGGGTTGTAGACAATGCTAAATGGCACCTTATATTTGTGCCATGTTCTCGGCATTATTGTACCAAGAATTGACAGTCTTTCTTTGGTTTGTCTTTTTGCTTCTATTTTTTCTAAGTATTTAGTGGTTTGTATTAATATTTCTGTATTTATGTTTTCTGTGTTTGCTTCTCGATGTAGATGGTCAATTGAAGTATATTGTGATTCATTTGGAATCGTCCTGAGGCATCGGTTCTGTATTCTCTAAATGTTCATTATATTTGTTGGGCTTGCCATCCCCCATATTTGGCATCCACACAGTAAGAACGGTTGTATTACTGATTTGTATATCCGTATCTTGGTGCTTGTTCCGAGGTCGTTGTTATGAAGTATAGGGCCAGGTTTTGTGCTACTGCCAGTACTTTTCTTCTCTTGTCCATTATACATATTTTCTTTGAAGAGCAACTTTTTGTCGTTTGTTATGTCCAAGTATAGATGTTAATTTACCCATTCTATGTTCCTTCACATTACGTTCAGCTGTCCTGGTAGTAAGGGTCTCTTCTTAGTGAAATACATTTCTGCGCATTTGTTAGCGTTGATTATAATCTGATCTTTGCGGCACCAGTCCGTAAATTCATCTATTCCTCTTTATAGGTGGGTTATATTAAGGTCATGTCTGTTTCCGGTCGTGTCATCAGCAAATTGAGCCTTCTTTACATATAGTGGTATGTGGGAGTTATTCACATATAGGCCTACACTGAAGCATGGTGCCGCGATATTTGATCCCTGTGAAATGCCCGCCGATATCGTATGAATTGACGACCTTTCCCCATCTACTGTCATAGGACCTTCGATCCTTCAAGTAGCTTCCTTTTATCTTTATATAGCAATGTTTTATTTTCGTTTGTGTGCTAAGCTTAAATATTAAGTATTGGTGCCATACTTTGTCGTAAGCCTTCTCGACGTCGAAGAAGACGGCTTCCGTGGACTGGCTGTAGTTGAAATTCCTAATGATATCTTCAGTTATCCGTAGTAGTTGGCTGGTCACTTCTACTCGGCTCTGGAATACAAACTGTTCCGCTCAGATTTCATTTTTTCTGCTTCAAGACTGGCGTTTAATCGTTTGATCAGCATTCTTTCTAGAAGCGTTGAAGTTGAGGAGAGTACACTGATAGGGCGGTTGTTTTCAGCTAAGCTTTGGTCTTGCCGTTATTTATTAGATATTGCCGTTATTTTTTGTGATTTTCCATGTAGTCGGAAAATACGAGCATTGTATCAGACATGCATTGAAGATTCTTGTAAGTAATACTTCGGCTTTTTTTGAGAGGTTTTTCAGATGTTGATTTCCTATTTTATCGTGCCCTGGTGCCTTTTTCATAGTTATCTTTTTGATGATCGCTCGGACTTCACCTGGTGTTGTCAGCTCTGGCTGGTCCCTCGCTGGGGCTTGGAGGATCTCATCTGTTTGTCTTCATTGTTCTCGACCTCTTGTTGTTCTGCTATTGTTAATTCGTATTCTGCTGGTTCATACAATTGCGTGAAGTTTTCTGCTAAAATTTCTGCTTTTGCTAGTGGGGTGAAGCACTGCCCCGCTGGTTCATTGATGGCTATCTTGGTCTCTCGTGGTTGTTTCAGGACTCGAATCAGTTGCCACGCATCTCTATTTTCGAGCACTAGTTCAGACATTCTATTTTCCCACTTTTCTGTTCGCCTCTCTTGTAGTCGGTAGCGGAGCTGTTTTGCGTATCGTTGATACCGGCGTCTGTCGGCGGGGTCTCGGTATCGTTGCCAGAGCTTCCTGTGGCTATTGCGTAAATATCGGAGATCCTCTAGTAGGGGTGGCAATTCTTCTCTGCAGCTGTCGTGAAAAGTGGTAGTGACTGATGCCTTGTGCTCCGCCTGGAGTACTGTCTGATCAAAATGTTTTATTGCGTTTTTGATTCTGTCTGGTGTTGAAATATTATATGTGGGTTTGATTTTATTGTGGACTAATCTCTTGAAATACTGCCATTCTACTTGTTTGGTAGTAGTAGGTTTACTGTGTGGTAGGATCTAATTCCGGAACTCCAGCATTACTGGTAGGTTGTCTGAGGAATGTTCATCCATGGTCTTTAGTCCTATTTGTTTTGTGATGTTTATTGTCAGGACTATATCCAGTACGTCTGGTTGTCCTTGGACATTAAATGGGATGTATGTGGGATCTTCCGTGCCGAGGATCCCGACATTCCTCCTTTTTGCCAGTCGTAGTGGTTGTTGTCCTCTGGCATTATTTCTTCTGGAGTTCCAAACGAAGTGTTTGGCGTTTAGGTCCGCTCCTATGATCACCTTGTTGCCAGTTGCTAGGAGCTCGTCCAAGTCCACTTCGATTAGGTTTCCATTGGGAGGAAGGTAGGCCGCAATCAGTACAATGTGGCCTTCTTTTGTGTGTATTTTAATCGCTGTGGCCCCTATTTCCATAAGTTGTGGTGTCCTCATTGGCTCGGGTGTGAGATTTTTCTTGACTATCACTGCTGTTCTGCCTCCCCGCCTGCCGATTCTATCTGTTCGATAGACCTCGTAACCGGTGAGAAGGAAGCCGTCCCTCGGTTTAAGGAAGGTCTTTGAGACGAGAGCTATCCCTCCTTCCTCTCTCTTTATGAATTCTAACATTTCAATCCGTTTGTTGTTTATATTGTTGCAGTTCCAGACTACAATTTTCAGTTTGTCTTTTGGTCTGTGAGCCATTAGTCCATTAAACTCGTTACGCCTTCAACGAGGGCGATTAGCTTATTCCACAATCCCCTCGCTCGTTTGAACTTGTTCTTTGTTTTCTTCAGCGTTTACAGGAATTGTTAATTTTTATAAACGATCACGGAGACAAAGTGAAAAGCCTTTTTAGATTGTTTGCTGATGATGCGGTTATTTATAGGGAAATAAGAAATTTGACCGATTGCTTAGAAATTCAGCGCGATCTGGATGTTATTTTGGCTTGGTGCGCTGAGTGGCAACTTACTCTAATTTGTAAAAAAGAGCAAGACATGAGCATAACTAACAAAAAGAATCCAATTGTTCAGAAATACGAGTTAAACAATACAGTTATTGATATGGTCGATTCTATGAAATATTTGGAGTAACACTACAAAGGAACATGAAATGGGACATACACATTAATTCGTTAGTAGGTAGAGCAAATTCTAGGCTGCGATTCATAGGTTAAATCTTGAAAAATTGTAATGAACTAACAAAGGAGATAGCGTACAAATCTCTTGTGCGTCCACATTTGGATTATTGTTGTGCCATTTGGGACCCTTTCGTAAGCGGTTGATCGAAAGTATAGAGAAAGTACAGAGAAGAGCCGCTCGATTCGTGACCGCTTGCTACAGTCCTTATGAAAGCGTCACAGAACTGATTAGTAGATTAGGTTGGGAGTCTCTGGTAGATAGACGACACACGTTTCGTTTAAACTTATTGGAAAACATGCGTACTCCCACTTTCACTTTTGAGTGTAGCGAAATACTTCTTCCACCAACCAATTTGAGTCGGAAGGACAGGAAAGATAAAATTAGAGAAATTAGGTGTCGGACTGATTCTTATATGAATTCTTTTTTCCCTCGTACCATTAGGGATTGGAATGCACAGCAAAGAGATTAGCTTTGGTGCTGAGCACCCTCTGCCACCCACAATTTTGTGAATTGCAGAGTATATATGTAGATGTAGATGTAGAATTTCTGTAGGTCATTCCCGAAAAAGCTTGTGCTGTCGTCGTGATCTGCGTTGTCTTCTTCCTCCCTTTCTCTTTTGTTTGATTTCTATCTTTGTTCCCTGTTTTTCTGAATATTTGGACCTGCTGCTGTGTCCGCGTATGTTGTTTTTCCCTTGTTCCTTGTGGATTGGTTCTGGCTCTCTCTTGTGGTTAATGTTCCACTGGTGTTTGGGTGTTCTTCCTTCTTCTTAATATTCTCTTTTTGGTTTTCTTTGTTGCGTACTGCTCTCTTGGGTCGTAACTGTTCCTGCCGGGTTAGGTGAAGGTGGCTAAGACAGGGGTGGAATGCATAGCCAATAGAAACCCTGTCAAAAGGTCATTACGACCACACGGAATTATTATAATAATGATCGGTAAATAGTTTTGATAGAGTGACGTTACGAATAATATCTAATTATCTATTTCCCTTTATGTCGATCACTTGGTTTTATATTTTACAAAGCTCTGTGAGTAAAAATCATGCTTTCTATTGATGTTATTCGCAGGAGCCATTAGGACTACTAATCGCATAATTTAGATTGTCAAAAATTATGTGAGAAATGCAATAAGGTCATGAAATATGTTAGAAACAACTAACGATGAATTATAGTTTCAGTTCCGAATAATTTCAATGCTGTTGGAACGTAATCCGGTAAACATTAATACTGTGATCAATAAATTATCTTTAAACGGCTTCTAAAGTGAAGACACTATTATCTTAAATTTCCATGGTTTCTACGTCACTTCAAAATGAAATATACTTACTTTAGTCCTGGTAATCTGGTTTGCACAATATCTGAAATCCAATAAAAATTGGTACAGTTGATTTTGCATTAATCGCACTTAAGAAATAGCATTTAGTTTCTCGCAGCCAAAGAACTTAAATCAAACTACATAAAAATTTCTAATGTACTGGATTATCAATATTCACACCAATGTCACCTTCTCCTTTTAGTGGTATCTTAGTTTAGTGATATTTCAGTATACCATACACATTGAAACTTCCAATTTCCTACACTGGTATTGTTTGTTTAAAGCCACCAGATTGCCAAATATTAAACTTTAAAAGGTTTGTCATAATTCCTGATTGCAAACATCATGAAAATGAGGAGAATCTTCATTTTACATAAATCCATTTTGTGTAAATATGTGACATTTACTCATTCCTACTAACATATATCTCCTTAAAACATTTTAAACAAGCATTAAATAAACACTACTGATTAACTTCATCTGAACAGTCCTTACCATAAATAATATTCAGTGCTAAAAACTCTACAGTTCCTAAGCTCCAAATAACAGTTATAAACAGAATGACTTTAATTCACAAATAATGAAACAAAAATTCGTATTGTAAATAATTTCTTGATTGAAAGAAAAAGAATTATTACCGTGTGTTCAATGTCTGTTTTATTATTATTATTTTACTTATTGCTTTACGCCTCGTCGACGGCTAAGGTCGTAAGAGGCGGGATGGGACTGGAGACAAGAATGGGAAGGAATTCGGCCGTGGCCTTTCTGAAGGAAGCATCCCGGCATTCACCTTGAGTGATTTTGGGGAAACCATGGAAAACCCAAATCTGGATGCCCGGACAGAAATTCGAACCCGCGTCCTCCCGAATGCTATCTGGTTAACCTTCCAGTACGTTGCGATAGAATGATGGTGTTATATGTAAGTAATCTTCAGCAGTAGAAAATTAATTTCAAGCAGTTTCACAAATAATGAGGTATCAGTAATAGTTACAATCCTAACTTATTCTATAGTAAAGTGTGCAATATACATAAGATAAACATATTTCCAAGTGACATATATCTATAAATTTAGGCTATAAATTTGTTCATTTTTTAAATTCTTTAAAAGAAAATACATTTTTTACTCTTAACATGATCTTCTAATTTACATTAACTGAAAAACAGATCATGTAGCCTTCGTTATATTCTCTTCTAGTGTGGAGCAAATGATGCTTGATATGCCCAGTTAGTACCTTTTGCAATTTACTTTTGCAATGAGCATAGACAATCTTATACATAAAAATCAATGTTTGTTTGTTCGTCTTCAATGCATTCCTATACCATTTATCAGATTGCAATGAAACTTTGGAGAGTTTTCGAGTGTGCGTCTGCGAAGGTTCCTATGAAAAAAAATTTCCTAAAAGTCACCCCCTATTCCCCATAACACCCCATAATTTAGGCAAAACCACATTTTTTATCCGATTTAGATAGGAATTTGTACACTTATACTTTAAAACAAACATAAAAATACTGCCTATGTTTGGTTTCCGAATTTTCATCCCCTCTCCCCCTTTCCAACCCCATTACGTTTTTACCTTATAATTTAGGCAAACCACATTTTTTATCCGATTTAGTTAAGAATTTGTACACTTATACTTTAAAACAAACATAAAAATACTGCCTACATACGGTTTCCGAATATTAATCCCCTCGCCCCCTTTCCACCCCCATAATTTAGGCAATACCACATTTTTTATCCGATTTAGATAGGAATTTGACAATTATACCTTAAAACAAACATAAAAATACTGCCTACATATGGTTTCCGAATATTAATCCCCTCGCCCCCTTTCCACCTCCATACTTTTTTCACCCCATAATTTAGGCAATACCACATTTTTTATCCGATTTAGATAGGAATTTGTACACTTATACTTTAAAACAAACAGAAAAATACTGCCTACGTATGGTTTCCGAATATTAATCCCCTCGCCCCCTTTCCACCCCCATAATTTAGGCAATACCACATTTTTTATCCAATTTAGATAGGAATTTGTATACTTATAGTTTAAAACAAACATAAAAATACTGCCTACAAACGGTTTCCGAATATTAATCCCCTCGCCCCCTTTCCACCCCCATAATTTTTTCACCCCATAATTTACGCAATACCACATTTTTTATCCGATATAGACAGGAATTTGTACACTTATACTTTAAAACAAACAGACAAATCCTGCCTATGTATGGTTTTCGAATTTTCATCCCCTCTCCCCCTTTCCAACCCCATTACGTTTTTACCTTATAATTTAGGCAAACCACATTTTTTATCCGATTTAGTTAAGAATTTGTACACTTATACTTTAAAACAAACAGAAAAATACTGCCTACGAAAGGTTACCGAATATTCATCTCCTCTCCCCCTTTCCACCCCCATTACGTTTTTTACCCCATAATTTAGGCAAAGCACATTTTTTATCCGATTTAGATAAGAATTTTTTACACTTATACTTTAAAACAAACAGAAAAATACTGCCTACGTATGGTTTCCGAATATTCATCCCCTTTCCAACCCCGTTACGTTTTTACCCTATAATTTAGGCAAACCACATTTTTTATCCGATTTAGATAAGAATTTATACACTTATACTTTGAAACAATCTGAAAAATACTGCCTCCATATGTTTTCCAAAGCGCATCCCCTCTCACCCTTTCCAACTGAAAATGAATGAAACAGCAGTTTAAAATTTATATGTAAATATTTTTTCATTTAATCTACGTGCCTACTCAAGTCCAGCAATAGTGAAGCATTGCCGGGTCAGCTAGTCAATCAATAAAATAAATATAGGTGTGGTTCTTAACCGGAATGCTCTTTCACATTACTTAGGGGATTAAAGTAAATAACAAAGCTAATGTGAATAATTAGAGCTGGACAGCATATCTAGCTGGGTTGGTAAACATGGAATGAAGATAAATTCAAAGAAGAGTCAGCTTATTAGATACACAGTTAATAACTAAAAGTTAATTATGATTATAAGGTGAGAAAAGAATTGCTTATTGATGACTTGAAAACGTAGAGAGCTAAAAAAAGTTCTAAAAAAATTACGAGACTTCAAGATCTCAGCACACCAAGGGGAGAAGGAGGTCCAGATTACCGAAAAAACACCTCCCATAATTAATGGAACCCCCTAAGAAGCTCAACTACTGCGCAGCACACATTGGACAGGTATTCGAAAAAGGTTTCAAAATCCTTCACTTGTTGAAGACAGTGATGAGGGGATATGCGAGAGAAGGAAAGGAATATGGTTACAAAATTTGGTCAGGTCATTGCTTGAATGTGGTGGTGTGGTATGGGACCCACGTTTTGGGTATCAAATACAGGAGTTGGAGGAGTTTCAAGGAAGGGGTTGCTATATTCATCTCTGGAAATTACCGGATAACACAGTCAGTAACCGAAATGATAGAAGAGCTGGAATGGGATTCATTGGAAGACAGGTGTAGTGATGGGAGTGTACAAGGCGTATATTGGTGGAGAGATGTGGAAATATATTGTTGTAAGAGTTAAAAGTAATGCACAAGGGTGTGGGATTGTTCGGTTCTCATTTGTAGGTAAGAGGGTCAGGCAGGGGCGGATCCAGGGGAAGGGGGGGGGGGCTAGGGAGCTCAAGCCCACCCCAAAAGTATTTAGGTCTGTCTCCCACATTGTAATTTTGGAGATCTTTTTTTTCATGTATCTGTATGGATTTGAGGCCCGAGGAGACTATAAATACTACCTTTTGCCCTACTCAGCCCCCCCCCCCAAAGCATAAAATTACTAAAGGCAAGACCCCTAAACCAAAATCCACTCAAACCAAGCCCCCGAAACCAAATTCCGCTCAAGCCCCTCCCAAACCAAAATCCTGGATCCTCCACTGGGATCAGGGATTGGAATAAGTTTCCAAGAGAAATAATGAATAATTCACCAAAATTGGTGAAACAATAAAATTGATATTTGTAGAGGGAAAAAGTAGGTAGATACAGGATATGGAGGAAAATGGTTGTGTAAGGAAATTGCGACCGTAGCATTAATTTAAACATTTATTGACACTATTCACGTTGAAAAATTGAAAACATAACTACGAAAATGGATCATAAGAGAATTGAAGTTACAGTTATGAGTGTTGGAAACAGTTGGAGCTCGTCTATTCTTTGTGGCAATAATGCTTCCGTAGAGATCACCGCTATGATGAGACGGGCAATGGAGTGACGATTAAACCCGAAATGCATTTGCCTGGCGTCGTTTGTTCTTTGATCAGCTGTATGCGAGACTCCAGTTAGGCCAGATGTAAGACCCTATGTGATGCAATGTATCTACTAGGCCCTCGGCTGCCTCATACAGTAGATTTCTTCTACCACCGGAGATGTCTGCTGGCCGAATCACTCCTCCAGGCCATCACTGGTCATCACATACCACATACGTTAAAACTTTATAAAATCACACGGGAACTGAATTGATTGGGCTAGACAGTGTTTCTCAAAGTGGGGTAAGCTAAACCCTAGGTGTTCGCAGGTTGATCGTGGGGGGTTCTTGACAAGATTTACGAAATGGTGGACTGACCGTCACAAGCGTATAACCCAACACGTATAATGGTTAATATCGCTCATTGTTGGTAATAGTGGAGCTTAAAAAAAAGGAAGTTAGCTGTTTTTTGTTAAGTGGGTTCGCTATTGCCACGGAATTTTTAATCGAAACGATTCCTGGGTTTCCGTTTTTTTACACCTATGGCGCGGAAAGTGTTTATAATATTTTTACGTCCACTATCAACACAGCGTCTCCCGCTAAAAATCTTACAATTGCGGTTTATGGCATATAATACAGCTAGGTCCAACCATCCATCGTCTTTGTAGCGATTCTCTTATATCAAAGCCAAGATCCAGTAATCAATTCATCGCACTTATAAATGCCATTAAACATTCCCATGATAACTACTAGATCTTTAGCGGCCGCGAAACAACTCCACAGTATTAGCAAATTGAATTATGCCACAGAAATTAATATGAATTAAGGTAATACGAAAATTAAATAAATGCACTGCATCTGCAAGTGCTACCAATGATGAGTGTTACGGTCCAATGCACGTAATGCTTGATGTACCGTTTGTTCCACGTAGTCCTATACTTTCTGTAGCATGTACGCATTACAAACGCCTCCTCATATTCGTCATGGAAAGAGGAGGTATCGATAACGTGACCAAGAAGTCTTATTGGTATGACTTCAACGAAATAAGTAATTCATCTCGCTTGAACCATTCAGTATACGAATTACTCTCACTTTGCCGTGAGTTATGTTAATTTTCTGAGTTCTTAGATCTCATTGCAACGTATTTTGTCGCAACATAATCTAATGTTTCAGAGATTATTCGTTGCGTCTTGTATCACAAGTATTAAATTGGTGACATTAGTTTTCTTCAAAAGGGCACTTCGTAATTCTAGCTTGTTTCTAAGGTGACTTCTTACTGATAAATGTTACTGTACAAAATACGGTCTCAGAAAAGACACTCTTGTTTCAAAACCACTGCAAATCTGTTTCATTTCACAAATGCGAGGAATATTTGAAGAATTATTGCCAACACTATGGTATTTTTAATGAAGTTTTTTTTTTTTTTTTTGAATTCATGCACATTGCAAATTTTAGAACCCGGGTTTTTGGCCCAAGAAAGATATTATTTGAAAAACCAAAATCATCTTGTGTTTATTAATGTATATTTACACACAAAAATACTCCTTCTGCGGTGGAACTAGGTTGCCACTTTTCATTTTTTTGTAACAATAAGAGTACATTAGTGTTTTGCGATGGCAAAAATAGAGTACTGTGTTTAGAAAAAGAGTACGTTTATTGTTTGAACACATATTAACCAAATACTTAATCTTTCTAAACACTTACGCAGTATCTGTACAGTATATTTAAATTAAAATAGTCTTTGTTAATCTGAGGGAAGAGTTGTTTCTTTCATCTCTTCACTTCGCATTCATGACAGAAAAAAACTCTGACTGAATGCAGAAGTGGCAGGTACAGGTAAAAGAAATTATTTCAATTTTTTTGAAAATCTTCACTTTTGTTGAATATGTACTACAATTTTTGAGAAGTTGGCAAATTAGTAAAACTATTGTCATCTATAAGTTTTCCCTGCAACTCATTCAGCAGTATATATATACAAACGGTCCATAGAATTTGCAGTTTATGCTTCAATAACACACACAAAATGTTCATATTGAATGGGTGATAGTTTAGTTATGTACACAACACAGTACACGTATAAAATCAGTGGGTCAGTGACACAATCCACAAAGCAAGAAACTATTTTAAACACAAAATAAATGTTCAGCCGACTCCGGTCGAATATGACGGACTAATGGCAGGATAGAAGGCATTTTTAGGCGTCTACTACACACGACATATTCGGTTAAATGCGGCCGAGTGAAGGAAAATTCCAAGGTTTCGCTCGGATATTATTTTTGTTCGTAAAAAGCTAACCAGTATTTTCACATACTCTACTACTTTCATTGATTATAGCGTACCTTAAATTGGATTTATTTTCTGGCTTTACGCCTCGTCGACGTCGAGGTCATTAGAGGCGGGATGGGACTGGGGACAAGGAACAGGAAGGAATTCGGCCATCGCCTTTTGAAGGAAGCATCCCGGTATTCGCCTGGAGTAATTTGGGGAAACTATGGAAAATCCAAATCTGGATGCCCGGACGGGGATTCGAACCGCGGTCCTCCCGAATGAGAGGCCAGAGTGCTAACCTCTATGCTCAGTTGGAATAATGTTCAATACTCTACAATAAAGTAAGCGTGGCAGCCCTAGATGAAACATACGGATTGACTCCGACATGTAACATTCCTGATCCACTTCGCACTGCATTATGATTGTATCGGCCGACAGACAACATTGCTGTTACTGCTATATGACCCCGGCGTGTGTGCCATGTGTTCACCTGTTCCAATGAAATAATCTAACAGTTGCCCTGTCCCGATAAGCTGATTAAGTTGCCACTCCCAAGCTTCAGAAACAAATATTGCAGATCCGATTTGGCAAAGACGTTTTGTCTTGTTTAACTGAATGGTTAATTCTGGTGGTATCTGTTTTTGTTGACGTCGTGGACATGACACCTCGTAACTGTTCTGGTTAATTCCGCCAAATTTACAGAGCAGGTCAGAGATGACTTCATGAACTGAAATAATTTTTGGCAACTTAGTTTCATTATCTTTTATTTCCGTCTCCAGTGTAGGGGTGGATAGAGACATTACCTAATTTCTTTCACAATTATCTCCTAAAAGTTTCCTTGACACTGCACGAATCAACTGAGGAATTAAATGCTTGAACTTAATTTACTTATCTGTTTTATCATGGGCTTTACACTTTCTAGCGACATCTGAAGTGAATATTCACACGAATTTCCTGTTCTAGTTGTTTAATTGATAGATTTGTTGCTGCAATTTCCCACTGCATAACCGACTGGTTCGTTGACCTATACCAATTTTTGTACTTCTTAGTCCCATGTACAAGAATAATTAACACCACCAAAAAATTTGTAATACTCAGTTAAAGACGAGAAAACATAATCAATCGACAATCAACATAAAATAACGGTAACATAGTGTAGTCTACCAAGTGTAAAACAACCCAAAAATGAAATCTGCATAGAGATGCTGGGCTGTGCTAAGTTGCACATGAACACTTTTGATACCGCTTTAAAAAGCAATATCCAAATTCCTTCTAATTTTTAGTTCCAATAAAAACCGATACCAGGACTAAAGCAATGGCTAAATCATTTCGTGAACCCAATTTCTAATGCTTTCACAATATTGTAGCGTGACGCTCTGTATCACAAGCTTGGGAAACTTCTCTGCGCGGAATATTTCAGCGTTGACTTGGACTTTCGATAGATTATGTGTATTTGAGTGGTAACAGATTTTTCCTAGAAGAGTTTTTAACATTTTACTGTAGTTGTTATTTTGTTGTGTATTTGTTAGGAAATGAATTTAATGTGAATTAATATTTGGATTGAGTTTTGTCCGAAGATCCTAGCACTTCCCTCGCATCACGACAACATACACTGAAGTCATGGGCATTGATTCAACAAGTCGTCAGAAGTCCACTGGAGAAATCTTGAGCTATGCTTCCTTCACAGTCGCCAAAATAATTACGAAAGTTTTACTGGTGCAGGACATTGTGCACAAATTGACCTTTCGACCATATCTAATATTTGTTCAATTTTATTTATATCTGGTGGTCTAGGTGGCCAAATCATTCACTGTAATTGTCAAGAGTGTTTCTCAAACCAATCCTGAACGATTTTTGGGAATTTAATTGCCAGAATTGAATGTAGAAAGTTGTTGGTAACGAAGGATTGGTCCCAAACAACACCGAGGCGGCATAATACGACAGGAAAGCCTTCGTTATATCATTCTACAATCGAAACTGTCTCTTGAATAGAATGAATTTCCAACATATTTAAAAACAGAAAAACAAACGAAGGTGAAGAGATGTGTATGTGTGTGTGTGGGGGGGGGGGATGGGGGTGTTAAATAAGGGCAGCTTTATTTAAGCTTGGTATTTTCTTCTTTCTTCAGCATGAGCATCCGATTCTTGGGTTCTTTTACTGCTCGTGCTCTGCTAGAGCTACAACTTAGGCCAGTTTACGCCCGCAAGGTAAAATAAACTGGTGCCAGAAACATTGAAGCAGACACAAAGTAATAGGACAGAGAAAATTGACATCTATACTAAATAATACGGTTTTAACTCTAAACGAAATTTATTCACAAATTATACACCAACATAATGCGCGAGAAGCACAGATTGAGCAAGCGACGTAACCTACCAGACTAACACACACATCCGTCTCTCTGTCACCATTCGATAAATTCTGAAAATTTCGTGACTACAAATGTTATTCACACCGAAAAAAAATGTCCTGTGTCCCTCCTACAGATTTCCTTGTCAAATTTCGTCAATATCGGTATAGGCATTTAGTCGTCAAAACCTAACAAAAGTCAGAGACTTACGTCCGCATTTATAGTATTATTTCTGCAGATCACACACACACTCACTACGAATCACCCCTGAGGGATCAATATAACGTAAAAAAGTGTACACCAACAAAATTGCAAGAGTACCTACGATTTGCCTCGCATTGCACCTCTAACTTTGTGATATCTACAGTTTAACATTAAATCCCAATAACCGACGGCCCAGGCGTGACTCTTACGATCAAAAACAATTTTTAAAAATCTTAGCCTCCACGGAGATTTGCACCGGAGACCACGACCCAAACATCAGTAAGCAAGTGCTGTAACCACTGAGCTACCTGACCGCTACACGGAAAAACAGTACAAAGACCTCCATATCCAACGCGTCTGTCTAACGCCGTGCAGTAATTTTTCGAAATTATTAGACAAAATGTATTATTTATACAGATAATTTTCCAACCAAATGTAAACAGTATTTTTCTCCTTGTTTCATAGGATAAGTGTGCAAAGTTTCATCGAGATCGGATGAAAACTATGGATTTGTATGGAGAACAAACAAACCAACCAACCAACAAACATAGATACATTCATCTTTATACATATAGATTCATACATTCAGTCCTGATCACGGTAAGACATGTGACAATATAATGTTTGTAGTGTATGTTTACTGGCCAAAACGTGTCGCCCATAACATAACTTGTTCCCTTATTGCGACAGATCATGGTAGAAAGAAACACGTGGCGTATGCTTGATCACGTTTCGAACAGTTCTGTACCCTAGCGAAAGCAGAGCACTTGTTTTCGCTTCTCTGTCCAACTGTCACAGGCCTCTATCTCGTAAACACAACATGATACAAACTTTCAGTGCGTTCGTCTCGCTTATTTCGCAGATCCCTAAACAAAGATTGTGTTAAACTTTTTTTAAACGGAGATTTCATACAAACCAAGAAGGTAGATTTTTCCTTGCACAGTGTTTAGGGTTTGTTGACTATCAGAAGAGTAAGGTGATAAAATCTTTTTTTTAAATTTCTTTGCAAAATAAACATATCAGCGGTCTTCAAAGTTGTCACCCTCGAAAACATTAGAACTATTTTTGTTTGTTTCATTTCCTGTCGTCAGTCTTTCGACTGGTTTGATGCAATCCTCCATCCCTTCCTATCTTGAGCTAACCTCTTCATCTCTACATATCTCTTACAACCCACGTCCTCAATTATATGCTTCGTACATTCTAATATCTCTCTTCCTGTAAAGTTTTTACCTTCGACTTTTCCCTTCACCAACAAATTAACCATTCCAGCATGTCTCAAAATATGACCTACCAGCCTGTCTCTTCTTTCCGTAAGCTTCTTCCACAAACTTCTTTCCTCACCCACCATTGCCAACGTTAATACTTATGTTTATGAAACTTCTCTCCAGCATCAATCATATCATGTATTTAAACGAAAAATATTAAAAAATACTTATACCTAACTTAGTTAGCAAGCTGCTAGCAACCAAAGCCAGAGCTTTTTTTTTAAAAAAATAATAATTCTGCCATGTAATAATATCATTTTACTGAAAGTACTCGTAATTCAGACTGCTTTATATTATAAACGGTGGGTAATGACTGCAGCAGTATCCTCATTAAAAAAAAAACCCTTGACAGTGATTTGAGAGTCATTTACTCAGGTGGGGCTATTTGGGTCATGCAGCTTTTTGGATTAAACTAAATAAATTGGCCTTTGTTCCTCTTAAGAAAACAGAAGGAGATATGAGAAAATATCACCGAGTGTGGTGGTGTAACGGTTAGCGTTCTGGCCTCGCATTCGGGAGGACGGTGGTTCGAATCCTCGTCCGGGCATCCAGATTTGGGTTTTCCATACTTTCTCAAATCACTCCAGTCAAATGTCGGGATGCTTCCTTCAAAAGTCCATGGCCGAATTCCTTCCAATTCCTTGATCCCCATCCTTTCCCGTCTCTAAAGACCTCGCTGTTAAGAGACGTTAAGCAGTTTAAAAAAAAATGAGTAAATATCTTCAATATTTTACACAAAATATATTTGTAACAGCTACGGTTTCACCCGTATAGGAATTAGTTTCCAATGTTTGAAATTAGAAGTCTAATGTCAAAAACGATGGTAATGTTTTGTGGAACCGCTTTTTAGTTGTTATTGACTACTAGCTGCATTTGTTGTTTTGTCAAAGAACTATTACAAGTCAAGGATTTTTGCTCACGTGTGCTACTTGAACCACTTTTAATCGGGCTATTTGGATCACACTGAATATTAATTTTTTTAGTCTATTTTGTAAATTTATTTAATGTTTGAAATTTTCAGTGGGGCAATGTAAGGTTTGATTTTTAAGCTTTCACATGATAAGGAAATATAAAACTGATAATGTGTATTTGTAGTGGTCTATGGAAATGACTCAAACAAAAATTAGTGTACTCAATGGTCACTTGGGTGCGAGAGCGACAATTTCGCATTTCAACGTACCATATACACAACTCTGCGGAGAACAGTTCAAGAAACTCGCATTCATAGATTCATGATCCCAACAACGCATAGATCACTACTATCAGGAAGCCCATTGGTCATCCAACAATTTTGTCTCCAGAGCAAAAACCTAATTTGGTGGACAGGTTTACAAGTCTTTCAGGTAGAGGTTTTTGTCATTCGTCTAAAAGTGCGAGAAGGTCAGTGTACCATCGTGCGAAGCTGAAGAACAATAAATCTCCATGAAGTAATGAAACAAAAGTGCAGCGAATGGTTTTGTGAAATAGCTTAATACATGCGATATGAAGGAGGAAATTATGTGATATATGTAGCCCCATGGCAGACCAAATATCCCAACACCATTTGAAATTTATTTCTTGAATATTTTGTTAAATTATTTTTTATTATTAAAAGCATATACCGTTAGATTTTATGGTGGTTTTATTAATTGCTCAACTTTCAGAGCTAAATTTCTGTGTTAAGCTCGACAACATGCACTGTTGAGAAACTATAAGGATTCAATTTTGAAATGGTCCAAGTAGCCCCATCTTACTCTGTCAAAGAATTCCAAATCATAAAATGGAATTTAAGTTAAGGAGACCACCTTTTCTTCTGTGTTTCAACACTCTTTTACCTCTCGTTTGGTATTTCCTATGCCTTCTTTCCTAACGTATTCTACTAATATGTTCAACCCATTGCATTGTGTTCTACATTATTATTTATTTTATTTATATATTTCTAATTGTTTTCTTATGTCTATTTTTATTAGATCTCTTCTGTCAACTTTTTTTGTAACAGGTATAGTCGCCAGGATATGGAGAATTTGAAATGATCTGAACATTACAGTGCAAATCTTTCTCGTAGTCGAAACAATTATATAATTAAATATTAACTTGAGCTTTAATTAAAGTAAGTGACCGAGATGGGAGGAGGCCAATAATGGCCTCCTACCTATCATTCGGGAGGACCGGGGTTAAACTCGGTTCGGCCATCCTGTCTGAGGTTTTCCGTGGTTTCCCTCAGACACTTAGGCGAATGCTGGGATGGTTCCCTATAAGGCCACGGCCGACCTTCCATCCCACTTCCCTCCCCGTAGTAGTAGATTGGCTGAAAAGAGTCCCCTATGACTCTCCAGCAGCCCGCCTCCCAGCCTTCTGCTGGGAGGAATGAAATCGTTAAAAAAAAAAAAAAAAAAAAAATTAAAGTAAGTATTCACTATGTCTATAATGCTGACGTCTTTTCTAGTGTCCAAACACGTTTCTTTGCTGTATGTGCTATAGTTGCAGACGTAATATCTATTACATCAAGACATGAGGATAAGATGCGATTTGGAAGCAGTGTACCCAACCGTAGCAGAATTCCACTACGTGTTGCGGAATTTTATCCCTCGGGAGACGGAGCTGCGAAAAGTGAAAAACTGTGGAAAACGTAGCGACAATTACCTATGTTCATTGCACTAACTTTCATAAACGAATTTCTTAAGGATCAATATTAAATTTGTTAATAGTCTATTCCCAGGTTTCTAAAGAAGCCAAAATAAATCACCACCTGCTCTTACATAATCGAATAACCAATTATAGCAGGCAGGAAGTTTGTCAATCCCCACAGGTGAATTTCCCCGCTCTTCATGTAACGCCTATATGTTTTCTCATCCGTTAGTCCTTGCTTAAGTTTGCCTCAGTACGATTTTACTGTTGTTGTTGCAAGTCACATATGATGAGTGATACAGAAGAAGGCTGTTCTACATACAAAGAAAAAGTGAGATACCGACAAGAATTACCGAAAGGTGAAATAAAATCAGGAATACAGCTATTTTAGAAAAGTGGTCAAATGAAGATATTTTCCAAAGTGAATACCATCAGTGAAAGAGGACAATTCAAAATCTAGGTGTAAGGCATGCAAAGTTGTTTTGTAATTTGGTAAATCACAGTGAAAGTCAAACACTTGAAGAATGACAATACAAAACATATTACACTAGGATTATTTTTTGTCTTATTTTGCTAGTAATCGTGGAGCTTCTTATTCTGAAAACCGCGATTTGGATTCCGGTATTTTCTGACGTGGAATTTCAAACAAAATAACGTGAAAGGGGATCAGAAAGGGAATTCGACCTAGTACACAAGAACTTCTCGTAATTTTCTGGTATTATGGTTTGATATTATATAAGTTATGTGAACTACATATACAAATCTATTTCCTTTTCTTTTTTCAGATTTTCAAACCAAAGCCAGAAGAAACCTAAGCTACGGTAGCAGACATAAGATTTAGTTTATTAGTTGGGGCTCGTAATCTTAGTTTCAGGGTGATCAGTCATATTGTTAAAGCTGAAAATCTAAATTTTAAGGAATCAGCTATTTCGAAGAATGTTCAACAAAAACGAATTAAGTGTATAGGTATTATTCGGAATGTTCATCCTTAAAAATCAAGGAGGATTGAACTTTTTTGGTCCTCATAGATGAATGTACTGATAACGGTAATACTAGGTGGTTGTGTATTTTAGTAACATAGTGTAGTGGGTGCCTTAGTGGGCAAACTACGTTACAATTATCTTTCATACCTTTAGGACTAATAAAAGGGAATTTTTAATTTTAATTATTATGAAGGATTGAAAATTTATTAATTTTGAAAGAATCTCGTGTCAATTGGAATTTAGGAAAATTGTCATAATATGAAATTTATTTTCTTATCATTGGCGATTACAAGTCTGAGCGAATTTACCGTTAAGATTAACATAAATTGGTAAAATCATAAAAGCAACGCTCAGAAGTACAATTAACCGTCATGAGGAAGCAAACAATTGTATATTTACTTTTAAATCTATCTCAGAATTAAAATGCAAGAAATAATGACATTGGAAACAATGTAAAATACAAGTTATGACGACCTCAGACAAAAGGTATCATAATACTGTGACTTTACAGTTAAAAGAAAATCATGGGTGCCAAGAATGAACAATATATCATTCGAAAATAACTAGTTCTGTCAAATTATGCCACTAGCTCAGTTTTTTTTTTTCAATTACAAAGTTAGAACATGGATCTATCCTCTCAAAGTCGCTTAAGGGTTCTGTTTCACGGAATGCACAATCAGATGGCTTGGTCGTAATATATTACCATCGTAGTTCTACGTCTGATGTCTGCGGTGTTCGGAGATGGCCCACGGTATGAGAGACTGTCTCATAAGGCGGCTACAGACACGTCCTGTCTGTTAATGCGCATCATCGCATTACTGGCGGTGTCGCCATGATAAGCCTGCTTCAGCAAGCCGGCAGCCAGGAGTCGTACAGCGGCAGTTGGCGAGAGAAGCCAACTTTCCGAGTCCCCCACAGACTAGACTCGCATAGAATCGAATGTCCAGCTCCTCGCCCTTCGGTCTCCTAGGAAAATTTCTGGCTTCACTCCTTGCAGTCTCGAAGATCACATTTAACAGAAAATTCCCAGGATTTTAAGTTATATGCTCATTTGGATTGGATCTTCAGGTTGGCACCTACAGTAATGTCACGTTATATCCCCGATATCTTATTTGCCCCGCGTATATCACAGAGGTCGGACGTATTCGGCTAAGTTCGCCTGGGTGAGAGCGTATTCGGGTGGCGGGTTTTACGCACTGGGGCAGTGGCCTGTTGTGGGATCCCCAAACCACAATGAAAGCTGGCAAAACCCTTTATCCCTGACTTCCTGCCTGCGTGGCTCGGGAAGACCACGATTAGCTTCAAGCCTACACAGCTAAATAATTCTTTAATATTCGCTTTAACAAAGTACACTGAATTTTCACCATTGCATTACAATCCTCACTTGGAATCTTGTGTACTTTAGGAAATTAAAACAAAAATCTATTTAGGTGGTCGCCCAAGATTTATGTAAATTATTCTAACATTATGATTTATATAATAAAAAAATGTACATTAGAACGTGGCGACAGCGCGTCACGTTACAATAGATACAGAATGTGCAGAAATGAAGGGATAATCCTGCAATCGCAGATAGGTCAAATCAATTCCTACTATATAACAAAATTTTTTTTTAGTAAAAGTCTCACTGTTTTCTAGATACTGATTTTTTAAAATAAGTTTTCGAAAAATGGGACTTTGTTCAGTTCATTCCATGCAATTTCTACAAATTAAGACTTTTTGTACCCTGTTTTTTTAATTAAAGATATTTGATTAATATAAAACAATACGATCGCCTTAGTACTTTTCTTTTTACACCACAAGCTGTCAAAGTGAGCCGTTTGAATAAATTTGTATACATTTTTACATAAAATTTTTTAAAGTTAAAAAAAAAAAATTGAAAAAACAAAAAAAATTGTTTTAGATTATTCCAACATCCTTAAAAGATAGGATTCTAAAACTATTAACTTGTAGAAATGCCACGTAATAAACTGAACAACGTCACATGTTTCATTTTCTGTACACCCTGTGTACCATGATGAAGTTAAGACACAACTTTTACTTGATCCCTATACGTAGTGATGGTAATGCTAAAGGTCTTAGATGAGTTGATCCTCACATGTTAGTCGCTATAGAACAAGTAAATGTGGGGGAACATATTAAGGAAGTATTAGCAGAGTGTAGTGAAAGGGACAGGAGAAATTCACACTAGTCTGTGTCAAGTTTTACCAAAAATGTGTCGGTGAATCCTTCAAAAGGTTTCCAGTAAATGACAAACCTTTTAAGAATATCTATTTCTTGTTCCAAATAATGCACTGAACCAAAGTATAGAGAAAAATATGACGTTTCAAAAATTAGACAAGATTTAGTCTAGAATTAACAAACAGGAAGTGGCAAAAAGAGCTTGGCTAGCTTCCATACCATTTTTCAGAAGAACTGTTAAACTGTTGCGTTAAGTAAAATTAAAACTGTTGAAGCAAAGTGTGTGTGTGTTTTTTTTTTAACATTTACAAGTTAGCGTAATTATTATTAGCGTTACCGCATGGAAATTCAGAAGTAAAAAACGTTTTTTTCTATGGAAGCAAAATAAAGAGCAAAAAAAGGAACAGCTTGAAACCTCCAACAGTGATCCACTAAGAGAGAAATTAGATTTGCAAAATGAAAACAGTTGTTACTAATTATCATCTCAAGAAATCTGATAAGTATATGTTTCAGTTTAAAGAAAGTGGAACTGAATTCTTTGCCTCGCCTCATGAAGACTGACTGTAAACTGCAGTTACACTGTTATTTTGTTCTCGCCTGCACTGATTAGTAAATAATGTATGTATAATATCAAAAAAGTGAAATCATTTAATCCTTCAGTATTGTATTTCTTCTGCACTTACACGATTTCACCGGTTAATGAATTCCGTCCTTTTTGATGAAATATTTATTAGTGTGATAAAAATATCGTCGTCGGTGTTGCTGCTACTATCCCGACCATAATCATTAATCATCCACTATTCGGCATCCACGCTAGCAGTAAATAACATCTCTATTCAAAATTCACTTTCTGTATTTAACAAGAAACTTCATCATGATACGTAAGTTTTATTGATATTCTTTTCGATAATTAGCTATTTATTTTTAGCGGAATTTTGATAGCCTGTAACGGAATTTTGACTGTCCGTAGAGTAATGTAGCGGAATTCTGTCTTGCTTGTAGCGACTTTCCGTCATTCCGAGCTGGCAACACTATATGGAAGGCGCGGGTTGTTATGCCCTTCCAGTCATTAGGGATGGAAGGTAATATCAGTATTGATAAATATATCGATATTTACATTTATGACAGTCAGATATCAAATACCGGCCGCATCAATCCGATAATATCAATATTTTCCGATATTTGTATGTATTATACTACAAGTAAGTACGAAAATCAAGATAAAGTAATAATTTTCAGGTAGTTTATTGAAAAAAAAATTAGGTCTGCAAATATTAAGGGTCAACAGATCCTGAAAACAGCAGTTTACTTAACCTTTTCCCATGAAGTATATTCCTAGTTTTAGTGACAGTGGCTCCTACCTTTGAGAAGAAGGGTTCAGAAGGTACTGTCGTGGTCAATTGCAATTTTGAAGTATCATAATCCAAATGGTGTACCAATCATGATTGATTTTAATTCAATTTTCCACCAAAAAATGTATCGTAATCTCTAAATATCCAGTGTTATTTCATACGTAATAATATAATATAATATAATATATAATATTATAAAATGTTTCACACTTGTCAACTTCTCCTTCACATATTTCGAATTTTTTCATATTTTTTATCAATTTTTGCTTTGATAGTTCCACGAGAAAGGACTTTTCTGAGCTGCATTAAATACTAAAAACCTTTGCCTTCAACTGTATTAAAAGGTTTATTAACAATACTCATTAATTAATCAATTGCATCAGTTAGGGGTCATTTTTTTATCCCCTTTACACCTCTATATTTAAACAAACTCACAGATTTTATCCGATTTCGATGGACATTGGCACACGTCGACTTTAAAACAGATATAAAAATACTGCCTGCATATTGTTTCCAAAAACGCAACCCCTCTTCCTTTAAACAAACACACAGATTTTATCCGATTTCGATGGAAATTTGCACATGTATACTCTAAATCTAACGAAAAAAATACTGACTACATGTAGTTCCCAAAACCGCAACCCCTCTTCCCCTTTACATCCACTAATTATTGTCAATGTTTTTTATCCGATTATGAAGGAGCTTTGCACACGTATACTTTAAAACAAACACAAAAATACTATCTATATTTGGTTTTCCAAAGCCTAAACCTCTCTACATTTATCCCGTCCCCCTTTTAATTTTCAATGATCTTTATAGAGACCCATAGTTTTTATCCGATTTCGATGGAAGTTTGAATAAGTATACTTTAAAACAAGGAGAAAAATACTGTTTACATTTTGTTTAAAAACAACCAATCACGATCCACTCCCTTAATTTTTGTTAATGTTTTGTAAACAAAGGTACATTCGATACCGTTTTACCGATCACGTTGAAAGTTGGCACATACAATATATGTATTTTTTCATGCAGGTTTATGACCGAATAAAAAATCTAAAAGCCACACCCTCTCCCCCATTACAGCTTTTAATTTTTATACAAATCAAGAATGAAACAAAGAAAAAAATATTGTACAGATTAGTTTTATGAAATCTCAATCCCTCTACGCTTTTCTACCCCCTTAATTATTATCATTCTTCTTAATACAAAGCTACAGTTTTTTCAGATGTTGAAGGAAGTTTGCACACGTATACTTTAAAACAAACAGAAAAATACTATTTACATTTGGGCTTCCCAAATTCCAACCCACTCCTTTACCCCCTCCCCTCTTAATTTCCCTTGATATTTACAAAAAACCCACAGTTTTTATCGATTTCGATGGAAATTTGCATATGTATACTTTAAAACAAGGGGTTGGTTTTAAAAAGCAACTACTTTACCCCAACCCCCTAATTTTTTGCCAATGTTTCTTATACATACCCACAGTTTTTATACGATAGCAATGGAACTTTGCACATGCATTATGTAGAACAAACAGGGAAAATAGTTCAACATTAGTTTGCAAGGATCCAACCCCTCTCGTTCTCGTCCTTTTACCTGCCCCAATAATTTTTTGCCAATGTTCTTTAAACATACAGTGTTTATCCGATATCGATGGAACTATAAAACAAACAGAAACTTAGGTCTACATTTGGTTGCCAAATTCCAACCCCTCTCTCCCTTTACTCCCTCCTCCCTTAATTACCAACGTTCCTTACACACACTCACAGTTTTCATCCGATTTGCATGGAACTATTCAGATGTATTCACTAAAGCAAAGACACAAATACTGTCTACATTTGGTTTACAGAAACCCACCCACCCACGTTGTTTTTAACGTTTTAAGAAAAAATGAACA
Organism: Vandiemenella viatica; assembly: GCA_031002005.1. NCBI lineage: Eukaryota > Metazoa > Arthropoda > Insecta > Orthoptera > Morabidae > Vandiemenella > Vandiemenella viatica. The sequence goes on along the minus strand of CM061914.1, from coordinate 50,399,402 downwards.
TTGTTTTCGATGACTCAAATATCCTTGACTAAATTAAAAAAAGCAGGATTCAAAAAGTATTAATTTGTAGAAATAGCTTGGAATAAACTGAACAAAGTCACATGTTTCGAATTTTTTAAAAAAAAATCAATATCTCAAAAAAGGTGAGAGTTTTACTAAAATAAAATATTGTCATATAGTAGGACATTATGTGACCTGTCTGCTGTTGCTGGATTATACTTTCATTCCTGGACACCCTATATATACAGGGTGTTACAAAAAGGTACGGCCAAACTTTCAGGAAACATTCCTCACACACAAACAAAGAAAATATGTTATGTGGACATGTGTCCGGAAACGCTTACTTTCCACGTTAGAGCTCATTTTATTACTTCTCTTAAAATCACATTAAACATGGAATGGAAACACACAGCAACAGAACGTACCAGCGTGACTTCAAACACTTTGTTACAGGAAATGTTCAAAATGTCCTCCGTTAGCGAGGATACATGCATCCACCCTCCGTCGCATGGAATCCCTGATGCGCTGATGCAGCCCTGGAGAATGGCGTATTGTATCACAGCCGTCCACAATATGAGCTCTAACATGGAAAGCAAGCGTTTCCGGACACATGTCCACATAACATATTTTCTTTGTTTGTGTGTGAGGAATGTTTCCTGAAAGTTTGGCCGTACCTTTCTGTAACACCCTGTATATATATAGGCAGAATCCTAGGTAGTTTATACCTAAATATGGCCCTGATTCTCACACTCAAATACAGCATTCTACAGGGCGGGAAAAGAATAAATATGACGAGTGGTAACATTTTTATTATTATTATTTTATTTTTTTTGTGCCTTGACCACGTCGTGGTAATTAGATGCGTAGGAATTAGGGCATGGAACAGGATATTGGTCATGGTCTTTTGAAAGAACTATCGTGACATTCGCCTCGAATTATTTGGGAAAGCCATGGAAAACCTAAATCTGAATGGCTCGACGGGGATTCAAACCCACGTCTCCCGAATGTTAGGGTAGAACGCTACTGCTTACCTACCACGCTCGGTCTTTTGACTTCACTCGCTCTCATGCTATTGGTGACGCGCTATAACGCCTTTCATGTTAGGACGGCCTTCAGTGCATGAACGGTATAAAGGCTATGTACTGTACACTACTGTTTGTGAAAACTACAACATCATGAACCAGACATTTGATTATATTAAAATATAATTCACAAATTACTGTCATGACAATGCATGAATTATTGAACTGTACATAAACTTGGACCGTGAAATTTCAGTATGATACCGATCGTGGAGGGTGAATGGTTAACGTTCTGGCCTCGCATTTGGGAGGACGCGGGTTCGCATCCCCGTCCGGGCGTCCAGATCTGGGTTTCCCCAAATCGCTCCAGGCGAATACCGGGATGCTTCTTTCAAAAAGGCCATGGCCGAATTCCTTTCCGTTCCTTGTCCCCACCGATCGTGGTGGGTGAGTGGTTAACGTTCTGGCCTCGCATTCGGGAGGACGCGGGTTCGAATCCCCGTCCGGGCATTCAGATTTGGGTTTTGCATGGTTTCCCCAAATCACTCCAGGTGAATGCCGGGATGCTTCCTTCAAAAAGGACATGTCCGAATTCCTTCCCGTACCTTGTACCCAGTCCCATCCCGCCTCTAATGACCTTAGCAGTCGACGAGGCTTAAAGGTGCAAGTAAAATAATAATAATAATAATTTCAATATGCCATGAAACCACAATGTGCTGTGATCAGAGCCTCTACACGCCGTGGCACTGATATGTTGCTGGTGAACATACTGCCACGCGGTTTATTGGTGCGTCCGCTAAGTAACGACAGTGGTTGTAGGAGAACCAGAACTAACAAGTTTCTGACCAATCATACCACATACTTGTTCGACGGGCGAACGTGCAGGCAAGGGAAGAAGTGGTACCCTTCGTTTTTCAAAGAAGTGTTGCATATTCCTCGCCACACGTGGCAGTGCATTTTTCTGCTACTGCATGTCGAACGTCGTGCAGTGGTTGTAGGGCATCGGGCTTTAATAACTCCCTGATGTACGAATTGCTCTTCAGATTTCACTCAATACGTAGGAGGCGAGAGTACGTGTTCTATAACCAACGGTGCCCCAAACAATAATATTGACGTTCAACAATTATATCCGCTTAATTTTGCTTACAACGGCGACGTTTGAGGTCTGCGAGGCCATTATAGTAAGACAAGATGAAGTGGGACATAGCTATAAACACAGCCTTTTGCCACTCAGCACTCCAGTGATTGATTTCGCTTACCCATTGCACTCTGAAGCACTGGTCGTGTCGAGTCAATAGAAGCTGACGCGATGGCATGGCATGCCGCCAGTTCAGCCCTCAGCAAACGGTGTCGGGCCGTGGACATAGACATATCCACTACCGTTAGAATTATCCAGCGTCGAGCCACCAATGTGGACGGAGCTGTCCTGTCGGTTACGGCCATGTGGACAAGATGGCAGTCATTCCGCACTGTACATCGGTGTTTACGAACGTCTTCTATCAATTTGTTCGACACGAATCACTGTCGTAGCATCTTGACCTGTGCGACCCACATTGTTACAGTCCGACAAACCTGTTTCCTGGGGACCAATCATTCCGCCACATTCGAATTCACCATCGAGCTTGGTGGTTGAGCGGTAACGTTCTGACCTCGCATTCGAGAGGACATTGGTTCAAGACCCCGTTAAGTGATCCAGGTTTTGGGTTTCCCCAAATCACACCAGGCGAGCGCCGCGATGCTTCCTTCAAAAGGACATGGCCGAATTCCTTCCCACTCCTTGCCCCCAGTCCGTTGCCGCCTCTTATGACCTCGACGTCGAAGAGGTGATAGAGCCAAAAACAAACCAAAAAAATCACATATTGATATTGTGCATTCTGACGTCGACGATGCATACAGGCACTTGTTTACACGTTCCACTTCGTTTCACGGCTCTGCACCCATTGAGTGTGGCGTAACAGTGACCTGTTTGGTCAAACAAAAGAGGACGCTGCTAGGCCTACGTGCACGCCGTTTTTCTGATATCTTAATCAGATATTACGCTTATACTTTTGTGCGAATCCTCTAATTTGGAGTGATTCTGACCGTCCCTTCTGAGTGTCACAATTTTCAGAATCAGCAGTGTTTTAACTGCCAGATTAAGGAGCCCTCTTAGACGGTTGACTGTGAAGTTTTTCACTTCACAGATTTTGTCATCCGGAACCACGCGGAATATACCGCTCGTGTGGTAGTTTCTAGACAGTTGCCTTGAGGTGGTGATGTCCGCTGAATAGAATATTTATGTATGACTCTGCGATGCCTCACTGAATAAAATGGATGAGACATATCATTCCATTGTATTAATATGTAATGATGATTATTTACTGTCATTGTGTCACGGGAATATCTATATAGTAAATGGTAATAAGACTAAAAACCGAAATTTTCATCACCAATTTGAATAAATCGATATACCGAAACTTAAAGGAGGCCTTCTTTCTACTTATTTTCTTATTTTGATTGACAGAGTTGAGAAGTACATGTAAATGAAGGTTTCAAAAGTTATCTATATAGGGAGAATGGCAGAAGTCTCATGAATTAATTACATCTAAATCGAAATAATTAGAAATATAAAAGGGGAAAATGAAAAGAGTAGTTCCAAAGCACATGCGAAGAAGTACACCAATACTATTTATAATATTAATTTTTTTGAAACGTGTAAGCAACCTACAAAAAAAATGTGTTGATTGGAAAGAAGTATGCATGCGCTAAAAATAATTTAAATCCTACTATTCAACGATGTGAAATAAGGTAAAATACTGATTACAAACGAATAACATTCGAGGCACAACTCATATTAGCACTACGGATCGTATAATGTTTTTAAATTGCCAGCTGTATATAGTAATTTTCCATCGCGGCGTTATCACCTTTTCGGTCAGTAGGTGTATGATGAAAAAAGGCAGGAAAAGATAGGTTAATTTTTCTTTTCATAAACTTTGCAATGATTGCTGTAACCAGAGAACTTAAATTTAGTTTACTGTAATGAAAAAGTGTTTAATTATCTGCATCCACTATCACGAGTTAAAGATTTAGATACCGCTTATTCAATTGAAGTTAAGTGTTCTGGAATAACCTCCATAAAGCGAGGGTTGTTCTCATGCAACCCAAGTTATGCACTAAGTTGAATTCACTAAAAAACAATTGAAGAATTTTTAAAATTAAACAGCAAGTTATTTTTAATATCTTTTCGCCAAATTACCTTTCATTTATAAAAATTAAAAAAGGCCTTTTCCGAAACATATTTATTATTCAATTCACGAAATTCTGTATCCAAAAATAAAATTTATGTACCGCAAAAAATCGTCTGCTGAAGAAATAGGATTCTTTAAAGTTATTTATTTATTAAGAAGGCTCTTGTGGTTGTAATGACCTAGTAACAGTTTTCATTGGCTGCGCAATCCGCTCCTACTGTAGTACAGTAATCTTACCGGGTACGGGGGACCTATAGTTTAACATGCAATCTGATCCATGGAAGCGTTCTGGCGTAGGTCTACTTGACACTGCAAAGCAAGCTGTACCAGGTTGTGTTAATAGCCTTCAAAAGTCAGGAAACAAGAATTCGAACCCAGGACCTTTCGATCACCAGTCAGACGCCTTAACTACTAAGTCATCAGACCGCCCATTTATTTAGTTTTATTATGAAAATTATACAATTCATAGCGAAATTTTGGGTTAGTTTTCTTCGGAAATGAAAGAAGGTTGGGTAAATTGATATTTATCGCCAGAAGCATCCACGAATCCTGGAATAAAAAACAATCCAAACATTTTCAGATTCGGCTGTTTGGTGGCTTTGTTTTGTACCCAAGAAGAAACTCTAAATAATGTCCCTCAACTGCCGTTTTAGCTCCCACAGTTTTTTTCAGTCTAAAATTATACCTTATAATCGTGTTTAGGATAATATGAACTAAAGTGGAGCGTAAGTACAAAGTAATAAGTATAGTGATCCGAAAGTTACGAAGCTGTGGCAACAAAGATATGGAGGTTCAGTCTTTCATTAAAAATCGTTCGGGACGTTAAAAATGTAATGAAAGTTTAATAGATATAGCTGTAAATAAGCTATTACTAACTACTGCCTCGATTGACAACGAAACCTTAATACCGCATAGCGAAATAAGGTAATGTGTCTTTTGTGATCGAATATGGACAGCAATTAAGAGCTTTTGTTGCGTCTATTAAGCCTCTGAATGCGTTTCAACATGTTAGGAACCTCTCTTGGAGACAATGCGGGCTATTATTCCTGCACCTAGAATTCTCGGAAAATGTAACCTCTGCTGAGAGGGCACAGAATAAAACGAAAAATGAGGAGAGGACACGTGCGTGAGATTTATTACTGTCGCATACGGCAGCTATTGTGTGGGTGGGTGGAGTAGCCCGCTACATGTATGGTCAACGACCGTGACAGGATATACAACTTCTGGGTGGACGTATTCTGACATTGCGTTCTCACAGAAGAACAGTCCATTGTCTTTCACCCTGATATATCTTGGGAAAGAAATTCGAGCTAACTATAAACGAAAGCAAGGGCAACATTAAAAATAACAATATCGTCGATTGCATCATCCCGTGGGAGTCCTACAAGGCTGAGCAGTAGGATCTTTAATAAGCTTTTCAACAACCGAGCGTGGTGGGTGAACGGTTAACGTTCTGGCCTCGCATTTGGGAGGGTTCAAATCCCCGTCCGGGCATCCAGATTTGGGTTTTCCATGGTTTCCCAAATCACTCCAGGCAAATGCCGGGATGTTTCCTTCAAAAAGGCCATGGCCGAATTCCTTGTCCCCAAACCCATCCCACCTCTAATGACCTTAGCCGTCAACGAGGCGTAAAGCAAAAGTAAAAAAAAAATGTTACCAGGGAAGCGTGATTCAGCGGGGTAGAGAAAGACTAGCAAGAAGTAGAGATGACAAAACCGGATATCCAGAAACGTATTTTATTTAAAAAGAAAGTCCAAGAGCAGCGTAATTTCCAAGAAAACCCGAAACTAAAATCTGGCAAAACGTTAACGGAATCCAGGAAGCAATAGCATAGGATATGAATGGGGAAATACTGGGTGAAAATAAAATCTCAGGTGCCAGGGAAAGGAAATGTACAGTAAGAATAGCGTGGACCGTAGATGGCCGAAACAACAGCCCTTCCCCCTCCCTTTCCCAAAAAAACCGGCCCTATTATGGAGTTAGTTTAGGAAACATGTAACACCGATATCTGGAAGATCAGATTTAAGCCCGATCTCAACTACTACACTAAATTACTGCGAGACAAAAAAGTATAGATATTTCCTCTAACGATATCTAAGTCAAAGCAATAATTACAACCAATACTGATCTAGGAGTCAGAACTTTTTAAAACTTATATACGAAACATAGCACTTTAGGGAAGTGTATTTTGATTTTATTATTATTTGCGGATAAGCCCATTACGCAAAGTACTCAGAAGCGTTTGTTCGCTTTCCTTTGTGCCCATATTTCCTTCATACGCTTGGTGTGGGCTTCTTTTCTCTCATCTGACCATGTTGTTCCTGGTCTTTTCTTAAATCTTTCCTCCCGGTCAACTTGCCACTTGTGAATTTTGGATTGAAATATGTCTCTGTTTTAAATAACTTCTGGAACAATTCCTGCTGATTTGAGGTCTTTCTTGATTTCTCCAACGCATTTCATTGTATCCGATATTAATTTACTTCGGTTTTCATAGAATTCAACTATTTGTCTTATCAGCCTGTTAGGGTTCATTCTTTTGATGTGTCCATAAAATTTTTATTTTGATTTTACACTAACACAAGTCGTTTGAAATGTTGTGTTACTGAAATGCATTGAGTGCGTAGATGAATCACTACGTATACATTTCCGCTGGGTTACTTTGGTTAAAAGAAGTTTGAGGAATAATTTTATAAAAAGAATATGCGGCATGTTGGATATATTTTTAATACAAAGACGAAAGAATATTTTTAGAGAGAAAACAGTTGAAATGGTTACATGAGTATTTCATCCATGAAACTGATGACGTAGGTTTTCGTCGGTGCGTTGAGCTCAAGATATTTGTAAGATATTTGATATTGTATACGCGGAATTTGATATTTGTGTTGGTTGTTCACAGGTAAACAATTAACGAAATTTTGGATATGGCCAGAAACATCGTTAATGTAGGGTGTTAAAGTACGGACTTCTTTAACCGAAAATGTCACAATTAACACAACACCAGTGAGGCAAAGAAACTAATACGAATCGTAAAACGCGTTCAAAAAATAAAAATAAAAAACTAGTTATCCGATTTGTGGAAACTTTATTTTCAATTTATCTGCTTTCAAACTTCACACTAAAAGTAAACCGTTTGACCGTCGGATGCCTGCCATTTTTCTGTTTTGCATGTGACAAAATATTAATGTGAATTCAACTTAAAAAAAAAAAACTGTTATAACTGCATGTTACAACACACAACGCTATTTACTTAATTTGCAACTATAGCGAACAACTACTTATCATAATCTTATTTTCTAATTCAAATTCGAAACAAAGATAGTTAACATCTTTGCAACACAAATATCATATTTTACTCGAACGCGTGGGCACTACTATCGCGTTTAGGAAAATAAAATATTACTTACATTTGTTATGTTCATTAACGTATTCCGTCTTCTTTATTGCACCTACTGCATCCAAATTTTTTTTTTTTTTTTTTTTTAATGGCATTCGGCTACTGGGCCATACAGCCAGCTCAATGTGATTTGTTGCTATCAAGTATTGACACAAGGACACTACAACACGGACAAGACATTCACAGACACAACACTAAACACCCATGCCCTGCCGGTCCTGGCAGTGTAGGGGCTAGCACGCTGGTTCCGCATTGCAAGGGTCGCCGGTTCGAGTCCGGCCTCGGGCTTGGGTGGTTTTAACTAAGAGTTGTGTTCGTCTTGTGCTGTCCTCAATAGTGTCCACAATATCTCATTGAAAGCCTGATACAGTAGTTGGTACATTAACAAAGTTGAGCTGGCAAAATGGTCGCAAAGACCAAAAGCCATATTTCAAAACAAAACAAAAACACCCATGCCCTCGGCCGGACTCGAACCGGTGACCTTCGGTACGCGGAGCTAGCACTCTAGCCCCTACGCTACCGAGGTCGGTCAAAAAAATTTTATTAAATAAATAAGTAAAAAAAAAAAAAAAAAGAAAGCAGAATCAAGGTTGCAGTGCAAACTTTGGCTAGCAATGCTTCTGAAATACAGAGTTATCTGTGGAATCGCGGTTAGCATGACGTAATTTTAAATATTGAAATTATTCATGAGGTGCCACCTATTGGAATGAATCATGAATACATACCTTTCACACCACCTCAATAACTTTTCGTGTAAATATGGTCTGAATTGGACCAGCGATTTGTGCGTTATGATGTTGTTTACGTACACCTAGAATTTTATATATAAAGCTATTGAAGCGTATTGCATCAAGGGAGTCAACGGTTAATGACAAAATGAAAATTCACCGCAGTTATCTCCGTGAAAACATCAATTGTGTCAAGTCTATATAAGGTAACACTGAAAATATTTAATTTTAAAATTGAATACCAGTCCAGAGAAATGCTAAAAGTGCTGTTCTGAAGTGACAAGTGATAGCTACCACAATATGCCCACTGATGAAGCCCCACTTCAAAATGGCGAAAAGCGTCTGGTGAAAAACGTTAGTAAAACAGTTGTTAATAGACTGTGTTTACTCGTAGTTTAAAACTTTTCTGACGCAAGTTTCGGTACAATGCCTGCTTAACCGAAACACTATTTAAACCAGCCGAATATTCCAGTATATCCAAATTCTCAAAAATTCTGAGTAGGTATTTTATTCCAGTTCTATCAGAAATTGCAATAGCATGTTTTATTTCTTTTGCTGCTGCTGTAGCATTAGGACGAATTGCATCTGGTGCCTAATAATCGCAGTAGTCAAACAGCATAAGTTATAAAACAAGGAATCACTTTTTTATGTAATAAAGGGAACCTCTTGTTGACAAATATTGGGCCACATATTTTTATCTTTTCAAAAAATTAATAACTGCTGAGGTCACAGTGGTCTGGCGTTTTCATTTATTTGTCGTTGGATTTTCTTAACGAATGTTCTTAAATTCGTCTCAGTATAGTAAACCAGGCATTAGGATGTTTTATTGTGTTTTAAATCCGTTTGGCCTGCTCACAGTCGTTAGACATTCCACAAGTTTTGAAGCTTTTACGTTTTATTGGCCTCTTTACAGTCAAATGTTTTATCACTTTCTATATGTTTGAATTCTTTCTGTTCAGTCAGCAATTTATTACTTTTTTTAAAAACGATGCGGGTCAGTAGTGATTCTAATGTCAACGTTGCATTAAAGTCTAAACGAAAACAGCTTAATTAAAAAACTATATAAATAATTACGTATGTGCAAATATCAACATATTTTTTCGATATGTCGGATTTCAACATTAATACTTTAAAAAACATCGATATATTGGTAATCCGATATGTTAAAAACATTAACAGCTATACGAAAAAAATCGGCTATTGCTTGTATAAATACGCCTTTAGTCTGGTGTGGTTTAGGAAAACTGTGAGAAACTATAGTTGGGACAGCCGAATCGGGGACAAAACCACGTCTTTCTGAATGTGAGATTCGAAAGTTGGCATTATAATAATGCAGTTAATGTGGCCACTCATAGTAAACAGAAGTGAGAGAAAAGTTTAGCTTCACAGAAGTGAGATTTTACAGCATTGCAAACACAATGTCAGTTCACTTCTGGTTGTAGCAGCTTGAGCATCATAACTGAAGATGGCGGCAGAGTACGCCACCGAAAACTCGTCTTTCATCACCACAATCCGCCAGCGAACCCGCGAAGATTTTATTTCAGCTACACGCCGGGAAAGCCTTCGTTCACACAATGTTATGTTTTCGTGGCAAATTGAAACTTTCACGACACCCTATGCTCGTATATGTATTAGTCAAACTAGGATACGGAATTTTCTTCCTGACATCCTAATAACTAAAAGAAAAAACATGCATTTACTATTCTGCATTCTTAGCACAGTGCCAGGTTACTGAAGGTTCCATTCAAACCGGTGTCGATATATTTGGCCGAGTTACAAGCGGGCCGGTAGGTGATTCCGTTAATTGCCCATTGACATTCAAATGGCAGTAAAACGCAATTTCATCCATATTCAGAGCGTTTGATAAACAGCAGTGGAGCCCTCGGTGGTCATTTAATGACGAATTAACACTGTGCGGAGAGCCAGCGTGGCTTTTGGAAAAAGCCTCTGCTCTGTTTAGGTGTAACGACACACAGGAACACCAACAATAACACACGCACCGTTACCACAGTGGCATTACTACATTTACGAAACGTTGGCAACACACTTCCCGCGTTAACCTTCAAGTGAATGTTTGCGCCTGGAATTATCTAATCAGTGAATAACTCAATTTATTCTCTGGAGTCTTGTTTAAGAAGCAAAGTTTAAATTAGTGAAGCATTTTGAAGCGGAAATCAAGTTCGTGAGAAATATGCATAAGAAAGAGATAAAATGTAGAGCATCATTATTGGGGAATGGCGACCATCTCCAGTTTCCCGGATGAGATTTCCGAAACTACCAGTGTTTCAGTTTTGCTGTTTATAGAAGATTATCTTCTGCTGTCTCCTATAGAAAAGATTACCAATTACATCCTGTTCACTCTATTTCATCCGTCAGTTCATCTATCCGTCTTCTTCTTGGTCTTGCAACTGGTTTTTTGCCTCTTTATTTTTACAAATAAGCTTTCAGTAATCTTGTGCTGTCCATTCTTTTAACATGCCCAAACCATTCAACTCTAAACTACCTTAATCTTTCTTCCATTGATTCATTAACTGTATTTTTGATCTAATCTCATCATTCTTTATATGATCAAGTCTCATTTCTGGAGGGCAGTTCTAACAAATTCCATTTCACAGGCTTCGATCTTGCTTAGATCGTTCGAGATTAGTGTGCATGTAACCAGGGCATAACCAGACGACTATGTCGAAAACTAGCTCGTCTCTAGAAGAGACGGTTTTTTCGAAAATAAAGAGATCATGTGGGAAAATAAACAATGTTACTCAACAGCTCCAGCTACTCAATTTTATTCTGAAGAATGACGTCCAACTTACCATGAAATGGAAAGCGATGGATGCTTTTGATCTGCCTGTTCTCACGTTCGGAGTTGAAACATTGTCTCCGACCAAAAACAAATAAATAATCTCGGAAATTTTTAAAAGAATAATAGGTGTAAAGTATTGGGTGTAACAAAGAAATAAAAAAAAGTATTCTATTATTTCTGTTATGTTACTCCATATATATATATACTTCGCAGTCATTGGGGATTGCCGACAGTAGTGTAAACTTAAAACTATCAGTATAACTCACGCAACATGAACTTATAGCTACAGATATACAAATAATAATAATTCCGTGTGGTCGTAATGACCTGGTGACAGGGATTCCACTGGCTGCGCATTCCACCCCTGTCTTACCCGCCTTAACTTAACCAGCTAGTGTTTCCAGGTACAGGGGACCAACAGTTAAACGTGGAATCTGAACCACGGAAGCGTTCTGGCGTACGTAAAATTACACGGCAAGCTGTGCCAGAGGTGAAAGTCTATGAAAATCCCCCGGTGAGACAGTTCCCCCAGTCAGACACCTTAACCACTGAGCTACCATACCGATACAGATATACTGTTAATATTAGCACGTAAATGACGCGAAGATTTTACCCATCCAAAATCGCCCAACGCGGTTGAAGATTAAAAACCTAACTTGACCACAACCCGAAGGATTGTCGAATCTTCCCGAAAGTGATGTACCGCGCTATTGTGTCAGAAGCAGCAAGACCAATTCCTTTCCTCAACGACCAACATGGAATCAGAACCACGGAACGTCCTGGTGTTGGTCATATAATCAAAAACAAATCGTAAAAATTCCTGCTCACAACAGGATTTGAAACCGCGACCGGAGAGAGAAACTTTCGGAAGAAAGCGCTTTAACCGCTGAGCTACCAGGACTCCTCGTTTTAAAAATGTACGTGTACTAAGTACTATCAAAAACGGATAAAAGATGAGGGTTTGTAGGAACAACGTTGACAGAAATTAAGGTGATTGGGAAAAGGAGAAGAGGTTTTAGGTTTTTTTTTTAAAATCAAACATAAACAGTGTTTTTCTACTTGTTTTAAAATATATGTATGCAAAGTTCCATCAAAATAAGATAAAAACTGTATTTGTATGACGAACATTGGCAAAAAAATAAATCATTTTTATATATTAGATACTACTATAATCTATACTTTCACGGCTGTCCAAGCGCAATACGTCATGCTTATAGCTACAGGTATACTGTTAACATTAGCATGTTGGTGACGCAAACTCATAAGAATTTACCCATTCAAAAATAGTCCAACGCGCATATCATACGTGCATCACGCCACTTTCAACCTGCAAACCTTGGTTCATAATTCAAATTGTTAGTACTTTATAGTCGTCAACATTGATTTACAATTCGATCACAGCCATAACGTTCTGACGGGTATTATATGATATGGGGGTTATTATGGCCGCGCAATCCACTAGTGGGTAGTTGATTTGGAGGTATTCTTAGAAGCATCTTAGGATTTTAGGCTGTCTTCCAGATTATATCAGATTATCTACATGTGGGCTCCAAGATGTTATTTGTCAGTATAAGGATACTGACGACAGGGCAATCTTTGATATAGCAGTGATCCTGAACCGCTTTAATTGTGATATTTATAGTAGTTTCTACCTTGCCGATGTATCACAAACGCTTCCACATAATTATCTGAAATAACTTGGGTTCTAACCTAACGACTCTAAATGAATGAGGCGACACAACTGATAATTTAAACATACATTAATTATAAAAACCTAATCATACAAGTATCCACAAATCTGTCTAACTTTATGCTGTAAGGAATTGACACGCACGCATGCTTACAATGTTACCAACGTACTAAGTGAATTACTAGCTTCTTCATACGAATATAACTGAAACAAGGCTTTACTGAATTAATACACGAACGACTGAATAATTAACGATTCCGAATATAACACTTCATTGCCAAGTAAGATTATCACGAGGCATTACAACATTATTACAACAACTACAAAAAACTCGTTAAGTTACACAGACTGAATAATTTATCTAACATAGTTTATCTAACCAAGCAATTCCTAACATGAGCCGATGCAAGGCAACATATGGCTTTGCCAAGTGCCGAAGGCACAGACAAGACGTACGTCTTACCTCTCACATGGCTGCTGGCAGAATAGGCAATGACTGAATAGAACGATCCGATGCCACGCTGGGGCTCTTATGTGTGCGATCACGTGTTAGACGCATGATGTGTGCTTCGCTGCAGTAACCTGAATCCTGCAACTCTGCACTTTAGGTCACGTAAGCAACTCCCTCGCCGAGCAAACCATTCCTGTTTAGGTCATAGCTTTCAAGAATGTATGCATCCGACATTTTAATTTATTTATAATTGCAACATGGAATAACCCAGATGATAATCTGATGCGGAGACGGATAACTTTCCAACTCACCTATGTACGAACCTCTGCGGTAATCTAACTTCTAAAACGATACACATTATTCATGAAGATGAGAGAAAAGGGCTAATATGTCGTATTGAAGGAAGCTCATGAGTTTTCCTACGACTTATCCCTTCTGGCCAGATACACTTGTGCTGTCTTATAAGAGAAAAAAACAGCAGACGGGCTCGGCTTCATGTACTGCCCAATTTCCGGAACGTTCTTGAAAACAGGTGTGCCAGTTGACGAAAGAGAAGTGTGCTAGTATGGCTGATACTATTCAGTGGTAATGTATACTTTGGCACTTACAATAAAGATTAAACTGTTTTATCCATGTATATGATGGTGTCATAGTTCACCGTACATACATTACAGAGAGACAACCATCAACAAACAGGATCTACGACCGTAATTCTATAAAAATGAGATCCGTTTTTTAATAAGAAAAAAGTTATTGAAAATATCATTAAAATATGTTTATTTCCTTATTCTTCATACTTCCATCTAGTTTTATGCAAAATTTCCATTTTTTTCAAACATTTTTCATATATATCTTCTTAAATATAAAAATCAATGTTTGTTTGTTCGTCTTCTATGCATTCCTATACCATTTATCAGATTGCAATGAAACTTTGGAGAGTTTTCGAGTGTGCGTCTGCGAAGCTTCCTGTGAAAAAAAATTCCAAAAAGTCATCCCCTATTCCCCATAACACCCCATAATTTAGGCAAAACCACATTTTTTATCTGATTTAGATAGGAATTTGTACACTTGTACTTTAAAACAAACATAAAAATACTGCCTACATACGGTTTCCGAATATTAATCCCCTCGCCTCCTTTCCATCCCCATAATTTAGGCAATACCACATTTTTTATCCGATTTAGATAGGAATTTGTACACTTATACTTTAAAACAAACATAAAAATACTGCCTACAAACGGTTTCCGAATATTAATCCCCTCGCCCCCTTTCCACCCCCATTACGTTTTTACCCTATAATTTAGGCAAAGCACATTTTTTATTCGATTTAGATAAGAATTTGTACACTTATACTTTAAAACAAACAGAAAATTACTGCCTACGTATGGTTTCCGAATATTCATCCCCTCTCCCCCTTTCCAACCCCATTACGTTTTTACCCTATAATTTAGGCAAACCACATTTTTTATCCGATTTAGATAAGAATTTGTACACTTATACTTTAAAACAAACAGAAAAATACTGCCTACTTATGGTTTCCGAATATTCATCCCCTCTCCCCCTTTCCACCCCCATTACGTTTTTACCCCATAATTTAGGCAAACCACATTTTTTATCCGATTTAGATAAGAATTTGTACACTTATACTTTAAAACAAACAGAAAAATACTGCCTACGTATGGTTTCCGAATATTCATCTCCTCTCCCCCTTTCCAACCCCGTTACGTTTTTACCCTATAATTTTGGGAAACCACATTTTTTATCCGATTTAGATAAGAATTTATACACTTATACTTTGAAACAAACAGAAAAATACTGCCTCCATATGTTTTCCAAAGCGCATCCCCTCTCACCCTTTCCAACTGAATATGAATGAAACAGCAGTTTAAAATTTATATGTAAATATTTTTTCATTTAATCTATGTGCCTACTCAAGTCCAGCAATAGTGAAGCATTGCCGGGTCAGCTAGTTCTTTAATATATATATATTAATTCTGTCGTCAAAGATATCTGGTGCCTGTGAAGAAGTCCAATCTATGAATGCAATAGTCACTTTGTCATCGTCGAACCGTTGACCAGCAAGGAACTACTTTATATAGCGAAACAGATGAAAGTCACTGGGTGCAAGGTCTGTCCCCAGAACTTTGCTGTCCACATTGTAAGATCCCCTCTTCCTGGATTTAGGTAATTTACCTTAGCTCCTCTTGATATGTTTAATCTGCCCGTCTTGAAGCCATAATATTAGCTACAGAAGACGGCAGATTATTTCAATTCACAGTTGAGAAACAAATAAATAATATATATATCGACAATGGTTTCTTTTAAGAAACACTCGAAAGCACTATTTTATTTATAATCATTTGGTACAAAATACACTTCTTTATATTCCATTTTTTATTCAATTACGTGCCAGCTAGATATTATATTCTCGTCCAAAACTCGCCATATTTCATTCTTTCTTTGCCGCTGTCCAAAGATATACATTATTATAGATGACCACTGTCCATAGATATTCTGACATTTTTGATACGCTTATATTTTACTTTCTTTCATACAAATTTAACACATTTGTATACACAGCACAAGCAAGACTAATATCTAATTAATTTTTAACAAAAAATTGTTCACAAAAATTGTAAGGGACCTTGACACCTTACAACATCACGAACCAAATCAACAGAAATCAGAGAAGGTCGGCCTGGGTTTGGTTCACCATGCACATTAACCCACCTGTCCTTGAAGACCATCACCCTCTTTCGTACTTTACTATCACTGAATTATAACCAAACACTTCATAAATCTGAAGGTGAATTTACGCGTGTGCTAAGTTTCTTGCACCCACAAATCGAGTTACCTATTGTATCTCGATTCAATTTTGTTAAACATTATATGCCTGTAATTTTACAGATCATCTCACAGACCGACAATACGCCTGAACATGGCGTCTAAACTAGTGCAATGCGTGCTGAGTCGCTTGCGCGTCATTCTCACTGCCATTCACAAACGGACCTTATTTAAAAGATAACCCTCGAATTCTGAACCTTGGACTCTATAAATGGAGTGTTTTTCTGTAATAATCCAAACCAAAAATATGGGCAGCAGAACAGCGAATAAAACTCGCGTCCTCCAGATATGTTCGCTAAAACTTAACAACTAATGCACCGTGCTTTGAGCTGGAATATGTCTTCTTTTCATACGCATTACGCAGATGTTCAGGCGTCAACAAAAACACCTGGTGCACAATGTGATAACTAAGAATTGTGAACCACAACCTTTACTGGATGGTTAAAACTTCTCCTTCCATCGCGTCTCGTAGCAGCTAATACTCAACATGCTCCAGTAACAATTTCTGCACCTTAGAGACTTCGACTACGTAGTATGAGTGGTAGAAACCTTTACTGGTACGGACTGTGTCTTAGAATTAGTGACACCCAGTTTCGAGGTTCACGGTTTCGAGTCTACCCCTGCGGAAGACGTCTGAGGATTCACCATCCCCGCTGCCCCCTCCCCCTTGTCGCCGGAAACGCGGTGGCTGCCATTGTAGCTACGCACTCTAGCGCAAACGCCGGGGGAAGTGACGAAGAAGACACAGCCAAGCCGTAACTTAGACTTTTAATTTCGTCCGCCCCCCCCCCCACCCCCCTTTCCTCTCTCTCTCTCCGGAGCGTGCAACGGACGCCTTAACTTATACCAACTTTCCCATTCAGCGGTTTCTTTTAACGCCGCCGTTTTTTCTGTAAAAAATAAGAAAAGTTGAAGACAGAAAGAAAAATACCCCTTGAGCGAGTGGCGTACCGTTACACGGGGCTTTTCAATTCCGCAGATAGGAATCAGAGGCTGTATTCACGCAGAGCGGGGTGGCAGCCCTGTAATTACCTCTTTGCGCGCTCGACGACGCGTGCGTCGTCCGCCGGAAGTCTTTTGTGCAGCGCCTGCAGCCTCGCAGCCCGCACGACTGTGGTGCTTCGCTGGTACTCGGTCGAACTACCTGGCGGAGCAGGTAGCGATGTGTGGAGGCGCACCCTACAGCTAATTCGAACGTTGAACGTCATCACTCATCGGCATATTATTGTTCTCGTTTCAGAAACGTAGAGACAGTTAAAAGTATTTAGTAGTTCAGTACATGCAGGAAATATATGCAGTTTTTCGATGGAGAAAATGTTAAAGACCAAATTACAGTCAAGAACATATTGTAATCAAACCAGATGGTCTGTACGCCTCAGAATGTTTGTTCGCTACGAAAACTGGAGAAATAGAAGAGACAGAGGAAAGGGAAAGGAAAATCATGAGAAAAATTTGGGGACCGTTAAAAATTGAAAATGTTGAGTTTAGACTCCGGAGGAATAAAGATCTATACAAAGAAGTAGAAATTGAAAGAATGTCAGACACGATCAGAAAGAGGAGAACCAGTTTTTTTTTTGTCACAAAATGAGAATGGATAACAACAGACTTACAAAAAGAATTTTTAACCATATTTACAAGAGTAAGAAGAGCGACCAGTGGATCCAAGGAGTAAAGAAAGATATGGTGGAGATCGGAATCACAGAAGATTTAATACAAGATAGAGCAACTTTTAGGAGACTGATACAAAATTTCAAGGGTTTCCAGGAGAAGGAGAAGAGGAAATGCAGTAACATATGTACGGAAGAAAGGAGGAAACAGCAAAGTGAAAGGATGAAGAACTATTGGAAGGCAAAAAGAAAGAAAAAAGGATTGAAATAAATGCCTGGGATTAATTTTCGTGTTCCTTAGATGGCCGATATCGAAGAGAAGAAGAAGTCAAGAACATTAAAACGCAAGAAACATAGTACTATTAAAAAGGCAATGGTGCCCAATTCACAAAAGGAACTCAGTATAAGAGTGGAGAAAACAAAAAATAGAGAAAGAAGGGATCTTTCCCATCTACCGGATATAGAGGAAGTAATATAAAATATCAAGGATGTAATAGAATGATGTTGTGAAGGACGACGTAGAAAACAGAGATCCATGTGGCTGGATTCAAACGCAAGAAATGCAGACGTCCTAGAGGAGAAGTGGAGAGATAGAGCTATATAAAGAATACTAGATGGTGAAGTAATTGATAGGCTTCAGTCCGTGAGGCCAAGTTGAGAATTTAAACACGTTTGGTGCACTCGTGATCGCTTGTTATCGTACAAACGAGCGGTCTGGTGGCTCAGTGGTCAAGGCGTCTGACTGGCGATCGAAAGGTCCCCGGTTCGAAACCTTGTCTCGGTTTTGGTTTTCACTGGCGCTTAAACCAACCTTCACATTACACAGCAAGCTGTGCCAGAGGTGAAGTACGCCAGACCACTTCCATGTTTCGGATTCCACGTTAAACTTTAGGTCCCCTATACCCAGTAGGATTGCCGGGTTAGGCCAGGGCGGCTACGACAGGGACGGAATGTGCAGCCAATAGGAACCCTGTTACTAGGACATTACGACCCCGCGGAATTTATTTATTTATCGTACAAATCGTATACTGTGCTTGGCGATGGACATCTATGAGATACTAGTATGGTCTTTACGCTCTGATATTCATTTTAGACATTGATGTAGACTTCTACATCTACATCTACACTCTGCAAATCACAAATACTGTGGGTGGCAGAGGGTGCTAAGCACCAATCCTAATTCCTCGCATTCCAATCCCGAACAGATCGAGTAAAGAAGGAATACATAAATGAATCAGTACGTCATCTTATTTCTCTAATCTTATCCCTCCTGTCATAACTAAATAATGTTTATGTCTCTGCTGTCCACTTCCAACTTCAGTACGTACCAATTGTCGCTGTGCACTGGTGAACAATTGAATTAGAGACAGCTGTTGTGTAGGTGGCCCTGTAAACGGGATGGAGATGAAGCTAAGTAGAAATCTTACAGTATAAGGGGTGATGTATATATCACTGAAAATGATATATAAAAAATATATAAATGAAATAAATCTTGAAAATATGGATGCACAATAAATGTATTTTTTAATACATTTGTTTTCACTACTTTGGCCATTATGATTAATTTTTTTTGTTTTGTTTTTTTGTTTTTTGTTTTTTGTTTTTTTGTTTTTTTTTTTTTTGTAAAAATGTGATGAATATCTATTTACTACTATTTACAAGAATATCTATTTTTTAAATTTATTTCTTAAAAACATGATTTAATATGACATAACTTGTCTTGACCTATACTGACCGCGAGTGTGAATGCTCCTGTCAATATCTTTGATCGTGAGATGATCTGACCTGACCCTACCTTGCTGGCCTTTATTCCCGACTCTCTGTTGTTTTTCCTCATTACCTGCCGTCAGGTGGTGAGTGTGCCCTTCCCCTGTGACAGGTGCTCTGCGTATGACTGTAATGTCCCGATTACTCCGGCGCTGCGCTGTCGCTGACAGGACTCGCCGGGTTCGCGTCTGGCCTCCCCAGCGCTCCCATTGTTCCGCGTGGCCCGCCCTCGCGTCCCGGGATAACAATTTATTGGTATCATGTCGACGACTGTGACTGCGGATTCCTCCCCTCGCGGGAAGCCACCCCCGACGACATTTCGCTGTGTATCGGCTCGCCTCACTGCTTGTATTGTAACTGCACCAGGGGTGTCCACCGAGTATAGTCTCTGCAAGATAATGCCTGATTGGAGGGTATTTTATCCACTAGAATGCTTTTATCGCATTGTTGTAACCAGCATCGATTATTTAAGTTTTATCTGTACTGTTTGCATCATACTGAAGTCATAGCGCAACTGTATGTATACAAATAACACAATTTATGACGAAGTGCAAGTAAGAATTTTTTGTAAACAACCAACATTTTTTGATTATCGTCATTTTTTTTTTTAACAGTAATTTTATCACGTTATTCTCAGTACTGTCTGTCTAAACATTGGAGGAAAAACGTAAAGAAAGTAGAGTAGAAACATGAATTAAAAACAAAATTTCACTTGCATTTAGCGCGAATACGAAAATGAGTTTGGTTTACCGAGCGTTTTGGGTGATCGGTAACGCTTTGACTTCTATTTCGGGAGGACGGCGGTTCGAATCCTCGTTAGGGCATCCAGATTTGCGTTTTAGATGTTTTCTTCAAACAACTCCAGGCAAATACCGGGATGCTCCCTTTAAAAGGCCATGGCGGAATTCCTTCCCGTTCGTTGCCCGCATCCTCTAGTACCAGACATGTTGACTTCAGCACCCCATAACCAGGACCAGAAGACCCACAAAGATATTTTTCGTAAAGATGTAGAAATACAAGCTGATATGGCGAGCCTGATTTCAACGTAACCTTGGTAAACATAATTTTAATATGCAGCATCCAGTAAATTTTAACGAAACGAATTCCTTTACGGAACTTAGTTTCTTATGATTTTTACCCATGGTAAAAATTACAAACAAAATTTTGTTTGAACAATGTAGGCAGATGAAGCACTGTGGAACAAGCTTTAGTGACATTAATTAAACCAGACAGAACTCTCAGAGCTTGTTTTGACGACGAAACATCGATTTATATCGATCCAGAACCAGACACGGTTATAATATAGAACTGATCGACAGATTCAATAGAGCAGTAAACCTCATTTTCATTACTATAATGCAACACTTTCTGCATCATAAATGACTGAGCACTTTAATTGGTGGATTGAACATAGAATTAAAGATGAAATTTGGACATCTGCATCTATGGTGTGTTGTTTATGGCGATATCTTAGGGATCTGTAACATGTTTTGAGTACCATTTGGGTTAACTATTAAAAATGCAGGAAGACTCCAAAATGGAAGGATACACTCTACAGCAATAAACATAACTATGAATTAACCATAGATTCAATTCTCTCGACGAAATCTACAACGTTTAAAGTCATAGCACAAGTTGTGACTAAATCTGTGTACCAGTAATTTAGCACTGAAATAAATAACATAATGCCTTAAGACTTTTGAGTAATTAAATCCGTACGAAGATATTAGATTTGTATAGCGCAATTATTACCTCGGAAAGCATTTCAATAAATGAGGGTTTGCTATGGAAAAACAAAAAAACTGAGAAAAATTCGAAGAACGTTGGTTTGCCTATTCCTCAAGATGTTATTTACTTCAAAACCAATTATCTGATATATATAACATTCTACTCACAGATAATGCTATTTAATTTTTACCGATATTTGGTATCTTTCTCAATGTGATTACAGGCAAGAATTTTTTTATTAAAGTTGCTAGCTTTAACTCATACTAAATGCGGACAAAATTAATGTGAGAAAAAACAACTTTATGATCGGTGTACACTAAATTATGTGACTGTGACGTATATTAATGCTGATATGAAAAAAAACTCTGTTCTGACAGACATTAAATTTAGGAAATTAGTTTCTGTGTAAGTGTTCTATATTACGATGTTTTTCTCCAAAGATGGACTTAACGCGAAAACGAAAATGAGTTAGGTTTACCGAGCATTGTCTGGCTTCGATTTCGGGAGGACGCCGGTTCGAATCCTCGTTCGGGCATAGAGATTTGGGATTTCGATGATTTCCCCAAACCAATCCAGGTGAATGCCGGGATGCTTCCTTTAAAAGACCATGGCTAAATGCCTTCCCGTTCGTTTCCCACATTCTCACCCGCCTTTAATAACCTCGACGTTGACGAAGTGTGAAGTCATAAGCAAAAAAAATAAAATAAGTTTGGTTTAACGAAGTAGCTTACTTTTTAATTGCTCCAGTAATTTAGTGCCCAGTTTCTTGCAATGACAATCAAATTAGTATTGTTTTACTGAGTGGTTATTTTGTCTTTTAATTATATTTTTGTGAATTTCATATTATTGTTTAAAAACAATTTTATTCTTATATCACTAGTTTTGTTCGTAAATGAACAAATAAAATATGTTTCTAAATATTTTAGTAGAAGCAGAATTATATAAAGTTGTATTACAATAAACCAACGATGGAATCAATTTTTTGAGGAACAAGTAGTTGCAGTTTCTGATAAACTGTCACTGTAGCAATTAGAGAACCAAGTGTATAATGCTTGATTCGCGTGGGTTAGATAATTACGACGGTAGAAGTGCTAGCTATCTATCTGAATTCAGCAGGACAGTCAGCTTAGGAGGAAGGAAACAGACATGGCATTACTGGATGAGAGATCACTAAAGGTATTTGACAACAGAGTCACATAATTTCGATTGGCCAAACATACCGTCCTAGTCGTCGCTTAGTTTACAGTTTAAGGCAGAAACCGAACCAATGAGTATCCACAGTCTACCTGACATACAGAAAATACAGGTGAAGGTCTTATTCTTTGTCAGTAGAAATTATGTGCCTCACAGCGTTTGATCCCATGAATTTGACTATGCTATCACGTGAAATTATAATAACGTAACTGTTGCGTAATTTGGTTATTGTTGTTCAGTGCGAATTCCTTGTACGAAAGAAAACATAATGTAGAAGCTTGATCACTTCATGTATAAGAACTTTATCAGTGTGTTCAGCGGGAACACAATGTTTGTGAACCCCTCGTCCATACAAAGCTGGGGCGTATCGCTTGTTGCGAACAGAGCGGTCAAGGGGAAACGAATCGCCGACATGCAAGGCATCAGGCAAGGGGAAGACCCCTCAGGCAGTTCGCTAATGGACACGACAAGCGAGCATCACTCACTGAGAACGACAAGCGCTGTCGATGGAGACATTGCTACCAGCCCGAAACATCACCACACGCTTCCATTTAACGGCTCGTTAAAACGGGATTTGTTGATATGTATCACAGCTAGATTGGGATCGTTACCGGCTGCATCGTTGCATTGCTGTACACCGTTCAGCTTAATTATCAGGTAATATCAATTCAAAATTCGCCAAGTTTCCTCATAGTAGTTGTAGCAACATGCCAGTCCATGCCACTGTTAGATTTTTTTATTTATTTATGGCTTTTCGCCTCGTTGACGTCAAGGTCATTAGTGAGTGCTAGGAAAGATAGAGGATAAAGAATGGGAAGTAATTCGACCATGGCCTTTTGAAGGAAGCATCCCAGCATACACCTGAAGTGATTTGAGGAAACCATGAAAACCCCAAATCTGGATGCCCGAACGGGTATTCGAACCGGCGTCCTCCAGAGGTCAGAGGGTTACCGCTCGCCCACCACGCTCGGTGGCACGGTTCGTATCCTGGCGATGGAAGAAATTTTTATCATGGTACTAGGTTGACAAGGTTGTAGAGATGGTGGTGCACAATTTATAATCACCAAATTGTGTGACGAAATCATGGGGTAATTCCCAAATATCTCCGCAGTGAGTACCTAGTTAGAGAATGAAGGTGGTTGAGCGATTTCTTATTCCGTCGGCCGCGGGCATCTATGTTCGCGGCGGAATAGGTCAGTTGGCGTAATTCAGACATCCACTGGCCTATGCAATATTTGCGTGCCTTGTTACACAAGGAAGCTATATATGTGTATTCCTTTCTTTTATATGAGTGACTATTATTGTTACGCTCACGTCCGCGACGATTAAGCTCGCGTACAAATCATCATAGCGACTTAAGCTATTTATTTGACTGTCGGCGAGTTCTGCCACAAGTTTCGGAGTAAAGAGTGTTCTACAACTCAGATTTCGGTGCATCCTGGTTGCATCTTGCTACAAATAATAGCTGGTGTCATGTTATAGTATTAACATGCAAATTGACGCCACAAACATAAGGTGAGTGGATCTCTGTTTTTTTGCGCTATTACTGCCCGAATCGCTGCCGCCGAATTTCGGGTGTCTGTGGTCGGCGGAAGTGGAGAGAAATCGCTCACCAATTAATTAATAACGGTTATGTTCCCTGCGGTAAGTCACTATTTATACGTGGCTTTCCCAAGATAGATTATCCATCATCTATTTTTTTGGTCCTCCTGGTGTCGGATATGACACGATCAGTTTGATTAATATAATCTTTGTATAAGCAAGTTACGCTATACTTCATCATATTTTACAAGATGGCTTTCGGGACAAATGTTGATTCTGTAGAATTCAAACGGCAGCTAGCGTTATTAACTTCAAAGTCGGATATGATTTTTGAGAGAGTTAATAAATTGTATAAGATTTCTATGAACATCTCTTCGTTTGATTCCCGGACCAATGAAAGTTTTATGACTGATTCTGAAACAATTGATGACCTTCAGATCAAGTTTGAATCTATGATAGATCAGATTATGATTTACATTTGACTAAAGATCCTGAATATACACCTGATTATACCCCATTAAGCTGCATTTGAGGATTTGTACACGCGTATTAAACGAACTCGCAACAAAATTAGTGCCTCTACCGTTACATTGTCATCGCGTCCGAGTGACCGTGAACACATTAAATTGCCTCCTATAGATATTCCTAGCTTTGATGGTAGTATGGAGAAATGGTCAGTATTTTATGAATCTTTCAAAGCTAATATTCATGAGAACGACCAGTTAACTAACTCACAGCGTGTGCAATATCTTGTAAGTAAACTAACAGATAATGCATTGAAGTTAACTGCAGGTATTGTACCTACAGCAGAAACATACCAAATAATGTGGGAAAATCTAGTAAGAAGATACCAAGACAAACGCCTGTTAGGGTACTCACTATTTAAATATCATTTTGGATATAAAGCCTAGCACCAATAATCCAAACAGCTTGGATACATTTATAGAGAAATATTCAGCAGCAGTTGCAGCTTTGAAACAATTAGGCATTCATGATCTTACAGATTTTATTTTATTTCAATGTGCATTGCGTAAGATCGATGCTTCAAATTGTACAAGCCTTTGAAATGTCAGTACCGCGATAAAGAAATGCCCACTTACAACGAATTAAACTTTATTCGTGAAAGATTCAGGTTAAAATTTCTAAACGTTCAAGCAATATGAACAGTGCAAGTTCGGGATTATATTCTCGCGCTTCAGATAACATGAACAAGCGACTCACAGAAAATGTGACTCGTGGACGTACTTCCAAAGCATTTGTTTCTAAAGAAGATAACGCAATAGTCAGAGACAATATGGCAACTAAGCTTATCTCTGGATCCTGTGTTTATTGTAAGCAAATAGATCATACATTACTCTATACATTGCTCCCACTTCAAATCTTTGGGTTCGCCACAGAATAGATATGAATTTGTAAAATCAAAAAAGAGGCTGTGTGAACTGCCTGGGAATTTCTCACACTGTTTCCAACTGCAAATCGTCGTCTGTTTGTAAGTTATGCAAGAAACGACACCATACTCTCTTACATTTTGATAGGAAAAATACGCAGAACTCATTCCACCTCGTCTCAATACGAGTGAGAATTGCGCGTTGCAAAGCCATTTCCAACAACAGTGTAGAAACAGACCGCGCCAAAGCTCGCTTACCTTGCCGTACTGATCTCGACACCAACTGTTCTGGTCCAGGGCTCGCATCAACGGCTCATATAAATAAGGCTTCACATAATGAATCTCCGCTTTCCTTGAGCGTTAGTGTAAAGACTAATTTTCATATATTACTTTCCACAGCTCAAGTGTATGCCAAGTCCACTGATAATAATTATCAAGTAATTAGGTGTCTAATTGATAATGGATCAGCAAAATCATTTAATTACCAATCGATTGTTGTAAGTCATTGAACTTACAGATAATTCCATTAAATAATTCCTATGTGAAGGGGTATAGGTTCGAGTTCGCGACCGATTTATGGTTATGTGAATATCGAAGTACAATCCCGTGTATTTAAAAGTAACAAATTATAACATTCAAGCTCTAGTTGTTGATTCTATTACAGACCAATTACCTTCTCATTTTATAGAAAAGTGTGACATGTCATATTTGGACAACCTACCTTTAGCTGAGTTAACATGGAATATTCCGGGTAAAATTGATCTTGTGTTGGGTGCACAGCTTTTTCCGTATATTTATTTCGGAGATAGAGTTGAATCAGGTACTATGGCACCACCTGCTTTTACTGACCCGCCTTCGGTTATGTGTTGATGGGAGAATATTCTAGTATTCATACTCCACCCAACATCTTTTACTGCTCTAGCACTCAATGAATTGGTGGCAAAAATTTTGGAATTAGAGGAGATATCTCACAAAAAATTCCTAAGCCCTGAGAATACAGAGTGTGAGAATTTATATACTCTATCTGTGACTAGGAACAGTGAAGGTAGATATACTGTGCTTTACCGTTCCTTTCAGATCCTAATGAGCTTGGCAATTCTCGTTTCAATGCGTTACGCCGATTTATGGCGCTCGAAAGGAAATTTAAACTATGTCCCACACTCCGAGAGAGCTATAATAAAGTTATTGAGGAATATATTACAAATGGTTACTTAACAGAAGTTCGTGAATCAGAGGTTAGCGATGACGGGTATTATATTCCCCATCATGCAGTCATCCGCCCTGATAAACCCATGCCTCGCATTGTACTTGATGCAAGTGCTAAAACTCATACTGGTTTGTCATTAAATGACATTTTGCATACCGGTCCTAATTTACAGGCCGATTTATTCTTGCTTTTATTAAACTTTCGGTTATTCCCGATTGCTATTACAGCGGATATCAAGCAAATGTATTTGCAGATTGGTGTTGTTAATGACCATCGCAGATTTTTGCGAATATTATTTCGTTTTGATGATAGCGAAATAGTTCGGACATTTCATTTTAACCGTATTCCTTTTGGGTTAAAATCGAGTCCTTTTCTAGCTATGCGCACTTTGCGACAGCTGGCGGCTGAAGCGAGTTCTCAGTTTCCTGAAGCCTCTGAAGTCGTCGAGACTAAAATGTATATGGACGATTTGGTTCATTCTGTTCCTGATGAGGAAACAGCTTTTCGTTATCCCGAGAACTAATCTCATTATTGAAGTCTGGAACTTTTGATTTAGTAAAATGGTCCAGCAATTCTTCTGGGTTACTCGATAGGTCTTCCTGATTCTCATCGAAGCCCAGTAAACTTTTCAGAAGGAAACGTAGTGACGTCAGCTAAGGTTCTGGGGCTATCATGGAAACCTTCAGACGACGTTTTCTACTTCACCACGACCCAAGTTTGCGAAAAGTGCACGAAGCGGAACATATTATCTGTAGTGGCTCGTTTGTTTGATGTTTTGGGTCTGGTTGCTCCGGTTATTTTGTTAGCCAAGTTGTTAATTAAAGAACTGTGGCTAAGTAAAATTGATTGGGATGATACCCCGCCCCGAGAGTGTGTTACGCCGATTTGCGGCGCTCACTCAAGAATTACCTCTTCTTTCCACTATGGAAATCCCTCGTCATGTAGGTGCATCAAAGGACTGCAAGGCCAATATTGTTGCCTTTTGTGACGCAAGTATGAACGGTTATGGTTCTGTTATATATTTACATACTACTGATGTGTCTGGCATATCTGTTCGACTATTATGTGCTAAGTCCAAGGTTTCACCTACCAAAATAACGACACTTGCGCGTCTCGAGTTATGCGCCGCGCTTCTGATGTCGAAATTAGTTAAATTAGTTAATGAAACCTATCGAGATCGAGTCCATATAGTAGGCACCTATGCCTTTTCAGACTCTACGGTAGCTTTGTCCTGGATTCATTCTTCCCCGCATCGTTGGTCTGTTTTTGTGAGTAATAGGGTCGCTCAATGTCAAGAGAACCTTGCTCCTCAAAACTTCTTTCATGTTGCGGGAATCGAAAATCCAAGTGACTGCCTCTCTCGAGGTATGTTACCGTCACAATTAGTTTCTCATAGCTTGTGGTGGAATGGACCGCCTTGGATGCATCGTCCCACTTCTGAGTGGCCCATTAAAACGTTTTCTCCGGGTGACTTGTAAGGAATTACCGGAACACAAGACGAATGTTTTCACAATTACTACCACTCAACCTGAACCTTCCGTGCTGTATGGTTTATCTCAGCGCGTGTCTTCTTGGGACAAATTATTGAGAGTTGTGATTTACATTTTTAGATTTATAAAGAAGATTACCCCTTCTGGTGGGGTAAAGAATTTGTTCTTTGCTGAAAGGGCAATAATTCGTGTGGTACAAGATGTGCACTTTGCAGTAGATATTGCTCTTCTAAAAAAGAATAACTTGCCTTCGAAGAAGCTGCGGAATTTGTCAGTATTTCTTGATGAAGAAGGTATTTTACGAATTGGTGGACGACTGTCTAAGTCGGACTTACCCTTCGAAGCTAAACATCCAGCGCTACTTCCCAAGCATGACCATGTTGTGCATCTTATTATCAGACATTACCATGTTTTGAATTGTCATGCAGGGGCTGGTCTGTTAATATCGATTTTGCGGCAGCGCTACTGGATTTTAGCTGCGAGGATTGTTGTTAGGTCCATGGTACGTAAATGTAATTTTTGTTTTAGAGTTAACCCTACTCATCCTACTCCTAAAATGGCAGATTTGCCTCCCTGTCGCATACAGGAAGCTAAGGCTTTCGTTCATACTGGAGTAGATTACGCAGGTCCGATTCCTATAACCCTTACACGACGCCGTGGTCAACACTCTCAAAAGGCGTACATTTGTCTTTTTGTGTGCCTAGTCACTAAGGCTATACACATAGAGCTGGTCTCAGACTTAACGTCTGATACATACTTAGCCGCATTCAAGCGCTTTATTGCAAGACGAGGACCTGTTTCTTGTCTATATTCAGACAATGGTACTAATTTTGTAGGTGCCAAGGCTCAGTTAGAAGAGTTGAACAAAGCTCTAAAACCTGAATTAAGTAGTCGCCGTATCGAGTGGAAAATGATCCCTCCGCGTGCTCCGCATTTCGGAGCATTGTGGGAGTCTAATATAAAGAGTTTGAAGACCCATTTATTTAGAGTGATTGGAAATCAACTTCTCACTTATGAAGAACTGCAAACGGTTCTAGTTCAGATTGAATGCGTTATGAATTCGCGACCTTTAAATGTAGTGTCGTCGGATCCATACCCAGAAGTTATTACTCCTGCACATTTTTTGATGTCAACTCCACTACAGTACTTACCGGCCGCTGACATGTCTTGTTCGAATCTAAACCAACGTAAGAAGTTGTTAGATCAGATGGTCCAGTCATTCTGGAAAAAATGGCGACTTGAATATTTGCACACCCTGCAAGTTAGACATAAATGGTCGACACCGGATAACCCTGTTCAAGTGGGTACAGTTGTAATCGTGGGGCAGGATGATTCTCCCCCTTTGAACTGGCCCTTAGGGGTGATTATTAAAACTTATCCTGGTTCAGACAATGTCACTCGGGTGGCGATGGTGAAGACACGATTCGGCACTTTCAAGCGTCCAGTGGTTAAGCTTTATCCCATACCAACACAATAATATTTTTTCTTTCATTACTTTTAATGTATTCAAATTTATTAATAGACTTTTAATTTAATCTTGCGTCAATCCTACTCTCAACCCCTATCTTCATTATTGT
Organism: Vandiemenella viatica; assembly: GCA_031002005.1. NCBI lineage: Eukaryota > Metazoa > Arthropoda > Insecta > Orthoptera > Morabidae > Vandiemenella > Vandiemenella viatica. The sequence continues at coordinate 50,369,744 of CM061914.1, read as the reverse complement.
TTTAAATCAGTAAAGTTACTTTAATTTTTATGTCACAACTTAGAATATCCCATAATGTGAGGGAAAATTATTTTTATTTTTTGAAAGTCCTAAGAACTTTCAAGGGGGGGAGCATGGTTGAGCGATTTCTTATTCCGTCGGCCGCGGGCATCTATGTTCGCGGCGGAATAGGTCAGTTGGCGTAATTCAGACATCCACTGGCCTATGCAATATTTGCGTGCCTTGTTACACAAGGAAGCTATATATGTGTATTCCTTTCTTTTATATGAGTGACTATTATTGTTACGCTCACGTCCGCGACGATTAAGCTAAGCGTACAAATCATCATAGCGACTTAAGCTATTTATTTGACTGTCGGCGAGTTCTGCCACAAGTTTCGGAGTAAAGAGTGTTCTACAACTCAGATTTCGGTGCATCCTGGTTGCATCTTGCTACAAATAATAGCTGGTGTCATGTTATAGTATTAACATGCAAATTGACGCCACAAACATAAGGTGAGTGGATCTCTGTTTTTTGCGCTATTACTGCCCGAATCGCTGCCGCCGAATTTCGGGTGTCTGTGGTCGGCGGAAGTGGAGAGAAATCGCTCACCAATTAATTAATAACGGTTATGTTCCCTGCGGTAAGTCACTATTTATACGTGGCTTTCCCAAGATAGATTATCCATCATCTAGAAGGTGATTCGTTCATCGAATGGGAACGTTAAGCCTCTCACTGCTTTGGTGTTTTAGGAAAAGCAGGCCAGCTGCCTCTTTTACACTCTCCTTTCATTCATTCACAGCATAGTACACTGACATACAATCATAACAGCCATATACATAAAACAATAAACATGTAAACACACCTCCATCATTGAAGAAGACAAAAGGAAACCGACAAATTTAAAATTAGGCAAGAAAAAATCCCACCAACATAACGGATGAAGAGAGAAAAAAATAAAAAATAAAAGATGTAGTCAAAGTCATTAAAACACAAAACCAGGTACATAAAATGCAATAATTGTGTACCAACAATAAACTGGAGAGTAGTCTAATTAAATCTGGACAGAATTTAAATCTCTGACGAATTATTTTTAAACAAAGTGCAAGCAGGGAGTATAATTTCGAATTCTCACGTAACCAGTTCGAAACCACGTAAGAATTCGAAAATAAATATTGTAATTCTAACAAAATCGTATAGTTTAGACTTCACGGAAAATTTATCCTATATTTACAGTAAAATGAAGTTGATTCGTTTACATTAGGATCGGATAAAAAAACGTGAGACACACGATATTTTTTATTCTTTAGATCTGATACTTTGGAAATATCCGTAATAAATTTTCGCTTTACGCTGAAGGATGGCCATCATTATCTTGTCATAGCTATTATCCGCCTAGTTAGATTGTGGATGAGTGTTCATTTAGTGTTTCAAGTACCCACCAACGAAGTAAGGATGCAGGTACAGCCACTGAAGTCTTCTTACGCCGAACATAATCCTTGTAGTAACGAAAGTCACAGTGATGTGATGAAGGGCACCGTACACCGACCAGTCAACATTCAAAGACCGAAGTAACCGCTCGGGGACCAAAGTCAACGAGCAGAACCGACGTTTACAAAAGTCCAGCGACAACAGGGGCAAAGATGATCATGTGGTGAGAGAATTATCCGTCGACTGGTGAAACGCGCCACAGGTGGTCATACTCTTCGTCAAATGACCAAATTACTTTTCTAGAAAGAAAAATATCTCCATCCGGAAACGGTTATTGTTCACGGAAGAAGCCGTAAAAGATAACGACAGCCATGTATTCTATTCTATCGCGTAATCATTAACCATTTGTTGTCGTCCATTTATCAACTTTCAAATACGTCCCAATCATATGAAGTCACAGCGCCAACAGAAATAATGCTAACCTAGGAAACCATACACGCGGCATAAGTAACGAGTAAGAATTCAAAGAAATAAACGTTTTGCCGGCCTCGGTAGCGTAGGGGCTAGAGTGCTAGCTCCGCGTACCGAAGGGCATGGGTGTTTAGTGTTGTGTCTGTGAATGTCTTGTCCGTGTTGTAGTGTCCTTGTGTCAATACTTGATAGCAACAAATCACATTGAGCTGGATGTATGGCCCAGTAGCCGAATGCCATTAAAAAAAAAAAAAAAAAAAAAAAAAAAAGTTCTATCTGTTAAATTGTAATTGCGAATTTACGGTGTCATCATAATGGTCTACTTATTATAGGAGGAGAGTTGCTTCCAGATTATCCTGTTTAACGGCTCGAAGCTAATTCCGATTAATCTTTATTTTAAATGACTCCTATGTCATGAAAATTCAATCCTATTCCACTTACTTTGTGAGTTAGGCACTGGGTTAATGGTGTTGCTACTGCCAACGTCACGGCAACAAACCTGGCTCATTCCTCACGGCCATTTTGGGTTGATGTATCCACTGCTGACGGCTGGTTACACCCTCTCGTCGAGTGCCCCAAATATGACTTCTGCATAAATGCTCCAAATTTTATACAAACTCGATCCAGTTTATTTTCGTTTTTTGTGCATGGAAGCAAGTTTTAAATGGAACCGAACGCTCTTTACCTACATTTTATTAATTCTTAGGGCTTTTTAATGGTAAGATCATTATGCCGGAAGAGGACTGCGAACAATGTACAGCAAGAAAATAGGTCAATGACCTTTAAAACAGAAATACGGATGACCGGTATGTCTGCCAAACTATGTCCTCCTGAATGCCATATCTGGACGCTGTCATTCCCCTGCTTTTGTTTGCATACATACTTTAACCACTGCACACACCTAAAGATTTTGTTTGGAATGAACGTCACTTGATGAAACAGAACTAAATTGTTTAAAGAAATCAGACATTAGAGCCAGTCACGAAAAGACATGGAAAACAGCTACGTGTCATGGAAATGAAGATGATTCGCTGGCCACAAGGACTCACTAGAATGGACCGCATCAGGAATGACAACATTTGGGCTGCATTTGGTGTGGCTGCAATACTGGAGAGAATGCGGGAGGGTCATCTGCGACGGTACAGCCGTATACTGCGCAGCAACGCCACACGGAGGGTAGAAGATCACGAGGAAGACCCAGGAAGCACTAGCTGGATACCTTGCAGGAGGACAGGCATCTAGTCAGTGCCTCACCTGAAGACACACAGGATCAGCACAAATGGAAGAAGAAGTCAAGTAAAGCAGACCCTGCAATTTGATATAAATGCCAGGAAGAAGAAGATGATGAAACATTACAGCAGCTGCAAGTTATGGATTGGTAAGAGTGGCGGTTTGTGTCATTGGAGGTGGGAAAGGACTGGGTGCATGAAACGGGAGGAATTCTGAATTAAATGAAGTATCCCGGCATTTGCCTGGATTAACTTGGGGAAACCAGGAAATTCCAAATCTGGGTGCCCGGACGAGGATTCAAACCCACATCCTACCGAATGTGAGTCCAGAATGTTAACCGTTCACCCACCACGCTCGGTTCCTGTCATGTCTGATGTTGTATTTATGCATCATGACCACTGAATTATACTGGCGGGCTTCTGAGTTGAAAACTCTTCAACTCGGTAAAAGTCTGTCCCATGAAGGTGTTCTCTCCCCCTCTCTCATAAGAGATTACTGGCATATTTACTTTGTTGAGTGTTCTGCCTCCCAATTTTAATGTTTTTGTACTAAATTCAGAATTCCTTTATTTCAGGCCATTAGAGAATAGTCTTTGGGGCACTCTCGTCAGCTACAGTACAAATAGGGAGCACTGAACTAGTGCCATTCAGCGTATACTTTCGTGGACGTTGGAGTAGGATTACTTAGCAAATACTAGAGGCAGTTATAAAGATTTTGCTGCATTGACTCATCCGTCATGTTTCACGACCTCTTAAGCCAGTTTTTTTCTGAATTTGTTGACATTAATTATTCTGTAATTTAGCAGTTGTTATAGATAGATAGATAGATATATTCACTTTGATCCCATGTGAGAATAATCTCGGGGATGTGGAACAGTACATACACTTATTTGTAATGTCAATATTACTATATAATTGATAATATTATATATTGACAAGAAGTTAGTTACGACCCATTAGTATAACCAATATTTCCTGTAATCTACAAATACAATCCCGAGTTAGTTAATACTTATTATGTGGAACAGTGTATACACTTGTTACCGGCATCTAACAACCAGTTATTTTCTTACCAACCAGTTACCCCAACTCATAAGCAGTCAATTACTTAAAAACCTGTTAGTATCATAATTTTTTACAGCAGTTTTTGAGTGCATGCTATCCCATGTTAGTTACTATATATATGAGTGAAATTTTGTGAACAGTATAATTACTTAATTTGTCAAAAGTTTCAACAAAAAGAAAAACCATATATCATTTTAGTAATTGTGGACAACTTTGTCACCTTCCCCTTCCATACACCATATATACTATTTTATCAGTCATTCTTAGTTACCAAATTCCAAGAAGAAAATTCTTTCACAGAGTAAAATGGATTCTGAAGCAGAAACTCTTTCAGTTTGGACTTAAAGTAGTTGGGTTTTTGTAGATAACATTTAATTTCTGTTGGTAAGTCATTGAATAAGGAAGCTCCAGTAAATGTTAACCCTTTCTGTACAATTGACAGTGATTTGTAATCCTTGTGAATATTATATTTATTCCTAGTATTATGGCTATGTATGTCAGCATTAAGATTGAAGTGTTCAGGATTTTCCACTACAAATGATAGTACAGAGTATACATATTGTGCTGGCATTGTTAGGACACCCAGGTTTTTAAATAGATTTCTGCACGACGTCTGTGGGCTTGCTCCACAAATAGTTCTTATAGCACGTTTTTGCAATTTAAATACCATCTGTGCTTGTGACGAGTTTCCCCAGAATGAGATGCCATAAGTGAGCAGGGAATGAAAATATGCAAAATACACTAACTTTCTGGTTTCTATATTAGCTATTCTAGATATTACCCTAAGTGAAAATGTTGCAGAATTCAGTTTTTTAAGAAGTTGTTGAATATGCTGTTTCCAGTTCAATTTGTTATCTATACATACACCCAGGAATTTTGTGAAATTACTTTCATTGATTGCTTTTCCTTCTGATATCACATTATAACTGTCCTTTGTTTTATTTTTTGTAACAAACTGAAGTAACTGTGTCTTTTCTACATTAAGTATTAGTTTGTTGGCATTAAACCACCTGTTAATTTTCTTTATAGCATCATTTGCTGTGTTTTCGAGGTTTTGTGCTGATATAGGGACGTTTTAAGAACTAGGCAAAAATTGTGGACAGATGGTGACTGAGGAAACCAACTTGGCTGTTCCCTTTAGCACCTTCCGCGTTTCCTTAGTGCATTTCTCCCTTCTTCACCTTGTAACTGTGATTCTCGGCAGCCTCAAGATGTGGTAGCAACCAGCACCCAGTCAAGAAAAAAGTGTGGAGGGCTGCGTGTGTCCTATGCGCCTGTGCTGCTTGTTATCTTGTGCTACAGTCACTTGTTAGTCCTTTACAGTTGAGGGGGTGGGGGTTGCAGAGTCGTTAACGTCTCCTTTCACAGCAGCGGGAATAGCGCAGACGTTCTTCGTCAACGATTTTCTATACATCAGTTCCCTCGTTACCCAGAATTGGGAGTAGCGAAACTATCCAACCACTAATTCAACTAATTGGTAATTTGTCGTTGTTATTTGCCAGAATAATTTAAATTAACAAAATTGCAAAAACTGTTGAATCAAAATCTGAGTTAATCCACTCACGAAAAGAACTATGCAGCAAACTGAGTACTCACTGTCGTTGATATACGTGATAGCTGTTTTGATAAGTTCTAGAACTCAACGATACCTCCTTTTTCTACACATTATTTCATATACTAATGTAATGCTTAAGGTGTATATTAATTTTATTATATATGTATTACGCTCAAAGAACGAAAACGCTCAGTGAGCGAAATAAACGACCACAATACGTTATAGACATTGTGCAACCGACGAATCAGCCAGAACGCGTTGTGACAATCTCAAGAAGACTACAACACTAAATTCGCATGGTGGCTGTCATGATATTTGACTTCTAAGCGTTATGGTTACTTCGAAAAGCCACAACATGTTCTGAACGTTAGCTGAAGCAACTACGACACGATGAGCAGCTTATAACTAATATTCTGAATGTTAGTTAATAATCAGGTGATGTTACGAAAATAAAACATTCGTTACCATTTCTTTATCTTTAATCATTGTTTGTTATAAGTTGGCATCAAAATTATTAAAATAAAAATTAACAATAATATTGCAGTGTTATTTACTTTTACAAGAAATATTACCACGACATTTTAACTTCATTGAGCAATATTTATATTTTTTATCAATACAGTATCTTTTACAGTCACACATTATAAAGCCTTGCTGACTTCCAGATGGCAGCATAAATGTTTAGCGAAGTTGAAATACGTCCTCAATGTTAAAGTTACTCTCTGAAACTGTAAATTCGAGAAGACCTTCCTAGTTTACTAACAAATTGAGACCTGATGGATTAATTCTCATAACAACAGCTAAATCATTGCTGCTCAATTTCGGGTACTCTAACTAATCAGTAGAATCGATTTCAACTGCAGGAAATTTTTAGTTGGACAGTGAAATCATTTTATGCGCCTTTTTCTCTTGCCCAGAATTGGCACTGATAATGCTATTTCTAAAAACAGAGCTTACAGGTAACATTTTCACCAAACCCCTCATTCTCGTTGCCTTTTCCATAGATAACTTGATCGTATTCATGACACTCCGAAGACCTGTGAGTTCCTGGGTGTCATTTTCACAAATAACACAACATCTTCTTAAATTTTCAGCTTTTTCTAAAATAATCTGTCACTGTAAAAGATGCGGTATTGGTAAAAATGCAAATGTTGGTTAAAGGGTTACTGTTTTGTTTATGGTTTTATGCCACATCGACGTCGGGGTCATTAGAGGTGGGAAAAGCTGGGGGTAAGGAACGCAAATCAATTTGGCTTTGGCCTTTTTAAAAGAACCATTGCGGCATTCAATTGTGTGATTTGAGGAAACCATGGAAAACTCAAATATTGATGGACGGACGGGTCTTCAAACCAGAGTCCTCCCAAATGCAAGGTCGGAGATTTCCTTCACATCAACCACGCTCGGAAAAATGTCACGATAATATTTTTTGTAAAAATAAATAACTGCAACATTATTGGCAATTTTAACGCCTACTTTGTTATTTTAATAATTTTACTGTCAACTTTGTTATTTTAATAATTTTACTGTCAACTTTGTTATTTTAATAATTTTACTGTCAACTTATATCAGGAAATGGTTAAAGGTAATGGAATGGTAATGAAAACGAGTGTTTTATTCTCTTAACATCACCTGGTTTTTAATTAACATTCAGAATATTTATTTACAACCTGCCCGCCGTGTCGTGGATGCATCAAACAACTTTCAAAACGGGTTATGGCTTTTCTGAACAGCCACAAAGCGTAGTGGTCAAATACCGTGAGAGCCACGGTGCGAATTTAGCGTTGTGACCGTTTTGAGATAGCTACAATGCGTTCTGGATATTTTTGTCAGTGTCGCAACGTGAAAAACGTGTTGTGGCCGTTTTAAAGAAACTACAACGCGTTTTGTTCGTTTTTTTTTTTATTTATTTTTTTTTTTTTTATTCCTCTCACTGAGCGTTTTTGGTATTTGAGCCTAATATATATACAGGGTGTACAGAAAAGGACTCCCTGATTTCAAAATTAAATATCTCGAAAACAAAGATCGATAGAGGAATGCAGTAAACGGTATGTTTATTGTGACAGCTGTAAGAAGTGTATACAGCAGTGTGAAATAATAGTTACAAAAGCTGCTAACAGATGGCGCTGTAATCGCCATACGTAATGCCTAAATAGTGATCCGAAGCTCAGGGTAGTGCCAATGGTGAACATTTTGAAAAAATTGTGATGTGATTGTTTGCAAAGATTGTTTTCATACGATTGTTTCACTTATGTATGCTGATATGAGCTGTACAGCGTACAGCGCCATCTGTTAGCAGCTTTTGTAACTATTATTTCACACTGCTGTATACACTTCTTACAGCTGTCACAATAAACATACCGTTTACTGCATTCCTCTATCGATCTTTGTTTTCGAGATATTTAATTTTGAAATCAGGGAGTCCTTTTCTGGACATCCTGTACGAGTGTGTGTGTGTATGTTTCAATTAAATATAATCAGGGAATTGATGGCTCAGTATAAATGATGTCGGTGTCGTCAATTTGTTTTTTACTGTGCTCACGAGTTAGCATGCCTGCGGCAGGAGGTGACTGTAATCATATCTCTGCTCCTAGCGGACTGCAGCACTAACAAACTTGAAAAGACATATTAAAGCGTGTTCAGTTAATAGAGGCGTCTCAAGGTCAGTCTGCTCTACCCCCACTCCGCTGCCCTTACCCCTAAATACGGAGGGGAAATTCGGAACGCAATTTACCTGGATACAGCCGTCAGGTCGGAAAGGTGGGGAAGGTAGAGGTAGTCAGATGAGGTACCGGACCAAGGGAAAATAACATTAAGCCATCAGTTCAGAATGGAAAGGATAGAGTGTAGTCTGTTCGATTATTATCAACAAACTGCAATGGGTTTTTGCTCTTTGTGATTTGTTTTGAGAAGCTGGCAAAGTAAATTGAAAACTTGTGAAAGTATTTTGAAATGCGGTACATCTTAGTAACTGACATATAACATTATATATTAGCGAGTGGGTTACACCTTTAGTAAAAAGTATATTCCTATGGTCTTTATTTTTTAGAAAAATAGCAAAAGTTGAAAGTGTAGGTCCTTTGTACCTACCACTACATTACACTGTACGAAAGACCACACAATATTTATTTCGGTCCAGTTTATGTTTCCTGGCAGAAATCCTCCAAAATTTGTCTTTGCTTAGCTTTGTCTTGAATTTACGTGATTAGTCTATACGAGTGAGAGCGGAAAACAATTACTATTACCAAATTCAGTATGTATTTCCTAGAAATTTATATATCTCATACATAATGTGTGAAACTTCACACAATGACGCATTTCGCGATGGTGGATTCGATGAGCCCCTACTATTGACATTGTTAGGAAGGGGACAACCCTTTTCCCAGACTGAGTCAACAAACCCACATCGCTAATCACAAAATGTATCCACAGAAATTAAAAACAAATTTAGGATGTTAATTTCAATTCCACTGGAAGTTCGTTTATCATAAAACAAACATCAAAATAATTTTGTTTTTAATACCATTTTTACAAAAGCATTAATAAAATCAAGGCCGCTTAGTTAAGAGCGAACATGCTGTATGAAGTTAATAGCGTTTCAATTCGCATTATTTTTTGTTGATGCAATTATGAAGCACTCCTACTTCTTAAACCAGCCAAACATTCGTTTATAGCCTTTCAAACCGCCAAACCGATCGATCTACACTGTATGTTTCCAATGCTGTAACATCAATATTTCACCTTTTCTTCCCGTTAATTCACAAGTTCCCATTAACCCCTTCGCCTACTTCCTGTATATCATTTTGAATATAGCTTGTAGCTGTCTGGTTGCTCTGTGGTTAAGGTATCCGACAAGCGTACCCAAACCAAATTATTGTACAAAAATTAAACAATTGTTAGGTTCAAGGAAAATTTTATTATTAATTAGAAAAACTAAGGAAAAACTTTCATCTTACACAAACGGCTACTTTTTCTTTTGGTGAGTCCATGAATTTCGTATCTCCCTAGTTATCACTGGTATAATTCTAGCTACAATGGTTTCAAAGCCATTTTTACTAATCCTAAATTACATAAAAAACTGTCTTCATCGTCAACGAGTTCTTTATATAATGTGTAAAAAATTTGCGTTTTTTTCGGTTTTCCTCTGTCGCTTTTCTACACAAGCCGATTTTTCTTCTTTTATCGAAAAATTTGGAAACATTTTCAGAACAAGATTGGTGCGTGACTTTCTAGTTTATCTAACGCCATCTGTGAGTGCATTGTTTTATAGATATCAAAACTTTTATGCCATTCAATGTAATGATGTTCGATATATATCGATGTATCGAAAACAACGATGTTTACCATTCGATGCATCGAATCAATTCGATCCATCGCTTACTCTCGAAGTTTAACGATGCATCGATGTATTTCATTCGATACATCGGAAGAACATACAGTTTTTTGAAAGATAGGATTAGTTAAAAAAAAAAAAAAAAAAAAAAAACAGGAAAACCTATCACTATACGAAATTTTTTTCACCTACATAATTGCTTTTAATTTTTTCTTTTAACTTGCATAAAACAACAAAAAACTGCAATTTACTTGAAATTTCCCGCCACTGTAGGGCGGACATCAATGGTACGACATTCGCATAGGCTTGTCTGTATAGTGTACTGCTCTATGAGCTCATAAAAAGTAAACAAAATAATGTCCAACAGGTTCATTGGAGTTGAAGCTGCAACTAAAGAAACATCTGGGGATAAATAATAAACCAGCAAAGTAATCCCTTTGGTGAACTATATGCTTTCTAAACGCTAAACAATTGTGACTGATGAACCCTTGATGATGGAAGTACATAAGCTAATCCTGAAAGAAATCAGCAATGGATGAGTCCTATCGAACAAGTTTCGTCATTAGCAATCGCGATCTTATTGGACCCATGTCTCAAAAGAACTTCATTTTAAAAACCTGATGGCTTATGCAAATGCTGTTCAAAAGAACAAAGATGTGATGAAGAGGGAGCTGGAAGGAAAGCGAACCGAATTTGATTCGGATAGTTCGGACAAAACATTGGGAGATTTCAGTCTTTGGACCGATCATCACAAACTAGTTATCGAAACTGGAAATCAAATAGGATCGAAGAAAGTGTTTCTGATGAGCTGTCTGTCTACTTGAGGACCCCAGCTGCTCGACTTAGTGAAAATCCGTTAGAAGTATGGTCCAATTATAGATTCCAGAATTGTACAAAGGGCTTATAAATATTGAACTGTGGTAGTACCACAAGTAAGACTTTTTTCGAAAGCTGCAGAAGCTTTAAATCAACAATGTAGCAGAATATAAGGAAAGTGCGTTAGTAAAATATTATTTATACAACGTTTAGAGAAGAAATATTAGGATTTCTAAATTCGATTTAGATTAGAATCTCAATACTGCCTTTGTAAAAGACTAATTGGCAAATGATTCAAATGAATGTCTCATTTTTCTACTTTCCTAACCTTTATAACTTATAAATGTACAGTCGGGGACAGAATTCGAGAGACCACTCGCCTTTCGATTATGCTTCGTTCTAGACACGAATACCGCATGGGACAGCATAACTGGTAGGTGGTACACTAAATTCATGATAAAATAGACCTCTCATACCCAGCACTTTACCCAAGACTAAAAAAATGAGCCCGCGCAGCAAGAAACTCGCAGACGCTCAGAGGGAAAGTTCGGAGTTCTACAGTAAAAATAATCACGAATATCACCATTTTAGTCATAATAATTATTTAAATAACCAAATTGATTTATGATAGAGAGATGATAACACTTTTTTCGTAATTTTGATAACCGTTGCGTATTTTTTTTTTCCTCGAATAAACAGTTAACAATTCGCTAGCAAACGCAATTATATGGCGAGTACAGAAAAGAATCGCTAAATTAAGCACGGAAAACCAATAACAGAGTTTGAATGGACTTAGTTACACTTTCTAACACTGCAGCGTTATAGAACTGTGCGTGTGACAAATACACACAAAGGTTAAGGGTAAGTAGAAAGAGCATTCACGAAAGAACTCTAATGGTAAACTAAGTCACGAAATATAAATAAACTATTCCCAGAAAATTAAATGGTGCGGAATATTAACACCTTAATTTTGTTTTAATCATACCATATTTAGAAGGTAAGCTAAACTTGAACGCAGTAGCAACAGTTTTAGTAGTAATAATAATCATTAAGAACAGTAAATAAATAAAAAAAACCGCCTGCAATGTGAATTAGCGGTTCCACAATTTAAATCTGGAAGATGGAAGTAGTAAAACTATCATCTCTCTCTTTGTTTCTAACTAACACTGATACTTCTATAAAATTTTCTGTCAAGCTTTATTTCCTGCCGTCCAAGCCCGATGGGTTATAGGTAACACTGTTACCTGGCATTCGGGAGGCCGCGAATTCAAACCCCGTCGGGGATCCAGTTTCAGTATTCCATGATTTTCGTAAATCTCTCCAGCTGAACTCCAGAAAAGTTCCTTCAAAAAGCGGTGGCTGAAATTCTTACCCGATCCTAGTTTCCAATACTATCAGGATTCATATCACATTGCCGCCGAAGATATGACGAAGACAAGACCAAAAAAAAAATAACGTGTTGGGTATGTGGTATCCGGCTTTCGGGAGGTCGTGGTTTCGAATTCCCATCTAGTTATCCAGGTAAACGTTTTAGATGGTTTCCCCAAATCACTCCAGGCGAATGCCGGGATTGTTCCTTCAAAAGGCCATGGACGAATTCCTCCCCATTACTTGTCCCCAGTCCTTTCCTGCCTCTAATGACCTCGATTAGATGTAAAGCTTGAAGCAAACATAATTGCTCAAATAAAAATAATTACATCTCTGTGGTGTGTTTTAGACCTTTTCCTTGTTGGATTTATCTTATTCGACGGCCGAACATGGTAGCGAAGGGACTAGAGTGCTATTTCCACATGTGGAGAGTCTCTAGTTCGGTGTTGTATTAGGGCTGGTCGACGTGGAAATCATTATAGAAAGAAAAGGACTTGGGGCATGTTTCGGGAAGGAATTCAGCCTTGGCCATACCAGAGAATCATCCCAGCACTCACGGAGTGATTTCGATTAATCGGTATTGTGTTATGTCTTGTATCGTCTTTCAATTGTATGAGCAAAAAGCATTTGGAAATACATCACTACACAGGATAAACACACAAAACGGTTTAGCTGGATGAATGGCTATCTGGAGGAATGCCATTAAAAATTTAAAGACATTTTTATTGAACCAAAAGGCAATTGACCTCCTTCAAAAATATCTCGCTGGTCCACCTCATCTCACAAAAAAATATTCCTTGTTTGGTGCCAACTAGTAACATGGCTGAGTTCTAAACACGTATTAGGATAAAAAATTTGGAAAGTAGGCGTACTATAGTGAATCTGTTTAGTGCACACGGGAGGGGTATTTAATTTCAGTTGAGTGTATAGGATTTAATCTCTTTAACATTATGCGTGGTTATTTCGTAAGAAGAAGATCTTCCTGCTGGCTCAGTTCAGACGCAAGGGGGAAGTAACCGTCCGACAAACGTTTCGAGGAAGTGTTTATTTACCAGTGGCTCTGAGGAAGTGAAGAACACTTGTTCAGTAGAATTACCTCTAATAAAATTTGTGAATATGACCATCCGTACACGAAATATGCCCATTTTCGAATTACGAGCACCTACAAATACAGTGACAGTCATTTGCCGAAAGTAACAGAAACAACTTCATATAACATATGAAACTTACTTCATCATAATTAGAAGACCGATGAAAATGTTGAAAAATAACATTGAACTAATATGTATAGGTCATTGAAAATTTCTGAAAATTACTTCTCGTGGATTTTAACTTCAGCATACCCTCATTGTGTCTTGTAATGTTCTACTTGCACTATTTGATTACAAAATTAATTAATCAATATTCCGTGATAATGGAGCTATTTAAAAGAAGAAGAAAAAAAAACTGGAAGTGCACGTGTGCACGTTATTGAAAATTGACATGCCTCCATCTGCTGATGTAAATCTTTTATTACCTTCCCTGCCATTGGCCATTTAACCTGCTGACTATTGTGTCAGCCTTTGTTGAGGTAATGTGGAACTCTATTGTGAAGTCAACACAAGACGAACACTACACTCATTCAAAAGCAACCATACGCTCAGAAGAACTCGAATCAGTGACCTTTATTATTATTAATAAATTTTTCTCGGGCTTTCCAGCCGTGTTAAGATGTTACATTTGTGGGACGTTTCGAAGGCGTCCAACTCTGCCTTCATTGTCAACCAAATATCAATCATTAAGGCAGAGTTGGACGCCTTCGAAACGTCCCAAAAATGTTACATCTTAATACGGCTGGAAGCCCGAGAGAAATTTATTAATATACAACGCCGTGAAAGATTACGATCTTACTTTATTATTATTACCCCGCGATTCACTAAAAGTGTGTGGTGGAGGGTGTATTGCTCCTATCCGAAAGGGTAATGGTTTGGAAGGGATATACGGGATATGGCAGGAGGCCTTTACAATGCGATGACAGTGTTCTAGCCCCTACACTGCTTGCGCCTGTTTAAGTATCTTGGTCGGGACTCTTGCGAAGGAATTTGTGAATGTGTCTGCGGTCGTGGTTTGCCAACACGGAAGACAATTCCGTAGGCCCACAGAACAAGGAAATTATCAGACATTTCAGGCATGAGATTTTCCTCATCCTCGTTCAACTAACTTGCTTATATTGCTACCTGAGGCTCACACAGATAACAGATGAAAGAATTATACAGGTTTAGAACCGTATATCCTCGAGGAACTATCTGAAGTTTTTTACATTTGTTTCCAGCTTGACATCTCGACTTTGAGGTCATGGGAGACGGGAATATGGACTTTTTGGTGAACTATACCGACGTTCGCTTACAGTGATTTGGAAAAAACTGTAGAAAATCCAAATCTGGATGGCCAGAAGAGGATTTGAACCCGCATCCTCTCGAATGCCAGGCCAGAACATTATCGCTCGTCCACTACGCTCAGATTTTTTAATTGACCGTACCATATAGATATATAGGAACAATAATTATAGACTGACTCGGCCATGAATCATTTTAATATATCTATTTTTGCAGCCTAGTAGTAGACGAAAAAATATTAGATCAACTAAAGATGCCAGATCTTAATCACATCGTTTCTCGTTTCTCACGAACCCGGAAACAACCATAATACACCCTTTTATAACCACATATGTAACGTTTCAATTAGTTTATCGAAGATAACATCATTTTGCTTTTACATATCCAGCGTATTCCAGTTTGAAAAGCAATCATCCTTTTCCTTCAGAATGCAGGCATAAGAATTTTAGAAGCTCCACTGCATATGGAATTAGCCAACGTCATTAACTGTAAGACTGACAGCAGTCTTCTTCCAAGACCATTCTTGCTTGTAGAAAATGCCATGGTGGCTCCCAAAGTGAGAAGTATTATTGCGCCGGTTCAAATTCCTGTCGGCTATCAAATTTCGTTTTTTTTCATGTTTTCTCAAAACCTTTGCAGATTAATGCCAGGATGATTCCTCTGGAAGGCATTGATCAACTTGTTTCATGTTCTTTGTTCACAGTTCTCTCCTATATTTATTTACCTCGACAGTAAGAAGGCATTTAGCGCTAATTATTAAAAATGTTTAATGTATATAAAATAAGAACTGATGTGCAGTTTTCAGACGTGAATTTTTAATTCCAAAATACTGTAAAATAGAAATTTCAAATATACACAAGTTATATATAAATATATATATATATTTCTGTATTGACAGGTATTAGACGCATATATTATCACAGCAATATCTGAAAACTTATTTCGGATATTTTTAAAAATATTATCTTTTCTTAGGCGGGATTAGGGGTAGTAAATGATTCTTGTTTAATTTTTCTGCAGCGCGTCACAGCGCCTAGTATTTAAAAGTTATTCACACATCGAAACGAGATAATTCTATGCAGTTATCATTTTGTAAACGAATCTAATCCAGCAGTATTCTTGTCAAACTTTTACAATTACAAAATTTTATTTTGATACTGCTTTGTCTAGGCTCTAATGAAGGAAAATGTAGTTTTATCTCGATGACAGATGATTCCGAAGTCACAATACAAGGAAATATGCATCGTTTCCTGGTCATTATTAGAGCTAATACTACTGAACAAGTGTTCTTCACTTCCTCAGAGCCACTGGTAAATAAACACTTCCTCGAAACGTTTGTCGGACGGTTACTTCCCCCTTGCGTCTGAACTGAGCCAGCAGGAAGATCTTCTTCTTACGAAATAACCACGCATAATGTTAAAGAGATTAAATCCTATACACTCAACTGAAATTAAATACCCCTCCCGTGTGCACTAAACAGATTCACTATAGTACGCCTACTTTCCAAATTTTTTATCCTAATACGTGTTTAGAACTCAGCCATGTTACTAGTTGGCACCAAACAAGGAATATTTTTTTGTGAGATGAGGTGGACCAGCGAGATATTTTTGAAGGAGGTCAATTGCCTTTTGGTTCAATAAAAATGTCTTTAAATTTTTAATGGCATTCCTCCAGATAGCCATTCATCCAGCTAAACCGTTTTGTGTGTTTATCCTGTGTAGTGATGTATTTCCAAATGTTTTTGCTCATACAATTGAAAGACGATACAAGACATAACACAATACCGATTAATCGAAATCACTCCGTGAGTGCTGGGATGATTCTCTGGTATGGCCAAGGCTGAATTCCTTCCCGAAACATGCCCCAAGTCCTTTTCTCTCTATAATGATTTCCACGTCGACCAGCCCTAATACAACACCGAACTAGAGACTCTCCACATGTGGAAATAGCACTCTAGTCCCTTCGCTACCATGTTCGGCCGTCGAATAAGATAAATCCAACAAGGAAAAGGTCTAAAACACACCAGAGAGATGTAATTATTTTTATTTGAGCAATTATGTTTTGCTTCAAGCTTTACATCTAATCGAGGTCATTAGAGGCAGGAAAGGACTGGGGACAAGTAATGGGGAGGAATTCGTCCATGGCCTTTTGAAGGAACAATCCCGGCATTCGCCTGGAGTGATTTGGGGAAACCATCTAAAACGTTTACCTGGATAACTAGATGGGAATTCGAAACCACGACCTCCCGAAAGCCGGATACCACATACCCAACACGTTATTTTTTTTTTGGTCTTGTCTTCGTCATATCTTCGGCGGCAATGTGATATGAATCCTGATAGTATTGGAAACTAGGATCGGGTAAGAATTTCAGCCACCGCTTTTTGAAGGAACTTTTCTGGAGTTCAGCTGGAGAGATTTACGAAAATCATGGAATACTGAAACTGGATCCCCGACGGGGTTTGAATTCGCGGCCTCCCGAATGCCAGGTAACAGTGTTACCTATAACCCATCGGGCTTGGACGGCAGGAAATAAAGCTTGACAGAAAATTTTATAGAAGTATCAGTGTTAGTTAGAAACAAAGAGAGAGATGATAGTTTTACTACTTCCATCTTCCAGATTTAAATTGTGGAACCGCTAATTCACATTGCAGGCGGATTTTTTTATTTATTTACTGTTCTTAATGATTATTATTACTACTAAAACTGTTGCTACTGCGTCAAGTTTAGCTTACCTTCTAAATATGGTATGATTAAAACAAAATTAAGGTGTTAATATTCCGCACCATTTAATTTTCTGGGAATAGTTTATTTATATTTCGTGACTTAGTTTACCATTAGAGTTCTTTCGTGAATGCTCTTTCTACTTACCCTTAACCTTTGTGTGTATTTGTCACACGCACAGTTCTATAACGCTGCAGTGTTAGAAAGTGTAACTAAGTCCATTCAAACTCTGTTATTGGTTTTCCGTGCTTAATTTAGCGATTCTTTTCTGTACTCGCCATATAATTGCGTTTGCTAGCGAATTGTTAACTGTTTATTCGAGGAAAAAAAAAAAATACGCAACGGTTATCAAAATTACGAAAAAAGTGTTATCATCTCTCTATCATAAATCAATTTGGTTATTTAAATAATTATTATGACTAAAATGGTGATATTCGTGATTATTTTTACTGTAGAACTCCGAACTTTCCCTCTGAGCGTCTGCGAGTTTCTTGCTGCGCGGGCTGATTTTTTTAGTCTTGGGTAAAGTGCTGGGTATGAGAGGTCTATTTTATCATGAATTTAGTGTACCACCTACCAGTTATGCTGTCCCATGCGGTATTCGTGTCTAGAACGAAGCATAATCGAAAGGCGAGTGGTCTCTCGAATTCTGTCCCCGACTGTACATACGAGGCGCGTCCAGAGAGTAAGTTCCGTTTGGTAATAAAATGAAATTGTACACAGATACAGAAGAAATTTTTATTGCACAAAATTCTACAACTCTTAAACTACTTTTCCACATAACTGCCGAAATTTTGCAGGCATTTTTCATAACGTGGCACCAGGTTTTGTATACCTTCTTCATAGAAATCTGCCGCCTGTGTCTTCAACCAGTTGGAAACAATTTCTTTCAGCTCGTCGTCATTGGTGAAGTGATGACCGCCAAGGAAAGACTTGAGATGTAAGAACAGATGAAAGTCTTGCCAGTTCTTCTGTAACCAAAGGTGGACGCCCACTTCGTTCTTCATCGTGCACATCACTACCCCCGCCATTGAACTGTCGGACCCATCTTCTCACCATCGAATCACTCATCGCATTTGGTCCGTAAACATGGCAAATTTGCCGATAAATTTCACTTGGTTTCACTTTCATCGCATTCAGAAACCGAATCACAGACCTGATTTCACAGGCGGCGGGATTTTCAATCAACGCCGACATTTCAAACAAGCACAACAAAGCGTACGTAACTGACAGCGATCTCCAAATGGCGCACGTTCTTCCCCTTGATACACATCGTCTACAGCGCATGTGCGGAACTGCAATCGCAGCGCTGCAACGGAGATAATTTGAAACGGAACTTACTTTCTGGACGCGCCTCGTATATCATTATTTTTATTCGATTCATCGGAAACATCGATGTTTTATTCGATGCATCATGAAACAACGATGCATCGCATCGAAAAAAACATCGATGTTTTTTCTCCATGAATATCCCTAATTCAATGTGAACACGGTAAATGCGAAAGTAATTTATGTATTGTTGTCGCATTCTGGCTAATATGTACAGCTTAATAGGATCAATATTAAAAATTAATGAAAATAATACAATTTTCATTTTACCTAAATGAGGAAGCAGTTAAATGAAAGGTGGTTAAAGAGACATAATAATAATTGACGATAAGTTTATTTATTTGTAGTTAAATATAAAATACCTGCGAGAAAAGAAGACCAAAAGGTCTTGGTTCTTGTTGGATATAGATTTTGATTTATTCCCTGTTTATTTTGATCTTTGGCAGTATGTGAGGAACACGATTTATCCCTCAAATTTTACAATACCAGAATAGACACTCGCTTCTTCTAATATCGTGTACCTCTTCAAGTAAATTATTCAGTTCAGAATCACTGTAACACCTGCGAGAAAAGAAAACCAAAAGATCTTGTTTCTTGTTGGATTTAGATTTTGTATTATTCCCTGTTTATTTTGATCTTTGGCAGTATGTGAGGAACACGATTTATCCGTCGAATTTTACAATATCAGAATAGACACTCGCTTCTTCTAATATCATGTACCTCTTCAAGTAAATTATTCAGTTCAGAATCACTGTCCAGTAGTCTCTTTCTTCAGGGTTTGGTAAGTTAAGATCTCTGAACGTGACGGAACTACAAAGATGCAATTGTAAGGAAATAGGAACTTGATGTTAGAGTCACCAACACAAGCATCAAGTTAGAAAATCATAACGGATTAAGCTTTCTTTAAAAAAAAAAAAAAAAAAAAAAAAAAAAAATCATTCACTGAATATTCTAACACGTCATTTATCTTCAGTTTCCGAGGATACCTTTTTTTTATTTCACGAAATGAAATTGATTTTAAAAACGAATCTTGTTATTGACACCTGTACTTGAGGCAGTAGTTTGTGCTTACATCTGTGAAGCATTCACAAACTGAGCTATGTTCTGTTTTGCGCGTCTAAAGAGAATTCCGACGCGCTTTAATTCGGAACGAAGTGCCTTGGTTGTGGTCACGCCCAGCGCGTTGTCCTGGTATGCCCCTACTTCGTCTCGAACGGGACATCTCGCCCACGCTTATAAATAATGCCGCCCCGAGGCGGGGAGGCAGTCAGCTTCAAAGGGCGCCGGTGGCGGAGCCATACGTCACAATTACCAGGCGACACAGTAGCCACGTCCTCATTTACGGGGCGGGACAAAGTCAGGCAGCAGTAAACACTGAGGAATAAGTCGACACGAAATTTAGTACTTATACTTCGCACGATTAAGTTCTGCTTAGGCCGACAAAAATAGATTATGGCGTATTCTGCATGCTTCCCGTGCTACCATAGTAATTTTAGTCAAAAGAACGCGAACTTTAACTAACATCTGGAGACAAAATTTCAAGTTTTCCTTCATTCAATTGCTAAAGAGCAAGGATTATTTTAATTTTTAATTTATTTGTACTGCTTTCGTGGAGCAAAAAATCGAATCAGAAAACTGTAAGACCTTTAGTTCATATATAAATCTGTAAAATGCCGTTTCCTAGGGATTTTTTTTTAATGTATCATGCATAAAAACCACAGCAGTTTTGACGAAGTTTCCACTGTTTTGAAGCTTAGGATATAATTTAAAAGCTGGTACCGTATGGCATTCGGGAGGACGTGGGTTCGAATCTCCGTCCGGGCATCCAGATTTGGATTTTCCATGGTTTCCCCAAACCACTCCAGGCAAATACCTTCAAAAACGCCATAACCGAATTCCTTCCCGCTCCTTGTCCCCAGTCCCATTCCGCCTCTAATGACCTTAACCATCGGTGAGGCGAAAAGCAATAAGTAAAAAAAAAAAAAAAAAAAAAAAAATGGCACGCTAATTCATAGTATATTATGATGTAGCTTGAATTGCCTCGTCGAATATCAATGCATTCGGAGACAGATAATATGGCTCACAAAGCAAAATACAAGAAACATTCAAAATAACAAAAATGCGTGTTTATAAGTTACCTCACAAACTGTATAACTAATTACATGCACAAGGGGATTGAGATAGTTGTGCGATTTCACTGCAGGGATATCATTCTTCAAACTCCTGTCGAAGAGCAGTATGAATGAAAGATCAAAAAACAAAACTTACTTCTCCAAGTTTCTTCATCCAAACTAGTGTCACAGTTCTACACTTAGTATCAAGATTTTATGCAGTACTATTAGCTAGTTGAAGCAGTCTAAAATGGGCAAAATATTGACAAAGAAATTAACGGTAAGTAAAAACGTCGTTCATTTCGCCGATCGCAGAAATTGAAGGCTTTAAATGTGTTTAGAATCCCATCCTGTTCGGACAGGACACATTCAGCCGAATAAAACAGTTTTCAAATTAATTGCAAGCGAATTGAATCGTAAACGTGGAACAATTCTGTGCAGTACCCGAGGGCATTGCGCATTCTGGATTCGTTTCGTTACGGGCGCCGATTTAATGCAATTTACTTTGTGCCGATTTTTTTTTTCCCCGTTACGTGAACGTGTGAAATGCTTCCATTTTTATTTTTGGACCGTAACGACTGCAGTTTAAAAAATCTGCAACTGTCATAGTCTCTATACGACTTGCTAGTATACAAGACAACAGAATACACTATACGGTTAAAATGGTTTTTCTCATACAGGAAATAGTATTGGTACTGAAAACCTCTCAAATATTTCAAATCTCCATCATCAAGAAGATAGATAAATTCCTATCAGTTAATATTTTCACACTTTTGTATGACTGCCAAATTGTATTATTAGACTTGCTTCTTACATTATGGTGTCCAAATAAGGGATTACTTCTTCTTTAAAATGCTGTAAACTTATTCATAACAAAGCGGAAATATGAAGTACTTTATAAACTTTATTTAAAAAAAAAATATTTTAGTGTGCGGTCTGGTAGGCTCAGTAGTTAAGGCGTCCAACTGGAGATCGAAAGGTCCACGGTTTGAATCCCTGTTTCGGTGGGGATTTCCAAAGGTCATTAACCCGACATTCACCTCCGGCATACCAGAACGCTTTCGTGATTCGGATACCAATTTTTTTTTTTTTTTTTTTTTTTTTTTTTTTTTTTTTTTTTTAACTGTTGGTCCCGTAAACCAATTAGGATTATCGAGTTAGGTTAAGGCAGCTACGATATGGGCACAATGCGCACCCAACAAAACTCTTGACACCACTAGCCTTTCCTATTTGTTTTATTAAATATACTAGCCTCTAAACCGGTAAAAAATGACTGGTGAAACGAATGTTCTGGCAATTCATTGCTTTGCGGTTGTAGAGTTATTATGTAAAGCTCATAATCATATTTTGTAATTTGTACAAATTTCGGTTGCAGTTTACACAGCGATACAGTTGGTACTTCTATTGAATTAATGACGTCAGAATTAGGTAATCAATGAAATTGAAAATAACTTAGGAATCCCAAAACGATATGCTATAGCGCGTGATATTGGCTCTATTTCTGGTCCAGGTATCATTCAGCTCGATAAATACGGAACTACTTCCTTCCTTATGAAACAATAACTTCAGTAACTCGGCGCTTATGAAAGCATCTTAAATTGTTTATAAAACTAAATTCATGGTGAATTATTCTGTAAAAAAAAAAAAATGTGTCAGTTGTCTTTCTGATCTTGTCTGAATTTCGACATAACCATAACTTCTACCAATATTGCAGCACAAAATTCATGTCTTCTGTTACCCGTGTACGAATGCATTCAATGTTTTGCGATCTAAATTTGGAAATATTTACATGTGTCTGATTTAGTGACATCAGTAATAAAAGCTAATAATAATTAGTAGTATATGTTAATTTAAAAGCAGCACATACTTTTATTTCAGTGTTTCGGCAAAGCATTTCTTCAATTATATGATAACAGTAACTCTACAGTAATAATTACATCGAATATAAATAGCTTGTAAGCCCGTCAAAAATAACGTATTGGGCGCAGTAATTTAGCAATTCGTTTCTTTGCTAATTACAATTTTCATCAAATAACGCTCATAATCTTCAAAATGATGTAGTAGAGATATTTTTTTGCTTACCATAACGACGGTATTCCTGTATATAGAGTATTAAAAAATCTACATCGACCAAAATTTATTTAAGAAAATGCAACTAATAATATTAATATGCTGATTTTTAGGAAATGCATACTTTTCTTATGGGTGCTGGCAGCTCATTTACTCACGGATGCTTAGCTAAATAGAACTATTAATAAATAACGCACATTACATCGAACAACATCTCCGGTCGTTGTTGGTTGGGCAGCGGAGGCGGGAAGTGTGACGTCAGAGTGTGCCCTAGATTGGAATTTTAAAGGTATGGATAGTAGCACTTTTTCAGCTGCTTCATCCACATTAACTTTGATGTTTGCCTTTGGTTTTTCTTCTAATAACTAAGCGTAAACGTTAATAACGCATTATCTTTGTGACATTTATCGTAAATTAATTTCCACAAGTTCCTTACGCTGATTGAGGTGTTAATCTTTGATTTAATAATTTGATTTACATTTTATGTATTTCCTAACATACCATATTTCAGAAAACTAAAAATAAATAACAAAAGATACTTAGCAAAAACGATATTAACTGAATTCGAAGGGTTTATCTGTTATAGCGTGATCTTTGGTTGATATCTGGTACAGGAGTATTCATTTCAGATGCAGTATGATCTGTGGCACCTGTCTTTTCTCGTCACGAACGATTTATAATTTCTTGCTGTAAAAACTCCATTAAAAATGGATCTGTAGCTTTAGCCTGATGGACAAACAGTGTGTGTTTTTAATTTTTCATCATATTTGTAAGCTGACTCTCACACACAACTGAATTACTTGCTGTTCTTTTTCCCCATTTCTTTCTTCCTCTCACGACGTCAACGCCAAGGACGAAGAAACTCTAATTAAAACTACTGTTGTCTGATCAAAATACATTTTGGTTATTCATGGGTAAAGTAGTGTGTCTCTATTCCTGCATGTGTAGTAGTTATGTTAAGTGGATTTTTTAATTTAAGTTTATTTAACCGAAGTCTAATTTTTTGGAACATTTTGCTATGTTGGTTTATCAGATTACATAGTAAATAATTAAAATAATTGGTTATTTGCCTTTAAAGATCTTAATATTTTTGTTAACTACTATCTTTCTCGGTCTGATATCCGTATCAGACACCAAATTCATGGACTATTTCCTTTAGATTTTCTGAAAGCTTTGCACTTACTCTCATTTTAGAAAAAAATAAATAAAAAAATCTTTGGTTGCACGACAGAAGTGACAACATCGAGTCTCTTTACGTTCCGATTATATTTGTTCGTAAACTTTATTCTCCTGATATATTTGCCACAAGCAACTCGTTGGTACGGTCTCTGATGAATCGAATTTCCGACAGTGTGTGTAAAAACAGTGTAAAAGTGACAGCAAATATTAATTCGTGCAGACAAATGCGTACAAAACCCACGTGTAGCAAACTGAACACAACACATGCAGAACATGCTTTAAAGTAAATATTTTTTGTGCCATTTATGACTGACGGACAGACAGAGAAGTGACGTCAATATTTCTCCTTTTACCATTGAGAACGAAACTCTAACACTGGAAGAGTTTCACTGTGAATTTCTAGCTGGACTAAGCAGTATCGTGTAAAGCAGGTGCTGAGGACTTCGAATATAATTGTGAACAAAGTTCGTAGTCTTCTTAAGCTTCTTTCATGACTGTAAACATGAGTCTTTCGTTAAAGCAATGTATGTCCATATCAGATAAAATTATTTTCTATTCAGAAAGTTCAGTCACACGTTTTGCCAGCTACTTTATAATTTGCCATCCCAAGAAGGGGATTTGAAGATCCAATGATAACAATGTGTTAAGTAGAATTTAAAAAAAAAAAAAAAAAAGAGAAATTGTGATGCATTCTGGTGGCTATTAAGGACATTCTATGTGTCAACCCAATTTTAATTTAATATTTAGCCCTCTAGACGTATTCAGTAAAAAAATTGGCATAAATTGGTAGTGTATGGCCAGTCCTGAATTTAATATAATTTCCTGTAAAATTATTAAAAGTGGACTTAGTCCTTCCTGGTGGCTCTTTATTTTTTACCTTTCTATTACAGTAGCAAAGGCTTTGATTAATCATGACACAGTGTTCAGTAGTTTTTAGTTTGTTTTAGACGTTCCACAGTTCAAAGGAGTCTGGCATCCCGTCAGAAGCGGGGCAGTGATCTTTGAAGTTGATGTTCCTCTGACCCCGCGTCCTCCGCTGTCAAGTGACAGTTGTCTTCATTCTGAGACTCTTAATTGGACCGCCAGGGGAATGCATAATTTCCTGCCTGCGGGGCGTTTCCTGTCGCGCTGCTTAGGCCAAGACGACTCTTACATTCCATCGGCCGTCACTAAATAGTTGATCCTCTGTAACTGTAGAAGACCAGTTAGTATTCTCACCAGATATAAAACACCTCAAACATAACACAGACACTGTCTTAAATCTAAAGCTTTAATCAATACATTATTGATTGCGTATCAATAACATCTTCGTATATCCTTGGATGATTGCTCTAAGGTTGATGGCATTCGTTTACTGGCAATACTGAAATAACTGAACCCTACTTATTGATCTAGTTTCCATAACAAATGCGCAATATTTCAGTCACTGTGCAATTGAAGACTGGCTGTAGACAAGCTAGCAAAGATTATCATTCTGTCGATCACTAGTCGTCATCAAACTGACAACTGCTTTGTACTGAAATGCAGCTATGCTTTATTCATTAACACCTAAAATGTCTAACTAAAACATACCAACAATTATTTTGATCTAGCCCCAGTTTGGTCGTATTTCGAGAATTGTAAGCAAATCACAGCGTTCAGATTGATTATGTGCTTCGCTGAACACCTGACGGCATCGTAAATTTCTTGAAGGAAGTTTCTGATTTGTAAATGCAGAAGTCGTCACAGAGCGTGATATGTCGCCGTCCCTCAATATTTTCTCTGAAACTTCAACGAAATCTTAATATCCATCCTGTAAGAGTGCATAAATAAAGAAAATGTAGGAATTTTGAAGTGTTGATATCGATTCATATTTAATACTATATATTGCGATGTCTGAGATATTTAACTTTCAAATGACACAGTGTCTTTTAAAACAAGCACTTGAAACAGAAGTAACTAATGTAAGTAAAAGACGACGAAAAAGGAAAATAAATGAATAAGTGAATTTACCATCCGATTTTTCTGTAAAATTTTATGTTGTTATTGTTTTTCTTAGTATATTTTCACTATTTTCACCGGTTTCAAACCCTGCCCTTAAACAGCTGAATACTAGTTCCCGGAGCTAGATTTTTGTATACTTGTATAATGCGCAATTATCGGCCCATTTAAAAAGCTCATAACCCGTAAAATCGTTCATAACCAACAACTGAGCGGTCTATTGGCTCAGTGCTTAAGGCATCTGACTGGAGATCGAAATCCCTGTCTGGTGGAGGATTTTCAAATTACCTTAACCAGTCTTTCAACTCCGGCACAGCCTGCTGTGCAATATGAAGTACGCCAGAATGGTTCCGTTGTTAGGATTACACATTAAACTGTAGGTTCCCTTTACCCAATAGAATTACCAGTTTAGGCTAAGGTAGCTACGACAGATGCGCACGCGTGGCAAATCGAAACTCTGTCAATCGGCGGCCGAACCATGCGGGGAAATTCCGATCAGTAATACCATACGCATTACTAAACTGAATCCTTGGTTTACCGCTGCGGATACATTCAGGAAAACAACCGAAGAAAAATCTATGCCAATCAAGACGATAGGGCCTCCCGCACTTCAACCTATTGTGTTTTAGTTGAAGTTGGACTGTGTATAAGTGGGTTAAGAGGCCAAATCGCAAGGGTTTTTTTTTTTTTAATTTAAAATGGCATTCGGCCATGTTAGCCATTCAGCCAGCTCAATGTGTTTCTTTTTTTTTTTTCACTTTTACAGTGTATAGATTTCATCCAAGTGTGACTGTTTTCTCTCTTTTGTAAGGACGGCACAAGACGAACACAACATTTAATTAAAACCACCCATGCCCTCGGCCGGACTCGAACCGGCGACCCTTGCAACGCGAAGCAAGCACGCTACCCCTACGCTGCCGGGGTCGGCAAATCGCAAGTTGAACAAACCTAGCTAACGAAAGCAAACCTGTTGGAGTGAATATGGTCAAGTTGTTCAACCTGGCTTCCAACATTAGTCTGGTCCAGTTTTTCATCGAGTCAGTATTAGTAATCTATGCTGGTAGAGGTATCGTGATGGAAACGTTTCAAAACAACCATAGAAGAGCTTCGCAGTCTACCACAAATGTGTAAAGTAAAATCTGGTTATAAAAAAATTCAAGAAACAAGGGCTAAGAAGAATTGCAATTGATTTTTTAAAGAAGTGGAATGGGACGTCACACTTTAACATATGAAGAAGAATAACTAATATCCGAACATGCTACAACCGGGAGCTCAAGAAAAAAAAAACTAAAAAGCGAACGATCCGGAGCAGGAAATGAAAATATATGTGAACCCACCCTGTGATACTTTGATAAAATAGATTTTTTACGGGCTCAGGAAACACGTTACCGGTGACATCGTCCTTTGACAATTAAGAAGAAATAACGACTTCACAGAATTGGATCAAGTTTAATTTATAGCTACGAAATTGAGTAGAACTATGTAAAATATTGAGAATTACAAAAGTAGCTTAAATATGTACAGTAGATCATCGATTAATCGACCATCCATTTAACCGAACTATCAGTTACTCAAATTCACTGTAAAAGAGAGAAGAAACGTGTGTTAGGCATTGTAAATAACTTTTATTGAAAATTCAGTGAATAAAAGGTATTACTGTGGAAATTTCAATTGTAATTTGAGATTTTAAAAAAAATGTTTAGAGCATTAAGACAAACAGTAAATAATTAAGAGAATAAGTCGTTCCAAAGGACATTTGTAGAGTACTAGGAAACATGGTATTCCTTTTTTTCAGTCAGTTCTTCTATTCTTAGCTATTCCTTACCAAGTTTTTGTTATATTTAGTATAAATTATTGTAAATTTATATTCGATTCATCTATACGAAATTTTTCAGTTTGACTATTTATAAAAGTGTTACAAACGTTATTAAAAAGTTATTCATTATATAGTTTAAAAATGTTTAGATGCCGAGCATTTTAATGAAAAATTTGATGTACACGTACATTTGTTAACAAATTAAACTTGGGGTTCATCCTCAAAAAAATTTTGTAACCTTCTAGTGCAGTTACTTTGAGGTCCAATAACAAATTTGGGAAGTTTTGTAGCCACTTTTTTGCCCAAATTTATCTTTGCTGCTTTCTCGGAAAATAAGACCGAAATTATCATTTTACATAAAGTGATTTCTTCATCTTCAACATTACTGATATAAGTAAACACCTTTTTCTCTCTAACCTTGATATCTCTCTACAGATATCGGGCAACAGTGTTGTTCAACTTCTTTTTGGTTTGATAAACCAGGTTGAGAGATATGGCTGGACAAGTTGTAGTATGTATGGGGACCCTGCGTTTCGAGCGTAAGTTATAAAGTTGAGGGATTCGTGCTTAACAATTATGGTGTTGAAGGCAGTAAGTATCGGTCTCTAATCACTCGGCCCCTTTAAGAAGGGGTTGCGGTGCGTGTGTGTTGAGCCGGTGTGAAGCCACAGGATGGGATAATCTTCACCGCCAAGACGTCGTACAAGTGTCCTGCCCAGACGAAGGGCGGGCTTCATCAGTGTCTGGTGTCAACCAGGGCACACGCCGTAACTGCAAAGACTACCTCTGATAGATGATAGTATAACCGAGGCGAAGTAATTTTAGCACACAGGCGTTCTTTTCTCTGCAACTGAATGCTAAGCCAAAAACACTTTCAAAATTACAGTGTTAGTTTCAATGCTGTACGATTTCCTTTGAAGGTTTACGTTTCATCAACACCTACATTAGATACGTGTTTACTTTCTGACTTGTCAGTATGCGTTTCTATCAACCGATATAAGGGGCGTCTATAAATTACGTGAGGTGAAATAGGGGGGGATTCCGGCGAAATCTCACCAAATCTCACCAAGGAGGGGGGGGTCAACGGAAATCGATTTTAGGGGGTTTTTTCGTCTTAAAGTGGGGGTGTAACCGGCTTTGGAAGGGTGAGACCTAAAAAAGGGGGGTGGGTTTCCCGGGACCGAATCTCACCAGAGGGAGGGGAGTCTGACCAGATTTCACGAAGTCTCAACAGAGGGCGGGGGGGGGGGGGGGTCCGGGTATCCGGAAAAACACCTAACGTAATTTATGGATGCCCCCTAATGATACGAAGGTTATTTTTTAAATAAAGTCCATTTGTGAATGAGCATGCTTTGGGCGCGACTTGACGCCATTTGCCGATACGTCTGTCTGTCTGCTGAGCTGTAAAAGTTTATAATGTTAAGAAAACTGATTCGCCCACTAACTGTGATATACAATTCTTCAGTTCAAGATACTTTGCAGCAGCCTATATTTACTGTCAGATATCTGAAGTGCACGGTGATAAATGAACAAATGTACAAGTGTAGCCAATACGAAGTTGCGTTTGCCGGTAGATGGTAATTGGTTGCACCCAAGTAGACTTTTGTTTTCTTTAACAACTTGTCCTGCTCCTGACCAGTGATTAAGCCGTGCAACACTTTTAAACACCTCTGCATCGGTTCGGGGAGCACATAGCACTTAGTAAACTATCGTCATATTATGAGATCGTAGCTGCGATAGGCATTGGTGGAAACAATGATCTGTCCACGGAATCTATACGGCATTTATGTTGGAGGCGAACTAGTGCCAATACAGTGTCACTGTCAATAATTTTTATTTTATTTTATTTTATTTTTTAAGCAATGGGCGCTAGCTCAGTGAATTCGTCTACATAAGAAAACTGATGGTTCGCCCGCGGACTGCAAGATATGATTCTTCAGTTCAAGAATATTTGCTGCCTTGCAATTTAACAGTCAGAAAGTACATTCTAAAGGTGGATGAGAATGTTAAACGACGACGAAGAGGTGACATCTAAAGTCGTAGATATCGCTTCTTCACGGGCTTCACATATCTTTGACGCCTTAATTCAAAAATTTGTTGCTCGGTATGACGAATGTTTAAACAAAAATAGAAATTATGCAGAAAAGTGTATTAAAGAATGTGGAACATGAAAATAAATATATTTTAATGATATTTATAGTATTTTCTTCCTACTAAAAAAAGGTCATTATTTAAGAAATAACCGTCGTATTTCTAACAATCATGAGGTAAATAATCCTTATTCGAAAGAAACTAATAAGTGGAAAATGAGATACAATCAATTCATAAGTTATTCTTATGTTTAAAAACATTTATTCCTTTAGGTTAATATTTTCTTTATTTATTTCATGCAACATCCCACACTGCTTTACATGACTAAACTAAACTATTATCCAGCGTGTTAAGTTTATACCTATTTTTTTATTCTCTCTCTCTTATCCGTAACCTTCTCGCCTATGACCTTCAATGCCAAAGCACCATTGTTCGTGTGATACGCACTGAAATACAATAGTGTCTGTTTATTACATACTATAACTTATTTATTTTGTGAGGTATTTGTTGATTCTTTTTTTTTTTTTTCTTTTTTTTTCGCTCTGTAGGTCTATACAAATATTTCATTTCCAATTTTAAAGATTATCTTTATCAGGCCATCAGTACAAGTCTTCAAAATCTCACTTATCTGAATATCGTTATAAAAATTCATCTCAAATCTGAAACGGTAATGGCCAGAAAATATTGATCTGGAAAA
Source organism: Vandiemenella viatica (assembly GCA_031002005.1). Lineage (NCBI taxonomy): Eukaryota > Metazoa > Arthropoda > Insecta > Orthoptera > Morabidae > Vandiemenella > Vandiemenella viatica. The sequence goes on along the minus strand of CM061914.1, from coordinate 50,339,131 downwards.
AATTATTGGCGAAGAAAATACGCGTTATGTTCTAACCATAGACAAAACTGTCCAAATGTCCGAAATGCTATGTGAATGTCACTAAGTTTCTTAAAATTTAATTTCATCGATGCATTATCAGTATTTATTAATAAGTAAAAATAAATAAAATAATATCTGTATAAGCAATTGTCAATGTACTTATCTTTTATGCTCTGCTAAGCACGCAATTATCGCAGTAAATATTAGTTCGTAAATTGCATTTTAAGTTACTAAAAGAAATCGCGCTAGACTCGAAAACCGCGGATAAAGATTCAGGAAAAGGTATAAATAGTTTTTCCTGAAAAAAATCCACACGAATCATATTTTTGAGCGTTTAATTATCTGCGGGTGAAGAAAAATATATATTAAAAAATGTAGAATTGACTCAAATCTTCGCAATTATAACTGCTGAAAAATGTTCTATTTAACCATCTAGAGAAAAGTATAAGGTTCTTTGTATGCGACATTAATATGGAGATAGTTAAGAGATGCAATATACGGTATTGGAAAGTTCTATCGGCACAGTTGAAACAAAAACTACTTTATTGCCAGACGAAGAATTCCTGTCAGAAGAAGAGATATTCATTTCTAGGAAAAATCGTTTGCAGTTAGTTAGTATAATAGACTTTTATAACCAAATGCTATGTTCCATCTACAAAGAATTGTTGTAATGGCGGTTTTTTATTCCCTAGACGCGTTTCGCCCTCATGGTCTGAGACATCATCAGTGACTGTAATTTTTTTTACGAATCTTTCATAACAATTCATAATACCCTTGTAAAAACATACAAGTACAGCCACTGATGATAAACACTATAAGGCGTCCATGGATTAAAAAACTTTCTCACAACAGTTTTTAATAGACGGCATTGTATTTATAAAAAAATCTATTGATCAGCAACTGCGAAAAATGGCCTACAACCTGATTTGTAATGTTAATATCCTAAACTGAGCCAATGTTTTATTGCTTGTTAGTGTAATATGATGAAAATGCCATAGGGACTGGCTGTTAGGCACCAACAAATTGCTGCAAGTCACGGTGCTAGGTGGGTGCTTGATAATTGGTCTACAGGTACAAACTTGCCTCACGGCTATTGTCATCCGAGGCAGTTAACAGCGGACGAGCTGCGAACAATGCAATAACACGGATACGATAAGAGCGGTTAATAACGGCCGGGTAATAATAATGGGAGACTCCTCCTGGAGGTCTCGTCACAAGCCACACGACGCGGCGCGGCGGGTCTGCCGCGTTCTAGGAAATAAGGCGGACGTCGCTTAATGAGTGTCGTCATTTGCATACAACGAGAGATGGAGTTGGCCGATAGCGGTCGCCGTACGTGACAGGCATATGGGATTTGGGCTGGACATAGAAAGCACTGCTTAAATTCCCGAACACATAACTCAGTTGAGGTTAACTGTGTGGTCCTCCGGCGGTATCCGCAAAGTGGAAGTTGCAACTTTACCTCGTACGATAACAAATAACAACAACCACAACAAATACGGAAACATATACTGAGCCTCAAAGAAACATTCGAGCTTTTTTTTTTTTTACTATGCCTTAACGACATTCCACCAAGCCTATAAATGTGTGTATCAACATCAAAATCTTTAAATTCTTATGTGTCATTCACTGAACATGTGATGAATGATAGAATTCTGAAAAAAAATTATCTCCAGTAAAAATTTGATTTTGGCAGCAATTCCGTGAAATTTTTAAATGATCTGTTCCAATGTTGTCATATATTATACTCCAATTATTTAATATTTTACCTGAAATTCAAGAACTCTGTTCTGATGGTATCCGAATACCTACGTATTTTCCTTTAAGTGCGCTTATGCTTTCAAAAGAGCAGAACTGTCAGAAAATCATGTTATATTGATGTTGCATCTTCCAGTATTTTTTCGATTCTATAGTTATTTATAAAATACACACGCGTAATATGGTAATATACCACAATCTAACCGCACCACTATTCAAATTATTGTAGTAGAGGATGGTGCCAAAACCTGACCCCATTTTGTTTTTTACACAAAAAAATATAAATTAACAAACAAAAAAATTGTTTTTAGAGCATGAAATAATTACTTCAGAATGTTATGCATCATTTAAATTCTGATTTCAAAAAATATAATTCAAAATCATTACCAAACAAAATTTTTTAATAACCCTATAGTTTGGCGATATGAAAAATAGTTGCATAAACCGGATCTCTCTTAAAAATTAACAAAATAACACTAAACAAAATTAGTAAACGCTATTTAATCGCAGAAAACATATTTTAAAGTGAAACATAACAATTCCAGGTTTTATTTTTACAAAAATATGCAAATATAACATATATGCAGGGTATATAAGGCAAAGAAATATATACAAGAACTAAACCGTTTAGTGACAAAAATCGCAGATGTACACCTCATTTTCAACCCCACCACAAGCCACATGGGTCAACGCTAAAATTATAACGCACATCATCCACATTTCCATTCTGAAACCCCCAAAAAATTTCTATTTCAAAACACGCACCAGCCTCCACCATTTTTGGAATGAGACACTCCAGAGAAAATCTCCATTTCCGAAGTTCTAGAAGTCGCAAACGCCTAATATGGTAATATACCACAATCTTGCCGCACTCACTTTTTAAATTATTGTATAATCAATATGGCTCATATGCTGACTTTAAAATCCGGACTGTTTTTATATTTTATTTATCTCATGTAATCTAACACTGCCGAAAGATTTCTTTAAATCCACAAAAATCATAAATTTTTCTTTTATTCCTACTTAGAACGACTTTACAATATCCTTTTTTAAAAAAAAAAAAAAAAAAAAAAAAAAAAAAAAAAAAAAAAAAAAAAAAAAAAAAAAAAAAACCCGCTAATTTACTCACTTTCTTCCGATATCGGACTAATTGTGGCCAGAGATGTTATTGCAAAATTGAGGCATTATTTAATAGCAATTGTAATTCGTTAAGCAACGGAAAAAAAATGAATTGACAGAGTACTGAAAAAGTATACATTAAGTTTAAAGTAACATATCAATTTTTTTACTTTTGACTTTACTCCTCGTTGACGTCGAGGTCACTAGAGGTGGGATGGGATTGCAGACTAGGAATGGGAAGGAATTCGGCCATGTCCTTTTTGTAGGAAGAATTCCGGCATTCGGCTGGGGTGATTTGGGGAAACCATGGAAAACCCAAATCTGGGTGCCAGAACGGATATTCGAACCGGCGTTCTCTCAAAAGCGAAGCCAGAGCGTTAACCGCTCACCAACCTCGCTTGGTTCAACATATTAATTATTAGTTTCTTCATGTTTATTTATATTCATTTGATGTAGATATTTTCTTATACTCTCCGCCAAGAGATATCGCTACTAAGCCGCTTTGCTACGACGTCTTGTAAAGGAGGCTGCAGCTCATTAACCGAAGTGTAGGGATCACCCCGCGCCGCAGGTTAGTCCTAGCTTACCTCGCCGCCACCTCCCCACCACGTTGCTTAGTGTCGTTTGGCACAGAGCACTTTACAGCAACAGAAGGGGTGCGCACCTCTGCTGCAAACCAATGGCAACAGCGTACCACTACACATACCTGTGATGTTCACCGACATAGAGTGGGTAGCTGCGTCTCATCTCCGCTAGCAGAGGCGGTCCCGTTCCCACGGCGTGTTGTTGGTTACCCGTCCCGAGAGGCCTCCATTAAGGCGCATTCCCACGATCCCTTGTAACGAAGGCGAGACGGGACGGGATGGGACGAATACTCAACCACACGCCATGGGAACAGGGCCGCCTCTGCTAGCGGAGACGAGACGCAGCTACCCACTCTGAGTCGGTAAACATCACAGGCGTGTGTAGCGGTGCGCTGTTGCCATCGGTTTGCAGCAGCGGTGCGCACCCCTTCTGTTGCTGTAAAGTGCTCTGTGCCAAACGACACTAGGCAACGGGGTGCGGAGGTGGCGGCCAGGTAAGCTAGGACTAACCTGCGGCCCGCGGTCGTCCCTACACTTCGGCTAATGAGATCCCGTCCCGTCTCACCTTCGTTACAAGGGATCGTGGGAACGTGCCTTTACAAGACATCGCGGGAACGCTGCTTTAGAATAAACTATTTATTTTTTATTTATTTATTTTCCATATGCAACATAGCCCAGCACCTAGTATCTAATCTGGGCCCTTATTTTCATTATTTAACATGTACATATATTTTATCCTATATATATAACGTATTAACATATAAACAATGAATCCAAGAAAATTTTGATTAAATTTCCATTATCTATTACATCTACTGGTATTAAACAGAATGGGCACCACACTACTACATCTACTACTACTACTACTGCTATTGTCCCTAATATTACTACTAAAACTAAAGAACATGTATCACGTTACATCATTTTAGTGTCATGAGCGTTATTTAATAACTTCTTTATTTAATTAAACAACCTTTATTTCTGGCGGCTTACTTTAGATGTAGGTGTTTGTGCAATATTGTATGTTACTGTTATGGTAAACTTGAAGAAATTAATTTCCAAAACACTGAACTAAAAGTAAGTGTTGTGATTAAATTGACATATTAATTATTAGTTACTTTTTATTACTGATGTCAGTAGTTTCAATGATTCAAATTTAGATCTCAGTGTAGTGAATGTATACATACGCGTGTGATGGAAGCCATGATTTTCGTACTGCAGTATTATTGAAAGACAGCCATAACCAGAATGACAACTGACACATTTTACTACCGCATAATTCACTATGTGTTTAGTTTTATGAATTGCTTTCATAAACGCTATATTACTGAAGTTACTTCATGCGGATGGAAGTAGTTCCATTTTAGTGTACTGAACGAGGAATAAAACTTATAACATAAAGTTTCAGGATTCTAAATCTATTTTTAGTAATCATTAACACAATAGAAGTTACAACTTTATAACTATATAAACTAATATTTACAATATTACAACATCAAGGTTTTGGGAATTGTACAGTAACAATTCTGTATAGTCAAGCACTGCAAAGAAATGAATTGCCACAATACTAGGTTTAGCCCATCATTTTTTACACGCATAAAAGCTAGTTGCAAGACTCTTATGACGTCATAGTATCGAATCAACAGAGAGAGTCAATAAAAAGAAATGACCAGGTGTCTCATTCAGATTGTATAACCATGTTGAGTAGTTAAAGCAGGTGCGGTATAATATAAGCGTTGCCAGACACTCTTCTGCGCGTTACGAATAAATGTACGAAAAAATTAGAGAGTATTTCGATATACAGTGAGAACTGTGCTACAGTTAACAGTGTATTTTCTAACATAAAATGAAGATCAAACGAGGCTGACAATTCATAATTATGTTTTTTTAATTCTATTTTATCCGCTTCTCTGAAACGAACTCTGATACTTAATCAATGCTCCCCTTCCACGAACGAAGGCTCAAGTTATAACAGCAGTTAAGTCTCCTTCGTGTGACATGTTTTAAAATCATTTTAGTTGGATCCTACATTCGGGGTAGACCTAAATTTAACTTTCAACTGATTTATTTTTTGATGAAGTATTACTTTTAACGTTTCATTGTAAGGAGATAAATCGTTATTGCGTAAAGCATTACCAAATTAAAGCGGATATAGAAATTCTAAAATTCGTTGATCTCAATTTCAGGCTCAGTCGTTCAATTCATTTCTTAATTTAGTTGTTCCAAGGAATCGCTTTACTAAATAATTTAGAAACAAAATTCGAAACTGACTAGGCACATTGAGACCACTAAAATTGTAGTATGGCCCAAGTTATAAATCTATGTTTGAATTTATTGCCCCTAAAAGAAACAAATTAACTGTTTGTGAACAAGTATTAACATATTTAAGGTCTTTGTCTCCCGGAGAAAAAGAAACATTCATTTCGGGGGTATCGAATTAAGTAGAAATACGCCACAACAAAGAACAAGGTGTTACTAAAAATTTGTTACAAATGAGAATCTAAATTCATTAGAAATATGTGAAACACCAAAAAAATAGTTCGGTGATAATATGTTGGAAATGGTGTAAAAACTTTCAAATACGTTAGAGAAAACCAACAAATCGTCGTCGTAAAATATATGAAGCAAAACTGATGACCTACTTAAGAATTCAGAAAACATAGGGCATACGCATTCGAAACGAATATGAAAGAATATAGCTGTGGTCAGAGAAACTGGCGGATGGGAGCGAGCGCGCTGTTGCCGCACTTCGGAACATTCTCGCTTAACGCTCTCTCTCTAATAATAGAAAATGGCAACGCTGAGCATCCTGTAAGAGCAGCAAGCTATTACTACAAACAAACGAGTACATTTAACTATTAAGTGCACGGTTTTGCAACGGCACATTCGAAGCCACCCGCCGGTACGAGTAACCATGGCCATAAAATTTTCAAGCGAGAGCTACTCTAGCGTACACAGATTTTGTATTATTTTCATTCGAGTAAAATAATAATAATAATAAATTTTTATTTCAAAATTAATAGCCAGATACAAAAATTAAAAAAAAAAATAATAATATTTTTGAGTCTTGGAGAAGATGTAAAATTTTAAAAAATCTATTTAAGTAAATTTGAGTGCCCGGCGAGTGAACGGCGGCACTGCCTACCCTTTTCCCAAAGTGATTCGGGCCATTTCTGATTTTCAATTTCTTTGGTCGTATTCATGCTACAAGTCTCAAATTTTTGTAATGCATTGATATCGGCAACCTTAACATTCGTACTAATTTTTGTTTTGTTACTGTTCTTAGGTGGCATGTTATTCGGATGCAAATTACAGCGATTTTGTCACTCACTGACTGACTGATGACCATCAAAACTACCACTTCCCGTAGCCGTAGAAAGCTGCAATTTGGTACACAGGTAGAATTTTACCCACATATTATAAGAAAAGTCTGAAACTCCTAAATTTCCGTATACCTACGCCTTTCCTACCCCTAACGTGAAATCGCTTTCTACTCTAATAACTTTATATATCTCAGATTTTCACTATGGTGTGAACTTCCAATGTTAAACTAATATGTTAAATTTTACTTATTTCCTTTTCTTACATTGGTAGATATTGAAACTCAAAATTATATTTCGGCACCATATCCCGACATCAAAATTCCGCTGTACTTCCAGTAATCCTAGAAATAAATAATTTGGTACACATATATGGTTTCATCTCTATATCATAAGAAAAATCTAATATTGGATTTATTTAATTAAAATTATCAAACATGAACAATTCTGTCACATATTTGCGGCTTAATTGTTTTGCTCCGGATAAAGCTATAAACCTGAGATTTCTATAATAGATAGAGGTGAGCAAGTTTAACTAATATCTTACAACTTGGTTGTGTTGTAGCTGAAGTTGGTGTGCGTATGGGTAGGTTGGCAGACCAAATCACAAGTTGGCCAACCAAGTTGGTGGTTTTCAAACGCTTTTGATATTTGTAGGCGGGGCCTATTGTTGTGCCAACGTGTTGTAGTGTGTATGGGCAAGTTGTCCAACTTGACTGCCAACATCAGTCTGCTCCAGTTTCTCATCGAGACAGTGCTAGTGATCTATGCTTATAGTGGTATTGTGATGGTTACTATTCAGAAAAACGATGCATGGAACACCGTCATCGAAAAGTTTCGCAGTCTACCACAATTGTGGAAAGTGAAATCTGATATATATAAAAATGAGCAGGATATGAAGATATATATGAGCCTACCCTATGGTACTTTGATAAGTTAGATTTTTTAAGGGACCAGGAAACACAGTAACCGGGAATATCGTCCTTTAACAGAGCAGACGACGATGAATACTACAATGACGACTCTGAGGTGAGCTCAAGTTTGATTTATAGCTTTTCAATTAAACAGATTTCGGTGAAATATCGAGAATTACAAAAGTATCTTAAGTATGTAAAGTAGATCATTGGTTAAACGACCATCCGTTAACCGAAATCAATCTAGAAAAGAAAAAAAAGAATAGTTTGATAGGTATTTTTAATAATTTTTATTGCAAATTCGATAAATAATATGTATTAGTGTTGGAATATTGATTGTAACTTAAAATTTCTAAAAAAAATAAGTACTAGGAAACCAGGCTTCCTCTATTTTTTCACTCAGTTCATCAATTTTTGGCTACCCTCTTTCCCGATTTTTCCTGTTATTATTTCTTAAAACTTATTCCAATTTTATATTTCATTCTTCTACACGAAATTTTCAAGCCAATTATTTCTAAACGTTTTCCAATTGGTATTAAAACGTAATTCATTTCACTGTCAGAAAATGTGTAAATGCCGAGCTTTTTCATGAAAATTTTGTGTGCAGTACATGTGGGCCTATCTATATATATAAATTGGACTTGTGAGTCTCATATATTTCGGATGATCAAAGGTTTACTATATTTAAAATACTGCCCATCTCTGTTAAAAAAGCTTGATTAAACATTTACTAACTTCTGTTTACATGTTTGGTAGGAGTCCTTAGAAGTCATTAAGACAAAGAGAAGCAGTAAAGTTGGGAAGGAAGACTACCTAAAGAGAGCAGTTAAACATTTGGAAGAAATTAAAGGAAAAAGCCTGAAGGAGAAAGATGAAGCTGCAACATACGCAGAGTCTTGGCCCGTCTCATACAGAAAGCTGAGCGAGGAACAAAAGCTTTATGCAAAAGGAGCTATAGACTAAATATTAATTTTAGGACAGTTAAATCAGCTGAGCCTAAATAGTGTAATCTGTCCCGTAGGTAATCGCACCTCAAACACATCAGATCCCCATCCACCAATCTCATCAAATTCCTCTGAATTTTCTATACAATATTCCCGCTCACCATCGAGACCGAACAATATGGTATTTATAACACCTGCACAATCCAACTGTACATAAAGCTATTTCCTCTAGTTCCGACATTACTGGTATAAGTAAACACCTTGTTCTCTGTACGCTGGTTCTTTCCCTACTGATGTCGGGCAACAGTGTTGCCCAACTTGTTTTTGTGTTGGCCCTTTAAATTTTACTTTGTTCCTATGCTTAGTTCGAAAGTTACTAGTAATTTATTTATGGTGATAGTTAAACCAGCGGCAATCTACATTGCTCGGCGACGGAGCACATCCATTGTTTTCAGACAGTGGGGGATTGTTGGTAACGTATACTGCTGTCTTTAGTTCTGACATGTTCTTATTCGTCGATTTTCAAATGGAATCATTGCATTTGATCGGCGATTCAGAATAAACGATAAACTTACAAAAAGAAATGAGATCCCGCAAAAAAAAAAATCTTCTAATAATAGGCCAAGTCTCGTGTTCGTGTAGTGACAAAAAGTTATGAGATCTTCTTTTGATACAAGTCCGCACTTTATAGTGTGTATTCAATTCACTTTGTGAAACAGAATGGTTTCTCTAGGTGTCATAGATCGAATATTTAGAATAAAAAAAAATATCTGATGACTTGGCCTTTATACACATCATAATTTTTATTGAAATTGAGGGGCATTATATAAACTTCTCAAGATCGAAAAAGAGCGAGGGAAATTTTGGCTTTTACGTATTTATAAGTTTGATAAAGCAACACATGTAAGTATTTATATAGGTTAACTAAAACACGGCGCGCAAAATGGCCAGGTCATCAAATTTTTTTAATTCTAAATAAATGATCTATGACACCGAGAGAAACCATTCTGTTTCACAAAGTGAATTGAATACACACTATAAAGTGCAGACTTGGCTCAAAAGAAGATCTCATAACTTTTTGTCACTATATGAACACGAGACTTGGCCTATTTTTACAAGAATTGTTTTTTTGGTATACTGATCGACGAAGTCATAAAATTCTTCATCAGTTGTTGTTGTTGTTTTCTAGAAAAAATATATCTCATGCGACATTGAATCTGATAAAATCACGAATTTACTGTAGCTATTTTTGCGAAAATCATAAATTCCAGAATGGTGGTTATTGTTATTTCTAAACTGTAGCAATGCTGTATAGCTATTATCTAGAATTAATTTTTAGATTAGTTGCCTCGGAAATGAAGGATAAGGAATGGAATAATTTGTTTTTTTAGGCTAAATATTCCACAAAGTCTTGTTTCATTAGGAAATTCCAAACAATTTGTGACCCCCACTGGTTTCTACTTTCATTTTACACCCATCGCATTTATCCAAAGGAAATATTTTCTCCGGCCCACTGACACACCCCTGCAATTATTGTTTGAAATTTTAAATTATAATCATTTTAAAGTTTGTATTACAAACCTTTACTTTCTAAAGATTTCTGGGGTTATGAGTGGAAGGAAAGATAAGTTAACGATAAGCATTCGTGCTCCAATAATAGCTACAATTTTTTTTTTTTTAAGAAATTGTATAAATTCCTGAAATATTCTCTTTAAACTAATTCGCCTCGATCCAACTTGTAACGCCACCTTGATTTATGCCTTCGCAACTTGCTCTAGAGTTTGACAATAAATAACAAAGTTGGTCCCTAATAACGTTACCCGCGGAGTCCGAAGACTGCTAAATGTCTCACGCATAAATCACGACACAGAGTATTGTACACTGTACTATAACCGCAGCAGCTTCTTACTCAGTTTTTTTGGAATCACGACAGGCTTTAATGATTTTCCTTTGAAACTATTTTCAGCAACTTTTGGACATCAGTACTAAAGCAGATAGCGTGTTACAAGCATTCCGTATGGAGTAGTTGGTGTTAAGAAGACGGAGATTAGCGTTTGTACGGTCACAACACAAAAAAGTAGATAATTTTACCACCCTGATGGTGCAACTGTCTTTAAACTTGCGCAAACATATACTGCACCAATTTAATTCTTTTAATTCTACATTTATAATAGTGAAAAAAGTAGCGGAATTTTTCGTGAACAAACAGTCATTTTAGTGAAAGTATTAAGCGCCATTTCTTCTTCCGAATAACCAATTTGGAGGGAACGAAAAAACAACTTTGACTATGTTTCTTTGGATTTAATTTTCTTTGCTTCAAAATTTCTTCATTCTTTAAGAGTGTTGTTCCTTTTCTTCCTGGGACCGTTTTCTAACCTTTATGTATTTCTGTCTTTCCTGAAAAACTGCCTTTTGAATTACTTCTCTGAAGAGTGTTCTGTTATCTATTACATCTGTTTTCATGTTCTTTTCAGTTTCAGTGAATCATGTGGGTTTGTATTTGTATTTGTTTAGCCATTTATAGTAATAATATCTGATAAAATGTGCTCAAGTGGCAATCTCCCTACACACCTGTCTTTCTCCTTTCCACTTCCCGTCTACTTTTGTCCTCTACTAATTTTAACATTAAATTCTTTCAGTGTTTTTGGTAAATTATTCATAATTTATTTTGATAATTTATTCCAGTCTCTTATATCCTTTCCTACGAAAGAAAATTTTCCCACATCCTTATACCTGAAATCAAGTGCTAGCTTGTCGACATGGCCATCTTTACCCTTCCATGCACTTCTCTTAACTTTTTCCACCACTACGATAAAAGGGTGTCTGTTTATGAAGATGGTTTTGAAATAAGACAATAGGAGCGAATAATTGCAGGTACCTGAAACCAATATGTACAATACATATATGAGATTTTTTCGGAAAGGAATTAAACGTCAATTGATCTTAGTTAAATGTGATACTGCTTTCCTCTTCCTTCTCCGACGTTAATAATTTCCTGTGTTCTTGATAGTATGTAGATTCCCAGTTCACAAATGTTTATTTTCTTGCTTAAAATCCAATTTTAATAATTATAACTTGTATCCCGCCCCGTTGGTTGCAGCGTCCTGATGGTATCTGGGGATGACACGAGGTTAGATTCCTGGTTGTGAAACAATTTTTCAGCATCAGGACTTGTTCGGCAGGGTAGGAGAGTTGGTGGTGCACAATTCCTAATCACCAGATTGTGCGCCAGAGTCCTGGGTTCAATCTCAAACCTCTCCGCAGTGCATACGAGTGAGGTCATACGGCACGGTGGATGAAGATGCGTCGAATAGGGAGGCTTGGCAGCCCCCAAAGTGTCTTTCGAAAGGGTAGGCCTGAATGGGCTGGCACCGGATTTCATCCTATATCTTCTTCATCTCCCACTTAATACAACACATACGAATATAGAGTGGCAAAGACAGCGGGAAACTACCCATTTCATCTTCTCAGGCGATCCCTCACTCCCCATGACCGGACAGAGACAAGGCGTTCATGGAAGAGGAAGATTGCTTGTATGAGAGCATATTACATTATTACATGACCCTATCCCGTCCAGCCATCCTGACTGCGGTTTATCGTGGTTTACCGCTGCCCCTCCAGGTGAATGCCGGGATGGTTACCTACGAGGCCACGGCCGACTTTCATCCTCCTTCCCTCCCCGTAGGATAGTTAAGCTGAAAATGGTCTTCGTGACCCTCCAGAAGCAGCTGTGTGATTCTCAATCGTGTGCGCATTATTACCCTTTATTACCCACACGACAGCATAATATCTCCGACAGTGGTTCTCTCTGCTTATGTATGGCAGATAGAATGATAGCGGAGGCTCTAAAACAAATGGTTGGTGTTTTACTGATTTGTTAACAATGACAACGATAATCAATTCAGTCACTTTTGCGATCAGCCTTGTGCAACTTCTGTCTTTCTACATTATCATTAACAATTAGTTCTGTCATGGCTTGAGCCATGTAAAACTACTGAGTTTTACTAGTTTACTAATTCATTAAAATGATAGTCACTAGACACTGGTATTCTGACAAACCTAATGGAAATGTTTCGGACCTCGTTTTAAACTTACAGGGTGTCCAGAAAAGGACTCCCTGATTTCAAAATTAAATATCTCAAAAACAAAGACCGATAGAGGAATGCAGTAAACGGTATGTTTATTGTGACAGCTGTAAGAAGTGTATACAGCAGTGTGAAATAATAGTTACAAAAGCTGCTAACAGATAGCGCTGTACGCTGTACAGCTCATATCAGCATACATATGTGAAATAATCGTATGAAAACAATCTTTGCAAACAATCACATCAACTCTTCCTTCGGTACGCTAACCTCCTTTCACGTTTCAATGGTGGAACTGATCGCCCTGAGCTTCGGATCACTATTTAGGCATTACGTATGGCGATTACAGCGCCATCTGTTAGCAGCTTTTGTAACTATTATTTCACACTGCTGTATACACTTCTTACAGCTGTCACAATAAACATACCGTTTACTGCATTCCTCTATCGATCTTTGTTTTCGAGATATTTAATTTTGAAATCAGGGAGTCCTTTTCTGGACACCCTGTATTTATACAATGCGGTCACCACAGCTGGGTAGTCGACGTAATTTCAAGCAAATTATTAATCCTCAGTACAGTTTAAACATTTAATACTGTACAAGGTACTGTAACACTGATCACAAACACAGTCGTTTAATACTGTAGTAAGTTTATTCACACAATTTTGGTTTTAAAGAACACAACCCAGGACGACTGCGCTTTGTTACAAGACGATATTATGAAAATAATTGCGTGGTGTAATGATTGGCAGTTGGAGTTAAACGCTAAAAAGTGCCAAGTCATGCGTGTAAGTAAAAAGGTGACACCATTTAGCTTTGAATATACAATTAATAGTACTGTCCTTAGAACGGTAGATTCCGCTAAATACCTAGGGGTAACAATTCGTAATAATTTGTCATGGAATGAGCATATCGAGAATGTAATTGGGAAAGCAAATCGTATGCTTCGATTTCTAGGTCGTAATTTAAAACAATGCATTCCGGAAGTTAAATCGATTGCATACAAAACTCGTGCGGCCTCACTTAGAATATTGTTGCTCTGTACGGGGTCCCCATCAAAAGGGGTTAATGGAAGCATTAGAGATGGTCCAAAGATGAGCCGCCCGATTCGTGACAGGTTATATAGTTGGAGGGAAAGCGTAGGTGCGATGTTGAAGGAGTTAGGTTGGGAAGACCTGGAGCACCGAAGGCTTTGCTCTCGACAGAAGCTAATTGAAAAATTCACGACTGGCGTATTTCGGAATGACAGTAAACAAATATTGCTACCAGCAACATTCATATCTCGGAATGACCGCGAAAATAAGATAAGAGAAATCAGGGCCAGAACCGATTCATTTCTGTACTCATTTTTTCCACGAGCGATTAGGGAGTGGAATAGAAAGGATTTACCGGGCGACTAAACATATAATCCGACAGGAGTAGCTTTCGATAAAGTACTCCGGCCATCCTGATCTGGGTTTTCCATGTTTTCCCCAGATCGCTCCATGCGAATGTTGGGATGGTTCCTCATAATAGCCCATGGGCGCCTCCTGTTATATCCCGTATATCCCTTCCAAACCATTACCTTCCCAGTAAGGTGAAAGACACCCTCCGCCACACACTTTTAGTGAATCGCGGAGTAATAGTAATATACGCCGACCACCAACTGAATAATACTGTTAAATAACATTATTCCGAGATTATAGGTCCGCTCGAGCGAAAACTACAATCACTTGGCGTAAATTTGGTTGTATTCAGCTTGATGTGCCATTTTTTCAGCCAGTCGGAGAGTATATTAAATGACTTTTGGATTTTTATTACTGCTACGTCGATATCTGTGTGTGAAGTGAAAATCACGGTGTCGTCGGCATACATGGCGGTACAAACAGTGCGGAATGTCGGGATGTCTGTCATGTATAAATTGAACAATAGGGGTCCTAAGATGGAGCCTTGTGGGACACCTTCTTGTACAGTTTTCTAGCAGATAATGTATTTCCTATGCTTACAGAGGAGCTACAGTTTTTGAGAAAGCTCTCAATTATGGTAAGCAACTACGACGCAGTTATGATAGATATCGATTATCGACATCGTTGACATAGATGAAATTGACAGTTAGTTAGCTTATTGTTCTGTAATATTACAAGGCGAAGACATCAAGAAAAGGGACCTGAAGATCGGCACTAACCATCTGCCAAGAGAATATAATAACGGTGGTTTGCGTATGCTTTGATGCACTTTGGAACTTAACCGAAGCCATCTCTGATTCATTGGATCCACGTTCTTTAGAATATTTCTCCACCCAAAATTACGTAGATAGTAAAGAATTATCTGCGTCGGGGTAAAATATTATTATCCTAAATACAGCACAACCATCCAACCCAAACTACACTGGATAAACTATAATTATCTTGCCTTGAATCGCGTAATCTAATGGGGAGGATGCGGCAGGCATTCGAGACCGTACCCAAAACCTCGACCGACAGAACTATGTGTCCTGCTTCAACAGATTTACGTTGGAAATAATGAGATTTACTTAAAATAATATCGGACAGCGTAAAAGAAATTGAACTCTTTTCGCAGACCTGTGATATTCATGAAAACCAAAGGTTGTAGATTTCCTGGAATCGAAGTTCAAAATAAAATCTGGTATGAACAGAAAAATCCTAAATTACTTCTGCTCCGCAATCAGTTTTCCGAAAGCTATACTGTAATGTTGACCAAAACATCGGAATCCTTTTTCGTTTGTTTTAATTGATTATATATTTACTACTCGTCAACCACGAGGTTATTAGAAGTGGTAGGGAACTGGTGTAAATGTACTGTACATGAAGGAAAACAACCATTCGCCAAGAGTGAACAGTTGAAGTCCGAAATTTATATGGATCAGAAATCAAATCGGCATCCTACCGAATTTCAGACACATTTGATTCCTCACGAAACCCCAGACACGTGAAAATAAATTATCTATATATATAAAGATGAATGTATGTATGTTTGTTTGTATGTTTGTGTGTTTGTTTGTTTGTTTGTTTTTTTGTTCTTCACACAAATCAACAGTTTTCATCCGATCTCGTTGAAACTTTGCAGACTTATCCTTTGAAACTAGGAGAAAAAATACTGTTTACATTTTGTTGAAAAATTATCTGTATAAATAATACATGTTGTCTCATAATGTCTAAATATTACTGAACGGCGCTAGACAGACGCGTTGGATATGGAGGTCTCTGTACTGTTTATCCGTGTAGCGGTCAGGCAGCTCAGTGACTAAAGCGCTTGCTTACAAATGTTTGGGTCGTGGTCCACAGGGCATTTTTCCAGTATGATTAACAGTTGTCGTCACAAAATTTTGAGACCTTATCGAATGGTGACAGAAATATGTTGGAAATTGATTCTCTTCAAGAGACAGGTTCGACGGTGGAATGATATAGTGATAGCTTTCCTGTCATATCATGCCGAATCGGTGTTGTTTGGCACCAATCCTTCGTTACCAACAGCTTTCTATATTCAATTCCGGCAAAAAAAATCTTACGAGCTAGTATTTTCATATTCTCACAGACAGGACCATGGTTTCCCCAAATCAATCCAGGCGAATGCCGCGATGCTTTCTTCAAAAGGATATGGCCGAATTCCTTCCCCTTCCCGGTCTCAAATCCCATCGCGGTTCTAAATACCTCGACGTCGACGAGGCGTAAAGCCGAAAGTAAAAAAGAGAAAAGGAAACAAAACAGGGAGTACTACAAATTATGCATCCTGGTTCCATTAGTTTATGATGCAGAATGCTGCACGGTACTGCAGGCAAAGGAGCTGCCAATCTTTCAGCGCCTGATGAAGATAGTCAGGGTGCTTCCAATGCAGTTCATAGCGAAGAACCACTGGGAGAAATTAATATTCGATTTCCTCCTCCTCTGACGTCAGCCACAGCAAGTTGGCTGGCTGAAACCTCAGGTTCCAATAAATCCCCTCAGCACCATTCGGAAAACAAAAAAGCATTGGTCAGTTCGCCTGAATAATGTGACATTGGTAATGGAAGCTAGTGAGTAATTTTCAGCAGTTGGCAGTTTGCGAGGTGACCCTGATTAACCTCGGTGAGAATGTCTGGCACCTAGCCCAAGGATGGACCGACCTCTACAGCGGAGGAATTATCTCTGACAGCGTGGCACATCCTTCTGAATTAGTAAGTTACTAGATGTTGCCGTAACATGGTTCGCTTGTTTGTTTTTTTATATTGTAATATGTTATTCCTAAAAGGTGTTTTGTTGTGACAAGCCATCTTTCTTCATTCTTACTTAACCAGAATCGATAAATGAGGAATCATTTTAAAGATTAAATTCTCCGCTTTGGCAACATCATTAGTTAACGAATTATGGCAAAATTATGAATGATCAAGATCAAGAGTAAGCAGCTTTTCTGATAGTTTCATTTCTCTTAGGGAAACATTTCATCATTTCTAATTGTTCTGTTTCAGTTTACAAATAAACTATTGAGCCAGTTCTACTTTCATTCTACTTAAAATCACCAACCTCATCGTATTACACCACAAAATTATCGTACCGGACACCTAGGTGTTTATTTTTTTTCGATATGTTGTGAAATGAAGTCTTATACCAAACACAGACGACTCAACCCCCCCCCCCCCCGAAATTACGGTAATCGTATTCATAGTCAAGTATGTTGCATATTGGTGGTTTAATTACTATTATAAATAATCAGTCCATAATAAAGTACAGTTTTCATTCACCAAGAAAAGATGACGTCAACGATACTGTTTACATGCATAGATACAATCCAGAGATTGCGTATAACACTTCTTCCACAGACAATACAGTTCTGAGCCGTCGTAAAATTTAGTCAGTGAAAACTTTGCCGAAAAACTAACTCCTCTGTCTTGGATGATCGCCTTATATAAATTCTACCGAAATTTCTAGAACACTTCAAAACACTTCCGCCAGATAATTCTCGAACATTAAAAATACTTAAACATTTGAAACATATTAAAAACAATCAGAAAGAATATATAATCATTTAACATCATTACAAAATTGTCAGAAATGGAAATTAATGATACTTAAACACAAAATTATTCACAGAAATCATTTTAAACTGTCGTAAATTGTTCTTTAGACATCGTAACTTGCATTAATACTTGGAATTACGAAAATTTAAGCAATTCTCTTGCACAATTCTGTTCTTAAAGATATTGATTGGCTTTTAAATAATTTATTTTCATAAAACAAAGTCTATATACATTGATTTACAGGAAATTGCAAAACAAATACCTACCCGATCGTATTCAACCAAACTCTAGCTTACTATAATTGCTTCATAAAATACAATTCCATTTAATTTTAGGTTTGAGGGCTGTTACACAGTCCAATCAGTGATGATGAATTACAGTCACAAAAATAAAACCATCCATCGATATAGAATATTTCATTAAAATTCTTTTTAAAAAAATGCGGAGCCAGGTAGGTGAGCTGCAACGCTCTGGCCTCGCATTCGGAAGGCCGCGGGTTCGAATATCCATCCAGTCATCCAGATTTGGGTTTTCCATAATTTCCCCAAACCACTCCAGGTAAATTCCGGGATGGTCCTTCAAAATGCCAAGGCCAAATTTCTTCCCCTAAGTCCTTTCCCACCTATAATGACCTCGACGTCGACGAGGCGTAAAGCTATAAACGAAAAGCATAAAATGAACGCTGTCCAGATCTTCCCACAACTTCGGCTGAGAAAGGTTTAATTCCGCTGAACTGTTCGAAAATGCTGCTGAACTGTAGATAAGCAAGGGAGTTGATCTCAGTTAGAGCCAAGTTTCTGCACAGAAGGTGCCCAAACACCTGTCAGAGAACGAATCAGAAATTGGCGATAGCTGGTGTGTACTTATATTAACTGTTGTGGTACGGGGAGCAAGAAACAGATTTCATTGCCGAAATTGGTGTCACCATTTCGATCCTGCCTCCAAATGAATTAGTATCGAGTGACGGCATCAATTTTAATGACAAGTGTGTGTGGTTGGTGTAGTTGTAAACTGTATTTAAAATATTATGTAGTTTAAGTATTTTGTAATTAAAACACTGTACATATAACCATAGTTTCCTTTCTATTTGGTCATGCCTTACAATTCTTTCGATTGATAGAAGCATCAAACCTTTCCATGGGTAGTAATTTGCGGAAGATTTGACCTTTATTTCTGAGCTTTTCAATGTCACATCAAAATGAGTCATACCCTGTGTCCCCTGGAACCATGGATTTTAAATTATTCAAAATCCCATTACAATAGAACCACTAGCTTTTGCAAGAATTACATTCAACGAAAAGTTTAATCCAATTTTTTGACAGTTATGTTAATTTCAAAATTTTTCGGCGGATCAGCGAAATGAAGCATGCCCTATTTTACTCCGAGGATCATGGGTTGAACATTATTTGAAGATACAAGCAACCTTTCTTTCGTAAATGGCGTTCGATGAAACATATTGGTAGACGAAAAAACACATTTTAATTTTATTTCTCAGCTTACAGCTGCTATATCAAAGTAAAATATGTATCGTATTAGTCCTTGTTCGCCGGGGTTCACAGTGTTTTGAAAGCCTACAAAAATCCCTTCTGTTACTATTACATCGGGTGGTCTCTTAGCTCAATGGTGAAGGGGCTTGATTTTGAAGAAGTTCTCTGCTCTGGTCAGGGGCTCAAATCCTGGTATGGGCAGAGATTTTTATGAGCTATGTTTGATCATATGAGCTATGCCTGGCCGCTCCGTGGTTCGGATTCTATGCTAAACTGTAGGTCCCAGAGGAAAGGAACAGGGCATCCCATGTCTGACACAATTGTCTAGTATTCCTCGATCGGGAGATTCAACCAACTTTCGGGTTGTGGACTAAGTTACGTTTCATTCTTAAATGAATCGCGCTCAACGAAACGGAATTTGATTCTCGCAGTCCAATACTTGCAGCTCTGTAAATATATAAGTGTAATGAAAAGTGATGGCGTGGTTTGAGTTATATAGGCTAAATATTTGTGTATAACGATATTGATAAACATTTGACTCGTAAGTAAATTTAAACAGTATTTTCTAAGCATACTCTGTACCAGTGCTGCCAACCGTAGCGGTGTTTAATCCCTATGGAGAAAGAGCGGCGAAAAGTTCAAATTGTCAAAAACGTAGCGACATTTTGCCATTTTCACTGCTATAACTTTCTAAAATCAATTTTTTAAAGGATCAAAAAGCATTTTGTTATTAATCCACCTTGTAAAAGACAATCCATAAGTTCTTGTAAACTGCTGCATATGCCACTAAGCAAAACTTGTTGCCGTAGTAGCATCGAAGGAAATTCCTACTAATGTTGAAGCCTTCTTACACAGCATTTATAACTATTTTTCCCTACTCCAAAACGACAATGCATTTTGGTGGAATTTCAAACTTCATGAATAATTTTGAGTATGTCATCCTGAGTTCAAGTAAGACTAGCGTTGTCAAACTGTGTTGGTCATATTCTACAATAGTGGAATGTACTCGTTGAGCTGTTCAGCTGTTTGAGGACAAAATCCAGTGGGCAAACTGATTTTTTCAGATATTTGAAATCCTTACATCAAAGCATACCTTAACTTTTTGAATCGTATATTACCTAACTTACATTAAATCGGTTCAGTGCCAAGTTTATTTCGGCAAGGTTTCCATCCAAGATGTCTGAATTCAAACGATTTGTCAGAATTTGTGAACTTTGCGAAACCATTTCACTTTAGAAGTAAGGACAGCATAGCTAAATTTAACGTTTTTGATCCTCACATGTTACTCTCTGTAGAACAAGAAAGAGTTTTGAAACATAGTATGAAAGTGTTAGCAGAGTGTAGCGAAAGGGACAAGGAGCAATTCAGACTAGTCTGTGTCGATTTTTATCAGAAATGCGTAGGTGAATCTTACAAAAGATTTTCATTGAACGATAACATCTTTAAGATAATACTATTTCCTGTTTTAAGTAATGCATATAGAAAAAATTATGACGTTTCGGAAATTGGGTCGAAATTTGAATTTAACATTAACAAACAGGAAGTGATAAAAAAATCACGGCAAGATCCCATATTATTTTTCAGAAGAAGAATAAGAAGAGTCAAACAGTGTAGTTGGTTTTTGGTGTGCGATAATTGAAAATAAAACTTTTGAAGGAGAGTATGTTTTTTCAAGCATTTGCAAGTTTGGAAACTTGTTGTCAGTGTTATACCGTGGAAATGCAGAAGTAGAAAAGGATTTTTCTATGGTGGGTGTTACAAAAGCCAAAAGAAGGAACAGCTTGAAACCTCAGAAGCTAAGGGATATGCTGTAATTTTTGCAATTTGAAAACAATTGTTATGTGACCTATCCAATTACTAAGTTTTTAGGTAAGTGTACACCTATTTTGGCCAACTGATCAACATGTATGGCGACTCAAAATCTGAGATCTACAGACGCATAAAGCTGGTCTGGAGACCAAATGGAAGAAATTCCTGCCAGACTTGGCCCCTAAACAGTCACAAGAAGCAAAAACTGAGAACTGTCCAGCGAAGTACGGAAAGAGAAGTACAAGAAGAGACAGGAAACGGGCCGTGCACATGCGTTCAATAACCAAAGATACTGACATCTTAAAAAAAAAAAAAATAAGAGATGACAGATGGACCACGGCAATACTGGATTGGATACCAAGGAACCTGAAAAGAGCAAGAGGAAAACCTCCGGATCGCTGGGATAAGTAGGTATATACGTCGAGTTACAGGCGTGAACTGGAAGAGGGTGGCTTAAGATCGATCAGCCTGGAAGGAACTACAGCAAAACTATGTAGAATTAAATTCTAATATATAGTTCATTTTGCTTAAAGAGGCTACATCCTGAAATAACGATTGATAAAGCTGTAATGATAATAGTAATGTATCAGTTTAAAGAAAGTGACCTGAAACCTTTGCCTCATCTGATGAAGACTGACTAAACTGCAGAGCTGCACTGTTATTTTCTTTATTCTGAAATGATTAGTAAATAATGTCAAAATATTGAATTCAATATTGTCTTTCTTCTGCACTTACGTGATTTAACCAATTAATTAATTCCTTCTTATTTTATGAAATATTCCTCGTCGTCAGCGATAACAACTGGTGCTACTACAAAAACAACAACAGCGTAAATGATAAATCCCCATTCGGGAAGACGCGGGTTTGAATCCCCGTCCGGGCATCCAGATTTGGGTTTACCCACATCACTCCAGGCGAATGCCGGGATGCTTCCTTCAAAAAGGCCATTGCCGAATTCCTTCCCGTTCCTTGTCCCCAGCCCCATCCCGCCTCTAATGCCCTTAGCCGTCTTTGAGGCGTAAAAAAAAAAAAAAAAAAAAAAAAAAAAAAAAAAAAAAAGTTTTGGGACGGGGATTCTTCCCGAGAACTCCACAAATAAGCATGTGTTAACTGTGAAGTCTGCGATATTTGATTCTAAAGTCAAAGCAGCTATTTTCTTACGACAGGGCCCATAATAACGGAAAATTTTGGATGCATGTTATCATGTCCAGCGATTTGCGTTGTTTAGCATATTTTAGTGTAGCATCCAGTTCATAAAATCGAATGGACTTGAATATTCTGGATTTGGTTAAACGAACTTCTTAACTTAACGGAGTTAACATTTCATAAGTCGAGTGTCTTCTCCATTGAGAGGCACCTTACAGGATCTGACATGGTGACTGGTTATCACAGTACAGGACGCTCTTCCTCTCTTTCCTTTGGGTGCGTGCATAAACTACGTAGCTCCACTTTGGCCTCCTGTGGACCCCCCCACGTAGCCCTACGTGGCTTTTGCCTCTAACCTCCCACGTAGCAATTAGCTTTTTTCCCTTTTGATTCCAGAAGACATTTTGTACTGTTTTCTGTTGTCAGAGTATTGTAAATTACATACGGAGATAATTAAATGACGGAAATCCGCCACAAAGCTCTCAGGCAGCTGACTATTAGGCAGTAGGCGGATCGGCCAGAAGATACTTGGCTATACTCACGTCATATGTCTGCACATCCAAAACTTCTACATTGCCCAAAGTCCTCTTTGGTGACTGTGAATACATCATGTTACTTCTGCCACACCTGGCAGTACCATATTATAGATGACTTATACCGTCTACAAGACGATACCCTAGAATGAGGCCTCTACGATTGAGGTCTATGAAGTCGCGGGTGTGTCTCTCGTAGTACTAGGATGTCCACATAGTTACTAGACAACAACTTGGGTAGGTCTTCACTTTTATCCATGCATAATCCTCTACGTTACAATGGCGTACACAGAGGGTGTTGTCTGAGCCCTGAAGAAAGCTATTTCCTGTTTGTCTCTTGTACGCTTTGTAACGAACGCGTCTTGTGACCGCTAGTTACATTAATAAACTATATGTTTATTATTTAAAATGTGGAATATTTTAGTGGGCATTTGGGCGCAGTGTACAAGTGTGGAGCGGCAGATCTGAGGAATGCCAGCAGGTCGGTTCCTCGAATTCGCGAGGGGAGTGTGTCCCTGAGAGGGGAGCATTGTGCTAGCCAGGTAGATAAACAGGGTGATCTGCGGAAATTTCTGTTTTCATGTGGCACGGAGGAATATTCAGTGCTGGTCGGCATTCACGATCGGTCGATGTGGACTGTCTGTGAGTTAATGAAAATGTGCTGCCTGGAACGGGACATCAGCCACTTTGTTTGAGCGGAGGTGCTCAGGCAAAGGATGTTCTGAAGAACTGTGCCACACTGTTCCGTAGCAGAGCAGAAAACTTCATCCAGTGTGTGTGGCTGACATCAAAATTCGGTAATTATATATCGCCACATGAAGGACATTGTGCCAGCTACAAGTGCAAGTTCATAGCATTGCCCAGCTACGACCCTGCAGATAAGAACTCTCATAGCCCGAAGCAATCATTTATTTCAGAAGTGAACAGTCAACATGTTGAATTTGTTTACTATTTAATTTTGTGTATTTTATATAAAATACCCTGGCGCCCACAGAATGACAACTGATTAATTTTAACTAATTTGTTGTATATGTCATGTCAGTAATTTAAATAAAACCATTTGTGATTTCTCATATAAAGTATTCACGCAAGTTCTACCTTTCATGATCATTCAATAAAATAATAACATAAATTACGATTTTAAATCAGGTAATGAGGTCAGAACGTTACAGCTTCACGCAAGGGCTAGTTATATTGCAACTGAAATTAGTCTCTAGGAGCACCGGCATTAATTCTGTATATTTTTGCAAGAGTGTAATTATAGAACTGCACACGTGGAGGTTCTGCTGCCTCACGAAAGTTTCGTCTTCCGTGTGAGCAAATGGAGAGCTCCAGCTGTTGATTTTCAGCAAATCCGATTTTCTGACTCAAACAGGTGAAAACATCGTCGTTTTCAGGTCTCGCCTGCAAGATGCCTGTAAACATGTTCCAAAATCCTGACAAGATGTCTTTTAAGAAAAGTTTAGAGTCTGTTGTGCATCTTCATGGTTCGAAAACACAACTGTAACAGAGTGTGCATGCAGCTGATCTCTTAAAGTTATACGCGATTCTTCGTATCACCAAGTAATTCATAATTATCCGAATCGTTCATAGTACAGCTTCCATTAATTATCTCATCATACGATCGTTGAATTATTACGTGTTCTTCCCTGAAACGATGCAAATTTCATTACTACAGGAAGGATTAGATCTCCTACGAACACTTAACACCATTTCCCGTATATGCTTTGTGACAGAAAATACAGGTTAAACACAGTAAAAACTAATTATTTGCCTAAACATTACTCTAGTGTGCTTAGCCCGAAAAATTCTGCATGACAACGTTTCGATAGCTAGCTTCGCTGTTGTCATCATCATTAAAAAATGGTAGGTCGAAGTGATTACTGCAATAACACTTCACTTAAGGGCTTTGTTAAATTTATTTTTTCGTCTCATAAGATATTGCAAACATTGCGCTTTATATTAAAATGATGCTCGTATAATTGACTGAGTTATAACACTGAAGTGCTTTTGTACGCTATTGGTAGCAGAAAGTTTTAAAATTTAACCCCGGTTTATTTTACATTCTATATATTTGCAACGCATCGAAGTGTTTCATTTATGTTACGGCACAAATAACTGTTTTCAACAAAATTATGTTTATTGCCTAAAAATAACTCTGTGCTATTAAACTTGGCTGACAAAATACTAACTGAGCAATGAAAATGTCTACTTAGCTCTTAGTTTCAAGATCTTGAAATTCTAAGATGCCTAATGGAATATTTGTAATAAATAAGGAAATTTGATTTTTGCTAGCATATCTGAGATCATTTTTATTGTTTTTTGAGATTAGTTTTAATTAGCATTGTGAGGTTATCTTGTGGGAGAGATATTTTATTTCTTTGCACAAGTTGTGGACCAATTTCCTGTAGTAAAATTCCTTGCAAATGTGTTATGTTGCTTTCAAGTTTTGATATGTCTTTGGTGAAGTGACATTCTCTGCTCAGAAGAATTTTATTACTCGGCTAGTACAAACAGCCAATTTTCATTACTTTGCTGTCTAGGTGGGCCAAAAATAGGCTTGTGTCCACTAAGAATAAATTGGATGTATAGCAGTTTTTAATGATTAATCACGGTAAGGAGAAAACAAAACAAAAATTAGTTACTACAAAAGATAAGATTTTTATTATTTTTAGAAAATAAATTCAACAAAATCAGACATTCAGTCATGTGACCGCGAACGCCAGCGAGAAGGCATTACGTCACGCCACCCGAAACGCCAAAGTAAGTTGTTGATATTTTTGTGGAACAGACCAGGTTCCTTAATAAATTATTTGTATGTAGCAACTTTTGTCACGTTAATACAGTTGTTCTCAGTTATATGCTGAAAGACAAGTGTAATTCACTATGGAACCAGGATTTAGCAAAGTAAACCGTATCAATTTTACCAAAATTCACGCCATAACACTTGTGAGATTTTACGCGTCAAACATTGACTTTGCTCATCGGAATTCCGCAATGTTAAAATTTCGATGTAATTATACGCAAGTGTCAAATATGCATTATAAGCTTAAATAGCATTATTTACGTTTCGTAAACAATAACCTATCGCTTAGACATACGTTTTGTAAATTAATTAATACTGATTTTGAGGTTACATTTGCGAAGTATAAGCAAGTGCTAAATAGCTAAACCAGAAGGAAGACCTAAGCCAAATAACAGAAGATTTCGTTCTTCGCTTCGTTACTATCTTTGGCGTGAATATTGCCATTGGATATGGTTTTTGTTTGGTACTATTATTTCTGTGCCATACGGCAACTTTTCAGTTGCATCACATCTAAGGTATGTTTCTTTTTGATTTTACATACACCTTTCCTTCACAAGTATATTCTCAAAAACAGGAGTGGCTAATTTTAAAACTGTGGAATTCTCAATTTCCAGTCTGCTCTAAGCTTCATATCAGACTAACAACATAACCTTTCAGTTAAGATATCTCGAGAACCAAGAGAGATATTAAAAAAATTATTCTTTATATTCGATTTTGTTTATCGAGAGAGAGATTTTAAATCATAAAACCAAAACAACTTCTACTCATACCTTAATATGTTACCAATACTTGAAAAGTAGTGGTTCTGCAAAATTCATCAGTTTTGATTTAGATATATATTCTGCACAAACACTTAAATCAAAATGATCTTCAGAAAAATATATTCTTGAATCTGTAGATGCTATGAGCATCTTCTCTCCTTGCAAATTTTAACCAATTTTTTCCGTATTTGTTCATTGTTTTGTAACAAAAATAAAAAAAACTCGTATGGCGTTTTTATTGTTGTGCTTTTACACTGGGGCGCTACACAGCACTTATAAAATGAGGAATTCATTTTTAATGAAAGAAAACTGCCACCTGTCATATACATACACGACTGTTTTGTTTTGAGGGGCGTGACATCATTCAAGATGTCATGACAGTC
Source organism: Vandiemenella viatica (assembly GCA_031002005.1). Classification (NCBI taxonomy): domain Eukaryota; kingdom Metazoa; phylum Arthropoda; class Insecta; order Orthoptera; family Morabidae; genus Vandiemenella; species Vandiemenella viatica. Next base: position 50,312,471 of record CM061914.1, on the reverse strand, counting down.
TTGTGCGTTTTCGCGGTAAATTTAAATTCGTTTTAAAAAAATGTAAAATACATTACGTAAATGTTCCATTTTTTGAAAAATAATACATTCTTTGAGCAAAATAGATACTAAGGGAAAGTAGTAACCTATTTTTCAAATTTAGTCAACTAGCCAATTGCTGACGGATGATAACTAAAAAGGACACTCAACTAGATATTTGCTTGGGAGGGGGGCTTTTTAAAAGGTATTATTAGATAAGATGATATAAAAAACTAACTTCAAAATCTAAATTAGCAGATTGAAAAATAATTTCTGTTATGGTGTAATTTGTCTATTTCTATTCATATCTCGATTTATTTCCCGAAAAATGTGGAAATATAAGTGATCAACATGGTGAAAGGATTATCTAGGACAACTCAGTAATAAGGAAGACATACTAGTGCAAATGGGACGTGTTAATGTTTTCTGACGACAGCTTTTCAACTATAAGAGATTATCCGGAGCAAGTGTACAAGCGGCAAGCAATGTGAAACGTTCCAAAACACTAATAAACCACCATAACTCATACAAACCTGAAAGATTTCAAAAGATAAAACTTTTCTATTTTACTATCTAAACTGTAATGTTTGCATATTACCGTCTGTGCTAGAGTATGTAAGTTTATACACCCATACATATTATATCATTAAACTTGGAGTTAACAAAATATATATAGTAGGGGGCCATCCATAAACTACGTACCACGAATTTCATGGTTTTTGGACCCCTCCCCCCTCCCATGTCACAGGTTGTCACATCTGTGCCCCCCTTTTCCCAGGTTGGACGTCACATATTTTGAAATTTTAAATTTATAAATTAAAACAGCACTTCCAAAATGTTTTATGTATTTCTAGTTTAAAAATCGTATTAACAATAAATCAAACATTTAAGAAAATATAAAAAAAAAAACATAAAAAATCGAATTAATGATACAAAATTGAATCATCATGTGTCCACGGATTTTGAACTCATTCCTTGATAGTGTTTATTAATGGCATAATAGTTACTTTATTCTTGTTTTCGATCGTGTTGGGAACATTTGATGTGTCATCATCATCTTCATCCAACCATAAAGCATCGTCATCATTTAATAAGCAAAGAACTTCCCTGTTTCGTCTAGCGGCAATGCTTTGTGGACGAATCCTCATGATGCCTCTTATGTAATTGCTTATGTTGATTACTGGCTTTGTATGATGAAAAATATAGTCCACAGACGACATATGATCGTTTAATTAAGTATGCCTCGACACTGGGGTAACACGAGCCAAAAAGTAATACAAATTATACATGTGATGTCACAAAGTTTATGACACGTCCTCCGCCCCCCCCCCCTTGTCACATAGATGTCACACTTTGTTGACCCCCTCCCCCCCTTCAAGGTCTGACGTAATTTATGGATGGCCTCTAGGGTCTCTGGGACCCTTTCCAGCTAACCCAACCTAACGGGAGGGAAGGGAAAATAAGTGGGTAATGGCCATTAAAAGAAACCATTCACCTGGAGAGACCAAGGAACACAGTGGAAAACCTTAGTAATAATGGCCATCCTCCCAAATCCCAGGATAGAGAGCGATATCGCTCTCACAATGATCTTTTTCCTATGAATGGTTAAGTTAAGAAGTGGAATATCCTAACCTACCTAGCAAACATATAGACGAAAAACCTATTGGCGGAGGAATTATTCTGCTAGGAGACCTGCAATAGGTAAACCAATCCGTAAGTTCCACCAAAAAGTGCCTTCTTTCGACGTTTCGGAACTCCACTCTCAGACCGTTACCACTGTGATGCTGCAGCAGTAATCAGTAGTTAACGGGCGTTTGTAAAATGGTTTGAGTGGTTGCTTTTTCCCTAAGCGCATCTCAGGCATTGAGGTGATAAGTTAAACTTCACATCTAGAATTTGGGGGATAGGAGTTTTATTGCAAGTCCTATCATCCAGATATCAGTTTCCCAAATTCACTCCAAACGCATGGAGGTCTGGTTCTTTCAGAAGTCTATTGGCGTACTCCTTCGACTACGTTGCCTTGATTCCTCTCCCGACTTTAAGGACCACTACGTAAAAAACAGAAAAAAAGAAACGGTTGGTGACAGCCTTCTTTATAGCAGTGTTATTGTTCAACATTCGGTGATTGTTCTAGATCCGTCTTGCTATTGGCTCTCTACAGTATTCTGTCTAATTACGCTAACTATACCACCCCGTTGGTTGCGACACCGTGATGGTGTTCGTCGCTGACACGGAGTTAACTGTTTCGAGTCCAGGTGGTGGAAGAAATTTTTATCATCAGACCTTGGCCAGCAGAGTAGAATTACTGGTGCACAATTCCTGAACACCAGATTGTGCACCAAAATCCCGGTTTAAATATTGTTTACATACTTTTTATTGTTTCCTGATTTTACAGAGCCTTGTTACCTAAAGTAGGCCCTTAGTTACTACAGTTTTTATTTTTAACACAATATACTTTCTTAAATAGATCTGGATAATTATTCTTAAGGACTTAATGGACTTAAAAGTATTCTACTAATTAATCTACTAATTATTCCAAAAATTAATCTTCCAATTAATCTACTCATTAATATACCATCAACTTAATTCACATCAAAATCAGCAAGTGTCTACGTATTTTCATACTTCTAAGCAATAAATTGCCTATTCGCAAATGTTCTTCCTGCACCACTGCTGGCCTACGCCGATACCCAGGCCGCCGGCTGTTTCTGTTAATGCTGCAGGGCGACTGCTGACATGCTGACCACAAAGTGCCGTCAGCCAGCTTCACGTTCCAGGTAGTGGACTCGTTCTTCTCCGGTTTGTCGCCCGCGGTGCGTAAGATGTGAAGGTATATCGCACCGTTGATGGCGAATCTTCTTTGGGATGGGTTAGGTATGTTTGGCGGCTGGTCGGTGTCTTTCGGAAGAATAAGTTTGAATAAGCCGGGAACGGGCTTCACCGTCTACCTTTATTCGTCTCTCAACCACAATACGAGCAAAAGTCTATGCAGAAAATACACATTATCACAGTCACGACACTAACGTGCACTGTAACATTGAGGAAGGCAACGGGAAACGAACCCAGTTTTACCTCACGACGGCGTTGCCTTTGAGGAGTAAAAGAACCCAAATGGTAGCCATCTACAATCGTATACGGGTAACTGTAACTAGCGGGAACGTTTAATTTGGATTTTTTTTTCGTAGCTGGAATAGGATAATACTACGTTTCTATTGTTGGTTGTGTTCAACGTAGTTACTTTCAGATGAAAACTTAACCTGCCCCAAAGTACCCACACATGGTACGGCTTCAAAGCGTCTATAGTATTAGCAGAATATAGCTTATTCTCATAAGAGTGATAGAATAATGCGTTTGCTTCACAAATAACAGCTGTAGATAATTATAATAGGAACAACAACTCGTCTCATCTCATCTTCACCAGTCTCAGCATTAAAGCTGGTCGGTCTTCTCTTGAGTGGTCTTCTCTTCACTGCTGGTTGGTCGTCTTGATGGCGTATTATTAGATGATCCTTAGCGCTCCATCAGCACCAATGACCTGCTATGTTTGTTAGTGGCAGTTTCATATTCGCCGAGACAACTGACCAGTGGATTGGCAGAGTGATGGGCTGCACTGTTGAATTTATAGGCATGTTGCCGGAATCTGTCAATGAGCTTCGCTGTTCCTGACGCCTCGTGGACTGCGACAGTGGGGAAACGGTCGGGCAGGTGTAGTGCCCGCTTCAGTGTTCTGTTTTGCAGCACCTGTAACTTTCTCAGGTGGCAATTAGCAGCGTATCCCCAGACGGGGCAAGCATACTCAATTACCGGCCCTAGTCGTCGCGTCAGAATAACGGGGGTTATACTTATCCGCCACCTTCTGGCCCAGGCCACCGTCTGCTGAAGAGGTTCCTGCAATCGTCTCGTGGCGATGGCTCTGCTGCGGCTAGATGTAAAGAATGCCATATCGTCGGTGTAAATGGCTGTTTTCACATTCGCAGGTCCTGGGATATCGGCTGTGTAGAGGGTATAAAGAACAGAACCCAGCACTGAACCCTGTGGTATACCTGTACGAATGCGCCGTCTTGACATGGCATCGTCTACCCTAACGCAGAATGTGCGCCTCAACAGTTAGCTGCGGATCATCGTATTATATACCATTATATCATTTGCAAAAAAAAAAAAAAAAAAAAAAAAAAAACACACAATCACTCATTAGATTGATGAATGATAGTGGTCCCAATACACTACCCTTTGGTACACTCATTTTCATTCACATCTCTTTTGATACTGCGTATCTTACTCTAACGCTTTGCTTTACGCCTTTTTAGAATACCTCTGCCCAGCATATCACTGTTTCATGTTACAGTGGTTTCTTCAAAAAGGCGATTTTTTTCAAAAGACCATGGTCGAAATCCTGCCCGTTCCTTGTTCCCAGTCCCATCCCGCCTCTAAAGATCTTGATAAGGCGTAAATCCATAAGTAAAACAAACAAAATACTATGGTCGATATCCTTGCGTTTCATTGCTCTCAGCATTTGATGACGTATTCAGTGACTATTTTAGTCGTATATTCCACTCGGTCCTGGACGATGTCGTGAATGCCGCCTCCGTAGCCCTGACTGAGGTCGCTGATGATGAGATGCGGAGGACCATCGTGCACCTTGACCGCAATCAGACTTGACCTAGGTATCAAGTCGGATAACATCGGCCTGAGTCACTGTGGGCGATTGCGGCTCATCATACGCTGCGTCCATCACCTTTTTGTTTGGTGCGGTCGAGCCTGTCCAAATACGGGACGGCAGGAAAAAAGGAGGAGAGAGAGGGCAGGTTGGGGGCCCATCGCCCCACGCACACGACTCCTCATTTTTTGCTTTCTTTGCCGTTTAGTCTTTCTGTTTTATTAGCGAACAGTAAAATATGCGGCTGGGAACCGCCAGCAACATTGGAACACCTGGTCCACCTGTGGGACTAAAAATATACCCAGTGACACATGACCAACTTTCTATGGGTAGTAGAAAATGACAAAACGCTAAAATACACTTTATAAGATAAAAGTTAGATGCAGAGCAATTTTATAGGAATAAAGGCGACCAGCATCACCACCATCATCATTGGATACCGTCTAAAATATTCCGGGGGTTGTTTACAAGCCTTCCAATGATTCAGTTTTGGTGGTTATACTCAATCAGCTTCCACTTTTTCCTGTCCAAGAATGTTTCATTGCCCATAACAGACTCACAGTTACATCCTCTTCTCTCTATATCCTTCCTCATTTAGTCCATTCGTCTTCTTCTTGGTCTTCCAACTGTTATCCTTTTTTTCAATAAACTTTTGATAATTTTGTGCTATACCTCAGAAGCGACTGCAATCAGGAAAGGTGTTCGCAAGGGGTGTGTACTATCACCTCTCTTGTTCAACATTTATTCCGAAGTAATTTTCAGGGAAGTGTTGTAGAACGAAAACAGTGGGATCACTATAAACGGAAATGTGATCAATAATGTCAGGTATTCAGATGATACTGTTGTAATCTACCAGTGATCTACCTGCACTCCAACACATAATTGACAATTTAGTTCAGCACAGTGAAGAGTTTGGTCTGCTTCTCAACCCTTCCAAGGCAAACGTTGTAGTCTTCTCTAAGAGAAAAATCCAGGCAACCCTATCAATAAAAGGCAATAAAATCGAGCAAGTATCCTCCTTCAAATATTTAGGCACTGTGGTGGACGAGCAGGGTGCTGCAAGAAAGAAATTAAATCAATAATAGAACAGGCCAGGAGACAATTTATTAGCATGAACAAATTTTTCATAAGATCGGATCTCAGTCTGCAATTGAGAATGCGAATGATTCGCTGCTCTTCGTTCTCCATTTTTCTTTAGACCAAAATCTAAAGAAAAAGATTAAATCTTTTTAAATGTATTTGTATCGTCGTCTCTTACTCATATCTTGGGAGCTGAAAGTCTCAAACGAAGAAGTACTTCATCGGATGGGGAAACAAAAAGAATTGTTGCTCACTATAAAGCAAAGGAAAACGCAATATCTAGGACACATTATGAGAGGCGAGAGGTACCAGCTACTGTAGCTCATCATTGAAGGGAAAATATCTGTTGGGAGGAGAAGGAATTCGTAGCTGAAGGACATTCGGAGATGGTTCAATTGCACGTCGGAAGAGGCTTTCCATTCTGCAGTTTCACGCTCATAGCTAGCTATGTTGACCGCCAACCTCCAATAGGACAAGGCGACTTAAGAAGAAGAAGAATTCTTTTAATATGTCCAAGTCATTTAAGTCCAATTGCCCCATACAATATTTAAATAAAAGGTTCCTTCCTTCATCAGCACCACATTCATCCTGGAGACAAATGACACCAAGGTTTAATAGAAAAATTTTGTCGATTGAGAGATGTGTTGAGCACATATCACTTTAAGACGCCATAGTCGGAAGTATATGTTTAAGAGTGATTTAGTGGCCCTATGGTCAAGTGGTCTGACTGGAATTTGAAAGGTCCCCGGCTCAAATTTCTGTCTTGGTGGAGATTTTCGTAGTCCATTAACCCGATCTTCACTTCTGGCACAACTTGTTGTGTTGTGAAGTACGCCAGAACGCTTCCATGGTTCGGGTTCTACGTTAAACTATACGTCCCCTCAATACGGTAGGAATTACTACCAACAAAAGCGCATTGGCGTATATCGAAACTCTTGAATCTGCAGTCGTATCCTTTAAGGTTGTACCGGCAAATAATGACACACGAATTGTTATTAAAAATAACGGTATAAAACATGATGGCAGTTTTCGAAAGTTACGTCAACACGTCATATGTGTAATACCATCAAAAAAAACGCCAACCCTTGTCATGAAAATTATTATTTCCATCATTTTAAAACCAAAATTCGTTTGATTAATTGTTTTTAATGACTCCTGTTATATACTTTTGCTATTGCCATTCCCTCCATAAGAATAACTCAGATAAAATTCAAAGAAATACTAACCTGCAAACTATCATCAGGCCGTCTCTAAAGACCTAGATGTTGAGAGACGTAAATCCAATTAAAAAAAAAAAAAAAACTATCATCAGGACAATTTAATAAAACTGCTTTTTAAATCGCCTCAGTTCAGCCTGAGTCGAGTGTAGATATACAAGGAAGTGTGCTATCTCTTATAACCATTATAACAGATTTGTTTGGAGAGAAAACCCGATACCAATACGTATATACAGAAATGAATTCTTCAATAACATCATTGAAATCAGGGGAAAAATTCAGTAAAAATTTAATTTTTTATGGAATAACTGTTATTGCTGCTCTGCTATAACGCTCCCCACTAACTGCTTGAAACCTTCACATTCTGAGTATGCAAAACTTGCTGAACACCGGATATATTTTACCCTATCGTTTCTTCGATGCATTGAACTCAAAATTATTTTCTACAAAAGATGCCAGAGTCCTGTACAAACACTAGTATTATTAAAGATCTGCTGCTGGGAGTGATGCATTTGTAATTAAATTTATATTCCTTACAATAATTTGTTGTCATCTAGCAAAAATGAAAACAGAATTAATTTGCGTACAGTTACCTGGAAGTATTACTTACATCTTACGAAGGTACTTCAATTTGTTTATTAGAAGGGTGTAGTGAGAAACGAGTAAGCATTCAGTAAAGTGTGTAAACCGAGCGTTGTGGGTGAGCGGTAACGCCCTGGCCTTGCATTCCGGAGGACGCGAATTCGAATTCCCGTCAGGGCATCGAGACTTGGGTTTTCCTTTCAAAAAGGCCATGGCAGGATTCATTTCTGTTCCTTGTCCACAGTTCTTTCAGCCTCTAATTACCTCGACGTCGACGAGACGTGAAGGCATAAGCAAAAAAGGAAAGCGTGTACATCATATGTTCTTAAAAGCACACCAGAATTTACTTCCAAAAAGCTAAGGCTTTACTTGGGCTGGTATTGGAGGTAGAGTGATCAGTTCCTGTCCTCCTGACCTAACCTGACCCGGTAATCCTATTGGGTAAATGGGACCTACAATTTAGCGTGTAATCCGTAGTACAGAAACGTTATGGCGTTTTTCAAATTACGCGGCACGCATTACCAGATGTGAAGAGCGAACGAAAACCCAGCCGCGACAAGGATACGAACTAAAGACCTTTCTTTCTCCAGTTCAACACCTTGAACTCCAAGTCTCCACGTTGCTCCATTTACGTCTAATGGATGCAGGAAACAGAGCAAAATATCAATACGATACCTCTGCTTTCTGTACAGGCGTTCAATCTTCAGTAAGCAGTAATTCAATAGTCTACAGTATAAGCTATTCTGGAGTTTATGATAATTCGTGACTCAAAAATATAGATACCAACCAGCGTATTGAGGGCATTACGTAAAGTTTTACTAGCTAAACTCCCTTTAAGAAATAAATGTAGGAAAGGGGATTCAGGTCTAGTCTGTTCGTATGAAGCTGCTTGATTTGTTATTAACATTATGTGGTTGCTTATTGTATCAATGTTGGCTTACTCTGTGGTGGAGAGACGTCAAGGTCGCCCGGTATGGACCAGGTCCTGGCTCCACGCAGGCTGTGCCGGGCACAATATTCGTCCTTGGGGAAGACCACTGTGCAGCTAGTCGGCGCGTCAGAGCTACAATGTAGCCTCCACCTGTTTACATAGAATGACAGTCAAAGTGCTTAGCAGATCTTCACAACACCCTAAAGATTACTAAAAACGTTTCCTCCTTCTTTTAAACTACCTCTCAGATGCATACTATTCTTCGTGAGAACTGTCGTAATCCTGTAAGATGGAAGTTTTTTACGGTGATGTATATAAATAACTTTATGTTAACAGTTATCCAGTTACATGTATGGTTGAAAATGATGGCTGAGATAGAATTCTCACAAGTGTGATTTTTTACGCGGTTGAAGCCCCAGTAAAGTTTATTTGTCGTAATTCTGCTTATCAAAATGACACTTTCCAGTTATACTGAGTATAATAATTGTATTTAGCCAACAACTTCTCAGTCTCATCTGATTGCTTACTCATTAGTTATATTGATTGTGACTCTAAAAATACCACTTTTGAGAGTACGAAAGAATACATAATTCGTACAATAAAAATATTTCAGTTGTGTCCAGTACTGCAAAATTAAAATGGCGAAACTAAATTGGTATTTTATATCCACTACCAGATGTTTTAGAAACTTGAAGAGGGCTAAAGAAATATCGAAACTTTTTGTAGAAAATCTTTCCAAATTATTTAACTAAAAAGCATTTTCATTTCACAAAATTATATCAGCAAAGAATCAATTGATTCCCAAGACATATCGCTCTCGTCTAGTATATGATAACTAGCCTCTAAGCCCGTCAAAAATTATAGTTGAATTCATTACTTTGCGGTTGCCTAAGTAAATAGAATTGTTGTTATGTAATGCTCATAACCTTATTTTGTAATTTGTTCATATTTCTGTCGTAGTTTACATAGCGGTACAGATGGAATTCTACTGAATCAATGTCAGAAATACGGATTTTTTTTTCTTATGGCTTTACACCTCGTCAACGTCGAGGTCATTAGAGGTGTGCTAGGACTGGGGCAAGGAACGGGAAGGAATTCGGTTATTGCCTTTTGAAGGAACTATCCCGGCATTTGCCTGGATTGATTTGGGAAAACCATGGAAAACCCAAATCTGGATGCCCGGACGGGAATTCGAAGCAGCGTCCTCCCGAATACGAGGCCAGAGCGTTAACCGCTCAGCCACCACGCTCGGTCAGAATTACGAAACCAATCAAATTGAAAATAAATTAGGAATCACGAGACCTTATGTTATAGCGAGTGCTACTGATTTTATTCCTGGTCCGTTTCTTATTCAGCACGATAAATACGGAACTACTTCAATCCGTATGAAATAGTGACTTCAGTAACTCGGCGCTTATGAAAACAGCTAAAATAATTTATGAAACTAAATACATTGTAAATTATTCTGTCAAAAAATGTGTCAGTTGTCATTCTGACCCTGTCTGTATTTCGACATAACCACAATTTCTACTAATCCTGTATTGCAGTTCAAAAGTCATAGAATACATTCACCGTATCGCAATCTAAATTTGACTCAATAGAAATAAACACATGTGTCTGATATAGTGAAATTAGTGTAAGAACGGAGCGTTTCCCGGCGCATAATTGCAATGAAGACTTAATTGCCGTGTGACATTAGTAATAAAAGCATATAATAGTTAATATATTAATATTAGCGCACAACATACTTTTATATCAGTGTTTCGGCAATAATTTCTTCGAGTATATTATAACAATGACTTAAAATATCTATATCAAATATAAATATCTTGTAAGACCGTCAAAAATTACGTGTTGAACACAGTATTTTAACAGTTAGTTTGTTAGCTAACTAAGTTCAATTTTCATCAATTTTTTTTTTTTTTTTTTTTTTTTTTTTGCTGTCGTCAGTCTTTAGACTGGTTTGATGCAATCCTCCATCCCTTCCTATCCTGTGCTAACCTCTTCATTCCTACATATCCCTAACAACCCACGTCCTCAATTATCTGCTTCATATATTCTAATCTCTGTCTACCTCTACAATTCTTACCTTCAACTGTTCCCTCCACTAACAAATTAACCAATCCAGCATGTCTCAAAATATGACCTACCAGCCTGTCTCTTCTTCCTGTAAGCTTCTTCCATAAACTTCTTTTCTCACCGATCATTTCCAAAACTCGTTCATTTCTTACTTTGTCTGTCCACCTAATTTTCAGCATTCTTCTGTAGCACCACATTTCAAATGCTTCAAGTTTCTTTCTTTCCGGTATTCCTAAAGTCCATGTTTCGCTACCGTAAAGTGCTGTGCTCCACACATAGAGTTTTAAAAAGTTCTTTCTAATTCCTAGATCAATATTTGAAACTAAAAGGTTTCTCTTTTTCATGAGGGCTCTTTTTGCTAGTGCTATTCTGCTTTTAACATCATTCCTACTTCGGCCATCGGTTGTAATTTTGCTTCCCAAGTAACAGAACTCACTCACTTCTCCTATTGCATCAGATCCTATTTTTATATTTAATCTACTATTGGTATCATTTCTGCTACATCTCATCATTTTTTTTTTACTTTGATTTATATCATATAATGCTCATAATTTTTAAAATGATGTAATATACATTTTTCTTAGATTATTGTAACAACGGTATCGGTGTTCAGAGAGTATAAAAAAATTTACATCGATCGAATTTAATTAAGAAAAAGCAACTAATAATTAATATGGCGATTTTTACGAAATACATACTTTTAGTTTAGTGTGCTATGAGCTCATGCACTCGCGGATACTTAACTAAATAAAATTATTCATAATTGGGCATCATTTCGAATAATATCTCTGGACGTTGTAAATACAACAGCGAAGGCTGAATGTGTGACGTCACAGTATGACTTCACAGCCTGACGTACCGCGTGACAGAACATCGTGACAAAGACAGGAATTTTTTAGTTATAGATATGATTTTGACAACCTAATCAGAACCGATCGTAGGTAGCATGGATGTTATTGTGTAAACTATTTATGGCATCAATGTTGTTACGGTATCGTTCTTAAATACATTTGGCTCAGGTAATGGCGTCTGATACACTGAATTGGTGTAAGCTTGCTCTCCGTATAATCATCTCTTCCGTAACTTCCATTATAGCTTCATGTCACGTTTTCGATCGACGAATAAACTTAAGAGAACTATGCTTGATCCATTTGAAATGACCACCAGAGATAACTGTCAAATGGTATAACCGATCTTCATATTTCACCGTCACCCAGGATTAGTGATGATCCGATACAAGTAAATACGAGTAATTACTCGATACTTTGTTTCGATACCGAGTACTTTTTGTATTCGAATTAATTCATTCGATACTTACTCGGTATCGGAAGAAAAGTACTTGTATCGAATCCAAAGTATCGAAACGAACCCGTTGTTAAATTCTAATTGCATCATCCCTGCTGCGCCACTCAGTCGAGCCTGCGAAATTAATTTCCCGGCCATCGTCAAGTTGGTAGCATTGAAAATCAAACAAAATCAGTCTTATAATAGGCAATGTAATTATCAAAGAGTTTATTAAAGGTCCTAAAGTCGTACTAGGCGCGCATTTCGCTATACCCGGCCAATGGCCGCTCCCGCGCAGCCCCACACAAAAACTGAAAGATGTGGTTCATAAGCAACTAAGTAGCCCATTTGAATCGGAAGAAGAAGCTGCTTCAGCTAGCGTTTCACAGGAATATCACTTCTGGAAACATCACAAAGAAAAAGAAAACGCACCGTAGTGACATAGTCTCTCTCCATTTGTCAAACACCGTAATGTCTCTATAAAGCAATCCATTTACAAGATGGGAAGAAACGAAACTTACATTTCCTTATCTGTATAAATACGCACAACAGTATCTTATTGTTGCAGCAACGTCAGTATTGAGTGAATTTTTGTTCTCTATTGTTGTTGAAACAATGACAAACAAAAGAAACAAGCTGTCCCCAAAATATTTGGAACATTTGCTTTTTGGGAGAAACCCTCCAAAAGTGGACTTTTATTGTTTAAACTCTAATAAATATTTAAAGATATGACAAAACCTTCAAAGTTTGTTTACAATGTGAGTTTTATTATAATTTTAATAAATAAATAAAAATGGTTACTGAGTGTTATTTGATTTTATTACACTAGGGAAATAAAATAAATAATTTAGCAATATTTCAAGTATATTTTTTACATTTCGACATTAATTAAAAAAAGTATCGATATGAGTAAGTATCGATACTTTTGCAGTACTCATATGACTAAGTATCGTCAGACAATTTGAGTACTACTTATTTAAGTAGGTATCGATACTTTGATGGTATCGGAACATCACTACCCAGGATACGGTGCTTCATTTGTGGCGATAGTAAAGTTCAGCTGTAATGAAGTCTTCACGGGTGAGGAAGACGGCGGAGCTACTCATCTAAATATCGTGGTACACCCGTGAAGACTTCATTGCAATTATACGCAGGGAAAGTTTCCCTTCTTACAAATTTCAGCTGGTCTGCTAATATGAGATATTGCTAAAGATTCCTGAGGTCAGAGAAGAAAATATTGATTAGGTATGGCACATACATGGAGAGTCAAAACAAGCTAAAAATGTGTGAGATTGCAAACTGATCATGTTACGGGAAGAAGCCCATGTCCGGTAATGTGTGGTTTGTGATAACTGTTTGTATATGGTGACGATTGAGCTTACCGCTTTCTGCTTAGTTGCTTGCCTTCGAAATAGGTTCCTTCTTTTTGAAAGACCTTGTACAATAACAATATACAAGAGATAGCGCATAGTGCAGAATAAGGTAACTCAGGCATAACAAGTGTCAGTGTATGAGAACTGAGATGTGCTTTACCTGTCACAATGGAATGATCACTACAACACAACGGTAATAGCTATATTAGAGTCACAGTATTTAACGAAAGTCTTTGAAGAACATGTTGTTGCGCGAACATCAGGCAGTGCTAGGACTTATTGTAGTAAAGAATTTTTTAGGATGTGTAGAAGATACTCTTTGATATAAAGTATTTCATTGGATTTAATTTAAATATTTTGAGTCTTTGATTTAATATCAATTGTATTAAATCACACCCGCACCAGTGGTAATGTTCCTTCACCCCCATCCTCCTATGTCATGACTCATGATATTTCACCGCCGACGATCCCCTGCCCTTTACGAATTCCATCTATAAACTCCTTCTGTGTCTTTGATAAACTGTCCATTATTTCCGTTGATAGGTAATTCCAGTCCCTAACTCCATTACCCAGAAAAGAAAATTTTCCCTTTAACACTAATTCAGGAGCCTGTTAAATATTTTGCTCATCTTTTCGCTTGAACGTAATACTAATATCAATCCATTCATATGCAATCCAAACACTCTTTTACACACTTTTTGTCTTCCATTGACTCCAAAGCAAGCTCCTTTTTATTCACTTAAATGTAACAGTTTTCTTTATCACCACTGTACACACAGGCACTCGCTCGATATATCTTAAATAATACGGGAAGTTCAGGTTAACTTAAAGTTAATTGCAAGTAAAAATAAAATAAACACATTTTCGGTCTTTATTTTAATCTCAAATTTAAACTTGGAACTTATGCAGTCATATTAATTAGAAGTTAGTAATCATAACATTTTTTCAACGAATTAAATTGAAATACCTCCGCCTTAATATTTTTGCGACACATAAGTTGTCGGGTAGCCCCGGACACAGTAATAAATGGTGGCCTAATCGTATTTTAGCCTTACAAAAATTGCAATAATAATGGATATCTGAATAATCTATATAATCATAATCTTACTGGGTCCTGTCTTTGCTTCATACCACTGAATACAGATTTCTTAAAAAAAATTCTCCTCGTACGAAACGTTCGGTCTGTTTTACTTTATTTGCTTCGGAATGAATTTGAATACCTTTCTTTGTACTCAACGTCTTCATAGGCCTTTATGTTTAATTTTTCCGTTTCGCCCTTTTTGCTACCGTTACTTTTTTGCCCGTCCATTTTTGTTCGGTGGAGATGTAAAAATATCGTTCTTTCGAATTTTTCGTGCACACGTTACTATGCGTTGATTTTATTCAATAATCTCCAACGAATTTTGAAAGGAGCGACGAAAAACTTCTGCCAGAGACAAAACACACACTAGTGTGGAACTCACTAAGCCGCAGCTCAGCTGCATTTCATTTTACACTACAGGGCGCATATTTACAATGAAGGTCAACCGATGAAGCGTGGTTGGTTTGTTGAACTTTAAATGTCCGGGGATTCCGCCGTCCGCGGATACCCGATCTTACCTCAATAGCAATAATTTTTAAACTGAATGTCAAGTAAAGTTTGTCATAAGAAAAAAAATCTTGCTAAGTGTTAATATTCGATTCAATAGATCCGTTACTTCTTATAAGTAGGAGTGGTGTTGAATCTCGAGCACGTACTCTCCCTCTACAGTATAAGCCGGTAGAAATCGTAATCCATGTTTAGTGACTGAGTGAATGTTCCGTACCAATTACCAGCTATGTTAGTCCAGAGATGTTCCAGGTGTCCAGTCTGAAGCTGGAATGCGGCTCCAGTCTCCGCCCACGCAAAATTTGGACGGCCTGTTGGCCTCGAACCAGCTTACAGCGGTCTCTTAACTTTACGGTCTGCTGTACTACAGTGTTTTATGGCCGATTACACGCTCAGAAACACATAAATCGCTGTGCCACACTGGTACTACTACCATAGAATTTATTCCTACATAGCTTACTAGCAACCGCCAAAAGTGCAACATAATTATGAAATAGCCAACAACTTTCATGATACTATAGAACACGCTGAGTGACTATTTTGGAATAATATTCCTATGTTTGCTGAATAAATGTAAGTAAATATAAAATAGAAAAAATTGCACTTTCTTGTCTTTTTCGGGGTTCGCGCTGCGTTTACTTTTTTGCTGTTATTGCCTACGTTTCAGCACCAATTTTTACCTTTTGTCTCTACCACGATGTGATTGTTAAATAAATCATGCTTCAACAGATAAATAATAATTTACTCTGGCATTTGAATATACAACAGTAATGGGGTCATGTACGCCATTTTAGGAATCTTGACAAGAAACATGAAGGAAATAAACCACGGAACTTATAAGGAAACAATTCCAGCATTTCACATGCAGTGGTATGGTAAAATAACGAAACCCGAAAAATCTAGAGTCGAAAATTGGGAATAACCAGACGCCTATCTTACCGCTCATGAATCAGATTTGGTCACCGATTCATTCCTAATTGTTGCTCTTCCTATCTTCAGAGACGGTTGAGTATCGTTATACAAAGATCTATGCTCTTTCAGTAATAAATCGCGACCGACCGTGGTGGTTGAACGGTTAACACTCTGGCCTCGAATTCGGGAGGACGCCGGTTCGAATCTCCGTCCGGGCATCCAGATTTGGGTTTTCCATGGTTTCCCCAAATGCCGGGCTGCTTCCTCCAAAAAGGCCATGGCTGAATTCCTTCCCGTTCGTTGTCCCCAGTTCCACCCCGCCTCTAATGACCTTAGCCGTCGACGAGGCGTAAAGCAATAAGTACTTTATACTTTTGGATTTTCCTTGTTTTTGTTACATTTTCTCGCGTAGATTGAATCTTTCAAGTGAGAGAGAGGGGGAAAGGGGAGGGGGTGGAGAAGTTTCTATCCAGCTACCATAAATTTTATTTATTTATTAAGAAATCCTGTTTCTACTTGCAATATGACTGGCGCTTTTACAGTCGATAATAGAAGGTATTTTTTCTTCTTTTTCAAGGAGTTTCATGTTAAGATGCTCACGATTCCTCAATGATGAGTCTTAAAACCCATCACAACAGCGATAATGCTTGACAGTCTTTCCTGCTGGTATGCGATCTCAGTGTTGCAGACAGTCTTAAGGAAGACCGTTCAGTAACATTTAGCTGAAGATGTAACACGAACTGTCCATTAGTTTCACTCTCACTGCAGGTTAACCCAGAGGCTGTGGTCACCATTGTGGAGTAGGGGAACGCACTGCATTGCCTGATCCGTCGCTAGCCACTCCGCTCCGACAGGATGGTCCGAATTAACATCTGAATCCTCGCTAGGTATTGGCGAGACGCGGTCGTTATATTAACGAGCGTAGCAGTAGCTTAGGCTCTAGCCCGGCCATTGTGCGGGTGACGTATAGCCGGGCCATCCCGGCGTCCTTGTCATGCAGATGTCGACCAAACTGGATTCGACCCTCGATACCTGCCTGCTGACCGAGAACTACCTCCAGTTCAGTTCCAGATAAGGCGAGCTGAATATACGGCCGCAACACTCATGTACGAACACTCTAAACTCGCTGAATACCAGAACATTAAGCGAGCCACGAAATTGTCACTGACGATCAACAGGGGAAACAAAATGGTCTTCATAACACAGAAGAGAATATTCAAATACAGCGCAGCAAGAAATCAAGAACTGTCTGGAATGACAATTTTGTTCCTTCAGTGGTTTCTCAGTGTGAATATTTGTTACGCTCAAAGACCGAAAACGCTTATTGAGTGAAATAAAAACGACCACAAAGCGATCTGGTTTCTTGAAAACTGCTACAACACGTTATGGCACTTACGAAAAAACAGCAGTGGTTAACTCAAAAAGGCCACAACATGCAGTTTGCGTCTGGTCCAGGTCGCATTCTCACATGTAACGATTAAAATTTATTATTATTATTATTTACGATTATTCCCCTTTAGGAGAGCGATTGAACTTGAAATCACTTTTTAATCCTCAGTTGTTTCTCCTCTTTTTCTTCCCAAAACCTCTTCATCCTCTCGGAGTGCTCTCTCTTGCGTTTATCTGCCCATTTCTTTCCAGGTTGTCGGGTTGTTCTTTGCTCCAAATTAGCATTTGTGATTTTATTATAAAATACCCAGGGCGTACCAAAAACTAACAAACAACATAATCTCTCTGATGTCTTTTTGGGAGCGTCTGTTCCTCTAGTTGAGGCGGCTGCATTAAAATCTTCTCGACTTTACAAATCGAGTCGTACACCTGTGATCTCAACTGAGATCACCATAAAAACCAAATCTCAACTTGAACGCATGATGGAAGAGACGATCATAGCATCACTACCCGAGGCACAAGCCAATAGGCTGGATTCACCTGATCATCGGATTCTGGGGGATCAGGGACACCATGCAGAGAAGAATCGGAGCTTCTCAAAAACTATTCGTACTCTCAAAACTAAACGGAAAAACTTGATTGGTACAATAAATTTGAACACCCTTACCAAAACAGGTAAATAAAAACAACTCACCAACACCCTGGAAAGATTTTACTTGAAAGTCACAGCACTCCAAGAGACAAGATTTACGGATGAAGGACACTTTGATACAGAGAATTTCAGAAACTATAAGAGCAAACCTGCCATAAAAGTTAGTGACGACTCACATTTATATATATATACTTGTAACGTGACGGGTAAGAAGAGGCATATATATTAAATGCACCCTGGACCGATTTGTCGTGAACGCAAAGAATTAAATACTGATTATGCCACAACGTTTTGACCATTTTCAAGAACCAGAGCGCGTTGTGGTGTGTTTTTTTGCTCAATGAGCGTTTTCGGTCTTCGTGCGTAACATTCTCACTCGTTTAAATCATTCTTTTTTTGTTATTATTATGGCTTTACGCCTCGTCGACGTCGAGGTTATTAGAGTGGGAGAGGATGGGGCGGAGGCAAGGAACAGGATGGAATTCGGCCATGGCCTTCTGTAGGAAGCATCCCATCATTCACCTAGATTGATTTGCGGAAACGGCGGAAAACCCAAATGTGGATGCTCGGACGGGATTCGAACCCACGTCCTACCTAATGCGAGGCCAGAGCCTTAACCACTCACACACCACGTTCGGTTTCAATCATTTCATTATTTCCTAGGAACGTAGATCAGAATTACGTAGGACCAATCTGTTCATCATTAACATTATTAAAAATTATTGGGTGTCAATTTTTTTAAATTAAATGTCATAACAGTGAAAAACAGTCTGTAGTTTTTACACATGTATTTAAAGACAATTTTCCAAGATTTATAATGGAAGTTTAAGAATTGATATACAACCCGTACTTTTACCTAATGCGATTTGTTTTTTCTTTTTCTTTTATTTATTGCTTTACGCCTCGTCGAATGCTAAGGTCATTAGAGGCGGGATGGCAGTGGGGACAAGGAACGAGAAGGATTTCATCCATGGCCTTTTTAAAAGAAGCATCCCGGCATTTGTCTGGAGTAATTTGGGGAAACAATGCAAAAACGAAATGTGGATGCCCGGGTGGGGATTCGAACCGCTGTCCTCCCGAATGCGAGGCCAGAACGTTAACCGTTCACCCACCACGCTCGGTATGCGATTTCTCAAAAAAATTTCAGATTTGTATGGTTGTTAAAAATATTAATTTTCTGTTCGGTTTGTGAGCGGTAAAGCTCTGGCCTCGTATTCGAGAGGACACGGTTTCGAATCCCAGTCCGGCAATCCTGATTTGGATTTCGAAATTACTCCAGGCGAATGCCATGATAATTCTCTAAAAAGGCCATGGTCGAATTATTTCCCTTTCCCGCCTATAATGACGTCAACAAGGCGTATAACTATATGCCATAAACACAAGTTTCATCTATGTTTAATTGCTGCGCATTGTATTTAATATTTCACATCCTATTTCTCAGAGGTTAGTCCTAAACAAGGATTTATAGAACAGGGACAGAAAATAAAACAAAACAATGAATAAATAAACGTAGTGAAACCATGTTATTCCAACTAAGTATCAGTTATTCGGGTACTTTATTATTGTTTTTGATTGTTCTTAATTTTAATAATAATTTTTAAATGATTTGTTATTAAATTCTGTTGGGAGGGCGGTAATGCTTGGGCCTGGAATTCCGGAGGACGCGGGTTCAAATCTCTGTCCGTCGATCGATATTTTGGTTTCGCTAAATGGTTCTGGCAAACGCCAGAACCATTCCCTCAGCAGACCATTGCCAATTCCAACTTGTTCCTTATCCCCGCTCCCATACTATCCTGGCTCTAATGACACAACGTCGGCGAGCAGTAAAGTAGAAGCAGAAAAAAAGAGTTAGTACGGTCGGTACCTTAAATATGATAATATTAAACCTCTCACTATCACGAAAACTAACTAACCAAAATGTGATTTTATATGTCAACTTGCTACGTTGTAAGCAATTAACCGCAATAACCTTTGATGCCATTTGTCACAGGATAATAAACGAAATTAATTAAATTGTTAAAAAATATGCACTGAAAATGAAGAAGTGTGAATATTTTTTGTTGATATAAGCTATTATTTTTTGCAGAAGTAGAAATAATCAATTCAAGAAAAAGCAGGAATGGCCTATGATAAATAAAACCACGTAATTTTGTAAATGGCTCCTGATAAGAACATAATTTTTTTTTTACTTATAGCTTTACTCCTCGTTGACGTCAAGGTTATTAGAGGCAGAATGGGACTGGCGACAAGGAACGGGAAGGAATTCACCCATGGCCTTTTGAAGGAAGCATCCTGGCATTCACATGCAGTGATTTTGGGAAACCATGGAAAATCCAAATCTGGATGCCCGGACGGGGATTCAAACCACCGTCCTCCGAATGCGAGGCCAGAGCGTTAACAGCTCAGCCACCACGCTCGGTAAGGGCAGAACCGAAACCAGATAAGTAAATAAGATTATTTTAAGTGATAACCTCTGGGATGTGAAGCATGTCATGCTTCATACACTTACATACAATATGAGCCATAATCATAGTGAAAAAATATATGTTACAAAAACAAAAAAGGTAATAAAAAGTAAACATTAATTTTTACAACCGAATTTTGCAAAAGGTCATATTGAATACAATTAATTATTTTCTCCAAATTCTTTAGTGGAATAAAAGCAGTTGCCAATAAGATAATATCTCAGTTTTTATTTAAAAACATATTTATTATCTGTAAACTGTCTTATACTCTTGGGAAGTTTATTAAACAGATGTACCCCAGAATAATCAACTCATCTTTGTACTAATGACAGTCCTTTTTGTGTATTGTGCAAGTTATGTCTGTTTCTTGTATTGAGATTGTGTACCTGTGAATTAGATGAGATCACAAGAGAGAATATTTATATACTGAGAAGTCATCGAAAGAATAATGAGTTTTTTAAAGAGTTGTTTGCAAGAAGTTCTTGGTTTTACCCTACAAAGCATCCTAATCGCGTTTTTTTTTTTTTTTTTTTTTTTTTTTTTTTTTTTTTTTTTTTTTTTTTTTTTGTGCTATGAATATATTTTTTTTTTTACTTTGTGAAGAGTTACCCCAAAAGTTTATGCCATTTGACATGACTGAATGAAAATATGAGGAGTACACTGCAAACAGAGCAGAACTGGCGCCAAGTTCTGTATGAGGAAATTGGGTTAATATGCAGTTTGTTACTAGAGAACTATTATACAAGCTGTTCCATCGGAAGTGGATTATTTGTTTGTATGTTCACACTGAGTTGTCTCAGTGTGTGGTGTCGGTATACAAATCCACCATCCACTGTATTCGCCCGACAGAGTACTCTTTACGTGTTGGTATGTCGTGGCATGGCTAGTAGAATTGCACCATCTGTAAGCATTACCTGTAGCTCCACGTACAAACAAGATTTACTCTGTTGATGAGAGATCACGTGTTGACGAGTTGTACCTGTAACGAGTGCCATTCCTAAGACTGGGCATTGGCGTAAAGGATTGCATCCGGTCGATATGTCGCGGGAATCGAGTTGTCGGACAGGAAAACCAGTGTCTACTACGTGACTCAAGAGACGTGCTGTGAAACTCAACAGATACAAACACACGGCGAGACAAAAACACGGAGAGATGAAAAACAAAGTTTCCTTTTGAAGAACTGAATTTTTATTTTCAGCAGCATCGCTGATAGAGAACGGCATTTACATATCACTCTAGTTTCTCGTTCCTCCAGGAAGACAGCATGTTATAACATATGCTACCACCCAAATTATATAATTATTTATCATTTAAATATTATTTTGTTGTGTAATTAATTATCATTTAAATATTGATTGTAATGATGTACATGATATAATTTCTATGTTCGAGGAAACCACAGATTAACAAACATTGTCAGTGGGTAGTATATCTATGAAAAGAATGAGATAGAAAATCTTTGGTCTGATGTGAGGGATTCTTAAAAGAAAAAGAAGAAGGCAGGTGTGTGTGTAAAAAGCTATAGGTGTTGGACTGTGTCGCAGTAACATTATATGAATGTATATTAGTTCGAGAAGTTATGTATTATAATTGTGTTTTGTTTTGTCTGCGAGCTTTGGATTGATTTTTATTAAAAACAGCTGAGAAAATACTGACTCGACTCAGTCACTCTTTGGCTGTGGACTCACTCGCCATGGCAGACACCGCTACATCAACTGGTACGGCCAAGAAGGCCAAGTCGGCAGCAGCAAAGAAGCGAGACCCCACTGCACCTACGGACGCTGCCGTGACTCCAGCTCAGTCCGGTGCGGCCAAGTTGATAGCAGCAAAGAAACCACGGGAGAACTCGGGTACGACCACGACAGTAGATACTCGCGCTATCTCTACAACAACTAGCGCCCCCGAGACATCAGTTGACGTCGCTACACCTACGAAGGCGAAGAAGAAGAAGAAAACCAAACTAGGCGGCGCCTTTCCACGAGAAGTAGGCTTCATGGCGGAAACCATCCATTATCCACCAGGGACTACAGACTGTGTCTACGAAGATGCCACCCCTGAAGATCTATCCCTGAAAGTATGGAGACGTCGCCTTGACCGAGGCAATCCAAAGAAGTGGAGCCTCTACATCTCAGTCTTCCTTGATGATTATCAGTTCACCTGGAAGATACCAACCTGTGACTACACCACCTTCGAGCAGGTCCTGACTAGTAGAGAGCACTGTCATCAAGCCGAGAAGTTTCGCCCAGTCAAACTCGAAGACTGGCCGGAGGCTCTCGAGTTACCGACCCCACTGGCCAGCGATTTTGTCTGGACGGATTACGTCGAATCAACTAAAAGAAGGTTCAAGAGCTCCTGCTACGACCCTTCTACCTGCCGAAACTACAAGATGACGCCGATAAGGACTACATCACCCTTATCATCTACTTCAACTTCATCGCCTTCACGATGCAATGAACCAGCGTCCCCGACGCCTGATACTCCAACACCTGTAGTCTTCTCGAGCCCAGAACAGGGACCAGTACCTCCGATCCATGTCAGCTATGCAGGGAACTACTGGCATTGCTGGTTCAGCTGCAGAGCTCCATGAAGCTCCCCATATTCAGCTGGCCAGATCACCTGGGACTGAAGATCCTGCTGTCGTGCCCTGCAGACTTCGAGACAGCTACCCAGGTGCTGCGGGAAGCCTCTCTACCTTTTGACACCATGCTTCCCGGCTACAGGAACAAGAAAGCTGGCATCAACGCTCCGAGTCCGGCAGAAAAACCACCGTCACGAGAGCTGGTTCAATGCTACAGATGTCAAAATTTTCGACATCTAGCCATCGACTGCACAAAACCGGCAAGATGTGTCCGCTGTGGAGGCGGTCATTACGTTGCTGAATGTGACCGGCGTCGAGAGGACGCCGTCTGCTGTAACTGCGGCTCGTCACACGCTGCTTCCTACCGTGGCTGCAGAATATGGAAGCAGCAACGTAGCAGGAAGAAAAGAAGCGAACGAAGTGGGTCACATATGCAGCCCGCACCCAGCCGACAAGTAAGCAGTGGCTACCCTACACAGTCTGAATCACACCGACATACCCGACTGCTATATTGCCCTCATAGCCAGCTACCTCAAGGACAGGAGGTTCTTCGTCCAAATCGAAGGCCAGAAATCATCTACCTTCACAATTAATGTGGGCTTACCGCAGGGATCTGCCTTATCGCCTCATCTGTTCACCATTGATGTTAATGATATACGAACCCCGCCCAACGTTTATATTGCACAATTTGCGGATGACACGGTCATCTACGCAACCGGAGGTGACCACGATAGAAATATTTCCAACGCTCAAGCAGGCCTTGACGCCTTTAGTCTCTGGTGTCGAGAAAATAAGGTGAAGGTGAACCCTACTAAATGTGCCGCAGTGTATTTCTCAACTAAACGACCAAACCTGCAAAGACAGTTGGAACTAATGGGGCAAAGGTTACCCTGGGTTACCGAGCACCGGTACTTGGGGATAACGTTAGACCGTAAATTACTCTTCCGTCAACATGTCCTAGACAGAAGGAAAAAAACCCTAGCCGTTGTTATGAATCTGACACCAATCTTCATGAGCAATGACTTGAGACTCGAAACAAAAATAAGAATCTATAAATCAGTTGTCCTACCCTTCATTATGTACGGTTGCCAGGTCTGGGGAACTGCATGCAAATCTACCCTGCTACACTTACAAAGAGTGCAGAACAGATGCTTAAGAATGATCAGCCATGCTAGCATCTATACGCCAATAGACCTTCTTCACGAGGTCACCAACATGCCTACCATCAATGCAGAAATTTTTCGACAAGCAGAGAAATTTTTCACCAGGCTTGATACTATCCGCCCAGAAGTTGACAGATTGGAGTCAGTAGGTACAGTACTCCCAATGGAATGGCACAAATTCAAAGTGCCACTCAGTACAATAATGACACCAATATAAAGGATCAATGACCAGAAGCGATCCTAATAAGAACATTCAAGGGTTTCCCATAAAGGCTGTTTATAACGGTCAAAGCTGGGTTTTTCCCTAATGTGTATCATAAGTGAATACAATACAATCGATTCGAAACAGTAGATTAAGCTACATACAGTAGCGGGGCTACAAAACGCCGTTGAGGCAGAGAAAAAAAAAAAAAAAAAAAAAAAAAAAAAAAAAAAAAAAAAAAAAAAAAAAAACAGCGCCGAAGGCTCCACATCTACTCGCAGCCAAGACAACAAGTGAGAAGAACTAACCCAGCGGAATCTACCAGGAATCGCACCGAAATCACCAAACAGTTGCCATTGAAGAATCAAGAACGGCGGAAGACCAGCAGAGGGGAAGACAGCGGAGGACGCAGACAAGTATGCGACCATTCCTGCAACACACGCTCTGCCGACCAACGAGAAAGAAGACTAGACGAACTCATTGTCCTCCTCACAAAGCTGATAAGTCATTTGACTGCAAAAGAAGATCCGACTGCCGCACTGAGGCAGCCTTAATGTCACCACATACAACGTGTCGTGCCATTTCTGAAAAGGAACGCGGCGGCAACCAACCTGTGAAGAAAACTGACAGCCAAACAAGAAGACATAACGACAGAGAAGACTTGTCCCGTCCAAATACTTGGAGGCAATGCCTTAGGGCAATATACTCCACCTGACACTAGCTCAATAGGAAAGAGCTGCAACTAGGCTGAAAGCGAAGCTAACAACTTGGTGTTGTAACTTATGTAGAATTAGCGACCATTTGATGAGCTATTTTATTACCATTGAATATCTTTAAATATTTTTAAAAAAGGAGACCTCTACTCTGTGTACGTGGATCAAAAGACGACTTATTTAAGGCCGCGTCTCCATAAGATCGTCGCTATAAGATCTACAGAGTTTCGAGCAAATAATTAATGCGATTTGCTCGACTTCAATTGGATGAATTTTAAATGTTTGGAGGTTACAATGTCAGTATGGTAATAACGGTGTTGACCGTATCGCATAGTTTCACTCGTTACTTTTTGATCATACGAGTATTGTATAATTCTAAATAGTTTTATTTTTATTTTTTATCCCACGGTAGAAAATTAAAACATGTATAGTTAAATCAAAGAACAAATTAAATTTACAGTTGATTTTTGAATCTTACGCAGCATGTTAGGGTTCTATGAGAACTTCCTGTTAGCAAGTTAAAATACAACATGCCATGTTTCCTAGAAAGCAATGAAGAAGGGACAAAAACCACTGATACAGATCACAGGTGTTCCACTCAGTAGTTTTCACGGCTGAACTAAGTTCTATAACTGTTCTTCTAACTTATATGTCATTTAACTGTCAGTACAGTTTTGCTCCAGAAGATGGTCGGAGCAGATTGGTAGAAATATTAGATCGCGGGACCACACGAAGAAGGCACATGGCCGGCCTCGGTAGCGTAGGGGATAGAGTACTAACTACGCGTGCCGAAGGTCGCCGGTTCGAATCCGGCCGCGGGCATGGATGTTAAGTGTTGTGTGTCTATGTGACTGTCCTGTCCGTCCTGTGGTGTCTATACTTAGGAATCATAAAGTACTGGAGAAACTAATTCACTGGATATCATAAACACATTGCGCTGGCTGAATGGCTTAGTTGCCGAATGCCATTAAAAAAAGAAAAAAAAGGCACATGCTAACACTAGCAGCGGATTGTGTATAAAAAGCCGAAGCAGGGAACAGAAAAAAAACCTTGCAGTTGTTGTAATAGCACCAAAATGGAGACATTTATTTGACTTTCAGAAGGGTATGTTCATTAGCTTCCGTGTAAATCGTAACAGCATTTTCGGAGCAGCTAGTTTTGTGAATTATTCGCGTACCACCTTGGTAAAATGGCACTATCCAGTATCTCCGATGTGGCAAAGCCCACAGATGACAAATATGAACGGCGGCTGCAGAGATGCTTTCGGGCGAAAAGATGTGCAACTGTCCAACAAGTGACTTCCCGGATTAAGCAAAGGTCTATTAAAAATGTATTCACAATGAGAGTTCAGTGAACGTTGCTCCATATATTGTTCCGCAATAGACGGCTAGTTAATACCTCTATGCTGACTACTGTTGATCAGGGACAAGTGACGTTTTCCGATGAATCACGTTTTACTCTCCATGGGTGTTGGTGTATAGGGCGCGAAACACCCTACAGTAATTGGAATGGATTAAAATCCGCGGACCACGTGGCAGTTGGCCCCGGAAAAACTTTACATCCCTGTGGGTACTTTCCAGGACCTCATTCACTCTCCTATTGCTCGTCTAGCAGCATTCCATGCTGACTTGACAAGTGCTCGCAGACTTATTTCGAGAAGGTATAACGGGACCAGCCACGGGCCCCGGTCCTCGCGTACCTGTCGTCTTCATTACGTTTTTAAGCGGTTTTCCGTAGCCATCAATGAGATTGCCGGAACTGTCAGCCATCTCCGCCTCATAAATTACACATTGGACAAACAAAACAAAAACAAAAAAAACCAATGGGACTGTCGACAAAAGTGAAAACTTTATGAACATCGTACGCGCAACATGTCGTAGTTATAGCAACATATATACACAATAAAAATAATAATTCCTTTTAAACGTAATGACGCGGTGACAGCGTTTATATTGGCAGCGCATTCCGCCTCTTTCGTAGCCGCCTTAACATAACGCTATAGAGCTTCCAGCTACAGGAGACCGACAGTTTAACGGTGAATCCGAAGCACGGAAGCGTTGTACCGTATTTCATATTACACAGCATGCTTTGCCAGAGGTGAAGGTCGGGTTAAGGTCCTATGAAAATCACTACAAAGACAGGGATTCGAACCAAGGATATTTGTTGTTTACTTATTGCTTTACGCCTCTTCGACGGATAAGGTCATTAGAGGCGGGATGGGACTGGGTACAAGGAACGGGAATGAATTCGGCCATGGCCTTTTGAATGAAACATTCCGGCATTCGCCTGCAGTGATTTGGGGAAACCATGGAAAACCCAAATCTGGATGCCCGGACGGGGATTCAAATACCGCGTCCTCCCGAATGCGAGGCCAGAACGCTATGCGTTTAGCCACCACGCTCGGTAAGGATCTTTCGTTGCCTAGTCAGACACATTAACCACTGAGGCACCATATCACAGTAGATATACAGTTAACATTAGCATGTCGGTGTAGCAAACTCATAATATTTTAGCCATCCACAAATCGCCCAACTCACCTCCATCTCCATCTCCATATATACTCTGCAAATCACAAAACTGTGGGTGGCAGAGGGTGCTCAGCACCAAACTTAATCTCTTTGTTGTGCATTCCAATCCCTAATGGTACGAGGAAAAAAGGAATTCATATAAGAATCAGTGCTGCACCTTATTTCTCTAATTTTATCATTCCTGTCATGCCGACCCAAATAAGTTGGTGGACGAAGTATTTCACTACACTCGTAAGTGAAAGTGGGAGTACGCATGTTTACCAATAAGTTTATACGAAACGTGCGTCGTCTATCTACCAGAGACTCCCAGCCTAGTATACTAATCAGTTCTGTGACGCTTTCATAAGGACTGTAGCAAGCGGTCACGAATTGAGAGGCTCTTCTCTGTACTCTCAATCAGCCCCTTACGAAACGGATCCCAAATGGTACAACAATAGTCCAAATGTGGACGCACAAGAGATTTGTACGCTATCTCCTTTGTTTGTTCATTACAATTTTTCAGAATTCGACCTAGGAACCGCAGCCTAGAATTAGCTCTACCTACCAACGTATTAATATGTATAGAAGTTTTCACTTCAAAAACTAAAAATCTAACTTGGTCCACAACTCGAAGGTTGGTCGAATTTTCCCGAAGGAGATGAACCAAGCTTTTATGACAGAGGCAGGAAGTCTAAGTTCTTTCCTCAGCCACCTTTAGTTTAACGTGGAATCAGAATCACCGAACGTCCCGGTCTAGCTCATATAATCAAATACAACTCATAAAGTTCCATGCGTACATCGGGATTTGAACCCACGACCGGAGAGAGAAACTTCCGGCTGTAAACGATTTAACAGCTGAGCTACCAGACCGCATTGTTTTGAAATATTCGTGTGCTAAGTATGTACTATCAAGATCGGATAATAACTGTAAGTTTGTTTAAACAACATTGACAGAAATTAAGAAGAGAGGGGAAAGGGGGAGAGGGTTTAAGCTTTTTTGAATCAAACGTAAGCAGTATTTTCCCATTTGTTTTAATATATATGTATGTAAAGTTCCATCAAAATCGGATAAAAACATTCATTTTTATAAATTACATACAAGTATAATCAACTCTTTCACTGTTGTCCAAGCACAACTCGTAATACTTATCTGTTTTTTGTTATTCTTCCGTCTTACAACTAAATCAAATGCTTTTTTATGGAAAACACGTTTCATCTTTATTTAAGACATCTTCAGTGCCCTTGGTAAACATATATACACAAATATATATACATACACAATAATGATACTTGATTTATGTGTTTGTTTGTAAATTGTTAAGTTGTCTTATATTACTGACTATTTACAGTATAATCTCGTGAATTAATACGTGGAAGTTCTTAATTCCACACCAGTGATTTGTCTCATACTAACTACGAACTTGCACGTATTAACTCACGAGATAATACTGTAAGCATTTAGTAATATAAGACAACTTAACCAATTTACAAACAAACACAAAAATCAAGTATCATTATTGTATAAGCATATATATTTTTGTATATATGTTTACCTAGGGAACTGAAGATGTCTTAAATAAAGACGAAACGCATTTGCCATAAAAAGCATTTTTTTTTAGTTGCAAGACGTAAGAATAACAAAAAATAGTTATCATAACAAATAAGGACCTTAGGACAAAAAAATCACCAACACGTCATTCTTATAACTATAGATATGCTGCTAACATTAGCATGTTGGTGACGCGAACATATAGAAGTTTTCACTTCAAAAATACACTTATTGCACACATAACATAATTAAAAGATCCGGTGACAGATGGCACCACTTCATTTCCCTTATTAGTACTTGTACAATCTGACAGTAAGTATAAAATGCTTGGCATCAGGAAGCAGGGCCGGCGCTAGGAATTTCGGACCCGGGGTAAAATGGGCGACCTTTTTTTTTGTTTTTTTTTAGCTCTACAAATTGGCCGGGCGTAATGGGCGGACTCTTGGCTTCATGGCCTGGGGGCCCCTACGGTCGGTGATCGGGGCCCCCCATCAGCCGGTGGGCCCGAGTACTTTTGACCCGCTTACCCCCCCCCCCCCCCCCTAACGCCGGCCCTGTCAGGAAGGGCATTCGACCGTAGAACCACAGCTCCCAGTTTGGCCATGCGAACGGTCAGTACTGTTCAAAGGCAGCCGACACCAAATTGTTGGTAGAAGCTGGTGAAGAAGAAGAGAGCGTAGTAATGGTAGACCCACCTTAAAGCAGAGACGCAACCGAAATTTAAATGAAATTCCTCTTTATAAAAACTTTAAGTGATACATTCATATTTGGTCTCATTTACAAACCGCAAGTTGTGAAAATGCAGAAAAAGCCTTTCGGGGCATTGCTGTAAGCGCGCGGAGCGATAACTCCCTGTTATTAACCGCAAGAATCCCGTTAAATACCAGCATAACCGAGGCCCGGCGAGCTTAAAACAGAAAGAAGAGCGCTACCAGAAGAAGGTCCCAAAATAAAGCAAACAGAGCGCGGCTTTATTGCATGAATTCCCTCCTTTATGAAGCAGTAAATTCTTATAATCGCAGTGTTGAAAACGGCATACGTCCGTGGAGAGTTGTTAAATGAAGTCCCACTTAATTTATAAAAATATCTCTGCCGCGGTGCTGACATTATTACTATCTGTGGCAGCCAAACCGGGCCGCTCTTTGTTTTATTTCTTCGTCTTCCTTCTCGCTCCGAGTTGAGTTATACGACCGGAAGGATGATGAACGCCGAATGTCTTTGCAACTAGCGTCCTTTCTGTCAACACAAAGTTAGTATGGAGGTCCACGGCGGAGATGAATGTCAGACAGGGGATAAATTATATACAAGGTAAATTAAGATGCAGGGAGCAGGTTCTAAGATAAAACAGAATTCTTGGAATACACTGTAACGCATTCAATGCTTAATAACTAATGCTAAGGAATTACTTTTCTACTTCCCTCTCTCCACAAGAACAAATCTAAAATCCTAGAAATATATATATATATATATATATATATATATTCTTTTTTATATGTGTGTTAAAGCCCCAACAAAGTATAGACCAGGAAAATCACAGAATTCAGGTTCACATCCGATCGGAATCCCCGACTACAGGTATTGATAAGTTTTCCTCGGTCAGGGTAGGTTAAAGAAGGGTGTGGGAAACTTCAAAGATGTGGGAAAACATTCTTTCGTAGGTAAGGGGGTAAGGAATTGGAGTAAATTACCAAGAGAAGTGACGTGTAATTTGCCAAAATCTCTAAAATTGAAAATCGTATAGGGAAAAAGTAGGTGGGCATAGGAAAGAAAAAAATGGGTGTGTAAAGAAATTGCGTTCCATTGCAAGTTAAGTAAATAATAATTGAGACAGTTACAACCGTCTCTATTGTTCCTTACAGCATTAATTAAAATGACGTTTAGAAATAGAGCAATAACAATAGGGGTGGAACGTAATGATTTTTAGGTAAAAATAAATACGTATGGCATTATTGGCCGTGATATCCCCTAAAGGGTTCTGCCCGCTAAGATTCGATTTGTCCCGCCTTGTTCATCTGTCAAGATTGACCTAAGTTTAATGTGGAATTCTAATAACGGATCGTGCTGCATACCCGTACGACATAAGCAAAGCCCATAAAAATTTCTAGCCCCACCGGGATATTCAACTAGGACGTCCCGTCTTTTAGGAGATCTAGCAGACCAATCAGTGATTTCTATGTAGCCAAAATAAAAACCGCAACCGTCTTTCCCCTTGTCAAAGTATCCTAATTCCACTGCATTTGCAATATATGTGATAAAATTTCACGGGGATATGTAGTATGCAAAACAGATACACAGAAGAAAACATAATAACAGGGTATCCTTCCCGTACATGTAACAGAGGGATGAAATTTTTTTTATCGCTTGCCCTAAAGAATGCGGTTGGAAAGGCTAAAATTTGAATAAATTTGTTTTGGCACATTTTTATTTAGCTGCGTATTTAGTGATATATTAGCTTGGAAAATTATTAGCACTGCATATTACTTCCTCTAATTTTTCAGCTGTTTGACTGAAAAATCTGAAAAGTTGACGATGATACACTTGTTAAAGACTTGAAGCGGAAATAGTTTTCCAAAGAATTCATTGAAAAGTTTCTTAGAGATTAATATTTTGTGACTCATGTGGGCAAGATTATAATATAATTACGTAATCGTAACAAAACTACATAAGTGAAAAGATGAGTAGGTTGCTAGGTTACTCATGCACCCTACCGAGAATCATTGTTTTGTATCTCATTGTTTCTACTTTTTAGGGATACATTGTTTTGGAATTCACAGGGAACGCATGAATGATGTGATTTTTTTTTTATTGTGGCTTTACGCCTCGACGATGTCGATGTCGATGTCATTAGAGGCGGTAGAGGATTGTGGACAAGGAACGGTAAGAAATTGGGCCATTTCCTTTTGAAGGAAGCATCCCGGCAGTCGCCTGGAGTGATATGGGGAAACCATGGAAATCCCCCGTCCTCCCGAATGCGAGGCCAGGTAGGATGATATGAGAGAAAGTGATAAGAAGACAACTACAAAGCAACATATTTTTAACGAACGCAAATGACAACATCAGTTAGTGAAGAATGTACATCAACTTGTAATAGCACTAGGAAACACAATTACCATGTTTTCTTTACTGGAATACCCCGCAATATGGGAACAAATGGCCAACCGGAAAAATTCGACTATGCTCATGTTAAACGGTATTAGCTGATTATTTACATTGAAATACTTTTCTTTTTTCGGCATCTGAGGCCATACCGCCAACTCCACAGTGATTACGTGTGATCTAGTGCTTTCAATTTCTTCCAGTATGCATTTTCCAACCAGTTATACGCATCACAGGACGGGCATGATATAGACACAACACTTAAACACCCTTGCCCGCGGCCGGACTCGAACCGGCGACCTTCGGCACGCGGAACTAGTACTCTAGCCCTTGCGCCTTATATGCCCTGAGGCCGGCGTATTGAAACCACGATCGCACTGGAGCATACTTGTCAACTACTGTTTTACAACAGAAAAATATTTGTAAATACGAGTGGCATTATTATGCAGGAACTCCTAAGGTTTGTTCCGCCTAGTAAGTGACGGTTCCAATTTGTCGTGCAATCGGCCTCTGTCTAGGGGGTGCACTGACCCAACCTGGTAAACCTGCAAGGTAAACGATACCTACAGTTTTACGTGATACTCCAATCATGGAAAGTCTTAGTATACTTCACAGTAACAATAGCAAAATCCTGACAGCGAAGAAAGTGAGTTTAAGGACCCATTGAAGCTCCGTCGACATGTCTGGATCCACAGCAAAAACCGGAAATTGTCACCGGAATCGTCATGTTACATAGTAAGGAAGGCATGATGGTGGCAGTGCTAAAAGCCTTTTACACAACAAAAAGATGGTTAAAATCCTTAAATCTAATTTCCTCTCAGCTACGATATATTGACGTCACTTATTATGTAACATAAGATGATTGAATTAATAAAATGGAGTTATAGTTTGCTGAATAATTATGTCTTAACTGCACAATTGGAAGTGTGTACCACTGCTAGCTGCCTTAGAATGTCTTGTTATAAAGTAAATTACCCTCCACTACATCTGAATCATTTTTCACACGACTAAACCGGACATTAAATCACCTTTATAAGTAAATATGAAGAGTTATTATAAGAAACTTTATTGAATTACTGTTGTAAGAACTTACATGGTAGTATAAATGACAACTTTTGATAAAGTTGAAAGAAATGATTAAGAATACAAATTCTAAATAAGTTGGAAATATGAGGATAATACTGAATCATAAATTTGAGATTATCGTATGTTCCAGCATCAGAAATAGCTACTTTTTCTCCCTTCCACTGATATTCAATGATTTTTTAGTGCTAAATATAAATTAAGTACCTTCCATTTATCATGTTACTCTAGAAAAAAGATGTATACTTCTTTTTATTGCCGTTCTGCTACTTAGGCCAAACAACTAGTTCAATTATTAGGAATCTTCTCGAGTTTGTATTCGTAGAGCATTTTGTTTCCAGTAGTATAGATAACACAGTAAGGTGACGACAGTAACATACAACGTACACACAATGCCTAAACTTCCATGTCCTCGACCGGGCTTGAACCGGCAAACATCGACTAGTGGAACCAATTCTCTAGTCCCGACAGTTGTTACCAGGACCACGATATAAAGCCTTTTAACTCCATAGCAGCATTTAACGTTATTAGCTTATCAAAACCTGGCATAGATACGGTTAGAAGACCGAGCGTGGTGGTGTAACGGATAGCGTTCTGGCCTCGCATTCGGGAGGACGGCGGTTCGATCCCCGTCCGGGCATCCAGATTTGGGTTTTCCATGGTTTGCCAAAACACTCCAGGTAAATGCCGGGATGCTTCCTTAAAAAGGCCATGGCCGAATTCCTTCCCATTCCTTGCCCCCATCCTTTCCCGTCTCTAAAGACGTCGCTGTTGAGAGACGTAAAGCAGTTACAAAAAAGGGGGGGAAAAATAAAGGTTAGAAGATACTAAGAGACAACCCAGAAATGTTCTCAAGAGTACTTCTTCTTCACTATCAAAAGGTATGGGAAGGCTGTGTGTTTTCGAAGCTTTCAAGCCGCACTCCCGTAGGCTGAGTGGAGGTAGAGATCTGCATCCCTATTTCCTGACCGCAGGCACTAGAGTGGACGAGCCGTGGTCAGCGATACGGTCCGACCCTTTTACTTTACCTCTCCGAGGAGTTTTCCCCACGGTACTCATTTGATGCCATGCTGAGTGGGCATTGGGGCTGTTCCGGACGCTCAGCTTCGAGGAAAAATTCTCGGAGATCGACGCTCTAACGTCGGAGCTACGCGGCCGCCATCTTCGCTATTATTCGAAGAAAAAATAAACGCAGGTGTTCAACAATGGTAGTATGGACAAAGAAAAATTGTGGATTAACTAAGAAACTTTCTCTCGGAATATAAGCCATCCCGGAACTCCGCGCATACTGACATTTAATTGGCTGCGTTCCAAGGTGCTGACTGTTTGTTAGATGTGCCAGCAACCCACGCTCATTCGCCTGTCCTGCGGTCTCTGAACATTGGTCACAGCGGTAATAAATTCTGACAGAGACCGGAAGGTCTATTTTCCTAGCCACTGAACGAGAAACTGGTTTCGAATATGTGAGTCTGTGCCCAGCAGCCCCTCCATAGAGCGTTCTGGCCAACCGCAGGAGAGAAAGTTTGATTCTGGCACCGTACCATGTACATTTTCTGAAGAATGAAATTCTGATACTGTGGCTATGTTGGAAATTAACAGCGTTGTTTGACTCTTTTGTAGTCGTACCAGCATAAACAGACCAGCCTTTTATAGTCGAATATAACACAACTGTTGGAACCACTGATAATTTAGGATTAAATCCAAACAGTGATTTGCTAAAAAAAAAAATAATAATAATAATAATAATAAAAACTTCAATAGAGCCAGGTAGACAGTGGCGGACACATTTACACACTGAAAAACATTATACTTTGTCCTGATAATGATAAGGCATGGTTCTACTGCTAATCTATCTACCTATATCTATAAAACGAAAACCAGATAAATTTGTCCTATAAATACTCGGAAGCTGCTGAGCAGATTTCGATGGGGTTTTCACCATTTTTTATCTTAGAATCTCAATTCAGTTGTTTGGCATGTCTTATGTTTCAAGGTTAAATAACGCAGGAACATTAAATGAAATTCTGAACGAATGATGACAAATCCCAAAGATGGAAGGATTAGATGTTGCATACTTCGTACTAAACACTCAACTACAATGAATTACAATGCCTCTGCCCATAGCCTTTAAAGAAAGCAATAAGATGACTTTACAGTAATAACTATTTTGCACACTAAACAAAACTTGAATTCGGGATATCCGTAACTTGAAGTTTCTTTCATTTAATTTGGGATATTCAATTTTTAAACGCCATAGATAGCCGTAAAAACAACATAGATTGTCTTTAACCACGATCTCTGGCAGTACCTACAACTACAATGTCTCTGGGGATTAGCATGAGTCTTCTGTTCAAATAAAATCATTTATTTACGATAATATTATTCTGGATTCACTTTTGATATTTGTATAAAAGGCTGAATCTGTGGAATTAAAGTATCTGGCGTTTCGAGCAAAACGTATATGCATTCACTTCGCAAATGAATCAAATGTGAGTTTCTAACATAATCTAGTGTTTATAAATAATGTTCTCGGGTGACTAGCCGAGTTATAGGAGTGTTATAATAATCACACAATATTTCGGCGCTCTTTATTCCGAGAACATTATTTATATTCTCAACGCCGAGAAAGACTTCGTAATTATATAATCTAGTGTTGTTTATTAATGTAGTAATGCAATTTCTTAGTCAAATTAATGAAGCATGATACACATGAATCTTTTTGGACGAATGAAAATAGTATACGTGTAAATAAACTTCAACCCACCCTTTTCTTGGTAGGGAGCGGGTGAATCTAAGTTTGCTTTAAATTCCGAAAAAAGTTGACGCGAATTTTATGAAAGTTACTAGCCTCTTCCAACCTAATGTCAACCTCTCCACGTGGTGCACCCGTTTGCACAGACGAGGCTCTAGCGATTGAAAGATTTCCGGTATAAGGAGTCGCCAACGGCCTCTTAAAAGAAGGGGGGAAGAGCGGGGAGTGGTCCAGGGCATACTCTTGCCCTTGGGTTTGGAAACCGCCCATAAAGGTGGACGAATTAGAAATGATCAATGTCATATTGATGCAGAAGGCAGCAGGAAGCCACTGCATATACTAAAATAATAGGCCGTGGCCACGTAATCCTCTCAAATGGAGGATTGCATCAGACAAATGCAGAGACTAATAACAGCAAGAAAAAAAACACTATGAACCGAAATGGCGATAAAACGCGAGAAATTTGAGTAAGTTGAAACCATGGAATTCTGGGAGAATCTTACACAAAAATATAGAAGGCAATTTCTATTCTAAGAAATATGGGGCATGATGGTTTTACTGTAGAAGTTACTGTGACAAGATTCACTCTAGTCGAAGGAAATTATTAGAATGTACTTACGAATCATATGAGAGCACAGAGCCCAATGTGACGAAGGAATTGGGAAAAAACAATGGTTATATCAGGGAGTAGAATGAGAGAAGACTGATGAAATTTGATTTTCTACTTAATTTGCCTTTACGCCAGTCATATAACGTTTCGAGATAAGGTGGAGTATGGCTACAGCTAAAATATTTTTATAAGTAAATTTACTTAAAAATAAATGTAACAGGTAGAGCACCCGAATCAAAGCTCGCTGCCAGCAGGGTTTGACACAATACATACGCAACGTGAGCAGCGAGGAAATTATTCCGAGAAGTGTTTACGTACTGTTGGCATTCTATTTGCAGAGGAAACGGTGAAGTTATACGATTTCGGGAAACCTCATAAATCCAATATCAAACTCTCATGTGCTGTTACGCTTTGAAGTCCCTACATTCTCGACATGGGTTCTATACTCGTATACTGCGAGGAAGCAAACAATATTTTTTCCGAGATTTGAAACGAGTTCATGATGGTGAGTTAATTAAAAGCTGAATAACAAAGCGATATGTTTTATTTTTGCTTTATTTGTGTTATCGATACCCAAATCAATCAATCTGTTCTTCTCCAGACACTTCATACAGTTAGTTATCCTCCGGTACAAGTTAATATCTTCCTGTTTAGTCTAACCTCCCATTCTATATTTTATTAATAAATTAACCAACAATACGCATTTCACAACGTTTCCAAGTCTACTTTCAGCTTCTCATATAAATTACTATATTTGCATATTGCTTTCATATTCCATTTTTGTAATACAATGAAGTTTATACGTTCAAGCTCTCTTCTTTTTTTTTTTTTTAATCGTTACCTGTAATTGCTATGTAAAACCGCGTGCTTATATATATACATATATGTATATATAAGCACGCGGTTTATATATATATATATATATATATATATATATATATATATATATATATATATATATATATATATACATTAACTAGAAACCCCAGAAAGATTTACAATACCGTTGGCTAAATATTTGAATTATTGTTTTGCTGTCCTGAAAAACATATATTAGCCAGACAGGAGAAACAAAAATTTTTCGTTGCTGATGTTTTAATTGCTGCCTGGACAAGAGTTGCGTAAATATATATTTTTAACAATTTAGTCATATAGAGCCCTTGCAACATGCTTAGGTTTAATACTGTAGCCTAAGTTATATCACAAACCACTTCGTTTCCTCCGTTTATTTAGTAATCAATATTTGGATACAGTATATGTCGACTTTTTTTTTTACTAATTCACATTTAACAATGTTTCTGAATCTGTGATGTGATATGTGACATGTCTATATATGTGTTTTGTAGTAACATAATGTGTATATGTTACATTTCGTTACACATATTTCATTATAAATCATTTTTTCAGCAGAAGTGTGTATGTAGTAAATCATTAAAATTATCTTTTTCTTCTGTCGATTTTATTCTACTTTAGACCACTGGAAATATTTGGTTTATTGATCCACATTTTATTTTCCTACCAGAAATGTTTCATTCCTCCAGTTTTATTTATTATTATTTATTTTATCTTAATTATTTCGGCTACTAGAAGCAAATAATGTTTCGTTGAACATTATGCGGGTTAAAACAAGAGGATGGATGGATACTCAATGAGCTTCAAACATAGTGCAGCCCAGGGTCCAAGGGAAAAGTGAGGTAATTTTGTACAGCATCGTTAAGTTTTTTTTTTTTTTTAAAAAAATTCAAACATTTCTTTGCATTTTGGTGTGAGGTAAAAAAGCTGAGAATTTAAAGTAGAAAGTGTCAGAAAATTAGCACCCATGTGAAGGAAAGTTAAAACTCATTTGAAATGTTTGTCTTGAAGCTTACCTGCGGCGTCGCATTATTCTGAATTTAAACTTATATTCATCATCACTAGGTGTACAACACATAATCACATCGAATTTTTCACTGTATATGCATTGACTGCAAATTAGAAGCTCAAATTAACCGTGCTGGTGTCTTCGAAATAAGACTTGACTTTATCTCATAACACTAGTCTTCATATACACGTAGCTTGTTATTATTCTATTGATTATTATTTTGCATAATCATGCACATGTAGTATAATAAATATTTACTAAGTTGTAAATATTCCATAATTTAAAAATCAATCCAGCTATAACTTCTATGTCGAATTCAACACATAATATATATTAAACAATATTAAATTATGTATTCTGATTTTAGATATATTTTTGAATTACATAGACAAATTGGCAAAGACAAAATTGCGTGGGGTTGACAATTCGATATATAAACTGTTGATAGTAGTCCATTAGAAAGAATAGGGTGATACAGAACACACATATATGGGACATACAAAACGATATTTTTTTATCGTAGAGTAAGAGTTACGAACTTCGTCCCTTTCGGATGTTTCCTGAGAGCTGTGTATGGATATAAATAAACAAGAAGACATTCTAAGTGGCGGAACAATAGGCCTACTGTTCAACTCGAGTAAACACAAATAAAGGATTTGTTGACAACTCTAGAACACAACATGCATCTACAAACAATGGATCTCGTCTACTGTTTCTTGTACTAGGCACATCACAGCATGATTGATTTTAATGCCATTATTTTCTTCCTTCTTTTCATGCACAGTGTTCTTATTTTAGCTTATAGTTCCACTCCCATTTCGGTTCAGCTAATTTTTTTTTATTGTTTGGAAATAGTCGAGCAAGGGATAAATAGAAGATTAACACCAAAAGTAACAGAATAATTTTGAAGAAAAAAAGGCCTGACGAAAATTGAATCGACATTTTTTAAAAGGTCGTAATCGACATTTTTCCACATTTTTCTTTTCTGGAGTTTTTTGTTCCTTAATAATAGAGCTATCAGTTTCTTTTGAAAAATCACAGTGGGACATGTTAAGATAACATATTTCATATTAAAATACCATATAGAACTAAACAAAAATGCGTAATAAGGCTTCTGGATTGATTTTTTGTTAGCTTTCCGAAAGTTTACTTCCTTTCAAAAAACACTGATTCAGTTCAGAAAGCAAATTAGCATGTTTCTCCATCAATTATATGAAACTTTTTTTTTAAAAGTCTATGGCCTTCCAAAGCCTTGTAAAAAATGTTCTTGTAGTTTAAAATTGTTTTTTGGAAGGGCTGGAAGACAATCAAGTGTTCGAAATGTAACAACGGACTTTAAATGTAAATGTACTTAAATGACTTCCTTTTTTTTATCTGCTTTACGTCTCTCTAACAGCGAGGTCTTTAGAGACGGGAAAGGATGGGGGCAAGGAATGGGAAAAAATTCGGCCATGCCCTTTTGAAGGAAGCATCCCGGCATTTGCCTGGAGTGATTTGGGGAACCATGGAAAACCCAAATCTGTATGCCCGGACGGGGATTCGAACCAGCGTCCTCACGAATGCGAGGCCAGAACGCTATCCGTTACACCACCATGCTCGGTTTAAATGACTTCCGTAAAGGGACGTATTTACAGGGTGATTCAGGAGGAATGATAAATATTTATGGAGGTGGTAGTGTGAGCAATATTCAGTAAAAAAGTTCATATGAACTTATGTCAGATTTCCATTCGTTTTGGAGTTACAGGTGCTGGAATGCTATGAATAAAATAAACCCCAGAAAATTATCAAGACTAAACTAATAACTTATTGAAGTATTTTATTAATGCAAAAACACACGAATATTTTACGAAAGTTTGAATTAAATGTTCGAAAATCGCACCATCGAATTCAATACTCTTTGCAGCTCTCTTCGCAACAGTATGTGTCACTCTTATGAATACGTCTTGGTGTACTATTATGAAGGTAGCAGTGTTTACAATGCGAACGGGTATTTCATCTCTTGTGTTTACTTTTTCTTTGAACACTTCATTTTTCTACCATCCTCGCACACAAAGTTCTTCATTCAGACTGTTTCATATAGGCAGCAGGCAAGTAACGTGTGATTATTTTTGTCAACAACCCAGTGGTATTTAGATTCCACACTGGTATGGTAGAAACGTCGTCTGGGGGCAACATAAATATTTAAATGTAAGATTAAGTAGGTCAGGAAGGAAGATTTCAAAAATAGAAGATTTATACTACAATTCATAGGTAATCATATGTTAAAAATGGGATTCAGCACCATTACTACATGACAGAACGTTATGAATGGTGTGTAGGAGTTGGCTTTAGCCTGATTCACTCGAAGTCCCATTACAAGTGGGTAGCGAAATGCATTTAATAGCAGAATATAAAGTTAAAAGCGTACAGCTGAATGGGTTTCATTGCAACTCCTAAATCTCCTTCCAGAAATAGATGAAATATAGATCATCTTCACTTAGCATTACACGACTTGAACCAGTTTTCTCATTTTAGTCGGATAGTTTGTGTTCTTGTTGCTTATTAGATTTTTTTAATATGTTGGTCACCTATTCCATTGCGGTTTTAACCAGACTCGTGATTCTGCATTCAGGTGTCAACATACTGTCTCACACACACATACACACACGT
Source organism: Vandiemenella viatica (assembly GCA_031002005.1). Lineage (NCBI taxonomy): Eukaryota > Metazoa > Arthropoda > Insecta > Orthoptera > Morabidae > Vandiemenella > Vandiemenella viatica. Next base: position 50,271,481 of record CM061914.1, on the reverse strand, counting down.
GTCAGAAAAATCTTTTTTTTTTTTACTGTCATTAGTCTTTCGACTGGATTGTTGCAATCCTCCATCCCTTCCTATCCTGTGTTAACCTCTTCATATCTACATATCCCTTACAACCCACGACCTCAATTATCTGCTTCATATATTCTAATCTCTGTCTTCCTCTACAGTTCTTACCTTCGACCGTTCCCTCCACCAGCAAATTAACCAATCCAGCATGTCTCAAAATATGACCTACCAGCCTGTCTCTTCTTTCCACAAACTTCTTTCCTCACCCATCATTTCCAAAACTCGTTAATTTCTTACTATGTCTGTTCACTTAATTTTCAGCACTCTTCTGTAGTACCACATTTCAAAAGCATCAATTTTCCTTCGTACCGGTATTCCTAAAGTCCATGTTTGGCTACCGTAAAGTGCTGTGCTCCACACATAGAGTTTTAAAAACTTTTTACTAATTCCTAGATCAATATTTGAAATTAAAATATTTCTCTTTTTCATGAAGGCTCTTTTTGCTAATTCTATTCTGCTTTTAACATCATTCCTGCTTCGGCCATCGGTTGTAATTTTGCTTCCCAAGTAACAGAATTCACTTACTTCTCAAATTGCATCCGATCCTATTTTTATATTTAATCTGCTGGTATTTACATCATTTCTGCTACGTTTCATCACTTTAGTCTTGCTTTGATTTATATTTAGGCCAAAATCTTCCTTCAGTATTTTTTTCATGCCATTCAGTAATTTCTTAATATCCTCAGCCCTTTCTGCTAACAAAACAATGTCATCAGCAAATCGTAGCATACTGATCTTTTCTCCCTGAACACTTATGTCACATGGAAATTTTTCTTTTACTTTCTTCAATGTTTTCTCTACATACAAGTTGAATATTAACGGAACCAAACTACAACTTTGTCTCACACCCTTTTTAACTGATGCTGGTCTCTCATGATTCTCAACTTTTATTACAGTCACTTGATTCTTATATAGTTTATAAAGTATTCCTTTATCTCGATACTTTAGACCTGAATTCTTTAAAATTTTGAACATCCTGTCCCGCCTAACATTATCAAAAGCTTTTTCTAAATCAACAAATACCATAAAAGTATCTTTGTTTTTTTTGATCCGCCCTTCAAGTATTAATCTTAAAGCCAGAATTGCCTCCCTTGTAATGCGATTTTTCCTAAACCCAAACTGATCTTCACCTACTATGTCTTTTACAACCCTTTCCATTCTTCTGTGTTTTATTCTGGTCAATATTTTGAAGCATGTGATGTTAGACTAATGGTGCGATAATTCTCACATTTGTCGGCTTGTGCTTTCTTCGGAAATGTGAACATGATATTTTTATTTAAATCAGTTGGAATTTCTCCTGTTTCATAACTTTTTGATATCAGCTTGAATAATCTTTAGATTCCTTCTTCTCCTAGGGATTTAAGAAGTTCTGCAGGGATCTCATCAATTCCAACTGCCTTATTTGCTTTCAAGTCATTCAGACCTTTATTAAATTCTGTCCTCAAAAGAGGATCTCCTAAGTCATCAATGTCGACATCGCCTTCCTTTTCTATTGCACTATTGTTCAAGTCGTCCCCATCATACAATTTCTCAATGTATTCCTTCCATCGGTTAGCTCTATCGTCTGAGAAAATCTTACAGAAATAAATTAAAAATGTAAAACATGATAAGGATATAAGAGAATAATTAGCTTTAGCTACAGGATGTACTTACCATCTTATCTATAAGAGTGTCGGTCTGTACGATAGTACTCATTTGCAATCACTGGTTTCCACCTTCCACTGCGAAATTGTACTCTAAACTATATGCCGCATGGTCTTCAAATGCCATCAAACTACAGCATATTCTGCATTACATTTCATTGCAGATTCTATCAAAACAAAGTCGAGCACACAGTGGCTACTACTCTGTGCTAACATACCCGCTACCAAATATCGCAATAATCACTTCACACCTACATTTCGCCGAAACCACACTATTAATTCAGAAACCCAGATATTATTTATTCAGCTGTGACTACCTGACTCATTGTAAAGTAATTGACACAGGTTTAACCACAATATTGTACACTTTACAAACTCCAGCTAATTGCGTATTTACTGCTATTCAGGAATTTCAGTTCACCTTACCGAGCGTGGCGGTGTAACGGTTACCGTTCTCGCCTCGCATTCGGGAGGACGGCGGTTCGAATCCCCGTCCGGGCATCCAGATTTGGGTTTTCCATGGTTTAACAAATCACTCCAGGCAAATGCCGGGATGCTTCCTTCAAAAAGCCATGGCCGAATTCCTTCCCATTCCTTGCCCCCATCCTTTCCCGTCTCTAAAGACCTCGCTGTTGAGAGACGTAAAGCAATTTAAAAAAAAAATCAATTCACCTTCTATTCTCATAGGAAAACTTCAGAACAAACAATAAATGTATTACGTTGTGATGCTAGTTAATCGTCTTGCCCTATGTTTATTTAAAAGAATAGGTGGCCCATGTGAAAATTTCGCGTATGATATGTCATAACTAACAAGATTAGTGATTTGTAGTAGGATAAAAGAAAAACTGGCTCATTTGTAATAATAGTTTTTTTTTTGGTCAACTGAAACAGGTACCTAACAAGACACGTACAACGTTTTACTAAACAATTAGAAAAGAAGAAATGTTTCCCTAACAGAGAAGAAATATCCGAAAAGCTTCTTACAATAGAAAATACAAACAGTTCAATAATACACCGAAGAGTCAAAGAAACTGTTATAGGCATACGTATGCAAACACAGAGATACGTAAACACACAGAGTATGGCACTGCCGTCGGCAACGCCTATTTAAGACAACAGGTGTCTGGCACAGTCACAAGATCGGTTACTGCTGCTACAATGGCAGGTTATCACGATTTAAGTGAGTTTGAACGTGGTGTTATAGTCGGCGCACGAGTGATGGGACACAGCATCTCCGAGGTAGTAATGAGGTGGGGATTTTCACGGACGACTATTTCACGAGTGCACCGTGAATATAGGGAATCTGATAAAACATCAGATCTCCGACATCGCTGAGGCCGGAAAGAGATCCTGTAAGAATAGGACCAACAACCACTGAAGAGAATAGCTCCACGTGACAGAAGAGCAACCCTTCCGCATATTGCTGTGGATTTCAATGCCCCGCCATCAAAAAGTGACAACGTGCGGACCATTCAACGAAACATCATCGATAAGGGCTTTCGGAGCCAATGGCCCACTCGTGTACCCATGCTGAGTGCACGACACAAAGCTTTAAGCCTCGTCTGGGCCCGTCAACACCGATATTGGACTGTTGATGACTGGATACTTGTTCCCTGGTCTGACAAATCTCGTTTCCAATTGTATCGAGTGGATGGACGTGTACGGATAAGGTGACAACCTCATGAATTCATGAGCCCTGCATGTCAGCAGGGGACTGTTCAAGCTGGTGGAGGTTTTGCAATAATGTGGGGCGTGCGCAGTTGCAATAACATGGGACCCCTGATACATCTAGATACGACTCTGACAGGTTACAAATACGTACGCATCCTGGCTGATCACCTGTATCGATTCATGTCCATTGCGCATTCCGACTGACTTGGGCAATTGCAGCAGGACAAAGTGACACACCACACGTCCAGAATTGCTACACAGTGGCTCCAGGAACACTCTCCTGAGTTTAAACACCTTCGCTGGCCACCAACCTCCCCTGACATGAACATTATTGAGCATATCTGAGATGCCTTACAACATGTCAATCAGAAGAGATCTCCACTCCCTGGGACTCTTACGGATTTATTGACAGCCATGCATGATGTATGGGGTCAGCTCCCTCCAGCACTACTTCAGGCATTAGTCTAATCCATGCCACGTCGTGTTGCGGCACTTCTGTGTGCTCGCGGGGGCCCTACACGATATTAGACATGTGTACCAGTTTCTTTGGCTCTTCAGTGTATCTCAGTGACATGGATCTGCTATCTAGCGGTAATGCGATCATACGTTAACGACGTCAGCGAAATCTAGCAGCCTGACTCTGAACTATCCCATACCCATACCCTTAATTGTTCATAATTGCCAACCTTTGTAGTGTAGGGGCTAGAATGCTAGCTCCGCGTGTCAAAGGTCACCGGTTCGGGTCAGGCCACTGGTATGTGTGTTTATGTGTTGTGTCTGTGAATATCATGCCCGTCCTGTGGTGTGTCTAATTAGCTGGAAAAAATTCATACTGAAGAAACTGAAAGCACTGAGTGACATATAGTTTCTATCGAGCTGGCTGTATGGCCTAAGATGCCGAAAGCCAATGAAAAAAGAAATTGTTCATAATTTTGTTATTTACGGGTTTAATTTCAAAAAATTCGTTTCTTAATTTGCAAGGAATTCAGTCTCTAAAATGGTTCCTCATTTATCGGTTCTGATTAAGTATGAAAAGTAAAATGTGGCTAGTCAAAAAAAAAAAAAAAAAATAGAAATAATTTATGTGCTGGGTTCCCATTTAATTTTTATAAGCAGAACCATGCAGCTGAAAAATCAAATATTGCATGTGACATAATTAGGCACAGCAATACGGTGAAAGGAAACAAAATCAGTTGAGTAACATCAAACGACCTGGTAATACAAAATTTAATTAAATGAAACAGTTGATTGTACATCTATTTCTTATTTTTACTGCCATCAGCACAGGAAATAAAAAAATAAAAAAACGTTCCACCGCAACCGGAAGAGGTCATTCCGGAAGCGGAAGACCCTCTGATATATGGCGTCGTCTGGAAGGGCGCCAGAGGCAAGGCGCCACATTTCAGAATGTCCGCACTCCTGCCTCCCACAGTTTACTGTGGTAAGTGACATGTTGAGAGTGATCCTTAACATGACGTTTCCTCCCACTAGGCCCACACAAAGTACATGGAACAAGTGATTGCCTTGGAGGCGGTTCAGCACAAAGTATTACACTTAACCGCCTAAACAAGTTATCCTACATTCGTAGTATCTTGTAAAACACAATTCTCCAGGGAACATGTCCTGTTAATACAATAGTTTATGTTTACTTTGAGGTAAATATCCTGTACTATGTCCAGCATTACATTGGTAAAAATAAGCTCAACTGTCCAGCTCTGTAGTATTATGCGATTTATCACTCGCTCTTCTCAGTCTTGCAATACCACCAGCCCTTCCAACATCTCCAACATAGCACATATTACCTTAATAAAACTATACTTACACAGTCGGAGAGAAATATAGGGGGAAAATGAAAGGACAGAAGGATTTCACAATACTTTTTCATTGTGAACCGTCATTGCTAGGAAATTTACTTCGGCATTTTGTACAAATTATTTACCATTACAATACAAGAACTAGGCATTTATAAAGTTTCCTTCCTCTTCATAAATGCATCACACGAATAAGAGACCCGTGTATGAATGTTTTAAAGCTATAAAAATGAATATCATAAACATCAATAAAGCAGTCACCCGAACTACGGGGGCCAAATTAAAGCAAAGTACATAAAGAAATAGTGTAGTTAAATTTAATTTAATTTAATTTAATTGCGATGGAGTCTTTGCTCCTGCGGCAATCTACCTGCACACCCATTTTACCCCTTTCCTTTTTCCTCTACTTATTTAAAATTGCGAGGTATCCTTTTTTAAGTCAATAAGTAAAGAAATCCTGATTGACGTTACCAATCCTTCCAGGTTCTTTAGCAATCTGTTCTATAATCGATAGCACGTTCCGGACGATATGTGTGGCCCCAGGATATCGTCTCACGAGTTTTTTTTTTTTTTTTTTTTTTTTTTGTGCTATCACCTCGCAGATTAAATTTAATTATATACTCTTCTCTATAAAATCAGCTGCTATTTATTAACACATCTTAATCAATTCAAATAATTACACTTCTGGTTGATACATACATAAATCTCATATATCAATATGTTTCTCCTTGGCTACAACAAAACAACACAACTACTGAATGCCAACTTCAACATAACAAAACATATTATAAAAACTTAAATTATTACTATTAATATTATTTCCATGTCTGATGAAGTGGGAGCTCATAAACTTTAATTTTTTTAGCTTTTTTGGTAAATAATTCATCATTATTCCTGGTAACTTTTCCCAATCCCCAACACCCTTATCTAGGAAAAAATCATCCCACACACTTATGCCTGAAATTGAGTGAAATGCTGAATATAAGCAGTAGGACAGTTAAGTATTTGACTAACCTCAGTTAAATATATAAGATCAAGTATAACTGTCAGTTATAATAATTAGATACAGAATCTTCATAGGGATGAATTTCGAATACTTAAACCAGATTAGAATAAGAGATTGGAAACCGAAATGAGTTAGGAAAAATCTTTTCGACTATGAAGACACATTCCACAAAATATGAGCTCAAAATCTTCAGTGACTTACTAAGCCGTGGCAGAAGCGTTCTAAGTACGTTGGGTTTTTGTCTCATCTACGGGAAGACGTAAGTTTAGAACTCACCTTAGATACAGATAGAATAGTCATTATGTTGCTTCCATCATCAAAATTACGATTCTTAATCACCATAATTTGTGCAATAAAAACTAGGTTAAATCACAAAGCCCTCAGCATGGTGTGATGGCAAACGGGTAATGGTGTTTTGTTCGTCGAATTTGAACATTACATACACCTGTAACCATCCGTGGTTTTTTTCATAAGATGGCAGTAAATTGTGTTACACCCGGTTTCACCTTTCATTTCTCGTCCACAACAGAAACAACACACTACATTACACTCCAAAACAACAGCCCAAGCTGGGGATAGCTTTGGTACTATACTGCCAACCCTTAGAGCTGAAGGTGCATGTGGAAATAGTTTCTTTTTTTTACCATAATGTGTTACTTTATCACTTGGCATTAGTTATTTTTTCTTTTTCAAATAACCAATGAGGGACACGAATCGACAAGAGAGCCTGGTTGGTGAGGGAGGGGGAGCGGGTTTCCTTGGTTTCCCTAGGTTTGCTATACGCTATTGGAGACACCGAAGAAGTTTACACGGAGCAAGCAAATTCGATGTTTCAGCCATCCATCGATCTATACACACAAATTAGACATGCCTCATCTCAACTTAGTTGTAAAGACATGTAACATAATTTTGCCATGAAGTTCGGGTGGATAAGGCGCTTGGCATTTCCAGAGGTAGGTCTCATTTGACCTGTAGTGCTCCGTAAGAGTGGTTTGATCAGCTTATATTCGAGCCGAATTTACCACCCCAAAGAGTTTTCTCCTCGGTACTCATTGGACATTAGGCTGAATGATTCTTAAGAATCATTTCGGATATTCAGCTTTGTATAAAAATTTTCTGCTTCATCACTGATGAAACCGCTGTCGACCGTAACTCAATCATTGGCATCGCCGATTGAAATACGCGGTCCCCACAATCGAATACATGTACACACGCAAAAGATTCTCTAAAGATGGAAAACATTCAGTTCATTATAGAATTGTCAATAAGCATGCAGTTTAACTGAAACTGTACGGCACGGAAACACTAACATAATAGGAAAAAAAATAAAAAAAATTGGAAGTTGGTTAAAACATTTTATGTTACTATGTTTATGAGGCGTTGGTGGAGTATAATATTTAAAATTATATAGGTAAAAGCCACACAATATACATGTCACCTTGTTTATATGAAACTAACTTAATCGATGGCGCATTTAATGTTGGCTCAATAATGAACGTTTCGTTGAAATTCTATGTAAAATTCTCTCATACTGACACAAACGTATCAAACACACTTCGCCCAGCAGTTGTTAACAGATTTCTGTGTTAATTACAGAGGCCCAAGATTTATGCATTATTTGTTTATGTTCTCGCGTTGTGTATTAAAGGTTTTATTTTTGTGAATTGACCGTATCATCGTGATTTACATTGCGTAGTGTAAATTGGTTTCTGTTTGCGAAAGAATTACGCAAGAAGTGCATAAATGTTTCGGCGGTTTCCGGTAACCAGAATTTTGAAATACGAGCTTTGAACGTAACAGCTTAATCAGTCTCATTTCACTATCCTCATTTCTCTCATTTGTGGCGACTTATAATTTGCACACCATTCTTCCCCCGTAGCGTCATAATTTGTGCACATGACTTTGGCGTAGATGCCTGGAGCCTCAAGCTGACTCGCCTGTTAAGCTTCACATGAGCTATTACTGAGATGCAACAGTTTATCAGAGGTGTACAGGTTCTCTATAATTTAGTATGGCCGGATGTTATGAGTGTTGACAGGTAATGTGTGTCTATACCGCCTGCAAGAAATGACAATGCTAACCCGCATTACAGAATTTGATCACTGTTACGTCACCGATTCTCTTCACTGCAATTTACAATTAAATGCCTGAGAGCACACATCACTTTACGTTCCTCTCATTACCAATGAACGTTTGACGCACTGGAAGATATTTTACCGAGTTTTTTTTTTTTTAGTATCGTTGCGCTTTCTATTAATAAGTGATTGTTGTATTCTATAGTAAAAATGACTGATTTCATTCTTCCAACAAAATTGATCAAAATTTGATTCTTTCATCACTGAGAACGACAAGTACAGTGCAGTTTATCAAATATATTACACAATCTTATGTGCCATAGCTTCCAAAATAAAATCGTTCTACCCTTATGGGATTTTTTTCCCCCCTACGGATTTTTTTAAATGCTGGTGCATTATACCAGCGCAATATACTCACGCTAAATCCGCATAGACTAAACTGTTTATGTCTTCTTTGCAGTACTTCAAAATAATATGTATAAAACGGATCCTATTTGATTTCCCTCTTAATCAAGTAGCTAATATTGTCGTTGGGTTTCATGTTGTGAAATCTGACTACCACATCTTTAGCTTTTAGAAACCTCAGACAGTTTATATAACGATGGTTGGTGAATCATTTAAATCTTATAGGTCAATTATATATCTGCTTTAGCGCTCAAAGCTAGCATAAGAATGTTTCTAAAAGCTAAAAGTGCATAACGTATTTCGGAAGATCTTACTAAAACTCTGCAACTGATCATTCTTCGTTAGTGTACTTGATGAAATTTTTTTCAAAAAAATGCAGAAGTTTTATATTTTAAATTAATACAAAGAAGCCTTATGTTAAAAATTAAATCTTTTTTTTTTTTTTTTTTTTTTTTTTTTTTTTTTTTTTTTTTTTGTGTCGTCAGTCTTTCAACTGGTTTGATGCAATCCTCCATCCCTTCCTATCCTGTGCTAACCTCTTCATTTCAACATACCCCTTACAGCCCACGTCCTCAATTATCTGCTTCATATATTCTAATCTCTGTCTTCCTCTACAGTTCTTACCTTCGACTGTTCCCTCCACTAACAAATTAACCAATCCTGCATGTCTCAAAATATGACCTACCAGCCTGTCTCTTCTTTCTGTAAGCTTCTTCCACAAACTTCTTTTCTCACCCATCATTTCCAAAACTCGTTCATTTCTTACTTTGTCTGTCCACTTAATTTTCAGCATTCTTCTGTAACACCACATTTCAAATGCTTCAATTTTCCTTCTTTCCGGTATTCTCGGAGGCTAAGCGACAACTGCAATGAGGGCGACGAACGAACGAACCTGGAGGTTTTCATCATCGTGGGCAAGCTCGCGATGATGATGGACACTTTTGGCATTTCCTGCCACTCCGTCCTGCTGCATAATTTGGCGATTGATAAGTTTTCTAGGTCGGCTAGACAAAGAGTGCAAGGGCCCAGTATCCACGTTCGACACCCAGAACAACCAAGCCCCCCCCCCCCCCACAGAATGCGGGCACGAAGTAGCGCCGTATATATGGCCGGTGTAGAGGGCGCCACAGTCCATCACGTGACGTCGGTTGAGCGGCTATCTCTGGTATTACTAACCTTATTGATAGAAGCTAATCGATTGTTACCGTACTGCTGCAACGTTGAAGTACAAATTGTGTATAATTTAACACCTTCCTCTTTTCTATTAAAATTATTGTGACGTTTATAAATTTCAATGGCTTCTCTATATGTACGAGCATAGCAGTGAGAAGTTTTTGATAAAACAATGGTCTAGTTAAATTTAATTTCATGGTCGCCCTCTTGGTAAACATGTTCAGCTACGGCCGATTTCTGTATATGTTCACTAAGACGAGTGATGGACTGTGGCGCCCCGTTCACCGGCCATATATACGGCACTCCTTCGTGCCTTCATTGCAGTTACCGCTTAGCCTCCGAGGAAGTCTTCCGCAGTTGAAGACGAAACGTCAGGGGAAATTTTTACTTATCGACCACGGCCTTTCAGCCCAGAAATTATGAGTGAAGTTAACACCGACCGTGAAAGCCTAGATTGTATGATCATTTGTCATTTTATTCCACTGGCAACGAGAGGGATAGGTGGGGGGAGGGAGGGGGTGGGGGTAAAGGAGAAGGTATTATATTGCACGTGCGTGGAAAAGCGACCGATATTTTGCTCAAAATGCAGTTCACTGGAGAGCATCCTGTGACTACAGAGCAACATTGGTAGCAAAAAGTTTGAACGAATATCTGGATTTTGTGATCCGGTAAAGAAGTTTTCATTGTCTTATTTAACTCCTGTAAAGTTGATTGCATCCTCGCAAGTTTTACAACACCGATACAGAGAGAAGTCAATGACATCTCATATATTCTGGAGCACTCACCCTCAAACCTGTATAAAGTTATTTCATAAATTTCATTTGTATCATGACTGCATCTGAATCATCGAAACTGCAAAGCGCATACAAATATTATTAATTGAAGACAGTTTAGTTGAAACTTATGTTGTAAAATCAATCGAAATTATTATGCATAATCATTTGAGCATGGTTTTATTTACTGGGATATTAATTTGAATTTTCATAAAATCAAACTGTGGTATACTCTATTTTACGTACGTTTCTTACAGATAAATTAATGAATGTAAAGATGCAGTTGACTTGGAATACGTCATGCGATAGGATAATTAAAAAAAAAACAATAAAAACACAAACTAAGAGGTATATTGGCAGGTAGTTTACTTTTTTGGCAAGTATCATATGTTTTGCGATATATGTGAAACAAATATTGTTACTTTATACCGAAGCCTCTATTTAAAAGTGTCATTACTTTCGAATGAAATTTTATCTGTCTATTTGTTTTAATCATTTCGATATTAAAGTTAAAATATAACTATCATTAAAACTAGAACAAAGTTTATTTCTTTCAGCAGTGCGTTAAAGTAGTATAATGTGATTTTGAAACTGATGAAGAATCCTGTCTGTAAGATACCTGCAGTTTCATTTGCGTGCACCATTCAAACTGCAGATTCACAGACTGGAAAACTAGCATTAGATAAATTCAGTGGCATCCATTAGAATGCGCAGGTAGTTAGAGAGAATATATTATGTGTGGGTTAATTTCCTCAGCAGTAAAAGCATTGTTATGTCTTGTTGCAAACTACGGACGTAAAGTATGAAAGCCTCCTGGTGGCACGAATCATAATGTGTAGCTTTCCGTGATGAATATCTCCCTTTGTGATGCTCACGAGTTTAACACAAATACCCTACAACAGCGAGCGGCTGATGTCCTCTGCTGACAGAGTTGGTGGAAGGTGCGCTTGTAAATGTGTTAGTTCCAGCACAGTACTTTATTAACGACAACCACAAACTACGTCAATGTTGCTAGCAACTTAGCTAATGATGCAACTACATCTTCTAAATAAGTAAGTAAGAAGACACTTTAATATCATGTATGCTATTATTTCGGACTGAAACGTCTTTAGTCTTGTTAGGTTAAACGCCGCGGAGCAATTCCGTAATGATTCACTAACGTCTGACGCTATCTGCCCTCCATTTATCGGTTCTTTTCCGTAACTATCGCATATTGTTTTCTTTAATCTTGTTAAATCGCCTTATAATAGCTACACTACAGTTGAAGAATAGGAGAAGCGAGGTTACTACGTGAGGTAATGGTACACCCTCTTACTTTACCAAATTTATCTTCAAGTTACAATTTTTTTCAGTAATTGGGTATTTGACTACTTCTTGAAAATGGTTTTAAGTTGTTTATTGATATACCTTATTCACCTAGTGAAGAGATTTTTTGACGAAAGTGCATTATTTTGCGTAAAATTCAAAGTTGAAATTTAAAAAATTTAAAAGCCCGCCATAACGCTCCTTCGCTGCCTGGCGCGTGCAACGACAATCGTGACGTCACTTGTCTGTAAACGCTAACTCTGCGAATGGAGCGTTTCCTATTACCCAAGTTTTCAACTATTTCTATTGTTTGTTGCAGGTTATTTCTTGTTATTAATGAAAGTTCGTTTCGAATATAAAATCGAAAACAATTTGTAAAAGCCTACAGAGGAAAAATATTGAAAGTAGACGCCTTATATGTGGGGGTAGCTAAAGAAACAACCACTGAGTTTTATTCTGCAGAGCTTAAAAATGTAACAACTTCAATTTGATATTGCGACAAAGTCACTTACGATTTTCTGGGAAGCTCATATACACCGCAGTTTCGTAGAGTTAAATGTAATACGTTGTTTAAGGAGAGAATTATTAGGTTTTTGGTCCTAAGGTTCAATCCCCACTTCGAAATATTTTCAATTTGTTTACTTTTGTCATTTTCTTTGGATACTAGTTGCTGTTGGTTGCATAGCATAATCATTTTTCCCTATAGCCCCCACAAATAAGGCGTCTATTTTCGATATTTTTCCGCTGTAGGCTTTTACAAATTGTTCTCGATTTTGTTTTCAAAATGAAATTTCATTAATAAAAAGAAATGACCAGCAACAAACAATAAAAATAGTTGAAAACTTGGATAATAGGAAACGCTCCATTCCCAGTCGCAGCGTTTACAGACGTGTGACGTCACTCAAGTGACCACCAATCCTAGAGCGTTTTCTTTCACGTGACCAGAGGTAAGGAAAGTATAATTTTTATTTCACTTTTTTATTAAAAATAATTCACTTTTCTTTTCATAATTGAAAAAAATTAGCTTCCTGAAGCATTAATCTACGAGAATGAGTTCAATTTATAATATTTTTTTAATACTCTCAAATAGCCTATTAACATGCTATAATCTCCTTTCAGGTCAGATATATTGAAAGGATAATGCATCATCTACAGGATAAATATATGAATATCCCATGCAACGTCAAGATATGAGAACGTCAAAATATTTCAATTCTCCTATTAATTTCATATTTTTTAGCAGATTTTCGCAAAAAAGGTATAATAATAATAATCCCGTGTGGTCTTGATGAACTGGTGACAGGGTTTCTATTGGCTGCTCAATGCGCACCTGTCTTAGCCGCCTTAACCTATCCCGGTAAACCTATGGGGTACAGGGGACATACAGTTTAGCGTGGAATCCGAAACCACGGAAGCGTTCTGGCGTACTTCACAAAAAAGAAAGCTAGTTTCCACTCTTTATTTGCAAAATTACTGAACCGAAAATTCTCTAAAAACGTACTTCCAACTGTATGATAGTGAAATTTAAAGGAAATTATAGAGATGTTTGCCGAGTTTTTCGTTTTCGGAAAATAAATAAATATATAATTTTAACAAATCTATTATTTCGTGAAACGAATTTTCCGATAAATTATTCGGATGTTTATTTTTTGTGTTTGATTCATAGAGAGAATTTGAAAAATATAAACAGGTAATAAATTCTATTTAAAAACCACTTGCTCTTATTTTGTTTAAATTTTTACACATTTTTTAACGAATTTGATTTAATATACCAAGGTAAGTGCAACAGCTAATTAAAAATAAAATTGTTCCTGTTCTAGCAATGATGAGCAAAATATCAGTTCATTGTATGTCAATCATTACTGTCGTTAGGAATTTAGATCAAATACTTCAGTCCTTCCTGGAAATAAAAATAGTTGACAATCCCTACATATTGACCGCATACCTTATGTTAGTAAGCCTTTCTTTGTCCTGCGGGTAGTGTTGCTGTCCAAGGCAGGGGCAGCCTACGGAGCTTCCTTTTTTTGTGATGAAAGCCGGCTTAAAGACCACAAGAATGGACTGGACGCAGTCTTCCGGCATCTTTTGTGTTCGCAGAAGAAACAAACGGCGCTTCTCAACACACACACGCACTATTGTCTTGGAATCCTCGCCACAATTGGCCGGTAGGGTCTTATCCGAGTCTTTGGGGAGGATAGAGATTCCTGTAAATTTCCGGTGGTTCTTGCTGCTTCGCGGAAAAGATATTTTGAATCGTTTCTCCGAATGCCGGGCAACAGACTACTTTGAGAATTCCTGGATTTGAAAAATTCAATCAGCGTGTGAGACGTAGCCGCTTGTGCGTCGCACGATTTTCTGTTCTTTCTTCCTTTCGAAGTATTTTACGTGACAGTATGTCCATACACAGCCTCACATATCTTTTTTATTTTATTTCCTTCCTTCTGTACACTTACCAGATATTTACCGTTATTCGAATTTCTTCTTGTTGGATTTAAATATCTGGTTCAATCTTACAACTTAACATCTGAAATTTTTTTACTTTATTCTAATCGAAGTTTTCCTTCATTTATCTAGTTTCTGGGATAATTCGTTAGATCATAATCATACAATTTATTGCTGTAATTCATATTAAATAGATAATATACAATTAATAATTATCTCCGGTCATTTAAATAATACATTCCTTCGTATTATCACACATTAATTCTCTTTCATTACTGCCTCTGGTTGTATACTTTACATTTAACAATTACACACTACTTGTCAAAATACAACTTCATTCAGAGTTTCTTCATCGAAACATCATTTAATTCATGATTTTATTAAACTCATTTCTTTTTTGTCTCTTCTCTTCATCTGTTTTTCAAAGATGCACCTCACTGTCTTTATGGGCGTCTTTGACCTTTAAACTAAATTATAAAACTTAAAATATTTGCTCTGTGAATTCACTACATTTCAAATATATTTACAATACAAATCATCATTTCCGGTAAGGGCTATATACTAGGGTTGTTGATAATATATCGATATTATTTTTGAAAATATCGATATTTATGAGTGATATTTTTAGGACGATATGTCGATATTTCGATACTGAACTCTGGTTATCGGTTTCGATATTTTTTAAATAAGTTATCATTTTTTCGTTTTACACTATGCCCCTCAAATTTCTGTTACGCATAGAGCTCAGCAAGCTTAAGTAAATCTTACTACGTTTGTATTTTGTAGTTATTGGTACCAATTCAGATGATAGCAACAGTGCAGCCGTGGAATCGCTGGCCTGCACGAATCTAACGCAAGCCCATTGTTTGAAATGAGCGTGAGCATTGCCCAGGAAACTCCAACTTGGAATTGGTGTGTTAGCAGGAATATTGGCAAGTGTAAATAAAAAATAGTTGCAAATTAGAGAACAAGAAAAGTAACACAACTCACAATAAGCTGTCAACGTACAAGACTAAATGAAATACCACAAAAAAATCTTATGAAAAAAAAAGTTATGTAACTTGGCCCTAACGCATGCTATGACAGCCAAATGTCTACCTAAATAAATGCCTCAACTGTGTTGCTTATCAATCTAAAAATACACAAAATAAGATTTACCTCGAACCTCTTTCCAGTTTTTTTAAAAATTTTATTAATTTTTTATGAAAAACATGACATGCATTATGGTCAATTTTTTTTTTTTTTTTTTTTAAATTAACAATCATCATTACCAAGAGAAACCATACGAAAGTGAAAACTTCACTAAGAACAACAACATTTATCAGCGGACAGCCTTATTTGTACAAGGTTTGATTTTAAGAAATTGCTTTTATGAAATTATCTACATATCGATACTTTATATCGACAGCCGATATTTAATTTTTTCAAAAGATCTATATAAAAACATCAACAGCTCTACTCTGTACCTTCCAAGTGTATAAGAAATATTTACTTGTTTTAGAAGCAAGGCAATGGTAGGTGAAGAGTATGTTGATTCACCTGTACTTCTACCCTATTGGACAAATACAATTTTTGGCTGCTATAACAATTAACACTTACTGTATGCAGAAGAACTGTCCTACCCTGGCGACCCCGGCAGCGTAGGGGTAACGTGCTTGCTTCTCGTTGCAGGGGTCGCCGGTTCGAATCCGGCCAAGGGCATGGGTGGTTTTAATTAAATGTTGTGTTCGTCTTGTGTCATCCGTACACATTAGAGAAAATAATCATACTTACAAGAAATCTGTACATTATAAGAGAAGAAAACACATTGAGCTGGCTGAATGGCTAACACGGCCGAATGCCATTTTAATAAATAAATAAATAAATAAAAACTGTCCTGCCCCCAGAAAACAAAGTTAACAGTTCAGTTATTGACATGGTTGATTCCCTAAAGTACATGTCATAACCAGCACAAGTAACATGAAATGGCACCTGCATATAACTTCTGCCGGGCTAATTCTAGGCTGCGATTAATAGGCCGAATTTTGATGAGTTATAACGTTCATGGAAAGGAGACAGCGTACAATACCCTCGTGCGTCGATATTTGGACTATCGTTATGCCGTTTCGGATCCGTATCACAAGGGATTGATTCACAGCACAGAGAAGGTATGGAGAACAGCCGCTCGATTTGTGACTGCTTGTTACGAAAGCGTCATATAACTGATACATTGATTCAACTGGGATTATCTGAAAGACAGACGACGTAGGTTTAGATTGAATTTAATGGTAAACATGGGAACAACACGTTTCACTGGCGAGTGCGACGAAATATTTCTTCCAAGAAGATATTTTGGCTGCAATAACTATTTTTAAAAAAAATTAATTTTAATTGCAATGGAGCACACTTTCATATGCAGTCAACATATTCTTTTCAATTTTATAAAAAAAATATTGATTTTATCCACAATTGATAAAATAAGTGGTTTTAATAAATAAAAAAGTGAAGTAGGCAGTTCCATACCTCGGGAACTTAAATTAGCCGTACAGAATATCGAGAAAACACCGCAAGCGCCCCTCAACGCTTCCGGTTCTCTAACAATCGCTCCAAAAAATAAAAATAGTACAAAAACAATCAAAACCTATACAAATTTACTTATAACAGTATTTTAACTAACATTTCAAACATTATACTAGTTTTGATCATGTTACACTTCATACAAACAATTTCCAAAATACAAATAATTAACATTTATCTTCCTCCAATACCAATGTACTTAAATTAGAGGCACAGAATTATTTCCGGTGCACCCATAATTTTTGTAAATTGCATGGTATAAATCTAAATCTAATTACACTAGGTTTCGTCATTCCTATTCGCCAGATCAACCGTTCATTAGCAAAACCCATTGATGTTTTATATTCTGCTCGAAATATTTCCATCACCTTCTCCTTTCCTAGATAAATCCAAGACAGTAGGATTCAATGTGTCTACGTTTTTGAATAAGTGTTTTATAATTGTTATGGAAACCTATGCTGTCAAATGTGAAGCGTATATGTTGCGATGTATCACTCAGCTACACGGTTGCTGTGCAGGCTGCCGAACGCTTGTGCAGGTTGAGGAATCAATTTCGAATTTTTCGCGTTCCCGTCGAGCTACAGTTTGGCCGAAATACCGACACGGATTAAAAAAAATTGAGGCGGGTGGGGGGAAGCTTCCCGGATTCAGCCAACACGGGACGGGCAGATCCAATCTGAGCGCGGACAGTAGCTGCATTCCGAAACGATAAAACATTCCCTGTACAGCACAATACAGAACAAACCGGACGATCCCAGTACGTATCCAGTGTTAGGGAATTTCTGTACAGTTCAACTGTAATTCGTGCACTTGAACTGCTACCGTTGTCATTTCTACTGTATCGATGACTGATAAAATTGTTGAAGTCCTAATCACGCCTCCTGCAATATCCCTTCCAAACTATCACCCTTTTCGATAGGTGCAATGCATCCTCCGCCACACACATTTAGTGAATCGTGGAGTAATAATAATATATTAAACCAGGTTTAAAATGTTCCAAACACCGTGAAATATCATTCGCTTTCTACGTGATAATTTCAGTATTGAAAACTTTGTGGTAGTCTAAATCAACAGAACCGAGCGTGGTGGGTGAACGGTTAACGTTCTGGCCTCGCATTCGGGAGGGCGCGGGTTCGAATCCTCGTCTGGATATCCAGATTTGGGTTTTCCATGGTTTCCCCAAATCACTCCAGGCTAATGCCGGGATGTTTCCTTCAAAAAGGCTATGGCAGAATTCCTTCCCGTTCCTTGTCCCCAGTCCCCTCCGGCCTCTATTGATCTTAGCGGTCGACGAGGCGTAAAGCAATAAGCAAAAAACTAAATAAATAAATCATCAGTTACTTTTAGGTTTCAAGAATAATATTACAGCTTCCTATTAATTTCAATCTAGTGATTTAAGTACTTTGGTGTTGGAGGAAGATAAATGTTAATTATTTGTATATTTTTCGTATGAATGAATTTGACGGATGGAAATTGTCTGGATGAAGTGTAACATGATCAAAACTAGTATAATGTTTGAAATGTTAGTTAAAATACTGTTATGATTATAAGTAATTTTGTATAGGTTTTGATTTTTTTTGTACTATTTTTATTTTTTGGAGCGATTGTTAGAGAACCGGAAGCGTCGAGGGGCGCTTGCGGTGTTTTCTCGATACTCTGTACGGCTAATTTAAGTTCCCGAGGTATAGAACTGCCTACATCACTTCTTTATTTATTAAAACCACTTATTTTATCAACTGTGGATCAAATCAATATTTTTTTTCTAAAATTGAAAAGAATATGTTGGCTGCATATGAAAGTTGTAGTAAATTCTGTGACTGAAAAATTAAATACTTGTCGATATAAAGATCCCTCGTCATCGTTTTATGATATTTTCAGAATGGTTAATTATTGTGTTAGCGAGTGTTACGGAAACACTTGTTTACTGGTGAAATCGTTTGATTTACCTTAATATTGATAAAAGCGTGTAAATTAATACCACAAGATCTCCCAATCCACGAGGTCCTAATTGACCTACCCCCCTCTCGTCTTAAATCCAGAAATCCAATATGGTATGATGTATTTGACTTCGATTTGAAGAAAAAATGGTGACAAAGCTGAAACTCTTCATTTGTGAAACATTCAGATATTGAAGATCCTACAGCTGGACGTCTGGGATTCCACCTGAAGAGAAACCAGTGGGTCAACCTAAATCGCTTAAGAACAGGCCACGCTAAATGTAAGACCATGCTCTATTAAGTGGGGTCTTCAGGATTCTCCTGTCTGTGACTGTGGAGCTCCTTCCCAAAGTGTAAATCATATCATCAAAGAATGCCCCCAAAGGAAGTACGATGGTTCATTTCAAGATGTTTTTAGTGCTATAACTTCCTTCACAGAAAGGCTGCAACAACTAGACATCAGTTTGTTAATTCTACCAACGTTCCTGTCGTTGAATATATGTTGTAGATATTTATTTGTATTCCATAGTTGCTTAGCCACACGATAAAGAAATAAATACCAAAATTAGTAATTAAGTATCGACTTGTCTTAATTACATGATTTCATTAAACTGGGATTGAAAACTTGAAAATTGCATTTAAATGTTAACTAAACGAATTTTTGGACAAGGTATATATCCATTTAGGAACGTTTTGAATAAGCTGAAAAAAAAATTTCATGGAATTTTTAATTTTATATGTATAAAGTAAGGGTTTAAAATTTTATGTATCAATAAAATATTTTGTTGCTTTTCTTCCTAAATGAAAAGAATTAAATTTACAATATTGATGCTTTCTCGATTTTTCAATGTTTTACCGTATCTTTAGAATAATTTCTATATACATAATTGTTCAGCAAGCGAAGGTATTAGTTGGACCATCAATCCTAATATATATGGACTTTGGGCCAATTAGAGAGATCTTATATAGGAATCTCCTTCTGACAGCCTTCACAGATGGAGTTTAAGCCACGTTATAAAGATTCTGTACTAGAAAGGTAATGAACACATCAATCAGTTGCGCATCTGAGTTGACTGCTTCTGTTAGAGCTGAGTGTAAAATACAGGTTTAAGGTATTGTGTCAGTTAGTCAATAACCTGTAGTTCTATCTTAACTGTCGTTTAATATTGTGGGGAAAAAGTAAGTACAAGCAATAAAATGTAGTGTGTTAGTAAAATTATAAACAGTAAGTCCGAAAATTATGCATCATATGTAACCACAAGCATTAAGGCCCAGAAAGCCTTCAGAATACGTAAATGTAGTTTTTAGTAGAACTTGAGTAGAATGATACACAAATGCTGTACGGATAACTTAATTTAGTAATCGAGTACAACAATATTTCCTTAAGTTCTACCCAATTTAACTATAGCACAGATCCTCTGTAATATGAAACTTGAATGGAGCATCTATACCTATAAAATGCAAGTCTTGGTCACGATGTTCTGTCACGCGGTGACGTCACGCCTCTGCTTATAACGACCAGAGATATTGTAGGTTATAGGCGTTATTTAATAACAGTTCTGTTTAGCTAAGCATCCAAAAGTTAATGAGCTGCCAGCACACTAAAAGAAAAGTATTTTTTTCGCAAAAATCTACATATTAATAATTAGTTGCTTTTTATTAATTAATATTCGTTCGATGTAAATTTTTCTTGTACACTCTGTACAGCGGTATCGTTCTTGCAGTCAGCTAAGAAACATCTATATTACAGCATTTTCAAGATTTTGAGCGTTATTTGATGAAAATTGTACTTAGCGATGAAACGAATTGCTAAAATACTGTGTTCAACGTCATTTTTGTCGTGCTTACAAGATGTACACATACGATGTAGGTATTGTGACGGTCCGACCGTCTCTGTGCTTATATAGCAACGAAAATTATGAAAATTTAATATTTTAATTTTAGATAAAAATTTCTTGTATTGATATCTTTTAAGCATTTCATCTTGGCAGGGAACTGAACAGATTCGCTCTGAACAAAGAATTAGTTATAAAAGCAAACATTTATTTTAACAAATAAAACATACCTTTGATTATAAACAGAATTGACAATTATTTTCTTTTACATGATGATCAAATATAAAACAACACTGTATACCATGGACGCCACCCTACATGAGACTACTATATGCTTATGCTTACACGCTGTTAATACTCAATACAAATTGTCCGACTAGCTCAAATATTAAACAATTTTAATAGGCATGAGAAGTTCTTATCTGGTGAATTGCTTCACCCAGGAGCGTTTACTGGAGTATTGATCCATAAACATTTTCAGTGGTAAAAATATAATCACCTTATCAATTTCTCACTTGGTGCTGTATGAGGTTGTGTATACGTGCACCAAGCCACGTTATCCTTTGTCGAACCACAGATTCAACCGCTGCGCCAGGCAACCGTAAACTTTGTTAAACCGTAGGTTCGACCACTGCACTACTTCCCGCTGAAAACACACTTAGACTCATAACTTTACACTTCCTAACCCAGCTTCTGATCTGCACCCGCAGAGAGGTGGCACAGAGGACTTGCTTGTTCGGCCACCTATGGCTCAGTGTCCCTCTTCTTCCGGCGACCGACGCACCCTTTGTCTCTTTTGGCGGGCGAAATTCCATCGGCCAATTAGGTGTCTAAGCCGCTGGTAAACCCCCACCGTTCGCCATGAAAAGAGAGAACACACCTCAATATTCTGTCAATAGGTGGCATACCCTGTCTCATCCAGCCACTCTTGCCATTCACAACAAAAACTATGGAGTGACCCTGATCACTACAGTATCTTTGGTCACTTTATAATATACTCCAAGAAATGATTTGCCGAAACACTGAAAGAAAAATATGTACTGCGTTTCATTTAATATATTAAATATTAGTTGCTTTTATTACTGATGTCACTATATCAGACACAAGTAAATATTTCCAGACGGTCAAATTTAGATCGCAATACGGTGAATGTATTCATACACGGGTAATAGAGGCTATGAATTTTAAACAACAATATTAGGAGAAGTTGTGGGTATGTAGAAATGTAAATAGGACCAAAATGAGAACTGACACAATTTTTGACAGAATAATTTATATTGAATTTAGTTTAATTTAATTTAAGCTGCTTTAATAAGCTCTGAGTTACTTAAATCATTATTTTACGGATGGAAGTAGTTCCGTATTTATCGTGCTGAATGAGACCTGGACCACGCGCTATTGCACAAGGTTTAGGGATTCCTAATTTATTTTTAATTTCAATGGTTCCTTAATTCCGACATCATTAATTCAGTGGAAGTTCCATTTCTATCCCTGTGTAAACTACAACCGAAATGTATAAGCATTACATAACAACAATTCTATTTATTTAGGCAATCTCAAATAAATGAATTGCCAGAACATTCCTTTCACCAGTCATTTTTGACGTGTTAGAGGCTAGTTTTGTAATAATTTGTCATTGGCTTCTTTTGCCTACGACATTATTTAGGAACCCACCTTCAAACGATTTCACCCACCATGTTTTTGGAATGAATAAAATAAAAACTTTGTGTTTTCAAAGCTTAAAACTTGAGAAGATATTCCTGAGAGATGGTTGAAAGGTAATATTTTAAGAGGCAGTAAGCGTAACAAATCCATACAACGAATGTTTTTAACCTAAAGTAATTTTGTAATTGACAGGAACTAGTCGTGTACCTTCTAATAATTTTAAAATTGCTTAAAGAATTATACAGCAGTAACCTTTACGACAATTAGGCTGATAAAATTTTGAGATTACTTAAACTCACCTCACCGGAGTTATCATCTTAAAGTTAATTTTTTAAATAAATATTATACCAATGAACAAATATATAATTTTTTGTTGAATAGATATATTTGGAGTAAATAAGTAACAGTCACGGTTAAGTTTTGAATCATGTATGACTATTCGGTTGTTATCACTCTAGATTTTTGCTTTACAGATTCTTCGTCTCAGCTATACAACTATTTTTAAAATCTAAGAGTACGCGTGTAAAATTGCCTTTCCGTCCCTGTATCTCTACAACTTAAATGTTTTATCTAGTCATCTTACCTACGGCCGTTGCCTTCTGCCCGTTTTCATTTATTGACGTTTCGGTGAACCATTCTCCGCGTTGTCAGCAATTATACATCAGTCGCTTCCCCCTTGCGGACACGCGCGACATTGATTTTTCGTTTGATTTTATTCACCAGCTGAATGAGTTAATGATGAAACATCAAAGGCCGTGTTTGCTGCATGTATCACTGACCGTCCCGATGGGAAAATTGGCGGTTGCAGCAATGTGACGGACCAGCCTTTATTTGCATTCAGAACAGCGGGTGAAAAAGTTCGCTTCACCCTGTGTCCATTCGAGTGTACCATCATGACTGCTGATTTTTGAGCACTAATGAAACAGAAGATGTTGCTTGCGCTATCTGTGAGAAAATAGCTCTGATTGGCTGAAGGTCTTCAGGGAAAGGCATCTGATACTTCCACCATACCCCAGATGTGGTTATATATCAAGATGTCTATGAGGTATTAAGTTCAAACAGAATTTTAGTGGAACTTCACGAGAAAATAATCAAAGAAATGTTGAGGTAAATTTAAATGGTACTCTAATGAAATTTATGTTAAGGATTGAGATTAGATAATAAGCAGGATCCAGGTGAGCGTTTTTTTAAGAACCCTCACTGGTCCAATTGCAATTTCGAAGGTCGAATGATGCTATGTTAAGCATTGCCAGTCTACCCAATAGAGCCAAACTGCATTGGGATGCTGATCTCATTCTAGATACTCGCTCTGTATCGGAATAGATTGTTTATTTATTTATTTATTTATTTTTATTTATTTGTTGCCCCATACACAACACAGCCCTGCACCTAGAATCTGATCTGATTTCCTTAATCCCTCCCTCGTTGATCGTGTTCCCATAACTTTCTGTTGAGAATGGAGTTTCTTCCGAACAATAGCAAGGTATTGCAATTCCCTCACTCTCCTGGCAACAGGAATTATCATTACTCACCCTCTTATCGAAGGTCACATTAGAAGTTACCACAAATCATTCGATTGCTGTATGTTGAAGCTATCAATACTTGTAACCAAAAGTTAGCCTTGTAATACGTTTGAACCATTCGGATTTCATTGACATATGACACATGAACGACGGAATCTGCATGTCTCTGTACCCAACCATGAATTACTACAGTTTTATTTCCTCTTCTATACGGATTATATTAAAAAGATATTTAGTTTCCGGCAGCAGTGGGATTAGCTAAACACTTAATCTATAACGAATAAAAGTTTAATAAATCAGTTTTCCCTACTATCAACGATTGAAAGAACTATAGTAGGAAAAAATACAATTGTTTTATGTACACAGAGAGTTTATCGGCACATTATTATTAACTCAATTGTAAATAACTCCATGACTGGACATATTATATAATAATAGGCTGTAAGAAAAAATTATTAGACAAATTTATTCGGAATTTTCCTATCACGGTAACATCGTTTAAAACATATTCTACCAAGTGTAATAAATATAAATTAAAATTCTACGACTCAATTAATGGGAAAAATAACATACGTTAAGTAAGTGAATATTTTTCATTTCACGTTTCACACCATTTGAACAAAAGGTTCGAATTATGTATGCCCTAGAATCTTTGGTAAAGCTTTTAAGTGCCTTGGTTGGGAGACAAGTGAAGACGTCTGCTGAGATATTTATCTCTGGACCATTCAGCGAGTAGCTGCTATCTATCAAACCCCCACTCACTTCCTTCTTATTTTTCTCCCGTGACGGACGAGCTCCCTACATTTTAATGGCCTCTCGTACACTCACGTCACTCCTCCACTAGCAATACGAAATTCAGACGTTGGAATGCCGCCCTCACGATTTACGTACGCGGGAACCCGTTAAAGCGAGCCCACTCGCCAGCAGATGGCAGACGAATCGCCAGGACAAAGAGCTTCGCAAGAAAAATACACTCGCTCGCGAAGCAGTAACAGCGCGCGCGAGGCGTTGCTTTATTGTTTTTAACCGTCGTTGGGTGTTGGGCACAGATCTATCCGTTTAGTTTCGACCCGTTAGTCAGTTCGTGTTCGTGGGGAGGAGGGGAGTTTCGTACGCCGCTGTGTGGCGTGGAATGCTTGGGACTGTGTATCGTCGTTGATTAACAGTCGCTTAATGGGGAAGCGCTTGTCTTCTCCCGCTGACAGGGCCCTCCATTCCGCGCACGATCGCAGCCGTTGCTTGTCCGCTACCCAACGCAGCCAACGAAAAGAAATGCGCAGCGCAGTCTCCCCTTTCCAGTTTCCTCTCTCTCTTTTTACGGTGCTCGTTTCGGATGCGCTGCAAAGGCGCATCTGCAACTCGGCAGTCCTTCAAGGTCGCCATTAATATTTAATTGCCGATTCTCCTTTTTGTCTGCTGCGCAGTTTTGTACCACAAGAATCAGTCCGTTCGTTAACGTTCGCCCTTCGTAGTCGCAAATTACATTCAGCCTGCAGTGCAACGATACCAGAATACCAACAACATCGTTGGTAGAAATTTTCATCATTAACCTAATTCCTAAAGTTTCAAACGAGTTATCGATTAGTCTCATTTCTGTGCTCTCCGTCTTATCCAGAAAGGTATTAGAAATTCAACTCTTAATTTAATCTAATTTAATTTTTTGTTTTACTTAGAGGCGGATGGGATTGGGTACAAGGAACGGGAATGAATTCGACTATAGCCTTTTGAAGGAAGCATCCAGGCATCCGCATGAAGTAATTTGGGGAAACCTTAGAAAACCCAAATCTGGATGCCCGGACGGGGATTCGAACCGTCGTCCTCCCGAATGCGAGGCCAGAGCATTAACCGCTCATCCACCACGCTCGGTAATCTAATTTAATCGATACTTCCAGTCTCTAAATCAATTATCGAAATTTACAGCCGAAATAGTCATTATCAGTATATGTAAGGCTTTCATTCAATAAGAGAAGAGGAATTAGTGGTTATATGCTTCAACAAAACGAGAAATGGTGGCTTATTGCATAACATACAACATAAAGTAATCTTAAATTATCATACACAGAAATAATTATGAATTGCTCGTTGAAGATTTATAAATGTAAATACTTTGGCATAAAATTTAACGACAACCTAAAAATGGGCAGGACACATTAGACGGGTAGTAGGAAAAAGTTTCGAAATCCTGCATTTGATGGAGAGAGTGATTAGAGGAAATACTAGGGAACTAGGGGAAGTTGGTTACAAAACATTGGTGAGGCCAATGAATAGGGTAGTGTGGTATGGAACCGAAATTTTTGGTATTAAATACAAGAGTTGGATGGATACAAAGGAAGGGTCAGTTCGCGGCGAGCCGTCGAGCAGTACGGATCGTTTCCGTGTTTATCCGTGTACAGTTCAAGTGGTGTCGATAAGTTAATAAGTTACATAATAAACTGTCTACGAGTGGTGGAAGTCTACTGTTTGAGTTTAGTGCGTATTATATCGGGAGTGAATACACACTAATCGCTAGTGAACCAGATCCTGCCATAAAATGGCTGATCCCCTGGACACGGGGCAGCTAACCTATACGACGCTGCAGCCGGGATGTTACCTGCAACCTCCTGCAGCAACTGCACTGATGAGTCACAGCCAACAAGAAATTCAACTGCAGCCATCACAACAGCATCCAGGTAACTGTGACTTGCTACCGCACCAACCAATGTATGCAGACCTTCGGAATAACGTAGAGTCAAACGAGCAGCTTGCCAAACGGTTTCGTGCAGCGGGAAATTCCAATATATTACTAAATGTGGAGACGAGTGCAGAAACTATAAATGTACCAATGAATATTCAGCAAGACCCAGTATATTTGCCGGTAGATCAGCGCCATCCGGCTCCAATAGTAGTAGAATCAAATGAGCGTTTATCTAAAAGTGATAATTTCCACTTGACAACAGATGAGGAAATGGTTTCTGAAGCCGCAAGTAATTCTGAGGAACGCGCGGAAATACAAGACACTCAACTTAACCAGTGTGATGGCCCACCACACGCTAGCGCAAATATAAACACCAACCGCGAGCGTAGCAGGAACAATCGTTATAGCCGCTCAGATGCCGGACCATTCTATGTTTTTGTGGAAAGCATGGACAGAAGCATCGGCAGACTACATCCTATGTCAATGGGCAAAATTCTGTATGCAACCAACCCCGCATATAAGCACGATATTATAAACATCATATCCGCCGGCAGAAATAGGCTTAAGATTGAAACTAAGACCGCAGCGTCAGCAAACATGGTAGTGCAGTCAGCAGTGTTTAAGGAGAAGAACCTAGAAGCATATATTCCGAGCTTTTTAATTCACAGGCAAGGTATCATTAGGGATGTAGATGTCACCCTAACAGAGGAAGAAATTCAACAGTCTATTGAAAGCCTCTATCCTGTTATTTCTGTGAAACGGTTTACAAAGAGAACCACTAATCAGAGCAGTGAAGGACGGATCCCGATACCTGAATGTATGGTCACTTTCAGATCTCAGTCCTTACCAGCCTATGTAGCAATCTTTGGAACACGGTGCCCTGTAGAGCCGCACGTACCACAAACACTCGTTTGTGCTAACTGGCCAACGATTCGGACACCGTATGACACAGTGTCGCAGCGCCACGCGCTGCAGTAAGTGCGGAGGTCCTCATAGGATGGAAACATGCACCAGCACAGCGAACCCTCGATGTTTACATTGCCAGGGCCCACATCTTTTCTAATGACAGACTATGTCCTGTGTATGTACAGCAGCAAAGAGCTCGCGAGGTGATGGTCCATAATAAAACTCCACCAGCGACGATTATGAACCCTGGTTACAGACAGACGTATACACAAGCCGTCAGCGCTGCGCCATGTTACAGTGATGACAAGCAATTTCCTCCGCTTCCATCTATTACATCATCTCTCTCTAGTGCAGCCCCGACCAATGCATCCCAAAACAACCCTATCCAGCAAGAACAAGAGCTAGGTCAACAAACTGAAGCAGTCGTCACGGTTCAACCGTTCTACACTTCTACCACTGGCGGCCGTAGCAGACCAAGGCCTGCTCCTCCTAAAAAGCAAAACGCCCAATTATCCTCCTCTTCATCAGAGGATGTATATCCCACACCATTTACCAATCACTCCTATTACGCAGAACCCTTATTCTCCTAATCCCTGGACAAAGAGATGTCCCCTTCAACAACAAACGCAGTGCTTATAGAGCAAATATTACAAATGATTGCACAGATGATATACGAGTTTCAAGCATCCCCATCAGGTACCCTTCAGCTTGACCCGCTCCGTAACCTGCTCACTAGTTTAGTAGGGTACAAGTAGAGTTCCAAACACAACAACCAAACTTCATTACAATGGCTCTCCAAATTCTCCAATGGAATGCAAGATCGGCCATCTCCAATAAGAAAGTTTTGGAACAAGAGCTACGCCAAAAAGAGATTAAAATAGCTGCAATTTCGGAGACCTGGTTCAAACAAGCAACAAATGTAAGATTTAGGAACTATACAACCATCCGAGATGATCGACCGGATGGAAAAGGCGGAGCGGCCTCTCCTAATTACACCATTCAATCGCCTATAAGGTCTTAGGAGTCACAATGAGTGGAGACCCTGACATTCAGGCTGTTGCAGCAAGAATACAAGCACCTACACTCGAGTTTACGTGCCTCTCGATCTATTGCAAACCTAATAAGGTTATAAGTCACGAGATGTGGAATTCTCTGTTAGCCCCACTAAACACTCCACTACTAATCTGCGGTGATCTTAACGCGCACAGTACCGCATGGGGATGCTCCTTCACTGACAAGCAGGGTCAGCACCTACTAGAGATCTGCGATACATATGGCCTAACAATCTTGAACGATGGTTCGCCAACACTTGTACCTTCACCGTATCAGCGCCCATCAGCGGTGGATATCACGCTAGGTTCCACTGCCTTAGCTACAGTAGCTCAATGGAGAACACTACAAGATCCGCTGGGTTCAAACCACTTCCCAGTACTCATAAATATAAACCAACCTCCATCGAACGGCCCATACCCCATTCCATCAAGTAAGTGGAATATAAAAGCTGCCAATTGGACAGCATTTGAGGAAATAATGTACGAGGAGGCATGCGGATTCCAACATGGCAGATCAGCCCTAGAGGATTACAACCTCCTTATAGAGGCGATAGAACGCGCAGCTTATTCATCTATCCCTCTTAGAAAGAATGCTGATCGGAAGAAAGTTACTCCACCGATATGGTGGAATGTAGAATGCTCGAGACACATCGCCCTGCGACGGGCAGCACTCAGAGAATATCGTAAACATCCAAATCAAGACACGTATTTCAAGTACCTGCAAGAATCAGCACGCACCAAACGGTTCCTCAAGACTGTAAAGAGACAGAGCTGGATGGAATTTTGTTCCTCTCTGAATAGAGAGACAGAGACGAAAGTCGTATGGCAGCGCATTAAAACTCTACGCAACAGAAACTACTGTCCACGTGAAGCTCCTGTCGATACCAAGTGGCTAGAGGACTTTGCTGACAGAATTGCGCCCTCTATGCCTAGACCTGCCCCATACAATTTTACGGAAGAAGATAATAACCATTTCCTATGCTCTCCATTCACGCTCAATGAACTACGAACAGCTCTTAAGAATTCTAGCAACACATCACCAGGCATAGACGACATTCGTTACCCCATGTTACAACATTTACCAGAAAAAGCTCTAACCCTCTTACTAAATACCATTAATGAACTATGGTCAAAGAAGCAAATACCAGAAACCTGGACGACCCAAATAATAGTTCCTGTACTGAAGCCTGGAAAAGAACCAGGAGCCTCTATATCCTACCGCCCAATAGCATTATCCTCTTGCATCGGTAAAACTGTTGAGCGAATGATAAAACATCGATTGGAATGGTGGTTAGAAGCACAATCTCTGCTACCTACTACACAGTATGGATGTCGCAAAGGGCGAAGTACTTACGACAATCATACCATGTTAGTTACGGCGATACACGAAACATTTATGAAAAACCAGTATCTCACCGCGCTGTTTATGGATATATCTTCGGCGTATGACAACGTACAAGTGCCAATATTGATAGATAAGCTCATTGCATTGGGCCTACCCCAAAACTTTGTAGCCGGAATTTACCAACTCTTACAATCAAGGCAGATATACATCCGGTACAAACATGTACTCCTAGGCCCAAGATGCACCCATCAAGGTCTTCCACAAGGAGCAGTGTTGAGCCCCCTTCTCTATGCAATATATGTTCGGGACTTGGAGAACATCCTGCCCCCCGAAGTGAATATCATACAGTATGTTGATGATGTTTGCATCTACACCACGGCAACTTCAATATTGACAACTAAGCACTTACTAAAACAAGCAATATTGCAAGTAAATCAATGGCTTTCTCAACATGGACTGGAATTCTCGGCAAGCAAATCTACAGCTATTATATTTACAAGACGAAGAATTCAACCACCGATATATAATCTTATTTTGGGAACACACAATGTATTGGTCAAGACTCACGTCAAATTCCTTGGACTGGTCTATGATTCCCGCCTAACATGGGCGGCACATATACAAGAACTTATACCAAAATTGGAACAGGGCCACAATATCTTACGAACTCTAACTCGGGTATGGTGGGGAGCTCACCCATCCATATTACTACTTCTGTACCGAACCATAATTCGAGCAAAAATAGAATACGGTAGCATATTCTACCTTAGTGGTAACAAGCGGAATATAGAAAAATTGGAGCGCATCCAGCACCTGTGCATCCGCACCAGCTTAGGTGCAATGAAATCAACACCTACAAATGCTCTCCACCTGGAAGCCGCGGAAATGCCCCTGGAAATCCGCACACAACTCCTTGCTAACAAATTTTTACTGGCACGCATGTACGACAAAAATTCAACTATCCTCCGGCAAGTCACTAATCTCCATCGACTGATAGAAGAACGAGGACAACGCCTATACAATCAAAGATATCCGCTACTGCAAGGCCTAGTGTACCTGAAAAGTCTACTCCCTGAACACCAACAGCAAGAAGCAGTCACTATATATGAAATTCCTTACCAGCATTGCGTGACACCACTGGCAGTAAGTCGTATACCGGCAAACTCTAGAACAGGCCAACCAATTAACCAGGTCCTCCAGGAATATCTATCTGAGTTCAAATTTATACGGATGGATCAAAGATACCCACGGAGGGTGTGGGATGTGCTTTTTATTGCCCTGAAACACAGCATGACCAAAGATATCGATTGCCAAACCATCTACCAATATACTCGGCCGAGGCAATTGCTATCGTCCAGGCCCTCATCTATGCAAGGAGATTTCCCAGGCGCAGTATTTTAATTCTCTCTGATTCACTCAGCGTGTTACAGTCACTAACTACTCCAGCCATCCTTCAGCATGCTAACTCATACCATACCAGCATAGTTCAGCAAACCGCCGAGCTTACTCAATATGGCTCCACGGTTAACTACATCTCGATCCCGGCCCATACAGGGATAAGATATAATGAGCATGTTGACAAGCTAGCCAAGGAGGCATGCAGTATGGGACAAAACTACAAGCCACCTTACAACCACAAAGATTACAAAGCAGCGGTGGTCAGTAACGCCTATCAGCAATGGTCCACTCTATGGGAAGAAACTAAAAGGTACAAAGGACGGAAGTACGCGATGATTCAAACCCATCCACCACGACGACCTTGGTTCACGGACTGGAAAACTCAACGAAGGTACATCGCAACCATCACACGAATGAGACTCAACCACGGGGCCTTCCGCGAACACCTTTACCGTATACAAGCAGCAGACTCGCCGTATTGCCAATGTGATGGGCAAACCCCTCAAGACTTGAACCACATATTCTTCCAGTGCTCCATGTATCAACGGCAGCAGCGTACATTCATCAATGCTCTGGTGCGGGTACAGCACCCGCTGCCAACAAGCATCGCAGACCTACTTGCAACCAGCAACAGAAGAGTCTACACTATCATTAGAGATTTTGTTAAAAATTCAGATGTATATATATAAATACAAAGTAACGTTTAAACATATTATCATAGACAAAACAACATAGTCACATAAATATAATGAGACATTGACAATATGTAACCACATATCCTTATAAATGTATATATATAACTTACTAAATTATAACAATGCATTTATGCATTTACATGAATGTAATAACGCACATCAGAAATGTATCAACATTTGTTCATAAAAGTAAGAAAGATTATTATTAATAATGTAACAATGTATAAGAAGCTGGCTGTATGGTAATTGAAACCCAAGGCCAATAAACAAAAAAAAAAAAAAAAAAAAAGGAAGGGTGTTAGATTTTCTCTGGTAATTACATAATCAGCTACTGATATGGTAAACGAGCTGAATGGGATTCGTTGGAAGACAGGAGGAGCGTAAAGAGGGCATTGGAAGTGTACAAGGGTTACGTTGGTGAAGGGGACGTGGAAAGATATTGTGGAAGAATTAGGAGAGCTGCATGGAAAGAAAAAGGTGACTATGACCACCTGGCACTCGATTTCAGGCACAAGGGTGTGGTAAGATTTTCTTTCGTAGGTAAGG
>CM061914.1:50175750-50237979 GCA_031002005.1 Vandiemenella viatica | reverse complement strand
GGGTTACAAAACTTTGGTCAGACCATTGCTCGAATATGGTAGTGTAGTATGGGACCCTCATTTTACGTATCAAATTCAGGAGTTAGAGAGGGTGCAAAGAAGGGCTGCTAGATTTGTTTTTGGAAATTATCGCAGAATGCAATCAGTGACGGATATGATAAAGGAGCTGGAATGGGATTCATTGCAAGACAGGAGGAGGATGAGGAGGGTCATGGGAGTGTACAGGGCATATACTGGTGATGAGGCATGGAAAGATATTGCAATAGGTATGAAAAGTAGTGCATGGAAGGGAAAAGATGACCATGACCACAAGCTGGCACTCGATTTCAGGCACAAGGGTGTGGGAAGATTCTCTGTTTTAGGTAAGGGTGTCAGGGATTGGAATGAGTTACCAAGAGAAATGATGAATAATTTACCGAAAACTTTGAAGGAATTTAAAGATAAAATTTGTAGAGGGCAAATGTAGGTGGGTGCAGGATAGGGGGAAGATGGGTGTGTAGGGAAATTGCCACCGGAGCCTGTGCTCCATTGCAATTAAATTAAATTAAAAAAAAAAAATTAGAGGAAGTAATATGCAGTGCTAATAATTTTCCGAGCTAATATATCACTAAATACGCAGCTAAATAAAAATGTGCCAAAACCAATTTATTCAAATTTTAACCTTTCCAAACATACCGCTTTCTTTAGGGCAGCGATAAAAAAAATTTCATCCCTCTGTTACATGTACGGGATGGGTACCCTATTCTTATGTTTTCTTCTGTGTATCTGTTTTGGATACTACATATCCCCGTGAAATTTTATCACATATATTGCAAATGCAGTGGAATTAGGATACTTTGAAGGTTGCGGTTATTAGTTTGGCTGCATAGAAATCACTGATTGGTCTGCTAGATCTAATATAAGACTGGACGTCCTAGTTGAATATCCCGGTGGGGCTAGAAATTTTTATGGGCTTTGCTTATGTCGTACGGGTATGCAGCACGATCCGTTAATAGAATTCCACATTAAATTTAGGTCAATCATGACAGATGAACAAGGCGTGGCAAATCGAATCTTAGCGTGCAGAACACTTTAGGGGACATCAAGGCCAATAATGCCATACGTATTTATTTTTACCTAAAAATCATTACGTTCCCTCCCTATTGTTATTGACCTATTTCTAAACGTCATTTTAATTAATGCTGTAAGGAACAATAGAGACGGTTGTAGCTGTCTCAATTATTATTTACTTAACTTGCAATGAAACGCAATTTCTTTACACACCCATTTTTCCTTTCCTATGCCCACCTACTTTTTCCCTATACGATTTTCAATTTTAGAGATTTTGGCAAATTACACGTCACTTCTCTTGGTAATTTACTCCAATTCCTTACCCTCTTACCTACGAAAGAATGTTTTCCCACATCTTTAAAGTTTCCCACACCCTTATTTAACCTACCCGAGGAAAACTTATCAATACCTGTAGTCGGGGATTCCGATCGGATGTGATCCTGGATGCTGTGATTTTCCTGGTCTATACTTTGTTGGGGCTTTAACACACACATAAAAAAGAATATATATATATATATATTTCTAGGATTTTAGATTTGTTCTCGTGGAGAGAGGGAAGTAGAAAAGTAATTCCTTAGCGTTAGTTATTAAACATTGAATGCGTTACAGTGTATTCCAAGAATTCTGTTTATCTTAGAACCTGCTCCCTGCATCTTAATTTACGTTGTTTATAATTTATCCCCTGTCTGACATTCATCTCCGCCGTGGACCTCCATACTAACTTTGTGTTGGATAGAAAGGACGCTAGTTGCAAAGACATTCGGCGTTCATCATCCTTCCGGTCGTATAACTCAACTCGGAGCGAGAAGGAAGACGAAGAAATAAAACAAAGAGCGGCCCGGTTCGGCTGCCACAGATAGTAATAATGTCAGCACCGCGGCAGAGATATTTTTATAAATTAAGTGGGACTTCATTTAACAACTCTCCACGGACGTATGCCGTTTTCAACACTGCGATTATAAGAATTTACTGCTTCATAAAGGAGGGAATTCATGCAATAAAGCCGCGCTCTGTTTGCTTTATTTTGGGACCTTCTTCTGGTAGCTCTCTTCTTTCTGTTTTAAGCTCGCCGGGCCTCGGTTATGCTGGTATTTAACGGGATTCTTGCGGTTAATAACAGGGAGTTATCGCTCCGCGCGCTTACAGCAATGCCCCGAAAAGCTTTTTCTGCATTTTCACAACTTGCGGTTTGTAAATGAGACCAAATATGAATGTATCACTTAAAGTTTTTATAAAGAGGAATTCATTTAAATTTCGGTTGCGTCTCTGCTTTAAGGTGGGTCTACCATTACTACGCTCTCTTCTTCTTCACCAGCTTCTACCAACAATTTGGTGTCGGCTGCCTTTGAACAGTACTGACCGTTCGCATGGTCAAACTGGGAGCTGTGGTTTTAAGGTCGAATGCCCATTCTGACGCCAAGCATTTTATACCTCCTGTCAGATTGTACAAGTACTAATTGGGGAAATGAAGTGGTGCCATCTGTCTCCGGAACTTTTAACTATGTTATGTGTGCAATAAGTGTATTTTTGAAGTGAAAACTTCTATAAGTTCGCATCACCAACATGCTAATGTTAGCAGCATATCCCTAGTTATAAGAATGACGTGTTGGTGATTTTTTGTCACAAGGTCCTTATTTGCTATGATAACTATTTTTTGTTATTCTTCCGTCTTCCAAAAAAAAAAAAAAAAAAAAAAAAAAAAATTATAATAATAATAATGTTTTTATGGCAAATGCGTTTCGTCTTTATTTAAGACATCTTCAGTTCCCTAGGTAAACATATATACAAAAATATATATGCTTATACAATAATGATACTTGGTTTTTGTGTTTGTTTGTAAATTGGTTAAGTTGTCTTATATTACTAAATGCTTACAGTATTATCTCGTGAGTTAATACGTGCAAGTTCGTAGTTAGTATGAGACAAATCACTGGTGTGGAATTAAGAACTTCCACGTATTAATTCACGAGATTATACTGTAAGTAATCAGTAATATAAGACAACTTAACAATTTACAAACAAACACATAAATCAAGTATCATTATTGTGTATGTATATATATTTGTGTATATATGTTTACCAAGGGCACTGAAGATGTCTTAAATAAAGATGAAACGTGTTTTCCATAAAAAGCATTTGATTTAGTTGTAAGACGGAAGAATAACAAAAAACAGATAAGTATTACGAGTTGTGCTTGGACAACAATGAAAGAGTTGATTATACTTGTATGTAATTTATAAAAATGAATGTTTTTATCCGATTTTGATGGAACTTTACATACATATATATTAAAACAAATGGGAAAATACTGCTTACGTATGATTCAAAAAAGCTTAAACCCTCTCCTCCTTTCCCCTCTCTTCTTAATTTCTGTCAATGTTGTTTAAACAAACTTATAGTTATTATCCGATCTTGATAGTACTTAGCACACGAATATTTCAAAACAATGCGGTCTGGTAGCTCAGCTGTTAAAGCGTTTACAGCCGGAAGTTTCTCTCTCCGGTCGTGGGTTCAAATCCCGATATACGCAGGGAACTTTATGAGTTGTATTTGATTATATGAGCTACGCCGGGACGTTCGGTGATTCTGATTCCACGTTAAACTAAAGGCCGCTGAGGAAAGAAATTAGACTTCCTGCCTCTGTCATAAAAGCTTGGTTCATCTCCTTCGGGAAAATTCGACCAACCTTCGAGTTGTGGACCAAGTTAGATTTTTAGTTTTTGAAGTGAAAACTTCTATATATATCAATACGTTGGTAGGTAGAGCTAATTCTAGGCTGCGGTTCCTAGGTCAAATTTTGAAAAATTGTAATGAACAAACAAAGGAGATAGCGTACAAATCTCTTGTGCGTCCACATTTGGACTATTGTTGTGCCATTTGGGATCTGTTTCGTAAGGGGCTGATTGAGAGTACAGAGAAAGTACAGAGAAGAGCCGCTCGATTTGTGACCGCTTGCTACAGTCCTTATGAAAGCGTTACAGAACTGATTAGTAAACTAGGCTGGGAGTCTCTGGTAGATAAACGACGCACGTTTCGTATAAACTTATTGGTAAACATGCGTACTCCCACTTTCACTTACGAGTGTAGTGAAATACTTCGTCCACCAACTTATTTGGGTCGGCATGACAGGAAAGATAAAATTAGAGAAATAAGGTGCCGCACTGATTATTATATGAATTCCTTTTTTCCTCGTACCATTAGGGATTGGAATGCACAACAAAGAGATTAAGTTTGGTGCTGAGCACCCTCTGCCACCCACAGTTTTGTGATTTGCAGAGTATATATGGAGATGGAGGTGAGTTGGGTGATTTGTGGATGGCTAAAATATTATGAGTTCGCTACACTGACATCCTAATATTAACAGTATATCTATTGTGATATGGTGCCTCAGTGGTTAATGTGTCTGACTAGGCAACGAAAGATCCTTACCGAGCGTGGTGGTTGAACGCATAGCGTTCTGGCCTCGCATTCGGGAGGACGCGGATTTTGAATCCCCGTCCGGGCATCCAGATTTGGGTTGTCATGGTTTCCCCAAATCACTCCAGGCGAATGGCGGAATGTTTAATTCAAAAGGCCATGGCCGAATTCATTCCCGTTCCTTGTACCCAGTCCCATCCCGCCTCTAATGACCTTGGCCATCGACGAGGCGTCAAGCAATAAGTAAAAACAAAAAAAAGTAAAAAAGAAAGATCCTCGTTACAAATCCTTGTCTCGGTAGTGATTTTCATCGACCTTTAATCCGATCTTCACGTCTGGCACAGCATGCTGTGTAATGTGAAGTACAGTAGAACGCTTCCGTAGTCAGATTCACCGTTAAACTGTCCGTCCCCTGTATCTGGAAGCACTATCGCGTTACGTTAAGGCGGCTACGAAAGAGGCGGAATGCGCTGCCAATATAAACGCTGTCACCACGTCATTACGTTTAAAAGGAATTATTATTTTTATTGTGTATATATGTTGCTATAACTACGACATGTTGCGCGTACGATGTTCATAAAGTTTTCACTTTTGTCGACAGTCCCATTGTTTTTTGTTTTTGTTTTGTTTGTCCAATGTGTAATTTATGAGGCGGAGATGGCTGACAGTCCCGGCAATCTCATTGATGGCTACGGAAAACCGCTTAAAAACGTAATGAGGACGACAGGAACGCGAGGACCGGGGCCCGTGGCTGGTCCCGTTATACCTTCTCGAAATAAGTCTGCGAGCACTTGTCAAGTCAGCATGGAACGCTGCTAGACGAGCAATAGGAGAGTGAATGAGGTGCTGGAAAGTACCCACAGGGGTACTCCGGGGCCAACTGCCACGTGGTCCGCGGATTTTAATCCATCCCAATTACTGTAGGGTGTTTCGCGCCCTATACACCAACACCCATGGAGAGTAAAACGTGATTCATGGGAAAACGTCACTTGTCCCTGATCAACAGTAGTCAGCATAGAGGTATTAACTAGCCGTCTATTGTGGAACAATATATGGAGCAACGTTCACTGAAGTCTCATTGTGAATACATATTTAATAGACCTTTGCTTAACTCACTTGTTCGACAGTTGCACATCTTTTCGCCCGAAAGCATCTCTGCAGCCGCCGTTCATATTTGTCATCTGTGGGCTTTGCCACATCGCAGATACTGGATAGTGCCATTTTACCAAGGCGGCACGCCAATAATTCACAAAACTAGCCGCTCCGAAAATGCTGCTACGATTTACTCGGAAGCTAATGAACATACCCTTCTGAAAGTCAAATAAATGTCTCAATTTTGGTGCTACTACAACGACTGCAAGGTTTTTTTCTTTCCCTGCTACGGCTTTTTTACACAATCCGCTGCTAGTGTTACGATGTGCCTTCTTCGAAAAGATCCTATGGTAACATTAATTCCACTGGACAGTATACTTTCTATACTTCCCGTGTGGTACCGCGATCTAATATTTCGACCAATCTGCTCCGACCATCTTCTGGGGCAAAACTGTACTGACAGTTAAATGACATATAAGTTAGAAGAATGGTTAAATAACTTAGTTCAGCCGTGAAAACTACTGAGTGGAACACCTGTGATCTGTATCAGTGGTTTTTGTACCTCCTCCATCGCTTTCTAGGAAACATGGCATGTTGTATTTTAACTTGCTAACAGGAAGTTCTCATAGAACCCTAACATGTTGCGTAAGATTCAAAAATCAACTGTAAATTTAATTTGTTCTTTGATTTAACTATACATGTTTTAATTTTCTGCCGTGGGATGGAAAAAAACCTATTTAGAATTATACAATACTCGTATGATCAAAAGTAACGAGTGAAACTATGCGAGACGGTCAACACCGGTATTACCATACTGACATTGTAGCCTCCAAACATTTAAAATTCATCCAATTGAAGTCGAGCAAATCCCATTAATTATTTGCTCGAAACCCTGTAGATCTTATGGCGACGATTGTAGCTATTTTAAAAATTTATTATCTTCTTGTATCATGTATTCTTGAATCTCGACGAAGAAATTAACTACCAGACATTTGGTAGATCCGAAGATTGCAGGTTTATTTATTTGATAAGGTAGGAAAATTGTTTATAATTACAATACATTTAATAAAGATTAACACTTAAGAAATCACGTCTAAAGCGGATCAATATTTTAACTACAATCAACACGCCATGCCTCATCAGCGATAATCCTACTATATCTGTACTTCAGAGAGCTTACATAACCAACGTATCCATAGATGTAAATTCTATTACCTTAAATAAAATTACTATAAAGGCATTATGCCTGTTCTGTTACACTCCCACCGATGGAACCAGGCGGAAGTTGGCATTGACAAAGCCCCGACTTCCGTTGCCAGGTAACCCTTAAACTAAGATTGAAATGATTATACATATCAGACTATGAAATGACTTATGAAATACAAAAAATTTGGCTGGCAGCCACTCGACTACTCTTATGTTAATAACAATAATTTTTAACATTATTGCACAAACCTTGAAGTCACATATAAATGGAGAAAGAAATACAATGGAACATTAACACAAAAAAAACAAAACAAAGAAGAAGACAATCAAACACCACTCGTTGAACAAAAGTTGATATTGATCTTCATAGTGTTTTTTTTTTTTTTTTTTTTTTTCTTTGTCCCCCAAATGCACACCTTGCCACAGGGCTACAACGGCTAACACTTCACCTACGAAACACAACATGACATGAGTTATTCTTATTATTAATTGTTTTTCACATTGGTCCTATTATTTTGCCTATGTCGAAGCTGAACTTCTAATCGTAAGTTAAAAACAAAATACCTCCTTTTGGACCCTAATGGCCTCAGAAAAGTGAGAAACGTGGAGGATTTGTCTGCATATAAATGCACTTTCAATCAGTGCCTGACCCCGCACTCCCATTCAATTTTACACTTTTATAAGATTTTCGAGAAACCACCTTGAAAACTCCTCTTATTCCATCATTCCGGTACTCTTCTACAACATCCTCTTCTTTCACACCTACCGGCGTTCCCCTCGAATTCCCGGTGTGGTTCTCACACACACTAGTCATTCCCACCAAGGCTGCCCAGCAATCCTTCCTATGTCGCACAGTTCTTGCGTCTCCCCATGATATCACTCTTATCTTTTTATGCTCTGGCACTTCACTCGAATCGAGGTATTTGCATGAGACCGCACACATCATGAAAAAGTCTTTCTGCGTCCCCTTAGCGGCCACATAAGTTTCTTCCCTTAACAATTCTCTATGTACGGCTATCTGCCTATCCACCGACCAATAATGTTGTCGAAACTCCCTCTTGAATTCATTAAATGTGTTACAATTGCCAGCAAACCAGTCGGCCCCCGCCTCGCTCCTCCGGCCAAGTACCAACGAACCATCTCGATCCGCTGTTTTTCAGAAGCAACGGAGAAAGGTGCAAAGTCCTCAAAGTCCCGAATGAATTCAATGGGGTGCATATGCCCATCACCATCAAATTGTTCCCATTCAATTTTCTCTTCGACCCACGCTGCTGTTGAAGTCGAATGATGGCCCCTGACATTGGATACATCCTCCCTTTCTACTGCCGGAACTTTCACTCTAGTAACATCTTCTATCAACGCTGCTGTGGATAATTGGTACTTACCCAAGTTCTGTGAAATCAACTCGACATTTGCGACCACACTGTTTACCTTTTCTTTATCTTCTTTGATGTGTTTCCCCAAAAGGATACAGTGATCCTCTACCGCCTCCAGTCGCCTCACGTGACTTACATTGACTTCTTCCCCGACAACTAACTGTTTACTGAGTACTTCGTTATTCTGTCGTAACAGTATTGTCTCCCTACTCACACTATGCTCTAACCTAGTTAGCCGTTCCGCTAGTCGTTCAGCTTGTTCCTTACAATCAACATTATGTTGCCTTAATTCTAATTGGACATTCCCTAATTGTCGAACATTGTCTTCTACCAACATATTTAAATTCCCCACTGTACTCTCAAGTGATTGCAATCGACCCCCAAGCTCAGCCTTCAAATTACTTTCTACTGATTTCAAATTACTTTCTACTGATTTCAAATTACTTTCTACTGATTTCAAATTACTTTCTACTGATTTCAAATTACTTTTTACTGATTTTAAATCAGCCCTCAAGTTGTCATTCATTGACTCCATACTATTTTGAAAAGATTTCAACTGTACCAAGATAGCACGAACTGACCCATCAGTGAACTTAGGACCTGAGTCATTCAAGGACTCACTTCCTATTGCTGCCATCCCCTCCACCATTTCACTCTCTTCTGTAGCCATGTTGTCAACACTTTCAATACACTCGCACAATATTTTGATTGCAAAGAAAAAAGTATCCACCGAACCAGCAAGCAAACAAAAAAAT
Organism: Vandiemenella viatica; assembly: GCA_031002005.1. Classification (NCBI taxonomy): domain Eukaryota; kingdom Metazoa; phylum Arthropoda; class Insecta; order Orthoptera; family Morabidae; genus Vandiemenella; species Vandiemenella viatica. The sequence continues at coordinate 50,229,083 of CM061914.1, read as the reverse complement.
TAAGATGGAAACATAAATTCTGCTCCAACACCAATCACAGTTATTGTTAAACAAGGTGTACGCTATTGCATGCAATGAAATGCAAACAAGGTAACAAATATTAATTAATAAAATTCCCCAGGAAAGTTGAAACTAATTTTTTTTTTTTCAATATTAACTCAAACTGACTTTTACTCGGGAAGAAAATAATTTAATTTTTTTTTTTTTTTTTCAATGCAAATGATCATATGAAAATTCTCTCATGTCAGCTTGTGTTTCTTACAAAGATAAAAAAAAATTGGCACTTTCCTTTGAAGAGAAGAACTGCTAGCTTCTAGGACTGCGCCCCGCTCTGCAATGCCGCCCCTTGCGTCTCCCGTAAATGAAGGTGATTCTCCGCTCCGGTCGAGATGCTGCCTGATTGTAGTTCTTATTAATACTGAGCGGATCGGCTCTCCTCGGGAATCGTCGGCTCAATTCGGTTGTCGCGTTCCGGTGGTAATGGCTGCTCGCTTGTTAATTATTGTTACTTTATGTAATTCACTTTTCCTACCTTTTGTTTCAGTGTTTGTCCGTGGTTAATTATGCTTTTAATTAATCCCACTTCAAAACACACTGTCCTGTCGCGGTATTGCTATGTAGCTATTTTAAAAATTTATTATCTTCTTGTATCATGTATTCTTGAATCTCGACGAAGAAATTAACTACCAGACATTTGGTAGATCCGAAGATTGCAGGTTTATTTATTTGATAAGGTAGGAAAATTGTTTATAATTACAATACATTTAATAAAGATTAACACTTAAGAAATCACGTCTAAAGCGGATCAATATTTTAACTACAATCAACACGCCATGCCTCATCAGCGATAATCCTACTATATCTGTACTTCAGAGAGCTTACATAACCAACGTATCCATAGATGTAAATTCTATTACCTTAAATAAAATTACTATAAAGGCATTATGCCTGTTCTGTTACACGATCTTATGGCGATGTGGCCCTAAATAAGTCATCTTTTGATCCACGTACACAGAGTAGAGGTCACCTTTTTTTTAAAAAATATTTAAAGATATTCAATGGTAATAAAATAGCTCATCAAATGGTCGCTTATTCTACTTAAGTTACGACACCAAGTTGTTAGCGTATTTTCTCAGCTGTTTTTAATAAAAATCAATCCAAAGCTCGCAGACAAAACAAAACACAATTATAGTACATAACTTCTCGAACTACTATACATTCATATAATGTTACTGCGACACAGTCCAACACCTATAGCTTTTTACACACACACTTTCCTTTTTCTTTTTCTTTAAGAATCCCTCACATCAGACCAAAGATTTTCTATCACATTCTTTTCAAAGATATACTACCCACTGACAATGTTTGTTAATCTGTTGTTTCCTCGAGCTTAGAAATTATATCATGTACATCATTACAATCAATATTTAAATGATAATTAATTACACTTAACAAAAATGTAATTACAAAAATAATATTTAAATGATAAATAATTACATAGGGGTGGTAGCATATGTTATAACATGCTGTCTTCCTGGAGGAACGAGAAACTAGAGTGATATGTAAATGCCGTTCTCTATCAGTGATGCTGCTGAAAATAAAAATTCAGTAGTTCTTCAAAAGGAAACTTTGTTTTCCATCTCTCCGTGTTTTTGTCTCTCCGTGTGTTTTGAATCTGTTGAGTTTCACAGCACGTCTCTTGAGTCACGTAGTAGACACTGGTTTTTTCCTGTCCGACAACTCGATTCCCGCGACATATCGACCGGATGCAATCCTTTACGCCAAAGCCCAGTCTTAGGAATGGCACTCGTTACAGGTACAACTCGTCAACACGTGATCTCTCATCAACAGAGTAAATCTTGTTTGTACGTGGAGCTACAGGTAATGCTTACAGATGGCGCAATTCTACTAGCCATGCCACGACATACCAACACGTAAAGAGTACTCAGTCAGGCGAATACAGTGGACGGTGGATTTGTATACCGACACCACACACTGAGACAACTCATTGTGACTGTGTGAAGAACATACAAACAAATAATCCACTTCCGATGGAATAGCTTGTATAATAGTCCTCTAGTAACAAACTGCATATTAACCCAATTTCCTCATACAGAACTTGGCGCCAGTTCTGCTCTGTTTGCAGTGTACTCCTCATATTTTCATTCAGTCATGTCAAATGGCATAAACTTTTGGGGTAACTCTTCACAAAGTAAAAAAAAAAAAATATTCATAGCACAAAAAAAAAAAAAAAAAAAAACGCGATTAGGATGCTTTGTAGGGTAAAACCAAGAACTTCTTGCAAACAACTCTTTAAAAAACTCATTATTCTTACAATGACTTCTCAGTATATAAATATTCTCTGTTGTGATTTCATCTAATTCACAGGTACACAATCTCAATACAAGAAACAGAAATAACTTGCTCAATACACAAAAAGGACTGTCATTAGTACAAAGAGGAGTTGATTATTCTGGGGTACATCTGTTTAATAAACTTCCCAAGAGTATAAGACAGTTTACAGATAATAAATATGTATTTAAATAAAAACTGAGATATTATCTTATTGGCAACTGCTTTTATTCCACTAAATAATTTGAAGAAAATAATTAATTGTATTCAATATGACCATTTACAAAATTCGGTTGTAAAAATTAATGTTTACTTTTTATTGCCTTTTTGTTTTTGTAACACGTATTTTTTTCACTATGATTATGGCTCATATTGTATGTAAGTGTATGAAGCATGACATGCTTCACATCCCAGAGGTTATCGCTTAAAATAATCTTATTTACTTATCTGGTTTCGGTTCTGCCCTTACCGAGAGTGGTGGGTGAGCGGTTAACGTTCTGGTCTCACATTCGGAGGAAGGTGGTTTGAATCCCCGTCCGGGCATCCAGATTTGGGTTTTCCATGGTTTCCCAAAATCACTGCATGCGAATGCCAGGATGCTTCCTTCAAAAGGCCATGGGTGAATTCCTTCCCGTTCCTTGTCTCCAGTCCCATCCCGCCTCTAATAACCTTGACGTCGACGAGGAGTAAAGCTATAAGTAAAAAAAAAATATGTTCTTCTTATCAGGAGCCATTTACAAAGTTACGCGGTTTTATATATCATAGGCCATTCCTGCTTTTTCTTGAATTGATTATTTCTACTTCTGCAAAAAATAATAGCTTATATCAACAACAAAATTTCACACTTCTTCATTTTCAGTGCATATTTTTTAACAATTTAATTAATTTCGTTTATTATCCTGTGACAAATGGCATCAAAGGTTATTCCGGTTAATTGCTTATAACGTAGCAAGTCGACATATAAAATCACATTTCGGTTAGTTAGTTTTCGTGATTGTGAGAGGTTTAATATTATCATATTTAAGGTACCGACCGTTCTAACTCTTTTTTTCTGATTCTACTTTACTGATCACCGACGTTGTGTCATTAGAGCCGGGATAGTATGGGAGCGGGGATAAGGAACAAGTAGGAATTGGCAATGGTCTGCTGAGGGAATGGTTCTGGCGTTTGCCAGAACCCATTTAGCGAAACCAAAATATGAATCGACGGAAAGAGATTTGAACCCGCGTCCTCCGGAATTCCTGGGCCTAGCATTACCGCTCACCCAAGAGAATTTAATAACAAATCATTGAAAAAAATTATTATTAAAATTAAGAACAAACAAAAACAATAATAAAGTACCCGAATAACTGATATTTATTTGGAATAACATGGTTTCACTACTTTATTTATTCATTCTTTTGTTTTATTTTCTGTCCCTGTTCTATAAATCCTTGTTTAGGACAAACCTCTGAGAAATAGAATGTGAAATATGAAATACAATGGGCAGCAATTAAACATAGATGAAACTTGTGTTTATGGCTTATAGTTATACGCCTTGTTGACGTCATTATAGGCGGGAAAGGGAAATAATTCCGTCATGGCCTTTTTAGAGAATTATCATGGCATTCGCCTGGAGTAATTTCGAAACCCAAATCAGGATTGCCGGACTGGGATTCGAAACCGTGTCCTCTCGAATACGAGGCCAGAGCGTTACCGCTCACAAACCAAACAGAAAATTAATATTTTTAACAACCATACAAATCTAGACATTAAAACTACCAACTGAATTTTTTTTGATAAATCGCATACCGTGCGTGGTGGGTGAACGGTTAACGTTCTGGTCTTCCATTCGGGAGGACAGCGGTTCGAATCCCCGCCCGGGCATTCACATTTGGGTTTTGCATGGTTTCCCCAAATCACTCCAGACAAATGCCAGGATGCTTCTTTCAAAAAGGCCGTGGCTATAATCCTTCCCGTTCCTTGTCCCCACTGCCATCCCGCTTCTAATGACCTTAGCATTCGACGAGGCGTAAAGCAATAAATAAAAAAAAGAAAGAAAAAAGAAATCGCATTAGGTAAATGTACGGGTTGTATATCAATTCTTAAGCTTCCATTATAAATCTTTGAAAATTGTCTTTAAATACATGTGTAAAAACTACAATTTTTTTTCACTGTTATGACATTTAATAAAAAAAATTGACACCCAATAATTTTTAATAATGTTAATGATGAACAGATTGGTCCTACGTAATTCTGTTCTACGTTCCTAGGAAATAATGAAATGATTGAAACCGAACGTGGTGTGTGAGTGGTTAAGGCTCTGGCCTCGCATTAGGTAGGACGTAGGTTCGAATCCCGTCCGAGCATCCACATTTGGGTTTTCCGCCGTTTCCGCAAATCAATCTAGGTGAATGATGGGATGCTTCCTACAGAAGGCCATGGCCGAATTCCATCCTGTTCCTTGCCCCCCCCCATCCTCTCCCACTCTAATAACCTCGACGTCGACGAGGCATAAAGCCATAATAATAACAAAAAAAGAATGATTTAAACGAGTGAGAATGTTACGCACGAAGACCGAAAACGCTCATTGAGCAAAAAACACCACCACAACGCGCTCTGGTTCTTGAAAATGGTCAAAACACGTTGTGGCATAATCAGTATTTAATTCTTTGAGTTCACGACAAATTGGTTCAGGGTGTATTTAATACATATGCCTCTTCTTACCCGTCACGTTACAAGTATATATATATATATATATAAATGTGAGTCGTCACTAACTTTTATGGCAGGTTTGCCCTTATAGTTTCTGAAATTCTCTGTATCAAAGTGTCCTTCATCCATAAATCTTGTCTCTTGGAGTGCTGTGACTTTCAAGTCAAATCTTTCCAGGGTGTTGGTGAGTTGTTTTTATTTACCTGTTTTGGTAAGGGTGTTCACATTTATTGTACCAATAAAGTTTTTCCGTTTAGTTTTGAGAGTATGAAGAGTTTTTGAGAAGCTCCGATTCTTCTCCGCATGATGTCCCTGATCCCCCAGAATCAGATGATCAGGTGAATCCAGCCTATTGGCCTGGGGTAGTGATACTATGATCATCTCTTCCATCATGCTTTCAAGTTGAGATTTGATTTTTATGGCGATCTCAGTTGAGATCACAGGTGTATAACTCGATTTGTCAAGTCGAGAAGATTTTAATGCAGCCGCCTCAACTAGAGGAACAGACGATGACCACTGGCCGTCGGCTCCAGAAGAGACACCAGTAGGATTATGTTGTTTGTTAATTTTTGGTACGCCCTGGGTATTTTATAATAAGATCACAAATGCTAATTTGGAGCAAAGAACAACGCGACAACCTGGAAAGAAATTGGCAGATACTATTACTATTACAATTACTCCGCGATTCACCAAAAGTGTGTGGCGGAGGGTGCATTGCACCTGTCAGGAAAGGTAATGGTTTGGAAGGGATATACGGGATATGGCAGGAGGCGCCCATGGGCTATTGTGAGGAACCATCCCAGCATTCGCCTGGAGCGATCTAGGGAAACCATGGAAAACCCAGATCAGGATGGCCGGAAGAGAGAGCACTCCGAGAGGATGAAGAGGTTTTGGGGAAGAAAAAGAGGAGAAACAGCTGAAGATTAAATCGTGATTTCAAGTTCAATCGCTCTCCTAAAGGGGAATAATCGCAAATAATAATAATAAATTTTAATCGTTACATGTGGAGAATCCTACCTGAACCAGACACAAATCACGAGTTTTGGCCTTTTTGAGTTAACCACTGCTGTTTTTTCGTAAGTCCCATAACGAGTTGTAGCAGTTTTCAAGAAACCAGATCGCTTTGTGGTCGTTTTTATTTCGCTCAATGAGCGTTTTCGGTCTTTGAGCGTAACAAATATTCACATTGAGAAACCACTGCAGGAACAAAATGTCATTCCTGACAGTTCTTGATTTCTTGCTGCGCTGTATTTGAATATTCTCTTCTGTGTTATGAAGACCATTTTGTTTCCCCTGTTGATCGTCAGTGACAATTTCGTGGCTCGATTAATGTTATGGTATTAAGCGAGTTTAGAGTGTTTGTACATGAGTGTTGCGGCTGTATGTTCAGCTCGCCTTATCTGGAACTGAACTGGAGGTAGTTTTCGGTCAGCAGGCAGGTATCGAGGGTCGAATCCAGTTTGGTCGACATCTGCATGACAAGGGCGCCGGGATGGCCCGGCTATACGTCACCCGCACAATGGCCGGGCTAGAGCCTAAGCTACTGCTACGCTCGTTAATATAACGACCGCGTCTCGCCAATACCTAGTGAGGATTCAGATGTTAATTCGGACCATCCTGTCGGAGCGGAGTGGCTAGCGACGGATCAGGCAATGCAGTGCGTTCCCCTACTCCACAATGGTGACCACAGCCTCTGGGTTAACTTGCAGTGAGAGTGAAATGAATGGACAGTTCGTGTTACGTCTTCAGTTAAATGTTACTGAACGGTCTTCCTGAGGACTGTCTGCAACACTGAGATCGCATACTAATTACTCTAAGGCAGCAGGAAAGACTGTCAAGTATTATCGCTGTTGTGATGGGTTTTAAGACTCACCATTGAGGAATCATGAGCATCTTAACATGAAACTCCTTGAAAAAGAAGAAAAAATACCTTCTATTATCGACTGTAAAAGCGCCAGTCATATAGCAAGTAGAAACAGGATTTCTTAATAAATAAATAAAATTTATGGTAGCTGGATAGAAACTTCTCCACCCCCCCTCCCCTTTCCCCCCCTCTCTCTCACTTGAAAGATTCAATCTACGCGAGAAAATGTAACAAAAACAAGGAAAATCCAAAAGTATAAAGTACTTAATGCTTTACGCCTCGTCGACGGCTAAGGTCATTAGAGGCGGGGTGGAACTGGGGACAACGAACGGGAAGGAATTCAGCCATGGCCTTTTTGGAGGAAGCATCCCGGCATTTGGGGAAACCATGGAAAACCCAAATCTGGATGCCCGGACGGAGATTCGAACCGGCGTCCTCCCGAATTCGAGGCCAGAGTGTTAACCGTTCAACCACCACGGTCGGTCGCGATTTATTACTGAAAGAGCATAGATCTTTGTATAATGATACTCAACCGTCTCTGAAGATAGGAAGAGCAACAATTAGGAATGAATCGGTGACCAAATCTGATTCATGAGCGGTAAGATAGGCGTCTGGTTATTCCCAATTTTCGACTCTAGATTTTTCGGGTTTCGTTATTTTACCATACCACGCATGTGAAATGCTGGAATTGTTTCCTTATAAGTTCCGTGGTTTATTTCATTCCTGTTTCTTGTCAAGATTCCTAAAATGGCGTACATGACCCCATTGCTGTTGTATATTCAAGTGCCAGAGTAAATTATTATTTATCTGTTGAAGCATGATTTATTTAACAATCACATCGTGGTAGAGACAAAAGGTAAAAGTTGGTGCTGAAACGTAGGCAATAACAGCAAAAAAGTAAACGCAGCGCGAACCCCGAAAAAGACAAGAAAGTGCATTTTTTTCTATTTTATATTTACTTACATTTATTCAGAAAACATAGGAATATTATTCCAAAATAGTCACTCAGCGTGTTCTATAGTATCATGAAAGTTGTTGGCTATTTCATAATTATGTTGCATTTGTGGCGGCTGCTAGTAAGCTATGTACGAACACTAAATTCTATGCTAGTAGTACCAGTCTGGCACAGCCATTTATGTGTTTCTGAGCGTGTAATCGGCCATAAAACACTGTAGTACAGCAGACCGTAAAGTTAAGAGACCGCTGTACGCTGGTACGAGGCCAACAGGCCGTCCAAATTTGGCGTGGGCGGAGACTGGAGCCGCATTCCAGCTTCAGACTGGACACCTGGAACATCTCTGAACTAACGCAGCTGGTAATTGGTACGGAATCTTAACTCAGACAATAAACTTGGCTTACGGTTTGTACTGTAGCGGGAAAGTACGTGGTCGAGGTTAAACACCACTCCTACTTATAGGAAGTAACGGATCTATTGAATCGAATATTAACACTTAGCAAGATTTTTTTTCTTATGACAAACTTTACTTGACATTCGGTTTAAAAATTATTGCTATTGAGGTAAGATCGGGTATCCCCGGACGGCGGATATCCCCGGACATTTAAAGTTCAGCAAACCAGCCACGCTTCATCGGTTGACCTTCATTGTAAATATGCGTCCTGTAGTGTAAAATCAAATGCAGCTGAGTTGCGGCTTGGGTGCCCTGTGAGTTCCACACTATTGTGTGTTTTGTCTCTGGCAGAAGTTTTTCGTCGCTCCTTTCAAAATTCGTTGGAGATTATTGAATAAAATCAACGCATAGTAACGTGTGCTCGAAAAATTCGAAAGAACGATATTTTTACATCTCCACCGAACAAATATGGACGGGCAAAAAAGTAACGGTAGCAAAAAGGGCGAAACGGAAAAATTAAACATAAAGGCCTATAAAGACGTTGAGTAGAAAGAAAGGTATTCAAATTCATTCCGAAGCAAATAAAGTAAAACAGACCGAACGTTTCGTACGAGGAGAATTTTTTTTAAAGAAATCTGTATTCAGTGCTATGAAGCAAAGACAGGACCCAGTAAGATTATGATTATATAGATTATTCAGATATCCATTATTATTGCAATTTTTGTAAGGCTAAAATACGATTAGGCCACCATTTATTACTGTGTCCGGGGCTACCCGACAACGTATGTGTCGCAAAAATATTAAGGCGGAGGTATTTCAATTTAATTCGTTGAAAAAATGTTATGATTACTAACTTCTAATTAATATGACTGCATAAGTTCCAAGTTTAAATTTGAGATTAAAATAAAGACCGAAAATGTGTTTATTTTATTTTTACTTGCAATTAACTTTAAGTTAACCTGAACTTCCCGTATTATTTAAGATATATCGAGCGAGTGCCTGTGTGTACAGTGGTGATAAAGAAAACTGTTACATTGAAGTGAATAAAAGGGAACTTGCTTTGGAGTCAATGGAAGACAAAAAGTGTGCAAAAGAGTTTTTGGATTGCATATGAATGGATTGATATTAGTAGAAGGATTAGGAGTTTACGTTCAAGCGAAAAGATGAGCAAAATATTTAACATGCTCCTGAATTAGTGTTAAAGGGAAAATTTTCTTTTCTGGGTAATGGAGTTAGGGACTGGAATTACCTACCAACGGAAATAATGGACAGTTTATCAAAGACACAGAAGGAGTTTATAGATGGAATTCGTAAAGGGCAGGGGATCGTCGGTAGTGAAATATCATGAGTCATGACATGGGAGGGTGGGGGTGAAGGAACATTACCACCGGAGCGGGTGTGACTTATTACAATTGATATTAAATCAAAGACTCAAAATATTTAAATTAAATCGAATGAAATACTTTATATCAAAGAGTATCTTCTACACATCCTAAAAATTTCTTTACTACAACAAGTCCTAGCACTGCCTGATGTTCGCGCAACAACATTTTCTTCAAAGACTTTCGTTAAATACTGTGACTCTAATATAGCTATTACCGTTGTGTTGTAGTGATCATTCCATTGTGACAGGTAAAGCACATCTCAGTTCTCATACACTGACACTTGTTTATGCCTGAATTACCTTATTCTGAACCGTCTACAGTAGCTACATATATATGCGCTATCTCTTGTATATTGTTATTGTAAAAAAAGGAACCTATTTCGAAGGCAAGCAACTAAGCAGAAGGCGGTATGCTCAATCGTCACCATATACAAACAGTTATCAGTTATCACAAACCACACATTACCGGACATGGGCTTCTTCCCGTAACATGATCAGTTTGCAATCTCACACATTTTTAGCATTGTTTTGACTCTCCATGTATATGCGATACCTTATCAATATTTTCTTCTCTGACCTCAGGAATATTTAGCAATATCTCATATTAGCAGACCAGCTGAAATTTGTAAGAAGGGGAACTTTCCCTGCGTATAATTGCAATGAAGTCTTCACGGGTGTACCACGATATTTAGATGAGTAGATCCGCCGTCTTCCTCACCCGTGAAGACTTCATTACAGCTGAACTTTACTATCGCCACAAATGAAGCACCGTATCCTGGGTAGTGATGTTCCGATACCATCAAAGTATCGATACCTACTTAAATAAGTAGTACTCAAATTGTCTGACGATACTTAGTCATATGAGTACTGCAAAAGTATCGATACTTACTCATATCGATACTTTTTTTAATTAATGTCGAAATGTAAAAAATATACTTGAAATATTGCTAAATTATTTATTTTATTTCCCTAGTGTAATAAAATCAAATAACACTCAGTAACCATTTTTATTTATTTATTAAAATTATAATAAAACTTTGAAGGTTTTGTCATATCTTTAAATATTTATTATAGTTTTAACACTTTTAAACAATAAAAGTCCACTTTTGGAGGGTTTCTCCCAAAAAGCAAATGTTCCAAATATTTTGGGGACAGCTTGTTTCTTTTGTTTGTCATTGTTTCAACAACAATAGAGAACAAACATTCACTCAATACTGACGTTGCTGCAACAATAAGATACTGTTGTGCGTATTTATACAGATAAGGAAATGTAAGTTTCGTTTCTTCCCATCCTGTAAATGGATTGCTTTAAAGAGACATTACAGTGTTTGACAAATGGAGAGAGACTATGTCACTACGGTGCGTTTTCTTTTTCTTTGTGATGTTTCCAGAAGTGATATTCCTGTGAAACGCTAGCTGAAGCAGCTTCTTCTTCCGATTCAAATGGGCTACTTAGTTGATTATGAACCACATCTTTCAGTTTTTGTGTGGGGCTGCGCGGGAGCGGCCATTGGCCGGGTATAGCGAAATGCGCGCCTAGTACGACTTTAGGACCTTAAATAAACTCTTTGATAATTACATTGCCTATTATAAGACTGATTTTGTTTGATTTTCAATGCTACCAACTTGACGTAAGCCGGGAAATTAATTTCGCAGGCGCGACTGAGTGGCGCAGCAGGGATGATGCAATTAGAATTTAACACCGGGTTCGTTTCGATACTTTGGATTCGATACATGTACTTTTCTTCCGATACCGAGTAAGTATCGAATGAATTAATTCGAATACAAAAAGTACTCGTTATCGAAACAAAATATCGAGTACTTACTCGTATTTACTTGTATCGGATCATCACTAATCCTGGGTGACGGTGAAATATGAAGATCGGTTATACCATTTGACAGTTATCTCTGGTGGTCATTTCAAATGGATCAAGCATAGTTCTCTTAAGTTTATTCATCGATCGAAAACTCGGCATGAAGCTATAATGGGAGTTACGGAAGAGATGATTATGGAGAGCAAGCTTACACCAATTCAGTGTATCAGACGCCATTACCTGAGCCAAAGGTATTTAAGAACGATACCGTAACAACATAGATGTCATAAATAGTTTACACAATAACATCCATGCTACCTACGATCTGTTCTGATTAGGTTGGCAATATCATATCTATAACTATAAAATTCCTGTCTTTGTCACGATGTTCTGTCACGCGGTACGTCAGGCTGTGAAGTCATACTATGACGTCACACATTCAGCCTTCGCTGTTGTATTTACAACGTCCAGAGATATTATTCGAAATTATGCCCAATTATGAATAATTTTATTTAGTTAAGTATCCGCGAGTGCATGAGCTCATAGCACACTAAACTAAAAGTATGTATTTCGTAAAAATCGACATATTAATTATTAGTTGCTTTTTCTTAATTAAATTCGATCGATGTAAATTTTTTTATACTCTCTGAACACCGATACCGTTGTTACAATAATCTAAAAAAAATGTATATTACATCATTTTAAAGATTATGAGCGTTATATGATATAAATCAAAGTAAAAAAAAAAAAAATTGATGAAATGTAGCAGAAATGATACCAATAGTAGATTAAATATAAAAATAGGATCTGATGCAATAGGAGAAGTGAGTGAGTTCTGTTACTTGGGAAGCAAAATTACAACCGATGGCCGAAGTAGGAATGATGTTAAAAGCAGCACTAGCAAAAAGAGCCCTCATGAAATAGAGAAACCTTTTATTTTCAAATATTGATCTAGGAATTAGAAAGAACTTCTTAAAACTCTATGTGTGGAGCACAGCACTTTACGGTAGCGAAACATGGACTTTAGGAATACCGGAAAGAAAGAAACTTGAAGCATTTGAAATGTGGTGCTACAGAAGAATGCTGAAAATTAGGTGGACAGACAAAGTAAGAAATGAACGAGTTTTGGAAATGATCGGTGAGAAAAGAAGTTTATGGAAGAAGCTTACAGGAAGAAGAGACAGGCTGGTAGGTCATATTTTGAGACATGCTGGATTGGTTAATTTGTTAGTGGAGGGAACAGTTGAAGGTAAGAATTGTAGAGGTAGACAGAGATTAGAATATATGAAGCAGATAATTGAGGACGTGGGTTGTAAGGGATATGTAGGAATGAAGAGGTTAGCACAGGATAGGAAGGGATGGAGGATTGCATCAAACCAGTCTAAAGACTGACGACAGCAAAAAAAAAAAAAAAAAAAAAAAAAAAAAAAAAAAAAAAATTGATGAAAATTGAACTTAGTTAGCTAACAAACTAACTGTTAAAATACTGTGTTCAACACGTAATTTTTGACGGTCTTACAAGATATTTATATTTGATATAGATATTTTAAGTCATTGTTATAATATACTCGAAGAAATTATTGCCGAAACACTGATATAAAAGTATGTTGTGCGCTAATATTAATATATTAACTATTATATGCTTTTATTACTAATGTCACACGGCAATTAAGTCTTCATTGCAATTATGCGCCGGGAAACGCTCCGTTCTTACACTAATTTCACTATATCAGACACATGTGTTTATTTCTATTGAGTCAAATTTAGATTGCGATACGGTGAATGTATTCTATGACTTTTGAACTGCAATACAGGATTAGTAGAAATTGTGGTTATGTCGAAATACAGACAGGGTCAGAATGACAACTGACACTATTTTTTGGTGGTGGGTGAGCGGTTAGCGTTCTGGCCTCGTATTCGGGAGGACGCTGCTTCGAATTCCCGTCCGGGCATCCAGATTTGGGTTTTCCATGGTTTTCCCAAATCACACCAGGCGAATGCCGGGATACTTCCTTCAAAAGGCAATAACCGAATTCCTTCCCGTTCCTTGCCCCAGTCCCAGCCCACCTCTAATGACCTCGACGTCGACGAGGCGGAAAGCCATAAGAAAGAAAAATCCGTATTTCTGACATTGATTCAGTAGAAGTCCATCTGTATTGCTATGTAAACTACAACAGTAATATGAACAAATTATAAAATAAGGTTATGAGCATTACATAACAACAATTCTATTTACTTAGGCAACCGCAAAGTAATGAATTCAACTATAATTTTTGACGGGCTTAGAGGTTAGTTATCATATACTAAGACGAGAGCGATATGTCTTGGGAATCAATTGATTCTTTGCTGATATAATTTTGTGAAATGAAAATGCTTTTTAGTTAAATAATTTGGAAAGATTTTCTACAAAAAGTTTCGATATTTCTTTAGCCCTCTTCAAGTTTCTAAAACATCTGGTAGTGGATATAAAATACCAATTTAGTTTCGCCATTTTAATTTTGCAGTACTGGACACAACTGAAATATTTTTCTTGTACGAATTATGTATTCTTTCGTACCCTTAAAAGTGGTATTTTTAGAGTCACAATCAATATAACTAATGAGTAAGCAATCAGATCAGACTGAGAAGTTGTTGGCTAAATACAATTCTTATACTCACTATAACTGAGAAGTGTCATTTCGATAAACAGAATTACGACAAATAAACTATTCTGGGGCTTCCAGACGCTTAAAAAATCACACGTGTGGGACGTTTCGGAGGAGTCTATCTCAGCCATCATACATGTCACTGGTAACTGTTAACATATAATTATTTACATACATCACCGTGAGAAACTTCCATCTTACAAGATTACTAGAGTTCTCACGAAGTTTAACACACACGCAGAAAAGTGTGCATCTGAGAGGTAGTTTAAAAGAAGGAGGAAACATTTTCGGTAATCTTTAGAGTGTTGTGAAGATCTGCGAAGCACTTTAACTGTCATTCTACGTAAACAGGTGGAGGCTACATTGTAGCTCTGACGCGCCGCCTAGCTGCACAGTGGTCTTCCCCAAGGACGAATATTGTGCCCGGCACAGCCTGCGTGGAGCCAGGACCTGGTCCATACCGGGCGACCTTGACGTCTCTCCACCACAGAGTAAGCCAACATTGACACAATATGCAACCACAGAATGTTAATAACAAATCAAGCAGCTTGATACGAATAGACTAGACCTGAATCCCTATTCCACCAGTCATTTCTTGAAGGGTATCTATATTTTTGAGTCACGAATTATCATAAACTCCAGAATAGCTTATACTGTAGACTATTGAATTACTGCTTACCGAAGATTGAACGCCTGTACGGAAAGCATAGGTATCGTATTGATATTTTGCTCTGTTTTCTGCATCCATTAGATGTAAATGGAGCAACGTGGTGGCTTGGTGTTCAAGGTGTTGGACTGGAGAAAGAAAGGTCCCTAGTTCGTATCCTTGTCGCGGCTGGGTTTTCGTTTGCTCTTCGCGTCTGGTAATGCGTGCCTTGTATTGTGACAAACGCCAGAAGGTTTCTGTACTTCGGATTGCACGCTAAGTTGTAGGTCCCATTTACCCAGTAGGATTACCGGCTCAGATTAGGTCAGGAGGACAGGAACTGACCTTCTTTTTTAAAAAAACTTTTTTACGTCTCTCAACAGCGAGGTCTTTAGAGACGGGAAAGGATGGGGGCAAGGAATGGGAAGGAATTCGGCCATGGCCTTTTTAAGGAAGCATCCCGGCATTTGCCTAGAGTGATTTGGGAAACCATGGAAAACCCAAATCTGGATGCCCGAACGGGGATTCGAACCGCCGTCCTCCCGAATGCGAGACCAGAACGCTAACCACTCACCCACCACGCTCGGTTTACACACTTTAATGAATGCTTAGTCGTTTCTCCCTACACCCTTCTAACAAAAAAATTGAAGTACCTTCGTAAGGTGTAAGTAATACTTCGAGGTAACTGAACGCAAATTAATTCTGTTTTCATTCCTGCTAGGTGACAGCAAATTATTGTAAAGAATATAATTTTTATTACAAATGCATTACGCCCAGCAGCAGATCTTTAATAATACTAGTGTTTGAACAGGACTCTGACATCTTTTGTAGAAAAAAAAAAAATTTTGAGTTCAATGCATCGAAGAAACGATAGGGTAAAATATATCCGGTGTTCAGCAAGTTTTGCATACTCAGAATGTAAAGGTTTCAAGCAGTTAGTGGGGAGCGTTATAGCAGAGCAGCAATAACAGTTATTCCATAAAAAATTAAATTTTTACTGAATTTTTCCCCTGATTTCAATGATGTTATTGAAGAATTCATTTCTGTATATACGTATTGGTATCGGGTTTTCTCTCCAAACAAATCTGTTATAATGGTTATAAGAGATAGCACACTTCCTTGTATATCTACACTCGACTCAGGCTGAACTGAGGCGATTTAAAAAGCAGTTTTATTAAATTGTCCTGATGATAGTATGCAGGTTAGGATTTCTTTGAATTTTATCTGAGTTATTCTTCTGGAGGGAATGGCAATAGCAAAAGTATATAACAGGAGTAATTAAAAACAATTAATTAAACGAATTTTGGTTTTAAAATGATGGAAATAATAATTTTCATGACAAGGGTTGTTTTTTTTTGATGGTATTACACATATGACGTGTTGACGTAACTTTCGAAAACTGCCATCATGTTTTATACCGTTATTTTAATAACAATTCGTGCGTCATTATTTGCCGGTATAACCTTAAAGGATACGACTGCAGATTCAAGAGTTTCGATATACGCCCATGCGCTTTTGTTGGTAGTAATTCCTACCATATTGAGGGGACGTATAGTTTAACGTAGAACCCGAACCATGGAAGCGTTCTGGCGTACTTCACAACACAACAAGTTGTGCCAGAAGTGAAGATCGGGTTAATCTCCACCAAGACAGAAATTTGAGCCGGGGACCTTTCAAATTCCAGTCAGACCACTTGACCATAGGGCCACTAAATCACTCTTAAACATATACTTCCGACTATGGCGTCTTAAAGTGATATGTGCTCAACACATCTCTCAATCGACAAAAATTTTCTATTAAACCTTGGTGTCATTTGTCTCCAGGATGAATGTGGTGCTGATGAAGGAAGGAACCTTTTATTTAAATATTGTATGGGGCAATTGGACTTAAATGACTTGGACATATTAAAAGAATTCTTCTTCTTCTTAAGTCGCCTTCTCCTATTGGAGGTTGGCGGTCAACATAGCTAGCTATGAGCGTGAAACTGCAGAATGGAAAGCCTCTTCCGACGTGCAATTGAACCATCTCCGAATGTCCTTCAGCTACGAATTCCTTCTCCTCCCAACAGATATTTTCCCTTCAATGATGAGCTACAGTAGCTGGTACCTCTCGCCTCTCATAATGTGTCCTAGATATTGCGTTTTCCTTTGCTTTATAGTGAGCAACAATTCTTTTTGTTTCCCCATCCGATGAAGTACTTCTTCGTTTGAGACTTTCAGCTCCCAAGATATGAGTAAGAGACGACGATACAAATACATTTAAAAAGATTTAATCTTTTTCTTTAGATTTTGGTCTAAAGAAAAATGGAGAACGAAGAGCAGCGAATCATTCGCATTCTCAATTGCAGACTGAGATCCGATCTTATGAAAAATTTGTTCATGCTAATAAATTGTCTCCTGGCCTGTTCTATTATTGATTTAATTTCTTTCTTGCAGCACCCTGCTCGTCCACCACAGCGCCTAAATATTTGAAGGAGGATACTTGCTCGATTTTATTGCCTTTTATTGATAGGGTTGCCTGGATTTTTTCTCTTAGAGAAGACTACAACGTTTGCCTTGGAAGGGTTGAGAAGCAGACCAAACTCTTCACTGTGCTGAACTAAATTGTCAATTATGTGTTGGAGTGCAGGTAGATCACTGGTAGATCACTGGCTATTACAACAGTATCATCTGAATACCTGACATTATTGATCACATTTCCGTTTATAGTGATCCCACTGTTTTCGTTCTACAACACTTCCCTGAAAATTACCTCGGAATAAATGTTGAACAAGAGAGGTGATAGTACACACCCCTTGCGAACACCTTTCCTGATTGCAGTCGCTTCTGAGGTATAGCACAAAATTATCAAAAGTTTATTGAAAAAAAGGATAACAGTTGGAAGACCAAGAAGAAGACGAATGGACTAAATGAGGAAGGATATAAAGAGAAGAGGATGTAACTGTGAGTCTGTTATGGGCAATGAAACATTCTTGGACAGGAAAAAGTGGAAGCTGATTGAGTATAACCACCAAAACTGAATCATTGGAAGGCTTGTAAACAACCCCCGGAATATTTTAGACGGTATCCAATGATGATGGTGGTGATGCTGGTCGCCTTTATTCCTATAAAATTGCTCTGCATCTAACTTTTATTTTATAAAGTGTATTTTAGCGTTTTGTCATTTTCTACTACCCATAGAAAGTTGGTCATGTGTCACTGGGTATATTTTTAGTCCCACAGGTGGACCAGGTGTTCCAATGTTGCTGGCGGTTCCCAGCCGCATATTTTACTGTTCGCTAATAAAACAGAAAGACTAAACGGCAAAGAAAGCAAAAAATGAGGAGTCGTGTGCGTGGGGCGATGGGCCCCCAACCTGCCCTCTCTCTCCTCCTTTTTTCCTGCCGTCCCGTATTTGGACAGGCTCGACCGCACCAAACAAAAAGGTGATGGACGCAGCGTATGATGAGCCGCAATCGCCCACAGTGACTCAGGCCGATGTTATCCGACTTGATACCTAGGTCAAGTCTGATTGCGGTCAAGGTGCACGATGTTCCTCCGCATCTCATCATCAGCGACCTCAGTCAGGGCTACGGAGGCGGCATTCACGACATCGTCCAGGACCGAGTGGAATATACGACTAAAATAGTCACTGAATACGTCATCAAATGCTGAGAGAGGACTGAGAGCAATGAAACGCAAGGATATCGACCATAGTATTTTGTTTGTTTTACTTATGGATTTACGCCTTATCAAGATCTTTAGAGGCGGGATGGGACTGGGAACAAGGAACGGGCAGGATTTCGACCATGGTCTTTTGAAAAAAAATCGCCTTTTTGAAGAAACCACTGTAACATGAAACAGTGATATGCTAGGCAGAGGTATTCTAAAAAGGCGTAAAGCAAAGCGTTAGAGTAAGATACGCAGTATCAAAAGAGATGTGAATGAAAATGAGGGTACCAAAGGGTAGTGTATTGGGACCACTATCATTCATCAATCTAATGAGTGATTGTGTTTTGTTTTTTTTCAAATGATATAATGGTATATAATACGATGATCCGCAGCTACCTGTTGAGGCGCACATTCTGCGTTAGGGTAGACGATGCCATGTCAACACGACGGCGCATTCGTGCAGGTATACCACAGGGTTCAGTGCTGGGTTCTGTTCTTTATACCCTCTACTCAGCCGACATCCCAGGACCTGCGAATGTGAAAACAGCCATTTACACCTACGATATGGCATTCTTTACATCTAGCCGCAGCAGAGCCATCGCCACGAGACGATTGCAGGAACCTCTTCAGCAGACGGTGGCCTGGGCCAGAAGGTGGCGGATAAGTATAACCCCCGTTATACTGACGCGACGACTAGGGCCGGTAATTGAGTATGCTTGCCCCGTCTGGGAATACGCTGTTAATTGCCACCTGAGAATGTTTCAGGTGCTGCAAAACAGAACACTGAAGCGGGCACTACATCTGCCCGACCGTTTCCCCACTGTCGCAGTCCACGAGGCGTCAGGAACAGCGAAGCTCATTGACAGATTCCGGCAACATGCCTATAAATTCAACAGTGCAGCCCATCACTCTGCCAATCCACTGGTCAGTTGTCTCGGCGAATATGAAACTACCGCTGACAAACATAGCAGGCCATTGGTGCTGATGGAGCACTAATAATACGCCATCAAGACGACCAACCAGACGTGAAGAGAAGACCACTCTACAGAAGACTGAGGGAGGAAATATCTCAGGACAACAACCCCCAACCGACCAGCTTTAATGCTGAGACTGGCGAAGATGAGATGAGACGAGTTGTTATTCCTATTAGAATTATCTGCAGATGTTATTTGTGAAGCGTTATGCCAACACTCTTATGAGAATAACCTATATTCTGCTAATACTATAGACACTTTGAAGCCGTACCATGTGTGGGTACTTTGGTGCAGGTTAAGTTTTCATCTGAAAGTAACTGCGTTGAACACAATCAACAATAGAAACGTAGCATTATCCTATTTCAGCTATGAAAAAAAAATCCAAATTAAACTAATTACAGTTACCCGTATGCGATTGTAGATGGCTACCGTTTGGGGTCTTCTACTCCTGAAAAGCAACTCCGTCATGAGGTAAAACTGGGTTCGTTTCCCGTTGCCTTCCTTAATGTTACAACGTTAGTGTGATGACTGTGATAATGTGTTTTTTCTGCATAGACTTTTGCTCGTGTTGTCGTTGAGAGACGAATAAAGGTAGACGGTGAAACCCGTTCCTGGCTTATTCAAACTTATTCTTCCGAAAGACATCGACCAGCCGCCAAACATACCTAACCCATCCCAAAGAAGATTCGCCATCAACGGTGCCATATACCTTCACATCTTACGCACCGCGGGCGACAAACCGGAGAAGAACGAGACCACTACCTGGAATGTGAAGCTGGCTGACGGCACTTTGTGGTCAGCATGTCAGCAGCCGCCCTGCAGCATCAACCGATCGGCATAGGCCAACAGTGGTGCAGGAAAAAATTTACGAATAGGCAATTTATTGCTTAGAAGTATGAAAATACGTAAAAACTTGCTGATTTTGATGTGAATTAAGTTTATGGTATATTAATGAGTAGATTCATTGGAAGATTAATTTTTGGAATAATTAGTAGATTAATTAGTAGAATACTTTAAGTCCATTAAGTCCTTAAGAATAATTATCCAGATCTATTTAAGAAAGTATATTCTGTTAAAAATAAAAACTGTAGTAACTAAGGGCCTACTTTAGGTAACAAGGCTCTGTAAAATCAGGAAACAATAAAAAGTATGTAAACAATATTTAAACCGGGATTTTGGTGCACAATCTGGTGTTTAGGAATTGTGCACCAGTAATTCTACTCTGCTGGCCAAGGTCTGATGATAAAAATTTCTTCCACCACCTGGACTCGAAACAGTTAACTCCGTGTCAGCGACGAACACCATCACGGTGTCGCAACCAACGGGGTGGTATAGTTAGCGTAATGATACAGAATACTGTAGAGAGCCAATAGCAAGACGGATCTAGAACAATCACCGAATGTTGAACAATAACACTGCTATAAAGAAGGCTGTCACCAACCGTTTCTTTTTTTCTGTTTTTCAGGTAGTGGTCCTATGAGCCGTGCTCGGCTCGCATTGTTTATTTTCTCCGACCTCTATTATCTTCTGATGCTGATTCATGCAGAGCCCGCGTGCGAGTTTCGCCCGTGAGAGCGCGTTTGGCCCTGGGGGTGTTGATTTTCGGGACACGATACCGGGAAGTCAGTCGGTCGGCAGCAGTGGATTGGTTCGTTGGGCCTGATATTTTCCCTAATTGACTGCGACGATAGAGGTCTGCTGGTATAAGCGAGGACATGTAATTTGACCAGGCGGCCTGGAAGTACCGCATGATGTGGAATTGTGACCCGACCGAGACCGTTCCTCGCTCGCATTAATCGAGGGAATTCCTCCGCTGCGCTCTCGTGAGCGATTTTCCGCCGATTGGGGAGCACGGCAGCGGGCGGGGCTGGCGGTGGCTTCGAGGTGATAAATTGCCATTTTCTAGCACTGTCGGGTATTTGAGGTAGTATACCTGATGATCTCAGCTACAAAGTGCGTCGCTTACTGTACTCTTGTTAAGTGTGCTTAGTAATTTTGTTACGGGAATGGGCAAAATTCCCCGATATGTGGTGCTAATCGTTCCCGCCACCTTATCAGTGTGTGTGGGTGGTAACGACTTATGCGCCGGCGTGTACACACTGTAGTGTGTCAGAACCTTTTGGTAAGAACTTGATTCTTAAGGTTAAGCTGAAGGACGCTAAGGTAAACTGATTCCTGTTTGTTTAAAATAATTGCTATATTTTGCCTCCTGTGTACAAATTTGTGTTTGGTACTAGCTGTAAATTTGTTATATGATGGTAAATTGGTAAGAGCCTGCATTGTAATATTACGTTTCCAAGCACGTAAGGATTTTCTGTTTGCATGTTTAATACAAGTGGAGATATTGTGATTAGGGATATTCTCATGGCTTAACTAGGTTGTCATGGCATTAAAATATACTTGTATTGGTACAGGATTTATTAAGATCATAATCTGCAAGATCGAAGCTTTCTTATGTATTATATTGTATTATATTATTTGTGATATTCTGTATAAGTTTAATCGTTGACCATGATTCTTGTAATAAAATGTTTGAACAAGGCTTGCTCTTTATAACCATGCTCCCACATGCTTCCCACTTAGTCCGTAGTTGCAACCACACATATCATCCTTAAAGCCGGGAGAGGAATCAAGGCAATGTAGTCGAAGGAGTTCGCCAATAGACTTCTGAAAGAACCAGACCTCCATGCGTTTGGAGTGAATTTGGGAAACTGATATCTGGATGATAGGACTTGCAATCGAACTCCTATCCACCCAAATTCTAGGTGTGAAGTTTAACCTATCACCTCAATGCCTGAGATGCGCTTAGAGGAAAAACAACCACTCAAACCATTTTACAAACTTCCGTTAACTACTGAATACTGCTACAGCATCACAGTGGTTAACGGTCTGAGAGTGGAGTTCCGAAACGTCGAAAGAAGGCCCTTTTTGGTGGAACTTACGGATTGGTTTACCTATTGCAGGTCTCCTAGCAGAATAATTCCTCGGCCAATAAGTTTTTCGTCTATATGTTTGCTAGGTAGGTTAGGATATTCCACTTCTTAACTTAACCATTCATAGGAAAAGGATCATTTTGAGAGCGATATCGCTATCTATCCTGGGATTCGGGAGGATGGGAGTTTGAATCACTGTCCGGCCTTTATTACTAAGGTTTTCCACGGTTTTCCTTGGTCTCTCCAGGTGAATGGTTTCTTTTAATGGCCATGACCCACTTATTGTCCCTTCCCTCCCGTTTGGTTGGGTTAGCTGGAAAGGGTCCCAGAGACCCTAGAGGCCATCCATAAATTACGTCACACCTTGAAAAGGGGGGGGGGAGGGGGTCAACAAAGTGTGACATCGTGTGACAAGGTGGGGCGGAGGACGTGTCATAAACTTTGTGACATCACATGCATAATTTGTATCACTTTTTGGCTCGTGTTACCCCAGTGTCGAGGCATACTTATCTAAACGATCATGTGTCGTCTGTGGACTATATTTTTCATCATACAAAGCCAGTAACCAACACAAGCAATTACTTAAGAGGCAACTAGAGGTTTTCTCCATCATGAAGATTCGTCCACAGAGTATTGCCACTAGACGAAACAGGCAAGATCTTTGCTTATTAAACGATGAGGATGCTTTATGGTTGGATTAAGATGATGATGACACATCAAATGTTCCCAACACTATCGAAAACAAGAATAAAGTAATTATTATGCCATTAATAAACACTACCAAGGAATGGGTTGAAAATCCATGGACACATGATGACTCAATTTTGTATCATTAATTCGATTTTTTATGTTTTTTTATATTTTCTTAAATGTTTGATTTATTGTTGATACGATTTTTAAACTAGACATACATAAAACATTTTGGAAGTGCTGTTTTAATTTATAAATTTAAAATTTCAAAATATGTGACGTCACACCTGGGGAGGGGGAGGGGGTCCCACAAATGTGACAACCTGTGACATGGGAGGGTAAAAAAAACATGAAATTCGTGGTACGTAGTTTATGGATGGCCCCCTACTATATATATTTTGTTAACTCCAAGTTTAATGATATAATATGTATGGGTGTATAAACTTACATACTCTAGCACAGACGGTAATATACAAACATTACAGTTTAGATAGTAAAATAGAATTAATTTGTCATCATGAATATTAATATATGTTAGTAACGCCCCCCCCCCCCCCAAAAAAAAAAAACACACACACAGTTTGTTGCAGTAAAGTTTTATCTTTTGAAATCTTTCAGGTTTGTATGAGTTATGGTGGTTTATTAATGTTTTGGAACGTTTCACATTGCTTGCCGCTTGTACACTTGCTCCGGATAATCTCTTATAGTTGAACAGCTGTCGTCAGAAAACATTAACACGTCCCATTTGCGCTGGTATGTCTTCCTCATTACTCAGTTGTCCTATATAATCCTTTCACCATGTTTATCACTTATATTTCCACATTTTTCGGGAAATAAATCGATATATGAATAGAAATAGACAAATTACACCAGAACAGAAATTATTTTTCAATCTGCTCATTTAGATTTTGAAGTTAATTTTTTATATCATCTTATCTAATAATACCCTTTAAAAAGCCCCCCTCCCAAGCAAATATCTAGTTGAGTGCCCTTTTTAGTTATCATCCGTCAGCAATTGGCTAGTTGACTTAATTTGAAAAATAGGTTACTACTTTACCTTAGTATGTATTTTGCTCAAAGAATGTATTATTTTTCAAAAAAATCGAACATTTACGTAATGTATTTTACATTTTTAAAAACGAATTTAAATTTACCGCGAAAACGCACAAGACTGTCATGGCATCTTGAATGATGTCACGCCCCTCAAAACAAAACAGTCGTGTATGTATATGACAGGTGGCAGTTTTCAGGTCTTCCTTCTGGTTTAGCTATTTAGCACTTGCTTATACTTCGCAAATGTAACCTCAAAATAAGTATTAATTAATTTACAAAACGTATGTCTAAGCGATAGGTTATTGTTTACGAAACGTAAATAATGCTATTTAAGCTTATAATGCATATTTGACACTTGCGTATAATTACATCGAATTTTTAACTTTGCGGAATTCCGATGAGCAAAAGTCCTTGTTTGACGCGTAAAATCTCACAAGTGTTATGACGTGAATTTTGGTAAAATTGATACGGTTTGCTTTGCTAAATCCTGGTATCATAGTGAATTACACTTGTCTTTCAGCATATAACTGAGAACAACTCTATTAACGTGACAAAAGTGGCTACAAACAAATAATTTATTAAGTAACCTGTTCTGTTCCACAAAAATATCAACAACTTACTTTGGCGTTTCGGGTGGCGTGACGTAATGCTTTCTCACTGGCGTTCGCGGTCACATGACTGAATGTCTGATTTTGTTGAATTTATTTTCTAAAAATAATAAAAATCTTTATCTTTTGTTGTAAATAATTTTTGTTTTGTTTTCCCCTTACCGTGATTAATCATTAAAAACTGCTATACATCAAATTTATTCTTAGTGGACACAAGCCTATTTTTGGCCCACCTAGACAGCAAAGTAATGAAAATTGGCTGTTTGTACTAGCCAAGTAATAAAATTCTTATGAGCAGAGAATGTCACTTCACCAAAGAAATATCAAAACTTGAAAGCAACATAACACATTTGCAAGGCATTTTACTACATGAAATTGGTCCACAACTTGGGCAAAGAAATAAAATATCTCTCCCACAACATAACCTCACAATGCTAATGAAAACTAATTTCAAAAAACAATAAAAATGATCTCAGATAGGCTAGCAAAAATCAAATTTCCTTATTTATTACAAATATTCCATTAGGCATCTTAGAATTTCAAGATCTTGAAACTAAGAGCTAAGTAGATATTTTCATTGCTCAGTTAGTATTTTGTCAGCCAAGCTTAATAGCACATAGGCAGTAAACATAATTTTTTTGAAAACTGCTATTTGTGCCGTAACATAAACGAAACTCTTCGATGCGTTTCAAATATATAGAATGTAAAATAAAGCGTGGTTAAATTTTAAAACTTTCTGCTACCAACAGCGTACAAAAGCACTTCAGTGTTATAACTCAGTCAATTATACGAGCATAATTTTAATACAAAGCGCAATGTTTGCAAAATCTTATGAGACGGAAAAAAAATTTAACATTGACCATGGAGAGACATGTTATCCCTGTAATCACTTCGACCTACCATTTTTTCATGATGATGACAGTGAAGCTAGCTGTCGAATCGTTTTCAAGCAGAATTTTTCGGGCTAAGCACACTAAAGTAAAGTTTAAATACATAATAATTTTGCTGTGTTGAGCCTTGAGCGAAACATTTACGCTAATTCTGTCACACAGCATATAAGCGAAATGGTGTTAAGTGTTCGTAGGAGTTCTAATTCTTCCTGTAGTAATTAAATTCGCATCGTTTCAAGGAAGTATACGGTTCAAGTTAAAAAATTGCCACGTAATAATTCAACGATCGTATGACGAGATAATTAATGGAAGTGATACCATAAAAGATTCGGATATTTATGAATTACTTGGTGATACGAAGCATCGCGTATAACATTAAGAGATTAGCTGCATGCACACTCTGTTACAGTTGTGTTTTCGAACCATGAAGATGCACAACGGACTCTAAACTTTTCTTAAAAGACATCTTGTCAGGATTTGGGAAAATATTTACAGGCATCTTGCAGGCGAGACCTGAAGACGACGATGTTTTCTCCTGTTTGAGTCAGAAAATCGGATTTGCTGAAAATCAACAGCTGGAGCTCTCCATTTGCTCACACGGAAGACGAAACTTTCGTGAGGCAGCAGAACCTCCACGTGTGCAGTTCTATAATTACACTCTTGCAAAAATATACAGAATTAATGCCGGTGCTCCTAGAGACTAATTTCAGCTGCAATATAACTAGCCCTTGCGTGAAGCAGTAACGTTCTGACCTCATTACCTGATTTAAAATCGTAATTAATGTTATTATTTTATTGAATGATCATGAAAGGTAGAACTTGCGTGAATACTTTATATGAGAAATCACAAATGGTTTTATTTAAATTACTGACATGACATATACAACAAATTAGTTAAAATTAATCAGTTGTCATTCTGTGGGCGCCAGGGTATTTTATATAAAATACACAAAATTAAATAGTAAACAAATTCAACATGTTGACTGTTCACTTCTGAAATAAATGATTGCTTCGGGCTATGAGAGTTCTTATCTGCAGGGTCGTAGCTGGGCAATGCTATGAACTTGCACTTGTAGCTGGCACAATGTCCTTCATGTGGCGATATATAATTACCGAATTTTGATGTCAGCCACACACACTGGATGAAATTTTCTGCTCTGCTACGGAACAGTGTGGCACAGTTCTTCAGAACATCCTTTGCCTGAGCACCTCCGCTCAAACAAAGTGGCTGATGTCCCGTTCCAGGCAGCACATTCTCATTAACGCACAGACAGTCCACATCGACCGATCGTGAATGCCGACCAGCACTGAATATTCCTCCGTGCCACATGAAAACAGAAATTTCCGCAGATCACCCTGTTTATCTACCTGGCTAGCACAATGCTCCCCTCTCAGGGACACACTCCCCTCGCGAATTCGAGGAACCGACCTGCTGGCATTCCTCAGATCTGCCGCTCCACACTTGTACACTGCGCCCAAATGCCCACTAAAATATTCCACATTTTAAATAATAAACATATAGTTTATTAATGTAACTAGCGGTCACAAGACGCGTTCGTTACAAAGCGTACAAGAGACAAACAGGAAATAGCTTTCTTCAGGGCTCAGACAACACCCTCTGTGTACGCCATTGTAACGTAGAGGATTATGCATGGATAAAAGTGAAGACCTACCCAAGTTGTTGTCTAGTAACTATGTGGACATCCTAGTACTACGAGAGACACAACCGCGACTTCATAGACCTCAATCGTAGAGGCCTCATTCCAGGGTATCGTCTTGTAGACGGTATAAGTCATCTGTAATATGGTACTGCCAGGTGTGGCAGAAATAACATGATGTATTCACAGTCACTAAAGAGGACTTTTGGCAATGTAAAAGTTTTCGATGTGCAGACATATGACGTGAGTATAGCCAAGTATCTTCTGGCCGATCCGCCCACTGCCTAATAGGCAGCTGCCTGAGAGCTTTGTGGCGGATTTCCGTCATTTAATTATCTCCGTATGTAATTTACAATAGTCTGACAACAGAAAACAGTACAAAATGTCTTCTGGAATCAAAAGGGAAAAAAGCTAAGTGCTACGTGGGGGGGGTTCCACAGGAGGCCAAAATGGAGCTACGTGGTTTATGCACGCTCCCAAAGGAATGAGAGGAAGATCGTCCTGTACTGTGATAACCAGTCACCATCTCAGAGCCTGTAAGGTGCCTGGCAATGGAGAAGCCACTCCACTTATGAAATGTTAACTCCGTTAAGTTAAGAAGCTCGTTTAACCAAATCCAGAATATTCAAGTCCATTCGATTTTATTAACTGGATGCTACACTAAAATATGCTAAACAACGCAAAATCGCTGGACATGATAACATGCATCCTAAACTTTCCGTTATTACGGACCCTGCCGTAAGAAAATAGCTGCTTTGACTTTTGAATCAAATATCACAGACTTCACAGTTAACACATGCTTATTTTTTGAGTTCTCTGGAAGAATCCCCGTCCCAAAACATTCTTTTTTTTTTTACGCCTCATTGACGGCTAAGGGCATTAGAGGCGGGATGGGGCTGGGGACAAGGAACGGGAAGGAATTCGGCCATGGCCTTTTTGAAGGAAGCATCCCGGCATTCTCCTGGAGTGATTAGGGTAAACCTAAATCTGGATACCCGGACGGGGATTCGAACCCGCGTCTTCCCGAATGGGGATTTAACATTTACGCTGTTGTTGTTGTTGTAGTAGCACCAGTTGTTATCGCTGACGACGATATTTTTATCATACCAAGGAATATTTCATAAAATAAAAAGGAATTAATTAATTGGTTAAATCACGTAAGTGCAGAAGAAAGACAATATTGAATTCAATATTTTGACATTATTTACTAATCATTTCAGAACAAAGATAATAACAGTGCAGCTCTGCAGTTTAGTCAGTCTTCATCAGATGAGGCAAAGGTTTCAGGTCACTTTCTTTAAACTGATACATTACTATTATCATTACAGCTTTATCAATCCTTATTTCAGGATGTAGCCTCTTTAAGCCAAATGAGCTATATATTACAATTTAATTCTACATAGTTTTGCTGTAGTTCCTTCCAGGCTGATCGATCTTAAGCCACCCTCTTCCAGTTCACGCCTGTAACTCGACGTATATACCTACTTATCCCAGCGATCCGGAGGTTTTCCTCTTGCTCTTTTCAGGTTCCTTGGTATCCAATCCAGTATTGCCGTGGTCCATATGTCATCTCTTTTGCGAGAAATATGACCAGCTCATTACCATTTTTTTCTCTTTTTAAGATGTCAGTATCTTTGGTTATTGAACGCATGTGCACGGCCCGTTTCCTGTCTCTTCTTGTAAACCCTAGCATTACTCTTTCCGTACTTCGCTGGACAGTTCTCAGTTTTTACTTCTTGTGACTGTTTAGGGTCCAAGTCTGGCAGGCGTATTTGAGGACCAGTAATACACATTGTTCAAATACCTGTTTTTTAAGATGTACTGGCATATTTGATTTTAAAACTGTGGAATTTCTTCCATTTGGTCTCCAGACCAGATTTATGCGTCTGTAGATCTCAGATTTTGATACATGTTGATCAGTTGGCCAAAATAGGTGTACACTTACCTAAATACTTAGTAATCGGATAGGTCACATAACAATTGTTTTCAAATTGCAAAAATAACAGCATAGCACTGAGCTTCTGAGGTTTCACGCTGTTCCTTCTTTTGGCTTTCGTAACACCCATCATAGAAAAAACCTTTTCTACTTCTGCATTTCCACGGGATAACACTGACAACAAGTTTCCAAACTTGCAAATGCTTGAAAAATCATACTCTCCTTCAAAAGTTTTAGTTTTAATTATCGCACACCAAAAACCAACTACACTGTTTGACTCTTCTTTTTCTTCTTCTGAAAAAGAATATGGGAGCTTGCCGTGCTTTTTTTTATCACTTCCTGTTTGTTAATATTAAATTCAAATTTCGATTCAATTTCCGAAACGTCATAATTTTTTCTATATATCTTGGTTCAATGCATTACTTGAAACAGGAAATAGTATTATCTTAAAGATGTTATCGTTCAATGCAAATCTTTTGTAAGATTCACCTACGCATTTCTGATAAAAATCGACACAGACTAGTGTGAATTGCTGCTTGTCCCTTTCGCTCTGCTAACACTTTCATACTATGTTTCCCAACATTTTCTTGTTCTACAGAGAGTACCATGTGAGGATCAAAAACGTTAAATTTAGCTATGCTGTCCTTACTTCTAAAGTGAAATGGTTTCGCAAAGTTCACAAATTCTGACAAATCGTTTGAATTCAGACATCTTGGATGGAAACCTTGCCGAAATAAACTTGGCACTGAACTGATTGAATGTAAGTTAGGTAATACACGATTCAAAAAGTTAAGGTATGCTTTGATGTAAGGATTTCAAAATATCTGAAAAAATCAGTTTGCCCACTGGATTTTGTCCTCAAACAGCTGAACAGCTCAACGAGTACATTCCACTGTTGTAGAATATGACCAACACAGTTTGACAACGCTAGTCTTACTTGAACTCAGGATGACATACTCAAAATTATTCATGAAGTTTGAAATTCCACCAAAATGCATTGTCGTTTTGGAGTAGGGAAAAATAGTTATAAATGCTGTGTAAGAAGGCTTCAACATTAGTAGGAATTTCCTTCGATGCTACTACGGCAACAAGTTTTGCTTAGTGGCATATGCAGCAGTTTACAAGAACTTATAGATTGTCTTTTACAAGGTGGATTAATAACAAAATGCTTTTTGATCCTTTAAAAAATAGATTTTAGAAAGTTATAGCAGTGAAAAATGCAAAATGTCGCTACGTTTTTGACAATTTGAACTTTTCGCCGCTCTTTCTCCATAGGGATTAAACACCATTACGGTTGGCAGCACTGGTACAGAGTATGCTTAGAAAATATTCTTTAAATTTACTTACGAGTCAAAAGTTTATCAATATCGTTATAGACAAACGTTAAGCTTACATAACTCGGACCACGCCATCATTTTTCATTATCCTTCTATATTTACAGAGCTGCAAGTGTTCGACTGCGAGAATCAAATTCCGTTTCGTTGAGAGTGATTCATTTAAGAATAAAACGTAACTTAGTCCACAACCCGAAAGTTGGTTGAATCTCCCGATCGAGGAATACTAGACAATTGTGTCAGACATGGGATGCCCTGTTCCTTTCCTCTGGGACCTACAGTTTAGCATAGAATCCGAACCACGGAGCGGCCAGGCATAGCTCATATGATCAAACATAGCTCATAAAAATCTCTGCCCATACCAGGATTTGAGCCCCTGAATAGAGCAGAGAACTTCTTCGAAATCAAGCGCCTTCACCATTGAGCTAACAGACCACCCGATGTTATAGTAACAGAAGGGATTTTCGTAGGCTTTCAAAACACTGTGAACCCCGGCGAACAATGACTAATACGATACATATTTTACTTTGATATAGCAGCTGTAAGCTGAGAAATAAAATTAAAAAGTGTTTTTTCGTCTACCAATATGTTTCATCGAACGCCATTTACGAAAGAACGGTTGCTTGTATCTTCAAACAATGTTCAACCCATGATCCTCGGAGTAAAATAGGGCATGTTTCATTTCGCTGTTATGCCGAAAAATTTTGAAATTAAAATAACTGTCAAAAAATTGGATTAAACTTTTCGTTGAAAGTAATTCTTGCAAAAGCTAGTGGTTCTATTGTAATGGGATTTTGAATAATGTAAAATCCATGGTTCCAGGGGACACAGGGTATGACTCATTTTGATGTGACATTGAAAAGCTCAGAAATAAAGATCAAATCTTCCGCAAATTACTACCCATGGAAAGGTTTGATGCTTCTACCAATCGAAAGAATAGTAAGGCATGACCAAATAGAAAGGAAACTATGGTTACATGTACAGTGTTTTAATTACAAAATACTTAAACTACATAATATTTTAAATACAGTTTACAACTACACCAACCACACACACTTGTCATTAAAATTGATGCCGCCACTCGATACTAATTCATTTGGAGGCAGGATCGAAATGGTGACACCAATTTCGGCAATGAAATCCGTTTCTTGCTCCGCGTACCACAATAGTTAATATAAGTACACACCAGCTATCGCCAATTTCTGATTCGTTCTCTGACAGGTGCTTGGGCACCTTCTGAGCAGAAACTTAGCCCTAACTGAGATCAACTCCCTTGCTTATCTACAGTTCAGCAACATTTTCGAACGGTTCAGCGGAATTAAACCTTTCTCAGCCGAAGTTCCGAAGTTGTGGGAAGATCGAGACAGCCTTCATTTTATGCTTTTCCTTTATAGCTTTACGACTCGTCGACGTCGAGGTCATTATAGGCGGGAAAGGACTTAGGGCAAGTAACAGGAAGAAATTTGGCCTTGGCATTTTGAAGGACCATCCCGGAATTTACCTGGAGTGATTTGAGGAAATTATGGAAAACCCAAATCTGGATGACTGGATGGATATTCGAACCCGCGGCCTTCCGAATGCGAGGCCAGAGCGTTGCAGCTCACCCACCTGGCACCGCATTTATTTTTTTTTAAGAATTTTAATAAAATTTTCTATATCGATTGATGGTTTTATTTTTGTTACTGTAATTCATCATCACTGATTGGACTGTGTAACAACCCTCAAACCTAAAATGAAATGGAATTGTATTTTATGAAGCAATTATAGTAAGCTAGAGTTTGGTTGAATATAGTCTGGTAGGTATTTGTTTTGCAATTTCATGTAAATCAATGTATATAGACTTTGTTTTATGAAAATAAATTATTTAAAAGCCAATCAATATCTTTAAGAACAGAATTGTGCAAGAGAATTGCTTAAATGTTCGTAATTCCAAGTATTAATGCAAGTTACGATGTCTAAAGAACAATTTATGACAGTTTAAAATGATTTCTGTGAATAATTTTGTGTTTAAGTATCATTAATTTCCATTTCTGACCATTTTGTAATTATGTTAAATGATTATGTATTCATTCTGATTGTTTTTAATACACTCCTGGAAATTGAAATAAGAACACATTGACGCCGGTGTGTAAGACCCACCATACTTGCTCTGGACACTACGAGAGGGCTGTACAAGCAATGATCAAACGCACGGCACAGCGGACACACCAGGAACAGCAGTGTTGGCCGTCGAAGGGCGCTAGGTGCGCAGCGGTTGGGCACCACCGCAGTCAGTGTCAGCCAGTTTGCCGTGGCATACGGAGCTCCATCTCAGTCTTTAACACTGGTAGCATGCCGCGACAGCGTGTACGTGAACCGTATGTGCAGTTGACGGACTTTGAGCGAGGGCGTATAGTGGGCATGCGGGAGGCCGGGTGGACGTACCGCCGAATTGCTCAACATGTGGGACGCGAGGTCTCCACAGTACATCGATGTTGTCGCCAGTGGTCGGCGGAAGGTGCACGTGCCCGTCGACCTGGGTCCGGACAGCAGCGACGCACGCCAAGACCGTCGCATCCTACGCAGTGCCGTAGGGGACCGCACCGCCACTTCGCGGCAAATTAGGGACACTGTTGCTCCTGGGGTATCAGAAAGGACCATTCGCAACCGTCTCCATGAAGCTGGGCTACGGTCCCGCGCACCTTTAGGTTGTCTTCCGCTCACGCCCCAACATCGTGCAGCCCGCCTCCAGTGGTGTCGCGACAGGCGTGTATGGAGGGACGAATGGAGACGTGTCGTCTTCAGTGATGAGAGTCGCTTCTGCCTTGCTGCCAATGATGGTCGTATGCGTGTTTGGCGCCGTGCAGGTGAGCGCCACAATCAGGACTGCATACGACCGAGGCACACAGGGCCAACACCCGGCATCATGGTGTGGGGAGCGATCTCCTACACTGGCCGTACACCTCTGGTGATCGTCGAGGGGACACTGAACAGTGCACGGTACATTCAAACCGTCATCGAACCCATCGTTCTACCATTCCTAGACCGGCAAGGGAACATGCTGTTCCAACAGGACAATGCACGTCCACATGTATCCCGTGCCACCCAATGTGCTCTAGAAGATGTAAGTCAACTACCCTGGCCAGCGAGATCTCCGGATCTGTCCCCCATTGAGCATGTTTGTGACTGGATGAAACGTCGTCTCACGCGGTCTGCACGTCCAGCACGAACGCTGGTCCAGCTGAGGTGCCAGGTGGAAATGGCTTGGCATGCCGTTCGACAGGTCTACATCCAGCACCTCTACGATCGTCTCCATGGGAGAATTGCAGCCTGCATTGCTGTGAAAGGAGGATATACACGGTACTAGTGCCGACATTGTGCATGCTCTGTTGCCTGTGTCTATGTGCCTATGGTTCTGTCTGTGTGATCATGTGTTGTATCTGACCCCAGGAATGTGTATATAAAGTTTCCCATTCCTGGGACAACGAATTCACGGTGTTCTTATTTCAATTTCCAGGAGTGTATGTTTCAATTGTTTAAGTATTTTTAATGTTCGAGAGGAGTTAGATTTTCGGCAAAGTTTTCACTGACTAAATTTTACGACGGCTCAGAACTGTATTGTCTGTGGAAGAAGTGTTATACGCAATCTCTGGATTGTATCTATGAATGTAAACAGTATCGTTGACGTCGTCTTTTCTTGGTGAATAAAAACTGTACTTTATGATGGACTGATTATTTATAATAGTAATTAAACCACCAATACGCAACATACTTGACTATGAATACGATTACCGTAATTGGGGGGGGGGTTGAGTCGTCTGTGTTTGGTATGAGTTCATTTCACAACATATTGAAAAAAATAAACACCTAGGTGTCCGGTACGATAATTTTGTGGTGTAATACGATGAGGTTGGTGATTTTAAGTAGAATGAAAGTAGAACTGGCTCAATAGTTTATTTGTAAACTGAAATATTTTTATTTTTTTTAACTGCTTTACGTCACTTTTTAACATCGAGGTCTTTTAGAGACGGGAAAGGATGGGGGGCAAGGATGGGGGCAAGGAATGGGAAGGAATTCGGCCATGGCCTTTTGAAGGAAGCATCCCGGCTTTTGCCTGGAGTGATTTGGGGAAACCATGGAAAACCCAAATCTGGATGCCCGGACGGGGATTCGAACCACCGTCCTCCCGAATGCGAGGCGAGAATGCTAACCGTTACACCGCCCCGCTCGGTAAAACTGAAACAGAACAATTAGAAATGATGAAATGTTTCCCTAAGAGAAATGAAAATATCAGAAAAGCTGCTTACTCTTGATCTTGATCATTCATAATTTTGCCATAATTCCGTAACTAATGATGTTGCCAAAGCGGAGAATTTAATCTTTAAAATGATTCCTCATTTATCGATTCTGGTTAAGTAAGAATGAAGAAAGATGGCTTGTCACAACAAAACACCTTTTAGGAATAACATATTACAATATATATAAAAAAAAAACAAACATGCGAACCATGTTACGGCAACATCTAGTAACTTACTAATTCAGAAGGATGTGCCACGCTGTCAGAGATAATTCCTCCGCCGTAGAGGTCGGTCCATCCTTGGGCTAGGTGCCAGACATTCTCACCGAGGTTAATCAGGGTCACCTCGCAAACTGCCAACTGCTGAAAATTACTCACTAGCTTCCATTACCAATGTCACATTATTCAGGCGAACTGACCAATGCTTTTTTGTTTTCCGAATGGTGCTGAGGGGATTTATTGGAACCTGAGGTTTCAGCCAGCCAACTTGCTGTGGCTGACGTCAGAGGAGGAGGAAATCGAATATTAATTTCTCCCAGTGGTTCTTCGCTATGAACTGCATTGGAAGCACCCTGACTATCTTCATCAGGCGCTGAAAGATTGGCAGCTCCTTTGCCTGCAGTACCGTGCAGCATTCTGCACCATGAACTAATGGAACGAGGATGCATAATTTGTAGTACTCCCTGTTTTGTTTCCTTTTCTCTTTTTTACTTTCGGCTTTACGCCTCGTCGACGTCGAGGTCTTTAGAATCGCGATGGGATTTGAGACCGGGAAGGGGAAGGAATTCGGCCATATCCTTTTGAAGAAGCATCCCGGCATTCGCCTGGATTGATTTGGGGAAACCATGGTCCTGTCTGTGAGAATATGAAAATACTAGCTCGTAAGATTTTTTTTGCCGGAATTGAATATAGAAAGCTGTTGGTAACGAAGGATTGGTCCCAAACAACACCGAGTCGGCATGTTATGACAGGAAAGCTAACACTATATCATTCCACCGTCGAACCTCTCTCTTGAAGAGAATCAATTTACAACATATTTCTGTCACCATTCGATAAGGTCTCAAAATTTTGTGACGACAACTGTTAATCATACTGGAAAAATGCCCTGTGGACCACGACCCAAACATTTGTAAGCAAGCGCTTTAGCCACTGAGCTGCCTGACCGCTACACGGATTACCAGTACAGAGATCTCCATATCCAACGCGTCTGTCTAGCGCCGTTCAGTAATATTTAGACATTATGAGACAACATGTATTATTTATACAGATAATTTTTCAACAAAATGTAAACAGTATTTTTCTCCTAGTTTCAAAGGATAAGTGTGCAAAGTTTCAACGAGATCGGATGAAAACTGTTGATTTGTGTGAAGAACAAAAAAACAAACAAACAAACAAACACACAAACATACAAACAAACATACATACATTCATCTTTATATATATAGATAATTTATTTTCACGTGTCTGGGGTTTCGTGAGGAATCAAATGTGTCTGAAATTCGGTAGGATGCCGATTTGATTTCTGATCCATATAAGTTTCGGACTTCAACTGTTCACTCTTGGCGAATGGTTGTTTTCCTTCATGTACAGTACATTTACACCAGTTCCCTACCACTTCTAATAACCTCATGGTTGACAAGTAGTAAATATATAATCAATTAAAACAAACGAAAAAGGATTCCGATGTTTTGGTCAACATGACAGTATAGCTTTCGGAAAAATGATTGCGGAGTAGAAGTAATTTAGGATTTTTCTGTTCATACCAGATTATTTTTTGAACTTCGATTCCAGGAAATCTACAACCTTTGGTTTTCATGAATATCACAGGTCTGCGAAAAGAGTTCAATTTATTTTACGCTGTCCGATATTATTTTAAGTAAATCTCATTATTTCCAACGTAAATCAGTTGAAGCAGGACACATAGTTCTGTCGGTCGAGGTTTTGGGTACGGTCTCGAATGCCTGCCGCATCCTCCCCATTGGATTACGCGATTCAAGGCAAGTTAATTATAGTTTATCCAGTGTATTTTGGGTTGGGAGGTTGTGCTGTATTTAGGATAGTAATATTTTACCCCAACGTAGATAATTATTTGCTATCTACGTAATTTTGGGTGAAGAAATATTCTAAAGAACGTGGATCCAATGAATCAGAGATGGCTTCGGTTAAGTTCCAAAGTGCATCAAAGCATACGCAAACCACCGTTATTATATTCTCTTGGCAGATGGTTAGTGCAGTTCTTCACGTCCCTCTTCTTGATGTCTTCGCCTTGTAATATTACAGAACAATAAGCTAACTAACTGTCAATTTCATCTATGTCAACGATGTCGATAATCGATATCTATCATAAGTGCGTCGTAGTTGCTACCATCATTGAGAGCTTTCTCAAAAACCGTAGCTCCTCTGTAAGCATAGGAAATAAATTATCTACTAGAAAACTGTACAAGAAGGTGTCCCACAAGGCTCCATCTTAGGACCCCTATTGTTCAATTTATACATGACAGACATCCCGACATTTCGCACTGTTTGTACCGCCATGTATGACGACGACACCGTGATTTTCACACACAGATATCGACGTAGCAGTAATAAAAATCCAATAGTCACTTAATATACTCTCCGACAGGTTGAAAAAATGGCACATCAAGCTGAATATTACCAAATGCGAGGCCAGAATCACTCCACCATCCGAGAAATCACAAAAAACTCAAAATCAACGACGATGAAATAGAATCGCATCCAGCAGATAAAGCAATAAAATATCTAGGACTACACTTGGATCGTAGACTTACATAGAACTACCACATTAATCAGAAACAATGCGAAGCCTACATTCGTATCTCCAAACTCTGTCCTCTTCTGAGTAAGAGAAGCTCACTTAAAATCGAAAGCGGGTTGTTACTCCACAAATCACTGATCCGACCCGCCATGTTATACGCATCCCCCCGTATGGTGCACAGCCGCTCCATCCAAACTACAAAGAATACAGTCCCTACAAAACAAACTTCTCCGTACTATTTTAAAAGCACCATGGTTTATACGAAACTCACAACATCATAGGGAAACTGGACTCCAAATTATTAAAACTTACATTATGAATTCTGCAAAAATCTTTATAAATAGCCTAGAAGCAATTACTACAGCACAGTACTACACAATCTAGGCCGCAGATTAACGACACAACCACGTCTAAAATCGTATCGTCTACCACAATACATCTTAAGCGACGACGGGCAAGATGCCTTCTGACTCTCCTTGAACGCTGTATAAAGTTCTCATACCCTTTTCCCTGTCATGCTACTAGTAAAACATTTTAAACTATATTAACGTTATTAATATTATCAATATCTTAACTCATACCTGACTTTTTTACATGTTATATAGTAATAATTCAGATACATAGGAATTCGATTGGACTGACCTGAGGCCAGGCGATGTAATCAGCGATGTAATCAATTACTTTAAGATCACAAAACTGTATAGCAAAAATGTAATTGCTGGACGTTTTAAATAAAACATAGTTATCAAAAAAAGTACTAACTCTTTGTAAGCAGCAGCAGTTGGTGTATGATTGTCGCAGATGGATGTTGCGCGGCAACGTTAATGTCGTGTAGGTGTGGTGTAGTGGAATTCTATCGAGTGGAAATGGACACGTAATCCGCGCATCCGCGGCTGGACAGAATATTGGCTGTCGTTCACGTATCGTTCGGACTGGCTAAGTCATACTAACTGCTTTAACATTCCTTTGGCGAGGGTTTAATAAGTGGTTGATGAACATTGATTGCTGTGTTAACAGTGATTACGCTAGTAACGGAATTTACGCCAAGTGATCGTAGTTCTCACTCGAGCGGACCTGTAATCTCGGATTAATGTTATTTCACGGTATAATTCAGTTGGTGGTTGGCGTATATGTGTTCTTTAAAACCAAAACTGTGTGAATAAACTTACTACTGTATAAACGACTGTGTTTGTGTTAAGTGTTACAGAACCTCGTAGCATATGTATGTTTAAACTGTACCGAGGATTACTAAATTGCTCGAAATTACGTCGACTTTCCAGCTGTGGCGACCGCATTGTATAAATAAGTTTAAAACGAAACCTGAAACCTTTCCATTAGGTTGGTCAGAATACCAGTGACTATTATTTTAATTAATTAATAAACTAGTAAAACCCAGTAGTTTTAAATGGCTCAAACCGCAACAGAACTAATTGTTAATGATAATTTAGAAAGACAGAAGTTGCACAAGGCTGATCGCAAAAGTGACTGGATTATTTATCG
The DNA here is from genome assembly GCA_031002005.1 of Vandiemenella viatica. Taxonomy (NCBI): domain Eukaryota; kingdom Metazoa; phylum Arthropoda; class Insecta; order Orthoptera; family Morabidae; genus Vandiemenella; species Vandiemenella viatica. The sequence goes on along the minus strand of CM061914.1, from coordinate 50,190,057 downwards.
TTGTAATTGTTAACAAATCAGTAAAACACCAACCATTTGTTTTAGAGCCTCCGCTATCATTCTGTCTGCCATACATAAGCAGAGAGAACCACTGTCGGAGATATTATGCTGTCGTGTGGGTAATAAAGTGTTAATGCGTGTTGCGATTGTCAATCTCCCAGCTGATTCTCGAGAAACATTTTTTCTCTGCGGGCTGCTGGAGGGTCACGAAAACCCTTTTCAGCTTAACTATCCTACGAGGAGGGAAGGGGATTGGAAGTCGGCTGTGGCCTAGTAGGGAACCATCCCGCCATTCACCTGGAGGGACTGCGAGAATTCACGGAAAACCACAGTCAGTATGGCTGGACGGGATAGGGTAATGTAATATGCTCTCATACAAACTATCTTCTTCTTCTATGAACGCCTTGCTTCTGTCCGGTCATGGGGGATGAGGGAACGACTGAGAAGATGAAATGGTAGTTTTCCGTTGTCTTTGCCACTCTATGTTCGTATGTGTTGTATTAAGTGGGAGATGAAGAAGAGATAGGATTAAATCCAGTGCCAGGCCACTCAGGCCTACTCTTTCGAAAGACACTTTGGGGGCTACCAAGCTTCCCTATCCGACGGATCTCAATCTACAGTGCCGTATGACCTCACTCGTATGCACTGCGGAGAGGTTTGAGATTGAACCCAGGACTTTGGCTCACAATCTGGTGATTAGGAATCGTGCGCCACCAACTCTCCTACCCTGCCGACCAGGAATCGAATGCTGTGTCATCCACAGTCACCATCAGGACGTTGCAACCAACTGAGCCTACGGGGCGGGATACACGTTATAATTATTAAAATTGGATTTTAAGCAAAAAAATAAACATTTGTTAACTGGGAATCTACATACTATCAAATACACAGGAAATTATTAATGTCGGGGAAGTAAGAGGAAAGCAGCATCACATTTAACTAAAATAAAATGACGTTTAATTCCTTTCCGCAAAAATCTCATATATGTATTGGTTTCAGGTACCTAGTTATTCGCTCCTATTGTTTTGTTTCAAAACCATCTTCATGACCAGACACCCTTTTATCGTAGTAGTGAAAAAAGTTAAGAGGGGTGCATGGCTTTGATGACAAGCTAGCGCTTGATTTCAGGCATAAGAGGGTGGGAAAATTTCTCTCGTAGGAAAGGATGTAAGGGATTGGAATAAATTACCAAAAGAAATGATGAATAATTTACCAAAATTTAATGTTAAAATTAGTAGAGGACAAAAGTTGATGGGAAGTGGAGAGGAGAAAGACAGGAGTGTAGTGAGATTGCCACTGGAGCGTGCTTTCAATTGCATTTTATCGGATATTATTACTATAAACGGCTAAACAAATACAAATCCAAACCCACATGGTTCACTGAAACTGAAAAAGACATGAAAACAGATATAATAGACAGCAGAACACTCTTCAGAGATGTAATTCGAAAGGCAGGTTTTCAGGAAAGACAGAAATACATGAAGGTTAGAAAATGACCCAGGAAGAAAAGGAACAACACTCTTAGAGAATGAAGGAAGTTTTGAAGCAAACAAAATTAAATACAAAGAATCATTGCCATAGTTGATTTATCGTACCCTCGAAATGGGTTATTCGGAAGAAGAAATGGCGCTTGATTTTTGAAATATGGCTTTCGCTAAATTGAATTTTTTCACTATTATAAATGTAGTATTACAAAAATGAGAATTGGTGTAGGATATTTTAGCGCAAGCTTAAAGACAATTGCACCGTGAGGGTGGTAAAATTATCCACTTTTTCGTGTTGTGACTGTCTTCTTAACACCAACTACGTCATACGAAATGCTTGTAACACGCTATCTGCTTTAGTATTGACGTCCAAAAGTTGCTAAAATAGTTTGAAAGCAAAATTATGACAGCGTGTCGTGATTTAAAAAAACTGAGTAAGAAGCTGCTGCGGTTATAGGACAGTGTACTGTTCGACAATACTCTGTGTCGTGATTTATGCGTGAGACATTTAGTAGTCTTAGGACGCCACGGGTAACGTTATTAGACACCAACTTTGTTATTTATTGTCAAACTCTAGAGTAAGTTCGAAAGGCATAAATCAAGGTGGCGTTACAAGTTGGGTAGAGGAGAATTAGTTTAAAGATTCCAGGAATTTACAGAGTTCCAAATAAAAAATTGTAGCTAGTATTGGAACATGAATACTTCCATTTTCAATTTTCCATATTCTACACGCACAGGAAAGCAGTTGGTGGGGAACTTACTGCGAAAGACATCCAGACTTAAGTTATAATTCATTACTTATCCAAACCAGTGTTTTTATTGCTCTGTCTTCTGAGAAAATCGTTCACTTATGCTCTCGCTGCCTCATAACTCCAGAAATCATTATAACTTAAAATGTGTAATTCCACAGAACTTTAGTCCTTACAACATAAAAAGGATTATTATAATATAAAATTGCTGAAATATTGATGAGAGCGGAATGAAAATAATTATAGGGTTTTGTTCGGAAGAAAATATTTGGATAAATGTAATGGGTGGACATGAAACTAAAAACCCTTGGGCTCACAAAATGTTTGGAATTTCCTTATGAAACAAGGTTTTGTGGAATATTTAGGCTAAAAAATATGAAAAATTCCATTCCTTACCCCTTATTTCCAATACAACTAATCCAAAAAATTAATTCTTTCAAAAATGATAGCGATACGTCATTGCTAAAGTTTATACAAAACAATTGCGATCATTCTGGAATCTATTGTTTTCGCAGAAATAGCCACCGTAAATTCTTGATTTTCACAGATTTGATGTCTCATGAGATTTCTAAAAAAATAATATCTATAAGTCGATGGAGAATTTTATGACTACGGATAATAAGTATTTTATGAAAATAGATTTTTTAAATTTTGCAACTTCTCTAGGACTCACAAAAATATTTTTAATAGATTTCTTGTGTTCGGTTTATATTTTTATGATTTGAAAGACAGTTTTGTAAAACATATAGGGGAGACTGTTAAAAGCTACTAGCTATTAATTTTGTAATAAAAATTTATTATCGTTAATTTTTACTCGAATGAATAAATATAGAATCTGTGTACGCTAGAGTAGCACTCGCTTGAAAATTCTATAGCTGTGGTTACCCGTACCGGCGGGCGGCTTCGAATATGCCATTACAAAACCGTGCACATAGCAGTTAAATTCGCTCGTTTGTTTGTATACCCTGTTCACTCTCATCTGGCGGCTCAAGGTCATGTTTCCCTCACCCCCCCCTCCTCACCTCACCACCCCCTCCCAGCAGTCCGCTGAGTGCAGGCAGGCGGGCACTGTTTCCCCTTCGCATGTAACGGTAAAGGCAGCGGAGTGGGGAGAGAACAGACTGACCTTTAGCCGCCTCTGTTAACTTAACGCTCTGTAGTAATAATTCGTGCATTGCTGCTACTACTAGGCAACACAGGAAGCTTAGCGTTGCAATTTTCTAGTATTAGAGAGAGAGCGCGAAGCGAGAATGTTCCCATGTATGGCAACAACGCGTTAGAATCCATCCGCCAGTTTCACTGACCAAAGCTACAGGTATCTTATATTATTGCTCGTTTTTAAGACGTACGCCCTATGTGCCCCGTATTCTTAAGAAGGTCATCACTTTTGCTGCATACATCTTACGACGACGATGTGTTGGTTCTTCTCGAACGTATTTGAAAGTTTTACACCATTTCCAACATATTATCACCAAACATTATTTCTGTGTTTCACACATTTCTAATGACTTTACATTCTCATTTGTAACAAATTTTTAGTAACACCTTGTTCTTTGTTCTGGCGTAGTTCTACTTTATTCGATGCCCCTGAAATGAGTGTTTCTGTGCACCGGGAGACGAAGACCTTAAATATATTAATACTTGCTAACGGACATTTAATTTGTTTCTTTGGGGGCAATAAACTCGACCATAGATTTAGAACTTGGGTCATACCACAATTTTAGTGGTCTCAATGTGCCTACTCAGTTTCGAATTTTATTTCTAAATTGTTTATTAAAGTGATCCCTTGGAGCCGCTAAGTTAAGAAATGAATTGAATGACTGGTGCTGAAAGTGAGATAAACGAATTTTATAATTTTTATTTCACCTGTAATTTGGTAGACTGACTAATGCTTTCAGTTGAATTATAGATTACGCAATAATGATTTAATTTATCTCCTTACAATATTGAAACGTTAAAAATAATACATCATCAAAAAATGAATAGTTGAAAGTTATATTTTGGTCTACCACGAATGTAGGATCCTATTAAAATGATTTTAAAACATGTCACGCGAAGGAGACTTAACTGAACATTCGTTCGTGGAAGGGGAGCATTGTTTATCAGAGTTCCTTTCACAGAAGCGGATAAAAAAGAATTTTAAAAAAAGCATAATTTTGGTTTGTCAGCCTCGTTTGATCTTCATTCTATGTTAGAAAATACGCTTTTAACTGTAGCACAGTTCTTGCTGTATATCGAAATACTCTCTAATTTTGTAGTGTTTCCCGATGAACATTTATTCGTAACGCGCAGAAGAGTGTCTGGAGACGCATTCAGACTTGTCAGGCAAAGCTTATATTATACCGCACCTGATTTAATTACTCAACATGGTTATACAATCGGAATGAGACACCTGAACATTCCTTTTTACTTACTCTCTCTGTTGTTTCGGAACTATGACGTCGTCAGAGTCTTGTAACTAGTTTTTTTGCTTGTCAAAAATGTTTGGGTTAAACCCAATATTCTGGCAATTCATTTCTTTGCAGTGCCAAAGTATAAAGAATTGTTACTGTACAATTTCCATAATCTTGATGTTGTAATATTGTAAATATTTCGGTTGTACTTTGTATAGACGTTGATGTTGGTACATACATTTATAGGCTTGATGGAATGTCGCTAAGCCATAGTAAATAAATATATGTAACCCGAATGTTTCTTTGAGGTTCAGTATATGTTTCCGTATTTGCTGTGGTTGTTGTTATTTGTTATCGCACGAGGAAAAGTTGCAACTTCCACTTTGCGGATACCGCCGGAGGACCACACAGTTAACCTCAACTGAGTTATGTGTTCGGGAATTTAACCAGTGCTTTCTATGTCCAGCCCAAATCCCATATGCCTGTCACGTACGGCGACCGCTATCGGCCAACTCCATCTCTCGTTGTATGCAAATGACGACACTCATTACCCGACGTCCGCCTTATTTCCTAGAACGCGGCAGACCCGCCGTGCAGCGTCGTGTGGCGTGTGACGAGCCCTCCAGGAGGAGTCTCCCATTATTATTACCCGGCCGTTATTAACCGCTCTTATCGTATCCGTGTTATTGCATTGTTCGCAGCTCGTCCGCTGTTAACTGCCTCGGATGACAATAGCCGTGAGGCAAGTTTGTACCTGTAGACCAATTATCGCGGACCCACCTAGCACCGTGACTTGCAGCAATTTGTTGGTGCCTAACAGCCAGTCCCGATGGCATTTTCATCATATTACACTAACAAGCAATAAAACATTGGCTCAGTTTTGGATCGTTGTCCCAGTTTCAGCATCCGGCGTTAGGATATTAACATTACAAATCAGGTTGTAGGCCATTTTTCGCCGTTGCTGATCAATAGATTTTTTTTATAAATACAATGCCCTATTAAAAACTGTTAAGAGAAAGTTTTTTAATCCATAGACGCCTTATAGTGTTTATCATCAGTGGCTGTACTTGTATGTTTTTACAAGTGTATTATGAATTGTTATGAAAGATGCATAAAAAATTACAGTCACTGATGATGTCTCAGACCATGAGGGCGAAACGCGTATAGGGAATAAAAAACCGCCATCACAACAATTCTTTGTAGATGGAACATAGCATTTTGTTTATAAAAGTCTATTATACTAACTAACTGCAAACGATTTTTCCTAGAAATGAATATCTCTTCTTCTGACAGGAATTCTTCGTCTGGCAATAAAGTAGTTTTTGTTTCAACTGTGCCGATAGAACTTTCCAATACCGTATATTGCATCTTTTAACTATCTCCATATTAATGTCGCATACAAAGAACCTTATACTTTTCTCTAGATGGTTAAATAGAACATTTTTCAGCAGTTATAATTGCGAGGATTTGAGTCAAATACATAGAATCCAATCACTTCTACATTTTTTAATATATATTTCTTCACCTGCAGATAATTAAACGCTCAAAAATATGATTCGTGTGTATTTTTTTCCCGGAAAAACTATTTATATCTTTTCCTGAATCTTTATCCGCGGTTTTCGAGTCTAGCGCGATTTCTTTTAGTAACTTAATATGCAATTTACGAAATAATATTTACTGCGATAGTTGCATGTTTAGCAGAGCATAAAAGATAATTACATTGACAATTGCTTATACAGATATTATTTTATTTATTTTTACATAATAATAAATACTGATAATGCATCGATGAAATTAAATTTCAAGAAACTTAGTGACATTCACATAGCGTCTCGGACATTTGGATAGTTTTGTATATGTATTTTCTTCCCCAATACTTTTTTCCAGTTCATTATTTTCTGGTAATTACAGTTTCAGATTTGAGATAAAGCAAAGCTATTTGATGTATGAATTTTTATAACGATATTCAGATAAGTAAGATTTTAAAGACTTGACTGATGGCCTGCTAAAGATAATCTCTAAAATTAGAAATGAAATATTCGTATAGACCTACAGAGCGAAAAAAAAAATCAACAAATACCTCACAAAATAAATAAGTTATAGTGATTATTACGATGTGCAATAAACAGACAATTTGTAGTTCAGTGCGTATCACAACGAACATGATGCTTTGAGATTGAAGGTTATAGGCGAGAAGGTTACGGATAAGAGAGAGAGAGAGAGAGAAATAGGTATAAACTTAACACGCTGCATAATAGTTTAATTTAAATCATGTAAAGCAGTGTGGAATGTAGTCTGAAATAAATAAAGGAAATATTAACACAAAGGAATAAATGTTTTTAATCATAAGAATAATTTATGAATTTATTGTATCTCATTTTACACTTATTAGTTTCTTTCGGCTAAGGATTATTTACCTCATGATTGTTAGTAACATGACGGTTATTTCTTAAATAATGACCTTTTTTTAGTAAGAAGAAAATACTATAAATATCATTAAAATATATTTATTTTCATGTTAAATAACTAACTTAGTCCACAACCCGAAGGTTGGTTGGATCCTCCCGAAGGAGGCATACTAAGCCATTGTGTCAGAGGTAGGACGGCCAATTCCTTTCCTCTGGGACCTACAGTTTAAAGTTGAATCCGGACCATGAAATTTTCATGTTACAAATTCTTTAATACACTTTTCTGCATAATTTCTATTTTTGTATAAACATTCGTCATACCGTGCAACAAATCTTTGAATTAAGACCTCAAAGATATGTGAAGCCCGTGAAGAAGCGATATCTACGACTGCAGTTGTCACCTCTTCGTCGTCGTTTAACATTCTCATCCACCTTTGGAATGTACTATCTGAAAGTAAAATTGCGAGGCAGCAAAGATTCTTGAACTGAAGAATCATATCTTGCAGTCCGCGGGCGAACCATCAGTTTTCTTATGTAGACGAATTCACTGAGCTAGCGCCCATTGCTTAAAAAATTAAATAAAATAAAATAAAAGTTATTGACATTGACACTCTACTGGCACTAGGTCACCTCCGACATAAATGCCGTATAGATTCCGTGGACAGATCATTGTTTCCTCCAATGCCTATCGCAGCTATGATCTCATAATATGACGATAGTTTCCTAAGTGATATGTGCTCCCCGAACCGATGCAGAGGTGTTTAAAAGTGTTGCACGGCTTAATCACTGGTCAGGAGCAGGACAAGTTGTTAAAGAAAACAAAAGTCTACTTGGGTGCAACCAATTACCATCTACCGGCAAACGCAACTTCGTATTGGCTACACTTGTACATTTGTACATTTATCACCGTGCACTTCAGATATCTGACAGTAAATTTAGGTTGCTGCAAACTATCTTGAACTGAAGAATCGTATCTCACAGTCAGTGGGCGAATCAGTTTTCTTAACATTATAAACATTTACAGCTCAGCAGACAGACAGACGTATCGCCAAATGGCGTCAAGTCGCGCCCAAAGCATGCTGGTAGCAATGCGCACTGTGATGATGCACATCATTCTCCCTCTCATTCACAAACCGACCTTAGTTAAAAAATAACCTTCGTATCATTATATCGGTTGATAGAAATGTGTTCAACGCATACTGACAAGTCAGAAAGTAAGCACGTAACGTAGGTGTTGATGAAACGTAAGCCTTCAAACGAAATCGTACAGCATTAAAATTATCACTGTAATTTTTCAAGTTTTTTTGGCTTAGTCTGCAGTTGCAGAGAAATGAACGTCCGTGTGCTAAAATTACTTCACCTCAGTGATACGATTATGTATCAGAGGTAGTCTTTACAGTTACGGTCTGTGCCCTGGTTGACACCAGACACTGATGAAGCCCGCCCTTCGTCTGGGCAGGACACTTGTACGACGTCTTGGCGGCGAAGATTATCCCATCCTGCGGCTTCACACCGGCTCAACACACACGCGCCGCAACCCCTTCTTAAAGGGGCCGAGCGGTTAGAGACCGATACTTACTGCCTTCAACACCATAATTGTTAAGCACGAATCCTTCAACTTTATAACTTACGCTCGAAACGCAGGGTCCCCATACATACTACAACTTGTCCAGCCATATCTCTCAACCTGGTTTATCAAACCAAAAAGAAGTTGAACAACACTGTTGCCCGATATCTGTAGAGAGATATCAAGGTTAGAGAGAAAAAGGTGTTTACTTATATCAGTAATGTTGAAGATGAAGAAATCACTTTATGTAAAATGATAATTTCGGTCTTATTTTCAGAGCAAGCAGCAAAGATAAATTTGGGCAAAAAAGTGGCTTCAAAACTTCCCAAATTTGTTATTGGACCTCAAAGTAACTGCACTAGAAGGTTACAAATTTTTTTTGAGGATGAACCCCAAGTTTAATTTGTAAACAAATGTACGTGTACATCAAATTTTTCATTAAACTGCTCGGCATCTAAACATTTTTAAACTATATAATGAATAACTTTTTAATAACGTTTGTAACACTTTCATAAATAGTCAAACTGAAAAATTTCGTATAGATGAATCGAATATAAATTTACAATAATTTATACTAAATAATAACAAAAACTTGGTAAAGAATAGCTAAGAATAGAAGAACTGACTGAAAAAAAGGAATACCATGTTTCCTAGTACTCTACAAATATCCTTTGGAACGACTTATTCTCTTAATTATTTACTGTTTGTCTTAAGGCTCTAAATATTTTTTTTTTTTTTAAATCTCAAATTACAATTGAAATTTCCACAGTAATACCTATTATTTACTGAATTTGCAATAAAAGTTGTTTACAATGCCTAACACACATTTCTTCTATCTTTTACAGTGAATTTGAGTAACTGATAGTTCGGTTAAATGGATGGTCGATTAATCGATGATCTACTGTACATATTTAAGCTACTTTTGTAATTCGCAATATTTTACATAGTTCTACTCAATTTCGTAGCTATAAATTATACTTGATCCAATTCTGTGAAGTCGCTATTTCTTCTTAATTGTAAATGGACGATGTCACCGGTAACGTGTTTCCTGAGCCCGTAAAAAATCTATTTTATCAAAGTATCACAGGGTGGGTTCACATATATTTTCATTTCCTGCTCCGGATCGTTCGCTTTTTAGTTTTTTTTCTTGAGCTCCCGGTTGTAGCATGTTCAGATATTAGTTATTCTTCTTCATATTTTAAAGTGTGACATCCCATTCCACTTCTTTAAAAAATCAATTGCAATTCTTCTTAGCCCTTGTTTCTTGAATTTTTATATAAGCAGATTTTACTTTACACATTTGTGGTAGACTTCGAAACTCTTCTATGGTTGTTTTGAAACGTTGACATCACGATACCTCTACCAGCACAGATTACTAATACTGACTCGATGAAAAACTGGACCAGACTAATGTTGGAAGCCAGGTTGAACAACTTGACCATATTCACTCCAACAGGTTTGCATTCGTTAACTAGGTTTGTTCAACTTGCGATTTGGCCTCTTAACCTTCTCATACACAGTCCAACTTCAACTAAAACACAATAGGTTGAAGTGTGTGGGAGGCCCTATCGTCTTGATTGGCATAGATTTTTCTTCGGTTGTTTTCCTGAATGTATCCGCAGCGGTAAACCAAGGATTCAGTTTAGTAATGCGTAACTTCCCCGCATGGTTCGGCCGCCGATTGACAGAGTTTAGATTTGGCGCGTGTGCGCCTCTGTCGTAGCTACCTTAGCCTAATCTGGTAATCCTATTGGGTAAAGGGAACCTACAGTTTAACGTGTAATCGTAACAACTGAACTATTCTGGCGTTCTTCATATTGCACAGCATGCTGTGCCGGAGTTGCAGGACTGGTTAAGGTCCTTGGAAAATCCTCCACCAGACAGGATTCGAGCCAGGAACCTTTCGATCTCCAGTCAGATGCATTAACCACTGAGCCACTAGACCGCTCAGTTGTTGGTTATGAACGATTTTACGGGTTATGAGCTTTTTAAATGGGCCGATAATTGCGCATTATACAAGTATACAAAAATCTAGCTCCGGGAACTAGTATTCAGCTGTTTAAGGGCTGGGTTTGAAACCGGTGAAAATAGTGAAAATATACTAAGAAAAACAATAACAACATAAAATTTTATAGAAAAATCGGGTGGTAAATTCACTTATTCATTTATTTTCCTTTTTCGTCGTCTTTTACTTACATTAGTTACTTCTGTTTCAAGTGCTTGTTTTAAAAGACACTGTGTCATTTGAAAGTTAAATATCTCAGACATCGCAATATATAGTATTAAATATGAATCGATATCAACACTTCAAAATTTCTACATTAAAACTTATTTTCTTTATTCATGCACTATTACAGGATGGATATTAAGATTTCGTTGAAGTTTCAGAGAAAATATTGAGGGACGGTGACATATCACGCTCTGTGACGACTTCTGCATTTACAAATCAGAAACTTCCTTCAAGAAATTTACGATTCCGTCAGGTGTTCGGCGAGGCACATAATCAATTCTTTTCATACTCTGAACGCTGTGATTTGTTTACAATTCTCGAAATACGACCAAACTGGGGCTCGATAAAATTATTGTTGGTATGTTTTAGTTAGACATTTTAGGTGTTAATGAATATAGCATAGCTGCATTTCATTATAAAGTAGTTGTCAGTTTGATGACGACTAGTGATCGACAGAATGATAATCTTTGCTAGCTTGTCTACAGCTAGTGTTCAATTGCACAGTGACTGAAATATCGCACGTTTGTTATGGAAACTAGATCAGTCAGTAGGGTTCAGTTATTTCAGAATTGCCAGTAAACGAATGCCATCAACCTTATAGCAATCATCCAAGGATATACGAAGATGTTATTGATACGCAATCAATAATGTATTGATTAAAGCTTTAGATTTAAGACAACGTCTGTGTTATGTTTGAGGTGATTTATATCTGGTGAGAATACTAACTGGTCACCTACAGTTACAGAGGATCCACTATTTAGTGACGGCCGATGGAATGTAAGAGCTTTCTTGGCCTAAGCAGCGCGACAGGAAACGCCCCGCAGGCAGGAAATTATGCATTCCCCTGGCGGTCCAATTAAGAGTCTCGGAATGAAGACAACTGTCACTTGACAAGGGGAGGACGCGAGGTCAGAGGAACATCAACTTCAAAGATCACTGCCCCGCTTCTGACGGGATGCCAGACTCCTTTGAACTGTGGAACGTCTAAAACAAAGTAAAAACTACTGAACACTGTGTCATGATTAATCAAAGACTTTGCTACTGTAATAGAAAGGTAAAAAATAAAGAGCCACCAGGAAGGACTAAGTCCACTTTTAATAATTTTACAGGAAATTATATTAAATTCAGGACTGGCCATACACTACCAATTTATGCCAATTTTTATACAGAATACATCTAGAGGGCTAAATATTAAATTAAAATTGGGTTGACGCATAGAATGTCCTTAATAGCCTCCAGAATGCATCACAATCTCTCTCTCTCTTTTTTTGAGTCTACTTAACATATTATTATCATTGGCTCTTCAAATCCCCTTATTGGGATGGCAAATTATAAAGTAGCTGGCAAAACGTGTGACTGAACTTTCTGAATAGAAAATAATTTTATATGGTATGGACATACATTGCTTTAACGAAAGACTCATGTTTACAGTCATGAAAGAAGCTTAAGAAGACTTCGAACTTTGTTCATAATTATATTCGAAGTCCTCAGCACCTGCTTTACACGATACTGCTTAGTCCAGCTAGAAATTCACAGTGAAACTCTTCCAGTTTTAGAGTTTCGTACTCAATGGTAAAAGGAGAAATATTGACGTCACTTCTCTGTCTGTCCGTCAGTCATAAATGGCACAAAAAATATTTACTTTAAAGCATGTTCTGCATGTGTTGTGTTCAGTTTGCTACACGTGGGTTTTGTATGCATTTGTTTGCACGAATTAATATTTGCTGTCACTTTTACACTGTTGTCACACTGTCGGAAATTCGATTCATCATAGACCGTACCAAACGATTTCCTTGTGGCAGATATATCTGAGGAGAATAAAGTTTACGAACAAATATAATCGGAACGTAAAGAGACTCGATGTTGTCACTTTTGTTGTGCACCCCAGCTTACTCTCTTTTTTTTCGAAAGCGAGAGTAAGCGCAAGGCTTTTAGGAAATAGAATGGAGGCAGTCCATTCATTTGGCGTTTGATATGGATATCAAGCAGAGAGTGATAGTAGTTAACAAACCGAGTGTGGTGGGTGAACGGTTAACGTTCTGGCCTCGCATTCGGGAGGACGCCGGTTCGAATCCCCGTCCGGGCATCCAGATTTGGGTTTGCCATGGTTTCCCCAAATCACTCCAGGCGAATGCCGGGATGCTTCCTTCAAAAAGGCCATGGCCGAATTCCTTCCCGTTCCTAGTTCTCAGTCCCATCCCGCCTCTAATGACCTTAGCCGTCGACGAGGCGCAAAAAAAAAAGTAGTTAACAAAAAAATGCTACTACCGTTCAAGCCAAATAACCAGTTATTTTAATTATTTACTATGTAATTTAACAACCAAACTTTGCAAAATGTGCCCAAAAAATTTGACTTCAGTTAAATAAACTTAAATAAAAAAAATCTACTTAACATAGCTACTGCACATGCACGAATAGAGACACACAACTTTCACCAGGAATATCCAAAATGTATCTTTCTTGGTGTTGAAGTCGTGACAGGCAAGAAAGAAATTCAGTTGTGTGTGAGAGTCAGCTTACAAATATAATGAAAATTTAAAAACACACACTGCATTTATCTCATGTCCATCACGCAAAAGATACAGATCCACTTTGAATGGAGTTTTAACATCTAGAAATTATAAATCGTTGGTACCGAGAAAAGACGGGTGCCACAGTTCACTCTGCATCTTAAATGAACACTCCTTTACCAGATATCAACCAAAGATCACACTGACACAGATAAACACTTCGAATTCAGTTAATATCGTTTTCTGCTTTGTAACTTTTGTTATTTGTTTTTTGTTTTCTGAAATGTGGTATATTAGGATATACAGAAAATGTTAATTAAAATATTAAATCAAAGATTAACACTTCTATCAGCGTAAGGAATTTGTGGAAATTAATTTACGATAAATGTCACAAAGATAATGCGTTATTAACGTTTACGCTTAGTTATTAGAAGAAAAACCAAAGGCAAACATCAAAGTTCACGTGGATGAAGCAGCTGAAAAAGTTCTACTATCCATACCTTTGAAATTCCAATCTAGGGCACACTCTGACGTCACACTTCCCGCCTCCGCTGCCCAACCAACAACGACCGGAGATGTTGTTCGATGTTATGTGCGTTATTTATTAATAGTTCTATTTAGCTAAGCATCCGTGAGTAAATGAGCTGCCGGCACACTAAAAGAAAAGTATGCATTTCCTAAAAATCAGCATATTAATATTATTAGTTGCATTTTCTTAAATAAATTTTGGTCGATGTAGATTTTTTAATACTCTATATACAGGAATACCGTCGTTATGGTAAGCAAAAAAATAGCTCTACTACATCATTTTGAAGATTATGAGCGTTATTTGATGAAAATTGTAATTAGCAAAGAAACTGAAGTGAACTACACTTAATGGTTCCTTGAGGTTTATTACTATGTACACAAAACACTGGTAAACAATAACAAATGTGGTACAGTTAGCGGATGACCGTCGAGAAATTA
>CM061914.1:49822043-50174750 GCA_031002005.1 Vandiemenella viatica | reverse complement strand
TGTAGTGCTCCATAAGGGTGGTTTGATCAGAGTAAGGTTCGAGCCGAATTTACCTCCCCAAAGAGTTTTCTCCTCAGTACTCATTGGACATTAGGCTGAATGATTCTTAAGAACCATTTCGGACATTCAGCTTTGTAGAAAATTCTTCTGCTTCATCACTGATGAAACCGCTGTCGACTGTAACTCAATCATTGGCATCGCCGATTGAAATACGCGGTCCCCACAATCGAATACATGTACACACACAAAAGATTCTCTAAATATGGAAAACATTCAGTTCATTATAGAATTGTCAATAAGCATACAGTTGAACTGAAACTGTACGGCACGGAAACAATAACATAATAGGAAAAAAAATAAAAAAAATTGGAAGTTGGTTAAAACATTTAATGTTACTACGTTTATGACGCGTTGGTGGAGTATAATATTTGAAATTATATAGGTAAAAGCCACAAAATATACATGTCACCTTGTTTATATGAAACTAACTTAATCGATGGCGCATTTAATGTTGGCTCAATAACGAACGTTTCATTGAAATTCTATGTAAAATTCTCTCATACTGACACAGACGTATCAAACACACTTCACCCAGCAGTTGTTAACAGATTTCTGTGTTAATTACAGAGGCCCAAGATTTATGCATTTTTTGTTTATGTTCTCGTGTTGTGTATTAAATGTTTTATTTTTGTGAATTGACAGTATCATCCTGGTTTACATTGCGAAGTGTAAATTGGTTTCTGTTTGCGAAAGAATTACGCAAGAAGTGCATAAATGTTTTGGCGGTTTCCGCTAACCAGAATTTTGAAATACAAGCTTTGAACGTAACAACTTAATCAGTCTCATTTCACTATCCTCATTTCTCTCATTTGCGGTGACTTAGACTATACAGGGTGTTACAAAAAGGTACGGCCAAACTTTCAGGAAACATTCCTCACACACAAACAAAGAAAATATGTTATGTGGACATGTGTCTGGAAACGCTTACTTTCCATGTTAGAGCTCATATTGTGGACGGCTGTGATACAATATGCCATTCTCCAGGGCTGCATCAGCGCATCAGGGATTCCATGCGACGGAGTGTGGATGCATGTATCCTCGCTAACGGAGGACATTTAGAACATTTCCTGTAACAAAGTGTTTGAAGTCACGCTGGTACGTTCTGTTGCTGTGTGTTTCCATTCCATGTTTAATGTGATTTGAAGAGAAGTAATAAAATGAGCTCTAACATGGAAAGTAAGCGTTTCCGGACACATGTCCACATAACATATTTTCTTTGTTTGTGTGTGAGGAATGTTTCCTGAAAGTTTGGCCGTACCTTTTTGTAACACCCTGTATAATTTTCTCACCATTCTTCCCCCGTAGCGTCATTACTTTGGCGTAGAGGCCTGGAGCCTCAAGCTGACCCACCTGTTACGCTTCACACGAGCTATTACTGAGGTACAACAGTTTATGAGAGGTGTACAGTACAGGTTCTGTATAATTTAGTGTGGCCGGATGTTATGAGTGTTAACAGGTAATGTGTGTCCATAACGCTTGCAAGAAATGACAATGTTAACCAGCATTACATAATTTGATCACTGGTACGTCACCGCTTCTCTTCGCTGCAATTTACAATTAAATGCCTGAGAGCACACATCACTTTACGTTCCTCTCATTAACAATGAACGTTTGACCCATCTGGAAGATATTTTACCGATTTTTTTAGTATCGTTACGCTTTATATTAATAAGTGATTGTTGTATTCCATAGTAAAAATGACTTATTTCATTCATCCAACAAAATTGATCAAAATTTGATTCTTTCATCTATGAGAACGTCCGGTAGAGTGCAGTTTATCAAATATATTACACTATCTTATGTGCAATAGCTTTCAGAATAAAATCGTTCTACCTTTATGGTGTTTTTTTTTCAGATGTTTTTCAATGCTAGTGTATAATACCACAACAATATACTCACACTAAACCCTCATAGACTAAACTGTTTATGTCTTCTTTGCAGTACTTCAAAATACGATCTATAAAACGGATCCTATTTGATTTCCCTCTTAATCAAGTAATATCGTCGTTAGGTTTCATTTGTGAAATTTGACTGCCACATCTTCAGCAGTTTTTAGAAACTTCAAACAGTTTCTAATACGATTGTTAGTGAATCAGTTAAACTTATCGGTCAATTAGATACCTGCTTTAGCGCTCAAACCGGCGTAAGAATATGTGGATCACTGTTTCTAAATGCTAAAAGTGCTTAACTTATTTCGGAAGATCTTACTTCAACTCTGTCAACTGGTTGTTCTTCGTTAGTGTACTTGAAGAAATTTTTTTCAAGAAAATGAAAAATTTGTATATTTTACATTAATACAAAGAAGTCTTAGGTTAAAAATTAAATCATCAAACAAAAAATGTGCACCGATTAATGTATTAACATATTGGTCAGCAAAAATATCTGTCCGTAAAATGTTTTGTCTGTTCTGACAAACATTTATCATATTACTCCACTGGCAAACTTTCAAATGAGGGTGGATAGGGCGGGGGGGGGGGGAAGAGGGTATAGGAGAAGGTATTATATTGCATGTGCGTGGGAAAGCCGATATTTTGCTCAAAATGCAGTTTAGTGGAGAGCATCCTGTGGCTACAGAACAGCATTGGTAGCAAAAAGTTTAATCGAATATCTGGAGTTTGTGATCCGGTAAAGAAGTTTTCATGATTCTATTTAACTCCTGTACAGTTGATTGCATCCTCGCAAGTTATACAACACCGATACCTCGGTACAGAGGGAAGCCAATGAGATATCATATATTCTGGAGCACTCAGCCTCAACCCTGTATAAAGTTACCTCATAAATTTCTTTTGTATCATGACTGCATCTGAATCATTGAAACTGCAAAGCGCATACAAATATTACCAATTGAAAGTTAAGTTGAAAAGTAAGTTGTAAAATCAATCGAAATTATAATACATAATCATTTCAGCATGGTTATATTTACTGAGATATAAATTTGAATTTTCTGTTATACTCGTATATTTTACGCAAGTTTCGTACCAATAAATTCGTGGAGGTAAATATGCAGATGACTTAAAATACGTCATACGAAAGGATAAAAAAAACATTAAAAACACAAAGTAAGGGGTATATTGGTTGGTAGTTGCTGCATTGGTAAGTATCGCATCTTTTGTGTTATAGGTGATACATTATACAGAAGCTTCTGTTTAAAAGTGTAATTAGTTTAGAATGAAATTTGATCTGTGTATTTATTTTAATCGTATCGATATAAAAGTTAAAGTATTACTAACATTACGACTGGAACGAAGTTTTATTTCTTTCAGCAGTGCGTTAAAGTAGTATATTGTGATTTTGCAACTGATGAAAAATCCTGTCTGTATGATACCTGCAGTTTCATTTGCGTGCACCATCCAAACTGCAGATTCACAGACTGGAAAACTACTATCAGTTAAATTCAGTGGCATCCATTAGAATGCGCAGGTAGTTAGAGAGAAGATATTATGTGTGGGTTAATTTCCTCAGCAGTAAAAACATTTTTATGTCTTGTTGCAAACTACGGACGTAAAGTATGAAAGCCTCCTGGTGGCACGGATCATAATGTGCAGCTTTCCGTGATGAATATCTCCCTTTGCGATGCTCACGAGGTTAACACAAATACCCTACAACAGCGAGCGGCTGATGTCGTGTATTGTGGGCCGCGAATCTACCCCCTCGTGCTGACAGAGTTTGTGGAAGGTGCGCTTGTGAACGTGATAACTCCAGCACAGTACTTAAATAACTACAACCACAAACTACGTCAATGTTGCTAGCAACTTAGCTAATGATGCAACTACATCTTCCAAATAAGTAAGTAAGAAGACACTTTAATATCATGTATGCTATTATTTTCGGACTGAAACGTCTTTAGTATTGTTAGGTTAAACGCCGCGGAGCAATTCCGTAATGATTCAATAACGTTTGATGCTATCTGCCCTCCATTTATCGGTTCTTTTCCGTAACTATCGCATATTGTTTTCTTTAATTTTGTTAAATCGCCTTATAATAGCTATACTACAGTTGAAGAATAAGAGAAGCGAGGTTACTACGTGACGTAATGGTACACCCTCTTACTTTACCAAATTTATCTTCAAGTTACAATTTTTTTCAGTAATTGGGTATTTGACTACTTCTTGAAAATGGTTTTGAATTGTTTATTGATACACCTTATTCACCAAGTGAAGAGATTTTTTTGACGAAAGTGCATTATTTTGCGTAAAATTAAGTTAAAATTTAAAAGTCCGCCAAAAGTCCGCTCCTGGCTCATGCAACGACACTCGTGACGTCACACGTCTGTAAACGCTGCCTCTGCCAATGGAGCGTTTCCTATTACCCAAGTTTGCAACTTTTTTATTGTTTGTTATTTCTTGTTATTAATGAAAGTTCGTTTCGAATATAAAATCGAAATCAATTTGTAAAAGCCTACAGCGGAAAAATATTGAAAGAAGTTCAATTTATAATATTTTTTAATACTGTCAAATAGCCTATTAATATGCTATAATCTCCTTTCCGGTCAGACATATTGAAAGGATAATGCATCATCTACAGGATAAATATATGAATATCCCATGCAGCGTCAAGATATGAGAACGTCAAAATGTTTCGATTCTTCTATTAATTTCACATTTTTTAGAAGATTTTCGCAAAAAAGGTATAATGATAATAATCCCGTGTGGTCTTGATGACCTGGTGACAGGGTTTCTATTGGCTGCGCAATCCGCACCTGTCTTGGCCACCTTAACCTAACCAGGTAAACCTACCGGGTACAGGGGATATCCGAACCACGGAAGCGTTCTGGCGTACTTCACAAAAAAGAAAGCTAGTTTCCACTCTTTATTTGCAAAATTACTGACCCGAAAATTCTTTAAAAACGTACTTATAACTGTGGGATAGAGAAATTTAAAGGAAATTATAGAGATGTTTGCCAAGTTTGTCGTTTTCGGAAAATAAATAAATATATAATTTTAGCAAATATATTATTTCGTGAATCGAATTTTACGATAAATTATTCGGAAGTTTTTTTATGTTTGATTCGTAGAGAGAATTTGAAAAATATAAACAGGTAATAAATTCTATTTAAAAACCACTTACTCTTATTTTTGTTTAAATTTTTACATATTTTTTTTTAACGAATTCGATTTAATATACCAAGGTAAGTGCAACAGCTAATTAAAAATAAAATTGTTCCTGTTCTAGCAATGATGAGCAAAATGTCAGTTCATTGTATGTCAATCATTACTGTCGTTAGGAATTTAGATCAAATACTTCAGTCCTTGCTGGAAATAAAAATAGTTGACAATCCCTACATATTGACCGCATACCTTATGTTAGTAAGCCTTTGTTTGTCCTGCGGGTAGTGTTGCTGTCCAAGGCAGGGGCAGCCTTTGGAGCTTCCTTTTTTTGTGATGCGAGCCGGCTTAAAGACCACAAGAATGGACTGGACGCAGTCTTCCGGCATCTTTTGTGTTCGCAGAAGAAACAAACGGCGCTTCTCAACACAAACACACGCACTATTGTCTTGGAATCCTCGCCACAATTGGCCGGTAGGGACTTATCCGAGTCTTTGGGGAGGATAGAGATTCCTGTAAATTTCCGGTGGTTCTTGCTGCTTCGCGGAAAAGATATTCTGAATCGTTTCTCCGAATGCCGGGCAACAGACTACTTTGAGAATTCCTGGATTTGAAAAATTCAATCAGCGTGTGAGGCGTTGCTGCTTGTGCGTCACACGATTTTCTCTTCTTTCTTCCTTACGAAGTATTTTACGTGACAGTATGTCCATACACAGCCTCACACATCTTTTTTATTTTATTTCCTTCCTTCTGTACACTTACCAGATATTTACCGTTATTCGAATTTCTTCTTGTTGGATTTAAATATCACGTTCAATCTGACAACTTAAAATCTGAAATTTTTTTACTTTATTCTCATCGAAGTTTTCCTTCATTTATTTAGTTTCTGGGATAATTCGGTCGGTTTCGTTAGATCATAATCATACAATTTATTGCTTTAATTCATATTAAATAGATAATATCCAATTAATAATTATCTCCGGTCATTTACATAATACATCCCTTCGTATTATCACACATTGTCTCACAAACTATACATTCATTCTCTTTCATTACTGCCTCGGGCTGTATACTTTACATTTAACAATTACACACTACTTGTCAAAATACAACTTCATTCAGAGTTTCTTCATCAAAACATCATTTTTCATTTAATTCATTGTCCGTTCACGATTTTATCAAACTCATTTCTTTTTTGTCTCTTCTCTTCATCTGTTTTTCAAAGTTGCACCTCACTGTCTTTATGGGCGTCTTTGACCTTTAAACTAAATTAAAAAACTTAAAATATTTGCTCTGTGAATTCACTACATTTCAAATATATTTACAATACAAATCATTATTTCCCGTAAGGGCTATATACTAGGGCTATTGATAATATATCGATATTATTTTTTGAAAATATCGATATTTATGAGTGATATTTTTAGGACGACATATCGATATTTCGATACTGAACTCTGATTATCGGTTTCGATATTTTTTAAATAAGTTATCATTTTTTCGTTTGACACTATGACCCTCAAATTTCTGTTACGCATAGAGCTCAGCAAGCTTAAGTAAATCTTACTACGTTTGTATTTTGTAGTTATTGGTACCAATTCAGATGATAACAACAGTGTAGCCGCGGCATCGCTGGCCTGCACGAATCTAACGCGAGCCCATTGTTTGAAATGAGCGTGAGCATTGCCCAGAAAACTCCAACTTGAAATTGGTGTGTTAGCAGGAATATTGGTGTAAATAAAAAATAGTTGCTAATTAGAGAGCAAGAAAAGTAACACATCTCACAATAAGCTGTCAACGTACAAGGCAATGAAATACCACAAAAAAATCTTATGAAAAAAAGTTATGTAACATGGCCCTAACGCATGCTATGATAGCTAAACTTCTACATAAATAAATGCCACAACTGTGTTGCTTATCAATCTAAAAATACACAAAATAAGATTTGCCTCGAACCTCTTTCCAGTTTTTTTAAAAATTTTATTAATTTTTATGAAAATCATGACACGCATAATGGTCAATTTTTTTAAAAAAATAACAATCATCATTACCAAGAGAAACCATACGAAAGTTAAAACTTCACTAAGAATAATAACATTTATCAGCGGACAGCCTTATTTGTACAAGGTTTGATTTTAAGAAATTGCATTTATGAAATTATCTACATATCGATACTTTATATCGACAGTCGATATTTAAAATTTTCAAAAGATCTATATAAAAACATCAACAGCTCTACTTTGTACCTTCCCAATGTATAGGAAATATTTACTTGTTTTAGAAGCAAGGCAATGGTAGGCGAAGAGTATGTTGATTTACCTGTACTTCTACCCTATTGGACCAATACAATATTTGGCTGCTATACCAGTTAAACACTTACTGTATGCAGAAAAACTGTCCTGCCCGAAGAGTACAAATTTAACAGTTCAGTTATTGATATGGTTGATTCCCTAAAGTACAGTCGGGGACAGAATTCGAGAGACCCTCGCCTTTCGATTATGCTTCGTTCTAGACACGAATACCGCATGGGACAGCATAACTGGTAGGTGGTACACTAAATTCATGATAAAATAGACCTCTCATACCCAGCACTTTACCCAAGACTAAAAAAATGAGCCCGCGCAGCAAGAAACTCGCAGACGCTCAGAGGGAAAGTTCGGAGTTCTGCAGTAAAAATAATAACTAATATCACCATTTTAGTCATAATAATTATTTAAATAACCAAATTGATTAATTATAGAGAGATGGTAACACTTTTTTCGTAATTTTGATAACCGTTGCGTATTTTTTTTCCTCGAATAAACAGTTAACAATTGGCTAGCAAACGCAATTATATGGCGAATACAGAAAAGAATCGCTAAATTACGCACGGAAAACCAATAAGAGAGTTTGAATCGACTTGGTTACACTTTCTAACGCTGCAGCGTTATAGAACTGTGCGTGTGACAAATACACACAAAGGTTAAGGGTAAGTAGAAAGAGCATTCACGAAAGAACTCTAATGGTAAACTAAGTCACGAAATATAAATAAAAAATTAAATGGTGCGGAATATTAACACCTTAATTTTGTTTTCATCATACCATATTTAGAAGGTAAGCTAAACTTGAACGCAGTAGCAACAGTTTTAGTAGTAATAATAATCATTAAGAATAGTAAATAAATAAAAAAATCCGTCTGCAATGTGAATTAGCAGTTCCACATTTTAAATCTGGAAGATGGAAGTAGTAAAACTATCATCTCTCTCTTTGTTTCTAACTAACACTGATACTTCTATAAAATTTTCTGACAAGCTTTATTTCCTGCCGTCCAAGCCCGATGGGTTATAGGTAAAACTGTTGCCTGGCATTCGGGAGAACGCGAAATCAAACCCCGTCGGGGATCCAGTTTCAGTATTCCATGATTTTCGTAAATCTCTCCAGCTGAACTCCAGAAAAGTTCCTTCAAAAAGCGGTGGCTGAAATTCTTACCCGATCCTAGTTTCCAATACTATCAGGATTCATATCACATTGCCGCCGAAGATAATGACGAAGACAAAAAAAAAATAAAAAAAATAACGTGGTGGGTATGTGGTATCCGGCTTTCAGGAGGTCGTGCGTTCGAATACCCATCTAGCCATCCAGGTAAACGTTTTAGATGGTTTCCCCAAATCACTCCAGGCGAATGCCGGGATTGTTCCTTCAAAAGGCCATGGCCGAATTCCTCTCCATTACTTGGCCCCAGTCCTTTCCTGCCTCTAATGACCTCGATTAGATGTAAAGCTAGAAGCAAAACATAATTGCTCAAATAAAAATCATTATACCTTTTCCTTGTTGGATTTATCTTATTCAACGGCCGAACATGGTAGCGAAGGGACTAGAGTGCTATTTCCACATGTGGAGAGTCTCTAGTTCGGTGTTGTTTTAGGGCTGGTCGACTGTGGAAATCATTATAGAGAGAAAAGGACTTGGGGCATGTTTAGGGAAGGAATTCAGCCTTGGCCATACCAGAGAATCATCCCAACACTCACGGAGTGATTTCGATTAATCATGCAATACCGAAATACGGATGGATACACGAAGATTTCAACCCCTGTCCTTCCGGATGGGATGGCTTGGGCGTTACAGGGACTCTCGGTCACTGGTGCGATTCCGGTCAGAGGCATGGGTTTTAAAGTAGGTATTGTGGTATGTCTTGTATCGTCTTTCAATTAGTATGAGCAAAAAGCATTTGGAAATACATCAGTACACAGGATAAACACACAAAACGGTTTAGCTGGATTGAATGGCTATCGGGAGGAATGCCATTAAAAATTTAAAGACAATTTTATTGAACCAAAAGGCAATTGACCTGCCTTCAAAAATATCTCAGCTGGTCCACCTCATCTCACAGAAAAAATATTCCTTAGTTTGGTGCCAACTAGTAACATGGCTGAGTTCTAAACACGTATTAGGATAAAAAATTTGGAAAGTAGGCGTACTATAGTGAAGCTCTTAGTGCACACGGGAGGGGTATTTAATTTCAGTTGAGTGTATAAGGATTTAATCTCTTTAACATTATGCGTGGTTATTTCGTAAGAAGAAGATCTTCCTGCTTGCTCAGTTCAGACGCAAGGAGGAAGTAACCGCCCGACAAACGTTTCGAGGAAGTGTTTATTTACCAGTGGCTCTGAGGAAGTGAAGAACACTTGTTCAGTAGAATTAGCTCTAATAAAATTTGTGAATATGACCATCCGTACACGAAATATGCCCATTTTCGAATTACGAGCACCTACAAATACAGTGACAGTCATTTGCCGAAAGTAACAGAAACAACTTCAATATAACATATTAAAGTTACTTCATCATAATTAGAAGACCGATGAAAATGTTGAAAAATAACATTGAACTAATATGTATAGGTCATTAAAAATTTCTGAAAATTACTTCTCGAGGATTTTAACTTCAGCATACCCTCATTGCGTCTTGTAATGTTCTACTTGCACTATTTGATTACAAAATTAATTGATCAATATTCCGTGATAATGGAGCTATTTAAAAAAGAAGGAAAAAAAAAACTGGAAGTGCACGTGTGCACGTTATTGAAAATTGACATGTCCTCCATCTGCTGATGTAAATATTTTATGACCTTCCGTGGCCTTTGACCATTTAACCTGCTGACTATTGTGTCAGCCTTTGTTGAGGTAATGTGGAACTCTATTGTGAAGTCAACACAAGACGAACACTACACTCATTCAAAAGCAACCATATGCGCAGAAGAACTCGAATCAGTGACCTTTATTATCATTAATAAATTTCTCTCGGGCTTCCAGCCGTGTTAAGATGTTACATTTGTGGGACGTTTCGAAGGCGTCCAACTCTGCCTTCATTCTCAACCAAATATCAATCATTAAGGCAGAGTTGGACGCCTTCGAAACGTCCCAAAAATGTAACATCTTAACACGGCTGGAAGCCCGAGAGAAATTTATTAATATACAACGCCGTGAAAGATTACGATCTTACTTTATTATTATTACTCCGCGATTCACTAAAAGTGTGTGGTGGAGGGTGTATTGCTCCTATTCGAAAAGATAATGGTTTGGAAGGGATATACGGGATATGGCAGGAGGCCTTTACAATGCGATGACAGTGTTCTAGCCCCTACACTGCTAGCGCCAGCTTAAGTATCTTGGTCGGGACTCTTGCGAAGGAATTTGTGAATGTGTCTGCGGTCGTGGTTTGCCAACACGGAAGACAATTCCGTAGGCCCACAGAACAAGGAAATTATCAGACATTTCAGGCATGAGATTTTCCTCATCCTCGTTCAACTAACTTGCTTTTATTGCTACCTGAGGCTCACACAGATAACAGACGAAAGAATTATACAGGTTAAGAACCGTATATCCTCGAGGAACTTTCTGAACTTTTTTAAATTTGTTTCCAGCTTGACATCTCGACTTTGAGGTCATGGGAAACGGGAATAGGGACTTTTTGGTGAACTATACCGACGTTCGCTTACAGTGATTTGGAAAAACTGTAGAAAATCCAAATCTGGATGGCCAGAAGCGGATTTGAACCCGCATCCTCTCGAATGCCAGGCCAGAACATTATCGCTCAGTCCACTACGCTCAGATTTTTTAACTGACCGTAACATATAGATATATAGGAACAATAATTATAGACTGACTCGGCCATGAATTATTTTAATATATCTATTTTTTCAGCCTAGTAGTAGACGAAAAAATATTAGATCAACTAAAGATGCCAGATCTTAATCACATCGTTTCTCACAAACCCGGAATCAACCATAATACACCCTTTTATAACCACATATGTAACGTTTCAATTTGTTTTTCGAAGATAACATCATTTTACTTTTACATATCCAGCGTATTCCAGTTTGAAAAGCAATCATCCTTTTCCTTCAGAATGCAGGCATAAGAATTTTAAAAGTTCCACTGCATATGGAATTAGCCAACCTCATTAACTGCAAGACTGAGAGCAGTCTTTTTCCAAGACCATTCTTGCTTGTAGAAAATGCCATGGTGGCTCCCAAAGTGAGAAGTATTATTGCGCCGGTTCAAATTCCTGTCGGCTATCAAATTTCGTTTTTTACATGTTTTCTCAAAACCTTTGCAGATTAATGCCAGGATGATTCCTCTGGAAGGCATTGATCAACTTGTTTCATGTTCTTTGTTCACAGTTCTCTCCTATATTTATTTACCTCGACAGTAATGAGGCGTTTTGACCTAATTATAAAAATTGTTTCATGTTCTTTGTTCACAGTTCTCTCCTATATTTATTTACCTCGACAGTAATGAGGCGTTTTGACCTAATTATAAAAAATGTTTAATGTATATAAAAGAAGAACTGATGTGCAGTTTTCAGACGTGAAATTTTAATTCCAAAATACTGTAAAATAGAAATTTCAAATATACACAAGTTATATATATATATATTTCTGTATTGACAGGTATTTGACGCATATATTATCACAGCAATATCTGAAAACTTATTTCGGATATTTTTAAAAATATTATCTTTTCTTAGGCAGGATTAGGGGTAGTAAATGATTCTTGTTTAATTTTTCTGCAGCGCGTCACAGCGCCTAGTATTTAAAAGTTATTCACACATCGATACGAGATAATTCTTTGCAGTTATCATTTTGTAAACGAATCTAATCCAGCAGTATTCTTGTCAAACTTTTACAATTACGAAATTTTATTTACTGCTTTGTCTAGGCTCTAATGAAGGAAAATGTAGTTTTATCTCGATGGCAATCACAATACAAGGAAATATGCATCGTTTCCTGCCAGAAGACTTCCTCATCGAATGTGCGAGTTATATTCAAACATTAGTATGCTTCAGTGTCAATCGCTACACCAGCCACATCTAGAAATTTGAATGATATGAGGAGGAGGGTAATAATTACTTTTCATGAAGAGCTATATTCAAATGGTTTTATAACTAGAATTATGAATATAAACAAATAATTTTTTAATTTTTAATTTAATTTAATTGCAATGGAGCACAGGCTCCGGTGCCAATTTCCCTACACACCCATCTTCCCCCTATCTGCTCCCACCTACATTTGCTCTCTACAAATGTTATCTTTAAATTTTTTAAAGTTTTCGGTAAATTATTCATCATTTCTCTTGGTAACTCATTCCAATCCCTGACACCCTTACCTAAAAAAGAGAATCTTCCCACACCCTTGTGCCTGAAATCAAGTGCCAGCTTGTGGTCATGGTCATCTTTTCCCTTCCATGCACTACTACTTTTAATACCTATTGCAATATCTTTCCATGCCTCATTGCCAGTATATGGCCTGTACACTTCTATGACCCTCCTCATCCTCCTCCTGTTTTGCAATAAATCCCATTCCAGCTCCTTTATCATATCCGTCACTGATTGCATTCTGCGATAATATCTTGGTATTACTTTTGATAACAAGCTTAACTGGGCAGGACACATTGGACAGGTGGTAGGAAAAGGTTTCAAAGTTCTTCACTTGTTGGAGGGAGTGATGAGGGGATGTACGAGAGAAGTAAAGGAATTGGGTTACAAAACATTGGTCAGACCATTGCTCGAATATGGTAGTGTAGTATGGGACCCTCATTTTACGAAACAAATGCAGGAGTAGGAGAGGGAGC
Source organism: Vandiemenella viatica (assembly GCA_031002005.1). Taxonomy (NCBI): domain Eukaryota; kingdom Metazoa; phylum Arthropoda; class Insecta; order Orthoptera; family Morabidae; genus Vandiemenella; species Vandiemenella viatica. The sequence goes on along the minus strand of CM061914.1, from coordinate 50,161,537 downwards.
AAAAAAGGGCTGCTAGATTTGTTTCTGGAAATATAAACGTATGCCGTATATTTGGTTATCGAAAGGAATGTCATTTAATTGAACAGTCCTACACAAATACTCCACGCAAAACAACTTCTGGCCAGGATAGGCCTGGCAGCACCTTCCTTTTTTTTTATACATCATTACAGTTTAAAGATACATTAAGGATTGATGTTTGCAATAGAATATTCGTCTACGAGGCATCACAAATAATTCAGCGATGAGGTGAATTATTGTCATTTGTAAAGGTTGGGACTGCAGGATAGTCATCTGTTACCGACGTATTTTTGAAAATTGGGTGTCTGTTCCGTATAATACGATGTTAACTTCTATAAGGGTGTGAATTACGTCTTCCATATCATGTCGCAGCAGGACAAATATTTCGTCCACCTGATGGTTTCTCGAGGAGCGAAGGACGCAGGAAACTGATCATCCAATCATAAACGTTCCTCCATAGAATTGGCGCAGCAAACTCCCCATTCTGCCCTGTTAACAACGAAGAAATAGCAGACCTAAATCATATAATATTGACATGCACCCTTTACCGAATTCCACAAAATAATCTATATAATAGACTGACCAAAATAAAAATTCCACTGCCTACATCAATCATCTCCCTTATGAGAACTGAACAACAGGACGTGTATCAAGCTATAGCTCACTTCTTAAGGGACGCAGATATTACGATATAACCCAGGCAATATATCCAAAATAGAGTTATTATACCACCTCACTATCAGAATTATTACAGAATTGTATATTAATAACGTAACACAATCATCAATAGTTTATATCAACTCTGAACTATTGTTACTAATAAAAATTGCATAGAACTATCATGACAAAATAATATTGTATAGAGCTGATATGTCAAAATAATTTTGTAATACAAACATTGTATAGAACTATTATACCAAATAATATTGTAATACAAAAATTGTGATCTGGCTGTATGGTCGTCAGACCAAAAGCATTATAAATAAATTTAAAAAAAAAAAAAATCATAAACGTTGACATGAACCCAGTAGAAAGTGCATATGCTGAAATGGTCTACATTCTAAGAAAGACGGAATATATGTCGACGACTTTCTAAAATCAATCATTTACGCGTAATTTGCCATATGAATTATTGGAACTTATAACACTGTGTGTTCTTTTGCTTCTTCCCAACAGTGAGCCACACAGATGTTACACTATTCTGCCATCTCATTCCTGTATTTATCTTCTTATCCATTTCCAGTTTTACTTTACCTCCCCTCCCCCTCACAAAGCTTACTGGTCGGACTATAAATATTATTCCAGAAAAGAATATTTAACAATCAGTTGACGGATCACTCAAATTGCTAGATGTGGCTGGTGTAGCGATTGACACTGAAGCATACTAATGTTTGAATATAACTCGCACATTCGATGAGGAAGTCTTCTGGCAGGAAACGATGCATATTTCCTTGTATTGTTCTGCCATCGAGATAAAACTACATTTTCCTTCATTAGAGCCAGACAAAGCAGTAAATAAAATTTCGTAATTGTAAAAGTTTGACAAGAATACTGCTGGATTAGATTCGTTTACAAAATGATAACTGCAAAGAATTATCTCGTATCGATGTGTGAATAACTTTTAAATACTAGGCGCTGTGACGCGCTGCAGAAAAATTAAACAAGAATCATTTACTACCCCTAATCCTGCCTAAGAAAAGATAATATTTTTAAAAATATCCGAAATAAGTTTTCAGATATTGCTGTGATAATATATGCGTCAAATACCTGTCAATACAGAAATATATATATATATAACTTGTGTATATTTGAAATTTCTATTTTACAGTATTTTGGAATTAAAATTTCACGTCTGAAAACTGCACATCAGTTCTTCTTTTATATACATTAAACATTTTTAATAATTAGGTCAAAACGCCTCATTACTGTCGAGGTAAATAAATATAGGAGAGAACTGTGAACAAAGAACATGAAACAAGTTGATCAATGCCTTCCAGAGGAATCATCCTGGCATTAATCTGCAAAGGTTTTGAGAAAACATGTAAAAAACGAAATTTGATAGCCGACAGGAATTTGAACCGGCGCAATAATACTTCTCACTTTGGGAGCCACCATGGCATTTTCTACAAGCAAGAATGGTCTTGGAAAAAGACTGCTCTCAGTCTTGCAGTTAATGAGGTTGGCTAATTCCATATGCAGTGAAGCTTTTAAAATTCTTATGCCTGCATTCTGAAGGAAAAGGATGATTGCTTTTCAAACTGGAATACGCTGGATATGTAAAAGTAAAATGATGTTATCTTCGAAAAACTAATTGAAACGTTACATATGTGGTTATAAAAGGGTGTATTATGGTTGATTCCGGGTTTGTGAGAAACGATGTGATTAAGATCTGGCATCTTTAGTTGATCTAATATTTTTTCGTCTACTACTAGGCTGAAAAAATAGATATATTAAAATAATTCATGGCCGAGTCAGTCTATAATTATCGTTCCTATATATCTATATGTTACGGTCAAGTTAAAAAATCTGAGCGTAGTGGATGAGCGATAATGTTCTGGCCTGGCATTCGAGAGGATGCGGGTTCAAATCCGCTTCTGGCCATCCAGATTTGGATTTTCTACAGTTTTTCCAAATCACTGTAAGCGAACGTCGGTATAGTTCACCAAAAAGTCCCTATTCCCGTTTCCCATGACCTCAAAGTCGAGATGTCAAGCTGGAAACAAATTTAAAAAAGTTCAGAAAGTTCCTCGAGGATATACGGTTTCTTAACCTGTATAATTCTTTCGTCTGTTATCTGTGTGAGCCTCAGGTAGCAATAAAAGCAAGTTAGTTGAACGAGGATGAGGAAAATCTCATGCCTGAAATGTCTGATAATTTCCTTGTTCTGTGGGCCTACGGAATTGTCTTCCGTGTTGGCAAACCACGACCGCAGACACATTCACAAATTCCTTCGCAAGAGTCCCGACCAAGATACTTAAGCTGGCGCTAGCAGTGTAGGGGCTAGAACACTGTCATCGCATTGTAAAGGCCTCCTGCCATATCCCGTATATCCCTTCCAAACCATTATCTTTTCGGAATAGGAGCAATACACCCTCCACCACACACTTTTAGTGAATCGCGGAGTAATAATAATAAAGTAAGATCGTAATCTTTCACGGCGTTGTATATTAATAAATTTCTCTCGGGCTTCCAGCCGTGTTAAGATGTTACATTTTTGGGACGTTTCGAAGGCGTCCAACTCTGCCTTAATGATTGATATTTGGTTGAGAATGAAGGCAGAGTTGGACGCCTTCGAAACGTCCCACAAATGTAACATCTTAACACGGCTGGAAGCCCGAGAGAAATTTATTAATGAATAATAAAGGTCACTGATTCGAGTTCTTCTGCGCATATGGTTGCTTTTGAATGAGTGTAGTGTTCGTCTTGTGTTGACTTCACAATAGAGTTCCACATTACCTCAACAAAGGCTGACACAATAGTCAGCAGGTTAAATGGTCAAAGCACGGAAGGTCATAAAATATTTACATCAGCAGATGGAGACATGTCAATTTTCAATAACGTGCACACGTGCACTTCCAGTTTTTTTTTTCTTCATCTTTTAAATAGCTCCATTATCACGGAATATTGATTAATTAATTTTGTAATCAAATAGTGCAAGTAGAACATTACAAGACGCAATGAGGGTATGCTGAAGTTAAAATCCTCGAGAAGTAATTTTCAGAAATTTTTAATGACCTATACATATTAGTTCAATGTTATTTTTCAACATTTTCATCGGTCTTCTAATTATGATGAAGTAACTTTAATATGTTATATGAAGTTGTTTCTGTTACTTTCGGCAAATGACTGTCACTGTATTTGTAGGTGCTCGTAATTCGAAAATGGGCATATTTCGTGTACGGATGGTCATATTCACAAATTTTATTAGAGCTAATTCTACTGAACAAGTGTTCTTCACTTCCTCAGAGCCACTGGTAAATAAACACTTCCTCGAAACGTTTGTCGGATCGGTTACTTCCTCCTTGCGTCTGAACTGAGCCAGCAGGAAGATCTTCTTCTTACGAAATAACCACGCATAATGTTAAAGAGATTAAATCCTATACACTCAACTGAAATTAAATACCCCTCCCGTGTGCACTAAAGAGCTTCACTATAGTACGCCTACTTTCCAAATTTTTTATCCTAATACGTGTTTAGAACTCAGCCATGTTACTAGTTGGCACCAAACAAGGAATATTTTTCTGTGAGATGAGGTGGACCAGCGAGATATTTTTGAAGGAGGTCAATTGCCTTTTGGTTCAATAAAAATGTCTTTAAATTTTTAATGGCATTCCTCCCGATAGCCATTCATCCAGCTAAACCGTTTTGTGTGTTTATCCTGTGTACTGATGTATTTCCAAATGCTTTTTGCTCATACAATTGAAAGACGATACAAGACATACCACAATACCTACTTTAACACCCATGCCTCTGACCGGAATCGCACCAGTGACCGAGAGTCCCTGTAACGCCCAAGCCATCCCATCCGGAAGGACAGGGGTTGAAATCTTCGTGTATCCATCCGTATTTCGGTATTGCATGATTAATCGAAATCACTCCGTGAGTGTTGGGATGATTCTCTGGTATGGCCAAGGCTGAATTCCTTCCCGAAACATGCCCCAAGTCCTTTTCTCTCTATAATGATTTCCACGTCGACCAGCCCTAAAACAACACCGAACTAGAGACTCTCCACATGTGGAAATAGCACTCTAGTCCCTTCGCTACCATGTTCGGCCGTTGAATAAGATAAATCCAACAAGGAAAAGGTCTAAAACACACCACAGAGATGTAATTATTTTTATTTGAGCAATTATGTTTTGCTTCTAGCTTTACATCTAATCGAGGTCATTAGAGGCAGGAAAGGACTGGGGACAAGTAATGGGGAGGAATTCGTCCATGGCCTTTTGAAGGAACAATCCCGGCATTCGCCTGGAGTGATTTGGGGAAACCATCTAAAACGTTTACCTGGATGGCTAGATGGGTATTCGAACGCACGACCTCCGAAAGCCGGATACCACATACCCACCACGTTATTTTTTTTTTTTTTTTTTTTTGTCTTCGTCATATCTTCGGCGGCAATGTGATATGAATCCTGATAGTATTGGAAACTAGGATCGGGTAAGAATTTCAGCCACCGCTTTTTGAAGGAACTTTTCTGGAGTTCAGCTGGAGAGATTTACGAAAATCATGGAATACTGAAACTGGATCCCCGACGGGGTTTGATTTCGCGTTCTCCCGAATGCCAGGCAACAGTTTTACCTATAACCCATCGGGCTTGGACGGCAGGAAATAAAGCTTGACAGAAAATTTTATAGAAGTATCAGTGTTAGTTAGAAACAAAGAGAGAGATGATAGTTTTACTACTTCCATCTTCCAGATTTAAAATGTGGAACTGCTAATTCACATTGCAGACGGATTTTTTTATTTATTTACTATTCTTAATGATTATTATTACTACTAAAACTGTTGCTACTGCGTTCAAGTTTAGCTTACCTTCTAAATATGGTATGATGAAAACAAAATTAAGGTGTTAATATTCCGCACCATTTAATTTTTTATTTATATTTCGTGACTTAGTTTACCATTAGAGTTCTTTCGTGAATGCTCTTTCTACTTACCCTTAACCTTTGTGTGTATTTGTCACACGCACAGTTCTATAACGCTGCAGCGTTGAAAGTGTAACCAAGTCATTCAAACTCTCTTATTGGTTTTCCGTTCGTAATTTAGCGATTCTTTTCTGTATTCGCCATATAATTGCGTTTGCTAGCGAATTGTTAACTGTTTATTCGAGGAAAAAAAATACGCAACGGTTATCAAAATTACGAAAAAAGTGTTACCATCTCTCTATAATTAATCAATTTGGTTATTTAAATAATTATTATGACTAAAATGGTGATATTAGTTATTATTTTTACTGCAGAACTCCGAACTTTCCCTCTGAGCGTCTGCGAGTTTCTTGCTGCGCGGGCTCATTTTTTTAGTCTTGGGTAAAGTGCTGGGTATGAGAGGTCTATTTTATCATGAATTTAGTGTACCACCTACCAGTTATGCTGTCCCATGCGGTATTCGTGTCTAGAACGAAGCATAATCGAAAGGCGAGGGGTCTCTCGAATTCTGTCCCCGACTGTACATGTCATAACCAGAACAAGTAACATGAAATGGCACCTGCATATAACTTCTGCCGGGCTAATTCTGGGCTGCGATTAATAGGACGAATTTTGAAGACTTGTAATGCTCATGGAAAGGAGACAGCGTACAATACCCTCGTGCGTCGATATTTGGACTATCGTTATGCCGTTTTGGATCCGTATCACAAGGGATTGATTCACAGCACAGAGAAGGTATGGAGAACAGCCGCTCGATTTGTGACTGCTTGTTACGAAAGCGTCATATAAACGATACAAAGATTCAACTGGGATTATCTGAAAGACAGACGACGTAGGTTTAGATTGAATTTAATGGTAAACATGGGAACAACACGTTTCATTGGCGACTGCGACGAAATATTTCTCCCACGAAGATATTTTGGCTGCAGTAACTATTTTTTTTTTATTTAATTTTAATTGCAATGGAGCACACGCTCCGGTGGCAATTTCCCTACACACCCAACTTCCCCCTATCCTGCACCCACCTACATTTGCCCTCTACAAATTTTAACTTGTAAGTCTTTTAACGTTTTCGGTAAGTTATTCATCATTTCCTTTGGTAACTCATTCCAATCCCTGACAGCCTTACCTAAAAAAGAAAATCTTCCCACACCCTTGTGCCTGAAATCGAGTTCCAGCTTGTGGTCATAGTCATCTTTTCTCTTCAATGAACTACTTTTCATACCTACTGCATTATCTTTTCATGCCTCATCGCCAGTATACTCCCTGTACACTCCCATGACCTTCCTCATCCTCCACCTGTCTTGCAATGAATCCCATTCTAGCTCCTTTATCATATCTGTCACTGATTGCATTCTGCGATAATTTCAGAAACAAATCTAGCAGCCCTTTTTTGCACTCTCTCTAATGCCTGTATTTGACAGGCAAAATGTGGGTTCCATACTACACTACCATATTCGAGCAATGGTACAGATGCTTATATGAATTCTTTCTTTTCTCGTATTATTTAGAGGCACAGAATTATTTCCGGTGCACCCATAATTTTTGTAAATGGCATGGTATAAATCTAAATCTAATTACACTTGGTTTGGTCATTCCTATTGCCAGATCAACCGTTCATTAGCATAACCCATCGAGGTTTTATATTCTGCTCGAAATATTTCCATCGCCTTCTCCTTTACTAGATAAATCCAAGACAGTAGGATTCAATGTGTTTACGTTTTTGAATAAGTGTTTTATAATTATTATGGAAACCTATAAAATCAAATGTGAAGCGTATATGTTGCGATGTATCACTCAGCTGTGCAGGCTGCCGAACGCTTGTGCAGGTTGAGGAATCAATTTCGAATTTTTCGCGTTCCCGGCGAGCTACAGTTTGGCCGAAATACCGACACGGATTAAAAAAAATTGAGGCCGGTGGGGGGAAGCCTCCCGGATTCAGCCAACACGGGACGGGCAGATCCAATCTGAGCGCGGACAGTAGCTGCATTCCGAAACGATAAAACATTCCCTGTACAGAACAATACAGAACAAACCGGACGATCCCAGTACGTATCCAGTGTTAGGGAATTTTCTGTACAGTTCAATTGCAATTCGTGCACTCCCACTGCTACCGTTGTTATTTCTAATGTCTCGAAGACTGATAAATTTGTTGAAGTCCTAATAATATATTAAACCATGTTTAAAAAGTTCCAAACACCGTGAAATATAGTTCGCTTTCTATTATGAGTATACGTGATAATTTCACTATTGAAACCTTTGTGGTAATCTAAATCATCAGAACCGAGCGTGGTGGGTGAACGGTTAACGTTCTAGCCTCGCATTCGGGAGGACGCGGGTTCGAATCCTCGTCCGGGCATCCAGATTTGGGTTTTCCAAGGTTTCCCCAAATCACTCCAGGCGAATTCCGGAATGCTTCCTTCAAAAAGGCCATGGCCGAATTCCTTCCCGTTACTTGTTCCCAGTCCCATCCCGCCTCTATTGATCTTAACAATAAGCAAATAAATAAATAAATCATCAGTGACTTTTCGGTTCAAGAATAATGTTACAGCTTCCTATTAATTTCAATCTTATGATTTAAGTACACACTTTGACAATAAATTTGGCCACCGCTGAAAAATTCTATCACTCTTATTTTGGACAATCTGACATCAATGTCATCCCAGGAAACAGTAATGCAATACTGGCAATCCAGTGTTGCGTTACTGTTTCTTAGGATGACATTGATGTCAGATTGTGCAAAATAAGGGTAATAGAATTTTTCATTGGCGGCCAAATTTATTGTCAAAGTGTGTACATTGGTGTTGGAGAGAAGATAAATGTTAATTAATTGTAAATTTGAATATTTTTCGTATGAATGAATTTGACGGATGTAAACCGTTTGGATGAACTATAACATGATCAAAACTAGTATAATGTTTGAAATGTTAGTTAAAATACTGTTATGATTATTAGTAATTTTGTATAGGTTCTGATTGTTTTTTTTGTTTGTTACTATTTCTATTGTTTGGAGCGATTGTTAGAGAACCGGAAGCGTCGAATGGCGCTTGCGGTGTTTTCTCGATATTCTGTACGGCTAATTTAAGTTCCCGACGTATGGAACTGCCTACGTCACTTCAAATGTTGCTAACATATGGTCGGTATTATTCGTAATGCGCTTCAGAATCTTTAGAAGATGTTAATGTCTGATCTATGTATGTGTTTATGAAGATTTCGGCATAATAACAAATTTAAATAAAATGTCTATGATTTTGTTATTTCAGCACAGTTCTTATTATTCAGGAGTTATGGGAATTATCATACTTTGGTGACAGTTATAAATGACATGGTGACCTGACTAAAAACATCTTTAAATCTAAGAACTTCCAGAGATATTAAAGGTATCTGAATGAATGTTTTTTTTTTTATTTATTAAAACCACTTATTTTATCAATTTTGGATAAAATCAATATTTTTTCCTAAAATTGAAAAGAATATGTTGGCTGCATGTGAAAGTTGTAGTAAATTCTGTGACTGAAAAATTAAATACTTTACGATATAAAGATCCCTCGTCATCGTTTTATGATATTTTAAGAATGGTTAATTATTGTGTTAGCGAGAGTTATGGAAACACTTGTTTACTGGCGAAATCGTTTGATTTACCTTAATATTGATAATAGCGTGTAAATTAATACCACAAGATCTCCCAATCCACGAGGTCCTAATTGATCTATCCCCCTCTCGTCTTAAATCCAGAAATCCAATATGGCATTATGTATTTGACTTCGATTTCAAGCAAAAATGGCGACAAAGCTGAAACTCTTCATTTGTGAAACATTCAGATATTGAAGATCCTACAGCTGGACGTATGGGATTCCACCTGAAGAGAAACCAGTGGGTCAGCCTAAATCGCTTAAGAACAGGCCACGCTAAATGTAAGGTCATGCTCTATTAAGTGGGGTCTTCAGGATTCTCTTGTCTGTGACTGCGGAGCTCCTTCCCAAAGTGTAGATCATATCATCAAAGAATGCCCACAAAGGAAGTTCGATGGTTCATTTGAAGATGTTTTTAGTGCTATAACTTCCTTTACAGAAAGGCTGCAACAACTGGACATCAGTTTGTTAATTCCACCAACGTTCTTGTCGTTGAATATATGTTGTAGATATTTATTTGTATTACATAGTTGCTTAGCCACACGATAAAGAAATAAATACCAAAATTAGTAATTAAGTATCGACTTGTCTTAATTACATGATTTCATTAAACTGGGATTGAAAACTTGAAAATTGCATTTAAATGTTAACTAAACGAATTTTTGGACAAGGTATATATCCATTTAGGAACGTTTTGAATAAGCTGAAAAAAATTTCATGGAATTTTAATTTTATATGTATAAAGTAAGGGTTTAAAATTTTATGTATCAATAAAATATTTTGTTGCTTTTCTTCCTAAATGAAAAGAATTACATTTACAATATTGATGCTTTCTCGATTTTTTCAATGTTTTACCGTATCTTTAGAATAATTTCTATAATTTTCTATATACATAATTGTTCAGCAAGCGAAGGTATTAGTTGGACCATCAATCCTAATATATATGGACTTTGGGCCAATTAGAGAGATCTTATATAGAAATCTCCTTCTGACAGCCTTCACAGATGGAGTTTAAGCCACGTTATAAAGATTCTGTACTAGAAAGTTAATGAACACATCAATCAGTTGCGCATCTGAGTTGACTGCTTCTGTTAGAGCTGAGTGTAAAAAACGGGTTTAAGGTATTGTGTCAGTTAGTCAATAACCTGTAGCTCTATCTTAACTGTCGTTTAATATTGTGGGGAAAAAGTAAGTACAAGCAATAAAATGCAGTGTGTTAGTAAAATTATAAACAGTAAATCCGAAAATTATGCATCATATGTAACCAAAAGCATTAGGGTCCAGAAAGTCTGCAGAATACGTAAATGTAGCTCTTAGTAGAACTAGAGTAGAAAGATATACAAATGCTGTACGGATAATTTAATTTAGTAATCAAGTACAAAAATATTTCCTTAAAGTTCTACCCAACTTAACTATAGCACAGATCCTCTGTAATATGAAACCTCAATGGAGCATCTATACCTATAAAATGCAAGTCTTGGTCAGGATGTTCTGTCACGCGCCTCTGCTTATAACGACCAGAGATGTTGTAGGTTATAGCCGTTATTTAATAACTGTTCTATTTAGCTACGCGTCCACGAGTTATTTCGCAAAAATCGACAAATTAATTATTAGTTGCTTTTTATTAATTAATATTCGTTCGATGTAAATTTTTCTTATACTCTCTGTACAGCGGTATCTTTGTTGCAGTAAGCTATATTACAGCATTTTCAAGATTATGAGCGTTATTTGATGAAAATTGTACTTTGCGATGAACCTAATTGCTAAAATACTGCGTTCAACGTCATTTTTGTCGTGCTTACAAGATGTACACATTCGATTTAGGTATCTTTGGTCACTTTATAATATACTCCAAGAAATGATTTGCCGAAAAACTGAAACAAAAGTATGTACTGCGATGAAATTAATATATTGAATATCAGTTGCTTTTGTTCCTGATGTCACTATATCAGACACAAGTAAATATTCCCAGTGGCTCAAATTTAGATCGCAATACAGTGAATGTATTCGTTCACGGGTAATACAAACTATGAATTATGAACAACAATATTAGGAGAACTTGTGGTTATATAGAAATGTAAATAGGACCAAAATGAGAACTGACACAATTTTTGACAGAATAATTTATATTGAATTTAGTTTAATTAAATTTAAGCTGCTTTCACAAGCTCTGACTTACTTATATCATTATTTTACGGATGGAAGTAGTTCCGTATTCATCGTGCTATAGCATAAGGTTTTGGGATACCTAATTTATTTTTAATTTAATTGTTTCACTAATTCCGATATCATTAATTCAGTGGAAGCTCCATTTGTATCGCTGTGTAAACTACAACCTAAATAAGGTTATAAGCATTACATAACAACAATTCTATTATTTAGGCAATCACAAATAAATGAATTGCCAGAACATTCCTTTTACCCGTCATTTTTGACGCGTTGGAGGCTAGTTTTCATAATAATTTGTCATTGGCTTCGTTTGCCTACAACATTACTTCGGAACCCACCTTCAAACGATTGCCACCGACCATGTTTTTGGAATAGAGAATATAAAAACTTTGTGTTTCAAAAGCGTGGGAGATGGTTGGAAGGTAATATTTTAAGAGGCAGTAAGCGTAACAAATCCAGACAAGGAATGTTTTTAACCTAAAGTAATTTTGTAATTGACAGGAACTAGCCGCGTACCTTCTAAGAATTTTAAAATTGTTTAAAGAATTATACGGCAATAACCTTTACGACAATTAGACACATAAAATTTGGAGATTACTTAAACTCACCTCTGCGGTGTTATCATAGTAAAATTAATTTTTTAAATAAATATTATACTAATGAACATCTTTGTGTAATTGATATATTTTGACTAAATAAGTCACAGTCACGGTTAAGTTTTGAATCATGTATGACTATTCGGTTGTTATCACTCTAGATTTTTGCTTTACAGATTCTTCGTCTCAGCTATACAACTATTTTTAAAATCTAAGAGTACGCGTGTAAAATTGCCTTTCCGTCCCTGTATCTCTACAACTTAAATGTTTTGCCTACGGCCGTTGCCTTCTGCCCGTTTTCATTTATTGACGTTTCGGTGAACCATTCTCCGCGTTGTCAGCAATTATACATCAGTCGCTTCCCCCTTGCGGACACGCGCGACATTGATTTTTCGTTTGATTTTATTCACCAGCTGAATGAGTTAATGATGAAACATCAAAGGCCGTGTTGACTGCATGTATCACTGACCGTCCCGATGGGAAAATTGGCGGTTGCAGCAATGTGACGGACCAGCCTTTATTTGCATTCAGAACAGCGGGTGAAACAGTTCGCTTCACCCCGTGTCCATTCGAGTGTACCAACATTACTGCTGATTTTTGAGCACTAATGAAACAGAAGTGGTTGCTTACGCTATCGGTGAGAAAATAGCTCTGATTGGCTGAAGGTCTTCAGGGAAAGGCATCTGATACTTCCACCATACCCCAGATGTGGTTATATATCAAGATATTTTATGAGGTATTAAGTCCAAACAGAATTTTAGTGGAACTTCACGAGAAAATAATCAAAGAAATGTTGAGGTAAGTTTAAATGGTACTCTAATGAAATTTATGTTAAGGATTGAGATTAGATAATAAGCAGGATCCAGGTGAGCGAATTTTTAAGGACCCTCACTGGTCCAATTGCAATTTCGAAGGTCGAATGATGCTATGTTAAGCATTACCAGTCTACCCAATAGAGCCAAACTGCATTGGGATGCCGATCTCATTCTAGATACTCGCTCTGTATCGGAATAGATTGTTTATTTATTTATTTATTTATTTTTATTTATTTGTTGCCCCATACACAACATAGCCCTGCACCTAGAATCTGATCTGATTTCCTTAATCCCTCCCTCGTTGATTGTGTTCTCATAACATTCTGTTGAGAAGGGAGTTTCTTCCGAACAATAGCAAGGTATTGCAATTCCCTCATTCTCCTGGCAACTGTAATTATCATTACGCACCCCCTTATCGAAGGTCACATTAGAAGTTACCACAAATCATTCGATTGCTATATGTTGCAGCTATCAATACTTGTAACCAAAGGTTAGCCTTGTAATACGTTTGAACCATTCGGATTTCATTGACATATGACACATGGACGTGGGAATCTGCATGTCTCTGTACCCATCCATGAATTACTACAGTTTTATTTCTTCTTCTATACGGATTATATTAAAAAGATATTTAGTTTCCGGCAGCAGAGGGATTAGCTAAACACTTATATTCTATAACGAATAAAAGTTTAATAAATCAGTTTTCCCTACTATCAACGATTGAAAGAACGATAGTAGGAAAAAATACAATTGTTTTATGTACACAGAGAGTTTATCGGCACATTATTATTAACTCAATTGTAAATAACTCCATGACTGGACATATTATATCATAGGCTGTAAGAAAAAATTATTAAACAAATATATTCGGAATTTTCCTACAACGGTAACATCGTTTAAAACATATTCTACCAAGTGTAATAAATATATATTAAAATTCTACGACTCAATTAATGGGAAAAATAACGTACGTTAAGTAAGTGAATATTTTTCATTTCACGTTTCACACCATTTGAACAAGAGGTTCGAATTATGTATACACTAGAATTTTTGGTAAAGCTTTTAAGTGCCTTGGTTGGGAGACAAGTGAAGACGACTGCTGAGATATTTATCTCTGGACCATTCAGCGAGTAGCTGCTATCTATCAACCCCCCACTCACTCCTTCTTATTTTTCTCCCGTGACGGACGAGCTCCCTACATTTTAATGGCCTCTCGTACACTCACGTCACTCCTCCACTAGCAATACGAAATTCAGACGTTAGAATGACGCCCTCACGATTTACGTACGCGGGAACCCGTTAAAGCGAGCCCACTCGCCAGCAGATGGCAGACGAATCGCCAGGACAAAGAGCTTCGCAAGAAAAATACACTCGCTCGCGAAGCAGTAACAGCGCGCGCGAGGCGTTGCTTTATTGTTTTTAACCGTCGTTGGGTGTTGGGCACAGATCTATCCGTTTAGTTTCGACCCGTTTAGTCAGTTCGTGGGGAGGAGGGGAGTTTCGTTCACTGCTGTGTGGTGTGGAATGCTTGGGACTGTGTATCGTCGTTGATTAACAGTCGCTTAATGGGCAAGCGCTAGTCTTCTCCCGCTGACAGGGCCCTCCATTCCGCGCAGGATCGCAGCCGTTGCTTGTCCGCTACCCAACACAACCCACGAAAAGAAATGCGCAGCGCAGTCTCCTCTTTCCAGTTTTCTCTCTCTCTTTTTACGGTGCTCGTTTCGGATGCGCTGCAAAGGCGCATCTGCGACTCAGCAGTCCTTCAAGGTCGCCATTAATATTTAATTGCCGATTCTCCTTTTTGTTTTGTTTGCTCCGCAGTTTTGTACCACAAGAATCAGTCCGTTCGTTAACGTTCGCCCTTCGTAGTAACAAATTACATTCAGCCTGCAGTGCAACGATACCAGAATACCAACAACATCGTTGGTAGATATTTTCATCATTAACCTAATTCCTAAAGTTTCAAACGAATTATCGATTAGTCTCATTTCTGTGCTCTCCGTCTTCTCCAGAATGGTATTAGAAATTCAACTCTTAATTTAATTTTTTGTTTTACTTAGAGGTGGATGGGATTGGGTACAAGGAACGGGAATGAATTCGACTATAGCCTTTTGAAGGAAGCATCCAGGCATTCGCATGGAGTAATTTGGGTAAACAATAGAAAACCCAAATCTGGATGCCCGGACGGAGATTCGAAACGTCGTCCTCCTGAATGCGAGGCCAGAGCATTAACCACTCATCCACCACGCTCGGTAATCTAATTTAATCGATACTTCAGTCTCTAATCGACTATCGAAATTCACAGCCTAAATAGACAGTAGCAATATATGTAAGACTTTAATTTAATAAGAGAAGAGGAATTAGTAGTTATATGCTTCAACAAAACGAGAAATGGTGGCTTATTGCATAACATACAACATAAAGTAATCTTGAATTATCATACACAGAAATAATCATGAATTGCTCGTTGAAGATTTATAAATGTAAATACTTTGGCATAAAATTTAACTACAAACTAAAATGGGCAGGACACATTAGACGGGTAGTAGGAAAAAGTTTCAAAATCCTGCACTTGTTGGAGAGAGTGATTAGAGGAAATACAAGGAAACTAGGGGAAGTTGCTTACAAAACATTGGTCAGGCCACTGAATATGGTAGTGTGGTATGGAACCGAAATTTTTGGTATCAAATACAAAAGTTGGATATGGTGCAAAGAAAGGGTGCTAGATTTTCTCTGGAAATTACATAATCAGCTACTGATTGGTAAACGAGCTGAAATGGGATTCGTTGGAAGACGGGAGGAGCGTAAAGAGGGCATTGGAGTGTACAAGGGATACGTTGCTGAAGGGACGTGGAAAGATATTGGTGGAAGAATTAGGAGAGCTGCATGGAAAGGAAAAGGTGACTATGACCACAAACTGGCACTCGATTTCAGGCACAAGGGTGTGGTAAGACTTTTTTTCGTAGGTAAGGGGTTCAGAGACTGGAATAAATCACCAAGAGAAATAATGAATAATTTACCAAAATCACTGAAAAAACTTAAGGGGGCATCAATAAATTACGTGAGGTGTTTTTCCGTATTTCCGGAGTCCTCCCCCTTTCTGGTAAGACTTCATGTGATCTGGTCCGACCCCCCCCCCTCTGGTGAGATATGGTCTGTGAGGAACCCCCACCCCCCTATAAATCGCCCTCGCAACTATTTGTGACCTTTTTTTTAGGTCTCACGCTTACAAACCCTGTTACACCCCCACTTTTCGACGAAATCCAATCCCCCCTTTTTTTTTTTTTTTTTTTTTTTTTTTTTTTTTTTTTTTTTTTTTTTTTTTTTTTTTTTTTTTGCTCTACGATCCAACCAAAATTTCCATTGAACCCCCTCGTCCCCCTTGGTGAGATATCGCCGAACTCCCCCCCCCCTATTTCACCTCAAGTAATTTATGGTCGCCCCCTAAACTTAAAATTAGAAGTGGACAGAAGTATGTGGCGAAAGGTAACGGTAAAAATGGGTGTACATAAGAACCCAGTTTTTCTCGGCGTTGAGAGTATAAAAAATTGTTCTCTGGTGACTAGCCGAGTTAAATCAGTATTATAATTACACATACAATAACACAATATTTCGCCGATCTCATTTCCTTCCGCCATCTTTTTTCAGCTGGAATTCTCACCCTTCTTTATCATATTGTTTGGAAAGTACTTCATTCTTTATATTTGTCGCAACCAATTATTTGTAAGCTATATTTTATCAGAATTTGCTTGCCTTGTTATCTAATATCACCACAATAAGCTAGAAGCTAATAATCAATTCCTCAAATTCACAGAAGCTTTCAGCATTAACACAATGCTTCCTCTAGAAGCACGAAGTTAATATCAATGTGGTGTCAACAATGACAAAGAATCCGTATAAGTTTCATCAGTGTGCATTTACCACATTGTTAAAGCATGATCATTTTTTTTTTTTTTTTTTTTTTTTTTTTAACCAGCAGATGAACCAGTTACACCTGCTCTCTGTCATATGGCTACAATTTCCGTACTTTCCGAGAGGACGATTGAGGAGATGGATACGACAAGTGGAAAAGGCCTGTCTGGATTCACTCACCCCTGCCTCCGTTCGCCATGTTCATCCTGCTGTAACTTGTGTCGACCTGGCAAAAATTATTTCCAATTTCCTACCCGCGGGCGCGCTGCCTCCGCCCGCAGCTGACGTCAGCTGCCGGTGCGGATGAGCGGCTGGCTGCCGACGTCGCAGGCGCCCAGCCGCGCGGGAGCGGAATCTCGTGCGCATGGTTGTACAGGGAAGGTATCCGCTCGCACATATCAGAGGAATGAAATCGGATTTCTTCGCACATTTATAACCACTTTCCTTTCAACACCAATACACCCTGACTTTCCTGGTAATCTGAGTTTACATCGACTGGCGGGTGTGGATTTTTTTAGGTTACTGCCTTTTTAAATATTTTACTCTAAAACAAATACGAATCTCAAAAATTTTAGTCACGTTGATTTTGTAAATAGCTTTATCGGAAAGCCAATTTGCTTATACATGGAAGAATAGCTATGCTACGATGGTAATCGCCATTTAGTATGCAATATCTAAAACGCACCAGAGTTTTTATGAAATAATTAGTATTTGTACACTATACAGTTAATGTTTTGGTCCTCAATCACTGAAATATTTTTTTTTAGTTTCAGCCACAGAAAAATCGTAAAAATCGCTGTACAAGCAATAACCTCTAGATACATCTTGCGCCCTTTAGACATGTTTATATCATTCAAATACATTGGATGAGGTTGTTGTGTGTGATTTAGAAGTCTGGTTGGTTACAGATTTATTTTAATATAAAACTAACTGTACATAGTTACATAAATACATAAATGATGGTCATTTAATGATAGTTTTTTTTTACTATAGCTTTATAATTTATGAAGCAAGTAATTGTTAGAAGGATTAAAAAAAACAACTAAATGACGGGACCAAGAATCTGACTTACACATTTTCAAACACCACTGTCGAACTTTGCAGCGCTCGTAACAGATTGTGATAGTAAACGATCCTATGTTTGCGGATTCTACGATAAACGTGGCGCCACAATTTTATGATGGATTCTAATGTAGCTAGATGAAAAAAATAAAAAGCTAGGAATAAATATTTTTTGTATCTCGCTTAGTTCTCGAGATATCGTATCTCAAAAGTGACGTGATTATGTTGAAATGTCGTCTGGACCAAAAACAAAATCGCCAAAACCACAAAGAACTACGTGCTGGAAATGCACAATGGATGCTACGTTTTCTTCCTAGTGGTTGTGGTTTGGTTTAAACGCGGATTGGACCAGATGAAAAACTTTTCCAAAGCCATAATTACTCATTTTTGAGAGTCTATATCTTGAGAACTAAGGGAAGTCCGAAAAAATTATTTTTCACTTTCGATTTGTATTGTCGAGTTACACAAGAATCCATCATCAAATTGCGGTATCATGGTTATGACTGATCTCTGCCCTATGTTTTTGTAGATGTCAGATAACTCCCGCAGCTGTCAATAGTAGATAGATCAGCTGAGGAATTACACTTTGGTGATGCGCCACGGGCACATGAATCTGGAAGATCATGAAATCTTTATTAGTCTAGCAGGCCCTACGCAGACCCCCCATCAGAGTCAATTCAAGCTGCAGAGAGCGGTGACAGTATCTGAGTTAATGTTACAGCAGTGGTGGTTAACACCTCGCCGCTACCCTCGGCAGCTGTCTGCCCGTGGTGCTAGGTTCGGTGCGGTAATCGGACGCCCCCCTCTCCCAGTGGAAACTTTAGAAAGGCGGCTGTGATGACGCCACGGGGGCCAGGAGGCAGGAGGTCCAATATTTGCAGAGCGGCTGACTGTGGGCGTGCGATTAGCTAATGGACTCAGCCTGGAGTTCTCACGGCGGTGATTCAGAGGCCATACCGGCGTGGGGACAGGCGGAAAGGATACCCGCCACGTGGTGGACTAGGCGAGGGTGCTCAATACCAGGGCCACTTGCAGTGGTCGGTCTCGACAGGTAGAGGACCATGCCAACTCTGGACACTTGGCGGACCCGCATCCAACTGGATGTCGGTCTGTCTTAAGCCACAGCATTGCTTTCCAGGGGATTCTACGATATCCGAGCCACTGAGATTTTACGGATTTGATGGTTGACTCTTATAGATCTCGACTAAACAAATCGAAAATGAAGAATGAATTTTGTTGGTATCTCTCTTAGTTTCCGAGATATCACATCTTACATAAAGGGAAATATACACTTGACTACTATCTATTATCTAAGAAATATGTATTCTTAACTGTTTGAAATTAACGCAGATATATACTAGAGATCATTGTTCAATAAAAAAAAATATATTTCCTGTATGTCTTCAGTGAACAAACCCAGAAACGACACAAAAAAAAACATTCACCAATAAGTTACACTCTGTGCTTCCATTTTGTACCATAGACATCGCTTTACAATAAGCTTCCAACGATGTTGTACCACAAATTATTAATTTTACAAATCTGGCATGGCTGCAAACCTGTTAGGACGAAAATAATTAATATAGTAGTTTTTTTATTTAAGTAGGTATATATAGATTAGATTTCACTTAGCAATCACTGCAATTAATTTCATTAATTACATTGCAATGGAGCACACGCTCCGGTGGCAATTTCCCGAAACACCCATCTTCCCCTTTTCCTGCACCCACCTACATTTGCCCTCTACAAATTTTAACTTTAAATTCTTTCAAGGTTTTTGGTAAATTATTCATCAATTTCCCTTGGTAACTTATGCCAATCCCTGACACCCTTACCTAAAAAAGAGAATCATCCCACACCCTAACATGCAAAATAAAAAACTTTGTTGTATTTACTATTACTCAAGGAAGTATATCATGAACATCCACCTCCTAGTTCTTACATACAAAATGGAATAGTAGCAAAAAGTCGCCTTAAGCGCTAGCAAATTCTTCCTGAACAACTTCCGCGTTGTATTCACGTCTGTGAGGCCCGTGCGTAAAGCAGCCGCGGTTAGGTTGGAATGCGGGCTGAACCAGTAGGAAAATGTCTGTTCATATCTGTGAAGTTCGTGTGTAAGGCGTTTTCGGTTAGGTTGGAATGCGACCTGGACCAGAACGAAAATGTCCTGTTGGAATGCGACCTGGACCAGTAGGCAAATTGTCGTCTATTCATATCTGTGAGGTCCGTGCGTAAGGCGGTTTCGGTTAGGTTGGAATGCGACTTGGACCAGAACGAAAATGTCTGTTTGGAATGCGGCCTGAACCAGTAGGAAAATGTCGTCTATTCATATCTGTGAAGTTCGTGTGTAAGGCGGTTTCGGTTAGGTTGGAATGCGACCTGGACAGAACAAAACTGTCAGGTTGGAATGCGGCCTGAACCAGTAGGAAAGTGTCGTCTATTCATATCTGCGAGGTCCGTGCGTAAGGCGGTTTCGGTTAGGTTGGAATGCGACCTGGACCAGAACGAAAATGTCTGGTTGGAATGCGACCTGGACCAGTAGGTAAATGTCTTCTATTTATATCTGTGAAGTTCGTGCGTAAGTCGGTTTCGGTCTATTCATATCTGTGAGGTCCGTGAGTAAGACGGTTGAGGTTAGGTTGAAATCCAATGAACTTGTTTAATGAGGTGTATACATTAAAATTGTCCTAATAGTGGCTGTCATAGTGGGTGTTTTCCACACATTTCGGAAGAAGCATGACCACGAACAAATCCTAAGAATTTTACTATATTGACCAGCATATTGTTATGGTAACTGTTGATTGTTGAAGTAGTTACTTCTAGATGGTCAAGCTATAAATTTGTATTTATAATTAAACGTCTTAAAGTTGCTAAATGCGAGAATAATTATGATAAAAATACATCAAACTAAATTCTCCAAAAAAGTCGAAAAATTCATTCAATTCCAATAGGTTGGCAGACATGCGCAATTAATTACATTATTAACATCGTATGTGGTATAGCAATCTCTGGTACAATATGGCAGCGCTGAGCGTAACTTATTACTGAAAGTTTTTGTGTCATTTCTGGATTTGCACAATGAATACATACACGAAATCCTTTTTTTTATGGAACAATGATATCTAGTATATATCTGCGTTAATTTCAAACAGGTAACAATACATATTTCTTAGGTAATAGGTAGTAGAGAAGTGTATATTTCCCTTTCATTAAGATGTGATATCTCGGTAACTAAGCGAGATACCAAAAAATTTATTCATTTTCGATTTGTCTCACCGAGATCTATAAGGATCAATCATCAAATCCGTAAAATTTCAGTGGCTCAGATATCGTAGTATTGCCGCTTTCCATTCTACATTAAGAACCAAGAGCGGTTGGTAAACAATAACTCTCTGGCCTAGTTTAACAGCCCTTAAACCTAGACTTTAAATGGAATTGTATTTTATAAAGCATTTGTAGCAAGCTGGGGATTGAGTGAATATGATTTTGTACGTTTGTCTTGCAATTTACTGTAAATCGGTGTTAATGAACTTTGTTTTATGAAGAGAAATTATAATCGAGCGTAGTGGTGTAACGGTTAGCGTTTTCGCCTCGCATTCGGGAGGACGCCAGTTCGAATCCCCGTCCGGGCATCCAGATTTGGGTTTTCCATGGTTTCCCAAATCACTCCAGGCAAATGCCGGGATACTTCCTTCAAGAGGCCATGCCCAAATTCCTTCCCATTCCTTGCCCCCCATCCTTTCCCGTCTCTAAGAGACCTCGCTGTTAAGAGACGTTAAGCAATTAAAAAAAATGTAAATACTATTTAATATGTTTAAGGACAGAACTATGCAAGAAAATTTCTTAACTGTTTGTAACTCCAAGCATTAAGGTAACCTGCGATGTTTAAAGGACGATTTACTACAGTTTAAAATGATTTAAGTGGATAATTTTGTGTTCAAATATCATTCATTTTCATTTCTGAGCAGAAAACAGAAAGTTAGGGTAGGAAATGCGGTATCAAAGGAAGTGGAAGTAAAAATGGGAGTGCCGCAGGGTAACGTATTGGGACCATTGCTATTCGTTATTCTAATGAATAATTGTGTTGATTATTTACTATCTGAAATTAGATTGTTTGCAGATGACATAATGCTGTATAAAAGAATAAAAACGATAAAGGATTGTAAACAGTTGCAGGGTGATCTGCACAGGATATCTAGTTGGGTTGGTAAACATGGGATGAAGATAAATGCAAAGAAGAGTCAGCTAATTAGATACACAAATAAAAAACAAAAGGTTTATTATGAATATAAGGTGGGGAAAGAATTGCTTGCTGAAGATTTGAATTGTAAATATCTTGGCATTACATTTGATAACAAGCTTAACTGGGCAGGACACATAGGACAGGTGGTAGCAAAAGGTTTCAAAGTTCTGCACTTGTTGGAGAGAGTGATGAGGGGATGCACGAGAGAAGTAAAGGAATTGGGTTATAAAACTTTGGTCATACCATTGCTCGAAAATGGTAGCGTAGTATGGGACCCACATTTTGAGTATCAAATACAGGAGTTGGAGAAGGTGCAAAGAAGGGCTGCTAGATTTGTTTCTGAAAATTATCGCAGAATGCAATCAGTGACAGATATGATAAAGGAGCTGGAATGGGATTCATTGCAAGACAGGAGGAGGATGAGGACGGTCATGGGAGCGTACAGTAGAGGTGGGCAAAAGAATCGTGAATCGATTCAAAGAGTCGACTCGTCTAAAAGAATCGTTTGCGGAATCGACTCACTTGGAAGAGTCACGGTTCACTCAAGAGTTGTTAAGAGGGAGCTCCGGAGCGGAGCCGTTGTTGCGCAATCGCTCACCGACTCGTCCAGGTTCTGAGTCGACTCCGAGTCGTTAACTCGACAATGTTTACGACTCTCGGCTCACTCGCTCTCGGCTCACTTCTGTCTTAATGACTCTTCCATGGATTCGGCTCTTTTTAACTCTTGATATCTGCGTAACTCGTGATTCCTTTCGATTCACAATCTTAGTTCCCACGGCGTGTTTCTTGGTTTGGCAACTTATTTGTAAGGAAATAAAGAATATTTATCTTTGGAACAGGAAAATTAAAAATATATTACAGAAATAAAAAGTTTTTTTTTAAATTTAGGAATTTACTTTCCTAAATACACATTTTTCTAGTGTTTTTGGAACTAGTTATAAGTTTTTGGTTTCCTTCCAGACTGTTATAGATGCTACCACAACACAGAGTTAGATTTACAAATAAATTATCAATGAATTATAAGTCCTATAACTTTTATATTTTACCACAAATAAAGTATTTCCCGATTATTTGAGGACAGGGAAAAGTATACCGATTTCAGAGCCATCTGCTATTCCCATTTTGCGTGGGTTTTTCAAATTGCGAATGCATCGAGTACTGAATTTAATTGCGATGGAGCGCGTCCGGTTATCATACGAACTTCATCAGTGTTTTAGTTGTTCTTCAGTTCTTAATTTTGTGGATAATGCAAACATTTTGCAATAGAAATGAACGAAGTTTATGAATTGGACCATTACAAAAATTAGCAGGTGCTGAAGCGGCATATATACTGTTCCAGCTGGTGAGGTTTCTACGAGGAAAAAGGTTAAACGAAAAGACGTTGGAGAACAGTGCCGTCGATGAATATAGGGGAGCGTCCAGAAATTACGTGATACTTTTTAGGGGGGGGGGAAGGGGTCCGGAAAATCTCACGAAATCTCACCAAAGGGGGGGGGGGGTCGACGGATATCTCACGTGAAATTTTGAACTTGAACGAGTGTAGAACTAAAAAAAACGTAAAAAATACCAGTTTACAAGGCCAAAAAACCGGCTTTTGAGGGGGTATCATTCTTTCGGGGAGCACGACAGCTAAAAAAAGTCTCGAAACTTCTCCTGGTCGAACAACTGGGGGGAGGGGGTTCCGTGAAAATCTCATGAAATCTCACCAACGGGGAGGGGGGGGTCTAGATTTCCGGAAAATAGCCTCACGTAATTTCTGGACGTCCCCCAAAATACTAATACTGAAACCAAGAAAATAAATATAAAATTTAAATTATGCCATTTAAACAAACACTGATTTATTGGTTTGTGGGTAAAATGCTAGTGATACGCTGTTTAACTTAAGAAAAGCACCATCCGGCAAATTAAAAAAATTTGCTAAATTTATGGAGTAAAATTGGAGCATATGTAAGGGGCGTCCATAAACCATGTAGCTCCATTTTGGCTTCTTTTGAACCCTCCCTCCCCCCAAGTAACTCGACGTGGCTTATGTCTCTAACCCCCCTCTCCCCACGTAGTTTTTTCCATGACGGAAATAAATATTTACATGGTGTTGAGTGTTCTGTATCTCATTTTAAGTGTGACAAATAATATGAATGAAAAGCTATTTGGCCTGGCTCGGAATCCCACCTTCCAACCCCCTCCACCCACCTCTCAAGACCGATCTACGTGGTTTATGGACGCCCTCTAGCGAGACGTGTAACAAACATGCCACCTACAAAATCAACAATCTCAATCGACAGTTACAATCTGCAACAAGGCTTAGAATCAGTAATGAGGTTTGACAACAATTAGCTGGAAGCCTTGAAAATTTCACAGTGTGGCAATCTCACATTTTGTTGACCCGGTTCGGAAAATTCCCAGATCCACCACTGGTTGTAGTTAGACAGGGGGCGGCGTAATCGGTATTGCGCAAGGGCGCTCAAATAGTTAGTGGAGAGCCTGCTTTTTGTGCTTCACTATATTCAAGTCACCGGTCCAGTTTCACGTTTCAGGTATTTATTATTTACATTTACACTTATAATCTTGCCTAGTCTTTATTAATAATGTATCCGCTGCCAAGAATGAGCACATCAGTCTCCATTCTTTGTGGTATTTATTTGTCACTGGGGGCAGGATTTTTACCGAGTTGCAGATCATATTTTAATATTTTTTAAACCAGTAGCTTTATTTCATTGAATTTTAGGGTATATTTCTGATTATCTTAAGAGTATGTATCCAGGATTTTATATAACTCGCTTCACTCATCTGAGTGTATAAGCTCCATATTCAACATCAGTATCTAAGAGTTCGTGAGACAATGTCATTGCCACAGTTAATCTCAGTGACTAAATCGTTATCACAATAAAAAAATACCGTATTTTCGCCTTCCGAAATTTCTTCCGCCTATATTTCTTTTATTGTATCGAAAATCTCGTAAACAAGCCAGTGGCGAATATAGAATACATTTTCGGGGGGGGGAGTCGTTTAAAAGAATCGATTCTCAGCGAGGAGTGAATCGATTCCAAACGATTCATCAAAAAGAATCGGTTTGCCCATCACTAGTGTACAGGGCGTATACTGGCGATGAGTCACGGAAAGATATTGCAGTAGGTATGAAGAGTAGTTCGTGGAAGGAAAAGATGACCATGACCACAATCTGGTACTCGATTTCAGGCACAAGGGTGTGGGAAGATTTTATTTTTTAGGTAAGGGTGTCAGGGATTGGAATGAGTTACCAAGGAGAATGATGAATAATTTACCGAAAACGTTAAAAGAATTTAAAGTTAAAATTTGTAGAGGGAAAAGTGTAGGTGGGTGCAGGATAGGGGGAGGTTGGGTGTGTAGGGAAATTGCCACCGGAGCGTGTGCTCCATTGCAATTAAATTAAATTAAATTAAATTTCGTGATGATTTAAATGATTATGTTTTGATTTGGAGTGGTTTTTAACTGTTTAAGTATTGTTAAAGTTCGAAAAAAATCTGTCGGAAGTCTTTGTAATGCTCCGGATCTTTCTATGATACTTATATAAACGAGCGGCAGAGACAATTGAAAGACAGTTTAGCGTTTTTGAGCGAATAGTTTTACGTGTACTGTGAGAGTGTATGGCAGTATTGTCTTTGGAAGCAGTATTGAATGTAATCACTGGAGTTTGTGTTTACATGTGACTAGTGTTGCAAACTGAAAAAAAAACAAAATGTTTTTTTTTTTTTTAAGCTTTGTGAAAAAAAAACATGAAAAAAAACTTGGCACCCGTGTTTTTTTCTAAATTTTGTTTTTTTTTTCTAATTTTTTTTTTCTTTTCAGAAAACAATATATTTGATAAATTATAGTTTTATTTAAGGAACTTAAATTTTACAAGTGAGTTTTAAGTCTTACTGAATCATATAATGTCTCACATAATGATTCATAAGCGTATCTATATAGGTAACATAATTTTATTCATCCTCTATGTCAGTACCATATTCACTAGTATCAGCACTACCAACACTAGTTCGATCGGTGTCGGAATTTTCTGTCTCTTCTTCTGTCTCCTCTAGATCCATAACTTCAGAAATAGTTAAATTTTCTTTTACTGGTTGTTCTTGTATTGTACGCAAAAGATTTTGAGATTGCAATTTTAAATTGTGAGCAAAGTCCACACTGAGCATAAAGACTGCGCCGATAGTTCTGTATTACGGTCTTAAGTTTGAATTAAAATCTATTATCAAACAAAATAGGAGCTTTACTTCTTTTCAGTCGTTGTTTACACCAACGGTTGCAAGAAAACGATTCATAATTAGGGACCGTGCACAAACTACGTGGGTCGGTCCAGAGGGAGGAGGGGTTAGCTGGAAGGCTACTCTGGGCTACGTGGGGAGAGTGGTGTTCCGAACCAGGCCACGTAACTTTCCTTTCGTAACATTTTCACAGTTAAAATGAGGAACTGAACTCACAACAGCATGTGAGTATTTATTTCCCTCAGTTAATTATATCCGTATGTAATTTACAATAGTTTGACAAGAGAAAATAGTAAAAAATGTCTACTGGAATCAAAACGGAAGAAAGCTACGTGCTACGTGAACGGGGGGGCGGGGGGGGGGGGGAGGCAAAAGCCACGTAGGGCTACGTGGAGGAAGAGGGAGGGTTCACAGGAGGCCAAAATGAAGCTATGTGGTTTATGCACGCTCCCTTACTGACAATTTAATGAGTCAGTACCACTATACACTATACTCTGAGAGTTAACAAGTATACGAATATAAAGAAAGCCCAATAAGTAATAAAAAGAGGCAAAAAACCGTGAATAAATTTTAAATTCCTAATTTTTTTAAAAGATCTGTAGGTAATTTTGTAGGGCTGGCACGTACTATTTCAAATAGCAAGTATCAATCCAAACAATGGGGAATGGGGATTCCTTCTCGCGCAACCTAGTCTTCGGGATATCCCTGTTCATAAAGAAAATTTCAGTCAATTTTGCCAATACTTTCGTAATTTTTTCCTACTGAACCAGAAAAATATAGTAGATTTTAAACTAAGATAAGTACTTAGAATAAACTCTAAAACAGTCATTTTAAACAATAACTGCCTTACAAATTTGAGATTTAGTACTTGTGAAAAAAAAAACGTGTTCCAGAAAAAAAACATGTTTTTTTTTCATGTTTTTTTTTCAAGCCAGAAAAAAAACGTTTTTTTTACAACACTACATGTGACCAGTATCTTTGAAGCCCGATGTTTTACGAGATATAAAAACCAGGTAAAATTGGAACTGTATAGTGGACTAATTATTTCATTACACTAAACCATGAGGCTCATAATACTAACCTTCGGAAAGACGCGGGTTCTGATTCCGGTTAGGCCATCCAGATTTGCGATATCCATGATTTTTCCAAACCACTCCAGGCACCGAAATGATTCCCTTAAAATCACATGTTCAAATTTCTTTCCGTTATTTTGAACTAGTTCTTTCTCACCTCTAACGTCCTTTTTTTGTATCACTAGGCGAAATATTACCGAGTAATTCTATTCCTTTTTACCAAGATTTTGAGGTAGCCTAATACAATCTACTGTTTCTTATCTTTGATTATGTTGTCATGAATTATGTCATAATATCAGCAACCAATTTGATGAAATAAAGTATCCGGGCATGGGTGTTACAATCAAAATAAAGTCTAAGCATTGCTTTACATTCTATCCTAAGAACCGAGTGTGGCCTGTATTCTGGAGGACGTGTGTTCCAATCACGGTCCGGACATCCAGATTTGGGTTTTCCATGATTTCTCCAAATCACTTCAGACTTATACCGAAATGGTTCTTCCCTTAAAAGTCCTTGGTCGAGTTCCTTCCCGTTCCTTGCTCCCAGTCCTTTCTCACCTCTAATGAATGTTTTGAATCATTTGGCGAAAAATTGCCGAGTAATTTCATTCCTTTCCACCAAGAGCCTAATACGATCTACTGTTTCTTATTTGTAAATATTGTGTCATGAATCATGGCAGAACAACAGGGACATCGTTAACATGCAAACTAAACTATGTGGGAGTCTTATGATAAATTATTGAAGACATAATTTGATGTTCATTAACATGTGATTGTCCCATTCTTTTTGTCTGCCATTTTATGGATTCTATTCCAATACCTGTTCGAAAGTTTTCATGCGTTCTATGTTTGGCAGCTTCTTTCATACAGTAATTACTCTGCATTCACGACTTGAAACAACTACTAGAGAAAGAAACAGTAGTAATGACCGTATTTCACGACTGCAAATATTCGAATACTCATGTATAGATCTGTAAACATAGATATTATTAATGTCCCTTGAATTGTTTAATTTTTGCTAAAAGTAATATTACTTAACAGTCAAAACATTGAGTTTAACAATAATAATTTACTCTTAAAAATCTGTTAGTGCTCCAAATTCTGACCATGCAATAGACGATTTTAAGAATACGCTCGGTGTTCCTGCAAATAGTTATCGCAATTGTAGTATGAATAATAATATTAAACACGATACTTATACGGCTGGCTTTGCTGTCCATTGTAGATATAACACCATCTGTACTTGTAAAAGGACCGACAACTACTATAATATTGTGTTTTCAAATCACAATCTAACGCTACCTACGTAAATATTTCATTGAAACTATGTAATAGGAAAAGTCTTGGTTCTTACAACCATACGTTCTTACTCAGTTTATTCTCTTACATATAATTTAACCATGACAGTCTTTAATAGAAAAAAGTTATCACGATCAGCACTCAAACAAAAAATATGTCTATATTCTAATATCTCATATTACTACGATTATTTTCGTATATGTGAATGAATTTGACAATAACTTTTAATGCTAAAACGAAACTTAAAAAAACTGCATCGAATTCAATCTACGCATAAAGTGGACTATTATTAATGGCTTCGTGATTTTTACTTTGTTCGTATACCATAACATAGAAATGTGCTGCAACAGTACAGTGACTCATTTTCACCTCATGTCTATCAACACCGCACGATTTTCTCGCATACACGTCCGTGAAATTTTATTTACTGATTTTCTTAGGAAGTGTTCTTTTACTCGAAACTAACAGAAACAGTAGTAAACTAAAGCTGATATTCGAGTATCTAAAAATCACAAAGTTAGTATTAATTCTTATGAATTGATCAAAAGTTTGCTTAGTTACTGTAGTCAAAAAATGTAATTTTTCTCAATAATTCACAGTCAAATCTTATGTGATAGTTTAATATATGAACAGTGAACGAAGATCAGTTTCAGCAACAGGTATATCCTCGTTGATAATTTATTTTAAAGTGGATCAAAAGAACACTAAAATTATGATATCAATAACATTTCGTCAGAAACTTTATGTGATTCCATCCACTAGATCACGGGGCTTTATGTTGCTAAAAATCAGTATCTAGATTACAGAGACAAGTAATTAGTGTACATTTTACGAAGTGAATGAGATAGCTGCATTCCACCAAAAAACAGTAGGATGTGTCGAAAAATCTATAGTAACACGACTGCTATAATGCGTATCACAGAAAATTCACGTCTGTATTTTCATTTAACCAATGACATACGATATACGAGGATTGGAACTTAAATAGTGGCAACTATTTATTCACAACCGATACAAAAGTGTTACATGTTTCCACCTGTTACTGTCCTTCAAAGTAGTCACCAGCGTTGTGAAGAACCCATTGCCAGCCATGTGGAAGGCGTAGTATACCGTTAGCAGAGCCTGTTCTGTTGATGGTGCGTATGGAGTACCTGTCGAATATCTGGAACAGTTCTGAAGTGAATGCCACGAAGTGGTTCCTTCATCTTCGGAATCAAATCAAAGTCACTAGGACTTAAGTCCGGGGAGTATGGTGGATGGTACAGTACTTCCCAGTCCCACCGACCGAACCGAGCAGTCACAGCTTGCGCTGTATGCGCCCATGCATTGTCGTGCAAAATGATGGGTGGGTTGCGCAGAAAGTGTTGCCGCTTCTTTCGTAAAGCTGGTCGCAGGTGATGCTCCAAAAACGAATAATGATACTGTGCATTGACGGTCTGCCGTGTAGGAACGTAATGCGTTAGGATAACACCATCACAGTCGAACACGAGAATCGCCATAACTTTCACCATACTAGAGCTCTGACGCACTTTCGACTTTCACGGCGACCCATAATGACGCCATTCGTTGGATTGGCGTTTCAGTTTTGGTTCATACGATGTGGCCCATGTCTCATTCAGTGTTACGATACGGCGTAAGAAAGCCTCTCCTTCGCGCTCATACTGCGTCTGAGCAGCGTCGTAACGCATCCATTTCTGCATTTCCATCAATTCATGCGGAATCCATCGTGATGCAATTTTTCGCATGCCCAGGCGTTCCTTCAGGATGCGATGCACAGTCGTATGCGCTAATGCGGTTTCGTAGGCGAGCTCACGAATCGTCTGGCGTCGATGACTGTCAACTAACGCGGCAACAGTATGCACTTCTTCTTCAGACACGCTAGAACGACCTGCCAGATGCATGTCTTCCGACCTTCGTTAAAGGCTTTTACCCAAAGTGCCACTGTTTTCTATGGCAATGCCGATTCTCCGCACGCCTCTTGAAGACCTTGATGACACTGTCGTGCTGTATGACCTCTGGCACATTCAATCTTGATCCAACTCCGTTGTTTCTGTTTAGAAAACATAGTGACACCTTTACGTTAGACCGCTCGCTCTGAAGTGACTGCGTTTCTCTCGATTGTGCGCACGCCGGGGACGTGGGACGGTCGAATCCTTTTGCTCGGAGGTAAGGTCAACAACGTGCGCTATCAGCGACAATTGTAGATTCCATTGTATAGTGTCTCCACAGCAGTGTTGCCACTATTCAAGTTCCAACCCTCGTAATTTGTTATATCGTTTCCGCTCTCCTGTTACTGCTAGCGATGGTAGATGCTAGTAGCTTCCTGCCATATGCTATCCATTATCTCGGCTGGGGCTGCTCTGGGGTGAAATTCAACCTGCTAATCAAACAGAGGCAACCAGGTGTCGAACTGTCTGCTATGACGACATTCAGGGTATGTCCAGATGTGACACAACTGATCGCAGATCCCACCATACAGTTAACTCACCGGTGCATACGTTTCTCGAACTTTTAAAGAATAATTTTACCAGAATGGAGCAAACGTAATAACCTTAAAATTTCTGGTGTTAGTGATATTTTAATATAATAGCTTAGAAAACAGCTTCTTCATAATTGAAGGATATTGTTGGTGGGTACTGAATATTTTTAGCAGTTTCTTTCTCGTAATTCCTAACTAAATAACTAAGGCGAAATTCAGAACTCCAATTGCTCGGCTCATAGTTTCTTTCATCTATACTACCATACAAAGTTCCCTCGCAATTATTGGAAACCATTATTTTAAAACAACCGCTTTCATCGTGTAAATACTACACTGTTCCTTGCCAAGTTAACAGCGCAAGCAGAATCGATTGTAATTTTTCTTTACTCCTCAATTTTCGCAGTGAAATTCAAACTCAATTACGACGCACGAGTGGCTGAAAACGATACCTCAGAGTCCGAAATCATTCCTAAGCGGAGAAGAGTCATTAGTGAACTGTAATTAGGGGCCTAATTCTGCGTTACGTGAATGTCAGCTATACGAAATTACGCCATTACGCTTAATTTTGTTGAATTACCACATTACTACAGAAAGAAATGAAACAATAAGTCTATGGGAATTATCATCAAGAAGTAAAAAAAAGGTTGAGAGCTCAACTTACAATATTGCTAAATAAACAATTTCACGGAAATTAAACCACAGTCTAATTTTCAACTGAATTACGTAGTCAAACTCAGAACAGTGACACTCATAAGCAAACATTTAACATGTATGAAATACATTCAGATTTCAGAAATTTACTACAATTTGTCTGTGAATTTCGAAAATGTTCTTTCAGAAAAGATCTTAAAGAATAATTAAAGAACAGGACGACAAAAAATTAGTCTGTGGTTACTGTAGCAGAAATAATTCGGTAAGTTTCTTGGGTTCCTACCAATATCATACTTAAAAAAAAAATAGCAGTTAACCAATGTACGTAATTAAAAAAGTTTATGTGAATAAAAAAAGTACTCTTCGTTCAATATGAGAGCCGGCTTAACAGATTAGTAATCAACATAGCAAATGTGGTTGCAGAACAAAAATAGACATCCGGCTGTGTGTTTCCTATGAGAACACAAAATTGTAGTATTGCTTATTTCAGATGAATACATATCAGCATTAATTATTTTTTTTTGAACAATGATAAGAACGTATATCTTAAGTTTTAATTTATTTTTTATATTTTTATTTTTTCAGAATTTCGAAAAGGTATTCACTTAGTGTGTGAATTATACTAACATGAACGTCATGGGAAATTTCACTTTATGTGGAAACCTCCATCCGATTTTGGCCTTCTGTTTATCATCTATATTTTAAGCCTATCGATAAACCAGATTAACAATTTCTATGTCTATTTTCATAGCTATTGTATTAACTTCAATATTTTGCAGGATTTTAGAACATATCATCTATTCAAATGTCATGCGGTTCTTGGATGAAGGTGAGCTTTTAAATCCAAATCAACATGGATTCAGAAAAGGCCGATGCTGCGAAACACAACTTGCACTTCTAATTCATGACTTGTGCCGAATTATAGATGAGCAATCCCAGGTTGATTTGGTTCTATTAGACTTTAAAAAAAGCTTTCGATACTGTGCCTCACACTAGGTTACTTATGAAACTTCGCGGTTACGGCATATCTAGACAAATATGCGACTGGGTTGCAGACTTCCTGAAGGGCAGAACACAGTGTGTAGTTCTCGACGGTGAGCGTTCATCACTTACTGAAGTGGGGTCTGGAGTTCCCCAGGGAAGCGTGTTAGGGCCACTGTTGTTTCTCATATACATCAATGATCTATGCGACATAATAGGGGGGATGAAAAGATTATTTGCCGATGATGCTATAATTTATCGCGAAATCAAAACCCAGGACGACTGCGCTTTGTTACAAGACGATATTATGAAAATAATTGCGTGGTGTAAAGATTGGCAGTTGGAGTTAAACGCTAAAAAGTGCCAAGTCATGCGTGTAAGTAAAAAGGTGACACCATTTAACTATGAATATACGATTAATGACACTGTCCTTAGAACGGTAGATTCTGCTAAATACCTAGGGGTAACAATTCGTAATAATTTGTCGTGGAATGAGCATATCGAGAATGTAATGGGAAAAGCAAATCGTATGCTCCGATTTCTAGGTCGTAATTTAAATCAATGTACCCAGGAAGTTAAATCGATTGTATACAGGTCACTAGTACGTCCTCACTTAGAGTATTGTTGTTCTGTATGGGGTCCCCATCAAAAGGGGTTAATGGAGGCTTTAGAGAAGGTCCAAAGAAGAGCCGCCCGATTCGTGACAGGTATATATAGTTGGAGGGAAAGCGTAAGTGCGATGTTGAAGGAGTTAGGTTGGAAAGACCTGGAACACCGAAGGCGTTGCTCTCGACGGAAGCTAATTGAAAAATTCAAGACAGATGTATTTCGGAATGACAGTCAGCAAATATTGCTACCAGCAACATTCATATCTCGAAATGACCATGAAAACAAGATAAGAGAAATCAGGGCCAGAACCGATTCATTTCTGTACTCATTTTTCCCACGAGCGATTAGGGAATGGAATAGAAAGGATTTACCGGGCGAGTAAACTTAAAATCCGACAGGAGTAGCTTTCGATAAAGCACTCCAGCCATCCTGATCTGGGTTTTCCATGGTTTTCCCAGATCACTCCACGCGAATGCGGGGATGGTTCCTCACAATAGCCCATGGGCGCCTCCTGCCATATCCCTTATAACCCTTCCAAACCATAACCCTTTTCGATAGGTGCAATGCACCCTCCGCCACACACTTTTGGTGAATCGCGGAGTAACAACAATAATAATAATAATAATAAAGCAAACAAAAATATGGATCTGTAACGTCGTATTTGCACTATGAGTAAATTGTAATGTAGTTTATTTCAGGTGAATACACATCAGCATTAATGTTTTCAGTTCCAGAATTTTCTCATCCGTCCGTACCTAATACTACCCCAGTTGAAAATCCTATTAGTTGTATCTTGATAAAAAAAAATTATAACCAGCTATTATTATTTTTTTTAAATTATATTTGAATAAGGAAGTATTTTCATTGATACAAGAGAAGATAGCTTAACAGAATGCAATAACAATTCCAAAGTATTCGTACTTGAGGTTAGAAGGACGAGACGGATGCATCTCATTTAATCTCCTTTACTTCGCACCAATATCGTGAAAAATGTTTGGGAAGTATTAAGTTGCTGTAAGCTCCGATCTTACTGTATCTTTCTTGATCATACTTTGTATCGTGAATAATGATAAAGTCTTTATTATAACTGTTTAGTGGAAATCATTACAATTTGTCAGTGCAGGGCATTATATAATATTTGGTTTATCTATTTTCAATCAGCAGATCGTTAGGTTTCAATATTTAATTGTTAAGTGTATAACAAAAGTTTGTCACTTTTATCAATTAATATCATTGTTCATAACTGATATTAATATTAAAGAGTATCATTCCTCATCATGATAGATTTCCTAAGTCTAATGATGACTGACTTGACTAGAATTATAAAATTGGTATCAATGTAATACATCTTAAGAATTCTTTTAATTGGTTTCGAATACATGAAAAACCAAGGTTTTTAATGATCTGAATGTAGTCAAATATTAAAAACTCCGGTCAGTTTTAATTTAATTTAAGAGCATAACAATTTTGGTTCAGTTTCCTGGGCTGGCAAGTAAAAACCATTTGGACAAGCAATAACATCAGCGATACCGCTGGGACTCTGTTTCGCTTCCACATCGGCCATCTGATTTGCCTAGTACGGCGAGTTACTAGCCCAAACTCGAAGATGGAACCACTGCATCCAATCGAATAATTTCGTCGGTTCTGTTTCGTTTCGGTGAGAGATAATTCATAGCCAAACCCACCATTACGCCGGAAGGTTCGTCGGCTCTGACTGTATCATCTGTAACCAGGTTTCCTCGTCGGCTTAGTTCCTTCTGGCGCTGCTTCCTCGTCGCTCCCCGTGGACACCCTTGATGGGTGGCGAAGTGTGTCTAGCCTCACCATACCCGCTGTATCATAGGAAGGCCCCTTTCTGTGGTAGTGACGGATGCTGCGTTGTTATGAGTGCTATCTGTGGTATGCCGATTGGCCAGACCTATTACACCCCTGAACATTGTTGTATGGAGAAAGATATTTTTTACCAGGCACAAGAATTACGTAGGTAATAATACCAGTCAAATTTATTAAGATTTCTTGTCTTCTAAGGGGAAAAAAAACATTCTTAAAAACCGTGCTCCTGAGGAATTTTGGTAATGACATACATTAAAGATTCACAGCTAATTGTTACAGCACTGAATGTCCTCATATAGCTGGCTGACAAGATTTACAATACCGATTCCTGCTTACCACAGTAGATTTCCATTTTTCAGGTCACCCATCCTACAACTCATCCTCTTTCTTAAAAAAAAAAAAAAAAGGTGGCCTCATGAACGGAAGTGTGTGAAGAGTTTATGGTCCGTATCAAACTTCTCTCTTCCGCCTGACAGTTTCATCAATAAATCTTTCCCGAAGACAAAATGGAACATTAGAATACAAATTTTTTTGTAAGTTGTGTCAAATAGGTTTCCGTTTCTTTCCGTTAATTCTTCTTAACGTCCGCTATATCTGTAATTTTATTGTATCATCTTTTAAAATTATTCAAGGCGTAATTCTGGTTCTGAGTAAGTCTTCAGTTTGGCAAAGAAACGGTGCAGCGTAATGATTTTTACACAAAGTTGTGATTACTTACTGATTAACTTCCATTAATTCCAATTTATAAAACTGTTATGTACCATGAAATAGATAGAAACAAAAATTATTTGTTTCCGTTATGGGCCTATTGCATAGATATTTGTACGTTAATATCCATAAATGCTACAAATTTTGAATTCATCCCCCCCCCTTGTACGAACGGATAACTTATTAGTCAAATATCTACAATGTGAATACGAATTAGACATTATTAATGGTGATACACCTTTTCACAGATGGACGAAAACATGGAAATGCTTTTAACACAATTAAACACCGATTATTAATTATTTACACAATATTGAACACAATAATTTGTAACATAAATTTGATGATATTCAAATTGGTTAGCAATCTAATAACATAGTAATTTTTAAAATGTATTATTGGCATCAGTATAAAAAACATACAGCCAGGACAAGGTGTTTTTGTTTTGTTTCTTTTCAACATTTGATGGTAAGTTTAAACTTGATTGGTGCAGATTTTTCAACAGCAATAGCATGTTGTTTACATCTCACTCCCTAATTTCATAATATCCACAAAAGCGGCGATGGTAATAAATGTAATATATAAAGATGTTTGGGAAATCTGCCATGACTGAATTTTTTTTCCTTATTTTTTAAATTTTTTTTTAACTGCTTTACGTCTCTCAACAGCGAGGTCTTTAGAGACGGGAAAGGATGGGGGCAAGGAATGGGAAGGAATTCGGCCATGGCCTTTTTAAGGAAGTATCCGGGCATTTGCCTGGAGTGATTTGGGAAACCATGGAAAACCCAAATCTGGATGCCCAGACGGGGATTCGAATGGCCGTCTTCCCGAATGCGAGGCCAGAACGCTATCCGTTACACCACCACGTTCGGTACTGAATTTTAGTCACACTATAATACTTAATGTTTCTCTTGTAGTAAACCATTTTTCATACCTTTGTTTAAATGGTAGTGTTGGGTGCAGAAGTCCATAGTGAGGACCCTTAGTTTCTATAAATTTTTCCCATTCAGTTCTCCATTTCTTCAATACTATACCATAATATACTCGGGGAGGGTGGAGGTCTGCCTCTCTGTCGCAGTTGTCTTTATATACCATAGAATATAAAAATTCAGTTCTGTTCAATTTATTAATCAATTTTATATTCAAAGAAAATAATATCGGTGTTGTAAACCCTACTTTCAATGACTTCTATTCCACTATTCCACTATCTCAATATTTCATTTGACTAGATAAAGATATCTGTTTTAATAGTAATTTCAAAAGTACAATTGCTTTGTTAAAAAGTATTATAGAACTGTAACGTCGATTCCCTCGGATAGGAAACTCTTCCATTCTTGGTGCCTACCCCGGATTAATTCTATTAATTATCTTATTAATTAATGTATCTTATTAACGTGTCAATTTTAATAGCTTCCTCGTAAGGTAACACCAGTCATTTGGAGTGAATTCAAATAATCAATTACAATTCAACGTCAGCTCGAATTCTTCGTGTTTATTGTTTAACAATAAGGTAGGTATTTTTATTGATAAAAATTGCTGTAGTAGGCTACATTTATTAAACTTGATTATTTTGTTGAATCTGACTTTTTCTTAACTTTTTTGGACAATCCATAAATGTTAACAATATTAAATCTCAATTTTTATTTTTATCCATAGCTCACTGTTAAGCCAAATAAGAAAAGAGAAATCTTTAAGGAAAATTGCTACATTTAGAGCAAAAGAGCATGACCAAAGTACTTTTACCGCTTGCGTTGATAGTTATTCAGCTGATTATTAATAATGATAAGCATAGTAATAGCAACAATAAAACAAAACACTAGAACATTAACAAAATAACTAACTAATTTTGATTTTGTCATTGTTTCAGATGCCATTAAGTAAGGAAGGATGGTATGAAGTGGCAAGAGCATTTGAGAATAAGTGGAACTTCCCAAATTCTGTTGGTGCACTAGTTGGGAAACATGTAGCCATTAATAAATCACTATACAGTGGTTCTCTCTATTTTAATTATAAGAAGTTTTTCAGTGTCATCATGTAGACGCAACTTACCGTTTCATGTAAATAAAAATTGGGACATATGGATGTATATCAGATTCAACAGTATTTGAAAGTACAAAGTTGTGTGAAAAACTGATGGCAGGAAACCTAAAATTACTTGGCGAAAGTCCCCTCCCCAGTACTAATACACAAACGCCCACGTTTTCTTTGGAGACAGTGCTTCCGCAGTTAATAAGCATTTCATGAAGCATTTTACAACAGGAAAAACTCAACCATGAAAAACGCATTTTTAACTATCGTCTGGTAAATGAGAACGCGTTTGGGATTTTAGCCACTGGATTTCGAATATTTCGCACATGCTTTCTGTCAGGTTGGACAAGATAATTCTTTGCACAATTATTTATCTGCAACCAACTAGTCATATTTACAGGACGATGGCACTTTGGACAACAAAGACACTGAATTTTACATACTTTTCGTCCCGGAGAGTGGAGATTAAATGTCAGAGTAATGCCAAACAACGTTATGAAGAAGGTAAGAAATACTTGATAAGTTTGTGCAGTTCTTCGTCCAAGAAGTTCCTTTTCAAGAAGACATGCTAACAGTCATTCCTCAATTACAATGAACATTCATATTGTTAGATCGCTAGACGTGTGTATTTTTAACTTTTGATAGTTTTATGTATTACAACATTGTTACTAAGAGTATTATTGTCAAGAATCAAACCTTTTGCAATAACTTTATTTTCTAAAAAAATATTATTGTAAATTTACTCATTATAGAATAATAGTATAAATAGTTTCCTTATTTGTTCAGCAAAAACTGATGCTTGTACAAATGCAATGGAACCTTCGAAATTCAAATTATGGGAAACCCGAAACTTGGGAAACTCTTAACACCAGATGAATAGAATAATTTCAGTGAAATTAGTAAAAATCAGAAAAAGTCGAATTTGTTGGCACAGTATCCAAAAATAAAATGAATACTTTTTTAAACACATATTTCTACCATATTTGTTGAAAGCTCCTATCGACCCAAGATCAACTCCTCAGACTTATGCACCTTCTGACCACCCACATCAACACCCACAGATCAGCATTACTTATCCTGTTAGATATTGAAAAAGCTTTTGATCGAGTATGGCACTCCGGCCTCATTTTCAGATTGCAAACCTTCGCCCTTCCTATCACCTACATTCGCACAATAGCTTCCTTCCTCACCAACCGTACCTCTTTCGTTTCCATAAACAACTTTTTCTCCCGCATCTTCACCATGACCGCAGGTGTCCTCCAAGGGTCTGTCCTGTCGCCCCTCTTATACATCATGTACATAACCGATATACCCATTCCCGCACCACCTACATATATCCTTAAGTACGCAGATGACACCGCCTACCTCGCCGTTCATAAAACCCTTCAACAGTCGGAGAAAGCCCTACAGATCATACTAGACTGCTTCGTCAAATGGTGCAACTGCTGGCGACTAATTATTAATCCCAATAAAACACAAGCCATTATTTTTGGAAAAATTAGTAAAAGATACAGGCTAGCTGATTTTAATATCCCATCCAACTACAACCCACATTTGCATACCTAGGAATCACCCTCGACCGACATCTTACATGGACACCTCATCTTAGAACCATCACCTCCAAAGACCAAACCCGCCTAACCCTTTTAAAATTACTTACTGGAACATTCTGAGGACTACATAGCAAGGTCATCATAAATACATGTAAGCATTTCTCCGCCCCATCCTTACTCTCATGGCTCTCCGCCCCTGATAACTTCTACAATAGACTCCAAATAATAGAACGCCACGCCCTCCGAATCGCCTACCGAATAAGACTACCTTCTCCTACCCAACAGCTGTATACCAGAATGCGTTTTCCTCACATACTGATCCACATAGAATCCCTCCGGCTAAAATATGCTATCAATAGCCTTCTAAACAGAAATCCTATAACTCACCGCCTACTTAAAGAACCACTTCACCTCCCCTCCTGTTACAAACAGATCCCACCAACACTGCACTTCCAAAATATCCTTTATATAACCCAGCACAGAGACCGACCACATACCATACCTCAACAAGAGAAGAGAACAAAAATTTACCCCACTCTGTGGATGACATCAAAATCGCCTACTACTAGCCACAAATCTGCAAGAAAAGCAAACAAAATATTGTACAAAACTACAACTCTGATCATGTAACATCTTAATGCAAATCTACTGTATTATTTTTGTAAAAGTGTAAACATTCCTTTACGAAAATCTATTGTAAACTATATTATCATTTGGCTGAAGAGCACGACATGTGTGCTGCCAGCCCGCTTCCCCCACTAAGGGGGATGAATGAAATGACAAAATATATATATATATATATATATATATATATATATATATATATATATATATATATATATATATGACTCGTTCCATAACTATTACACTTAATTTAATAGTTGCAACTAGCCCTGAGTGATGCGGAATTGTGACGTCTGTGTTCTTATTCTTGATGGTGTGAAATCAATTGTAATGATTGAGATCAAGTTTCGCGTATCGGTCATACAATTCGTAGCTAAATAATTGACCCGTGAGTACAATCGAGTGCTTTCTATTGTGTTTTCACGACGAAGCCGAAAATTGCATCGCGTTGCACGGACAGCACTGTACGGTTGCGTCCGCCGTCGCTTTCGCGATCGTCCGTCGGTTTCCGTGCCGCTTCGTGGTCGTACTGACCATGTAAAAGACATTTTCAGCGAAAATGACGTTTAACCCTGCTGCAGCTGTCACTGTTACCCAAGTGCGTGGCTACAGTTACAACATGCAAATGGAAGAACTCACGCCTCACTAGAGGATCAGCCAAATCAACTTCCCCGAGCCGCAGGAAAGCCTACGATGAACTAGGCTAGTTGGTGGGACCTGTAAATGGACACAAATGTGACGACTATGAACGAACAGATGATAGCCCAGCCAAAAAAGGACATCTATCAAAAAACGAGACAGGTAAAGCAGCCCGTTTCAACATTCTCGATAATTCCGAAAATTCCAATAAGTACGTACTTAATGACATCCTCTGCTATGAAGATGGAAGCGGTTTATGGAAAAGCTATGGATGATGTTTGAGTTCAGCACAGCGCTGCATAACAACATATGTGCAATCAAGCTTTATACAAAATGTATTTTGTCCCGCCGAAGGACATCGTCTTCACAAGAAGAAGCGAGAGTTCTTCAAGGACACTGTTCCTGCTGTTCCGAGTGGAATCGCAAAAAAGCAGAAAACAAAATTTGCTTCTTCTTTATGTAAGGCAACAGTGTAATTACACAATATATCCACTAACGCATACTCGATGCAAACCCAATAGCAAGCATCAAGAAGTGCTTATGTACATAACAAAGTACAGATGTAACAATAGGATGGATTCTTGCTAGCCCGCAGGACTTTTCGCTCTGCCCAAGCTGGGCTAGGACCAAGTAATAACGAAATGGATGTATCAAATACATTCAACCTGCTAGTGGAAACGGAACAACTGCAGCAGCACTAGAACATGTAGAGGCTGCAGCCAGTAACTGCAGAGA
Source organism: Vandiemenella viatica (assembly GCA_031002005.1). Lineage (NCBI taxonomy): Eukaryota > Metazoa > Arthropoda > Insecta > Orthoptera > Morabidae > Vandiemenella > Vandiemenella viatica. The sequence continues at coordinate 50,119,996 of CM061914.1, read as the reverse complement.
TGATCTATTCGTTACTACACGTTCCCCTTAGCTGCAGAAAATAAACTAAAAGTGGTCCTACGAGGAATCCCACTTTGTATGCCGGCCTCAGACATCAAGGAGGAGCTACTAGATTAAGGCTTCGATGTACGCTCGGTGACTCAGCCAAAACGACAAGGCAGTTCAGATCTCTTGCCCCTGTTCCTAGCAGTACTGCCCCATAGGCCACAAAACAGAAAGAATTTTCAGCTGGATAACATTATGTCCCTGAGTGTGAGAATTGAGAAATTGCGTTAAGCTGAGGGCCGACGCAGTGTTACAACTGCCAGGCTCTTGGTCAGTTGGCGAGGCACTGCAAAATAAAGCCAGTCTGCCTTAAATTTGCAGGAACTCACCTTTCCAGAGAGTGTACACCACAGAAAGGAGAATCCCCGACAAAATGTGCCAACTGTGAAGGCCATCACGTGGCGAGCTACAAAGGTTGCCCAACCTTCAGTTCGCACGAGAACGCCAACGCGGGATCGCAATGGCACAATCTGAAGTTGCCCATAAAAAACGCGAAGAGAAAAATAAGTACAATCACCCACAAGACAGTGAACGTGCTCTGACCAAACCGACAGCTGATGCTCCCAGGAAAGCGCCAAAAACATCAGTACCACTCATAATAGTCGCTGAATACCGTCCGCCGAGGAAATCACTGATCGTGAACGACAGAGTCGGGCTCGTCAACATTCGAGGCAAACTTCTTGTTGGAGGTGATTTCAATGCGAAGCAGCTAGACTGGTACTCCCGTGTAGCTCGCCAAAAACTGCATTACCTCGCTCTTGGACATAACCTACATGTTAAGGAACCTAAAGATCCAACCCACCATCCGTGGAATTTCAACAGTGCAGATGTCTTGGACATTGCCTTCACTAAAAGGTTTTCTGGCAATGTGACTGCAAAAACACTTAACAGAATGTCTTCGGATCATTCCCCAGTGATACTTGAAGTAGAAGTGGGCTCCTGGAAACCGGAAGTATTGGAGACACGAACTTACAGAAAATCGTACTGGGATCAGTGCCGTGACACCGAAGCAGTCGAAGAGCAACTCCTAATAAACAACAGAACTCGAAATCAAGCGCTCAAGAACTTCGTATACATTCTTATCAACGCCAGCAATGCTACCACACAGCGAAGCCCGAGGGTCCAGCATTCAAAACAGCTACCTTCATAAGTTTTGGCCCAGATTATACATAAAAATTGAGTTTATAAATAGTGAAAACTCTTAACAAACGCAGAGACCATGCGACTACCAAAGAGACTACAGCGCGAAATAAACACAGCCTTGACGGAACATAGAAATCAGCTGCAATTCACTCGACTATTCGTGTTAAAGACTGAAGATAGCACCCCCTGTATTATCATGGGATTCCCAACCAGGTGGTAAAGATAATTCTAAGCTACCTGGCCGGTAGAACATTCAGCGTACGAGTCGGAAATGCCCTATCGTCTCGCTGTCCAATACATTCCTGAGTTCCACAAGTTTCAGTGCTAGTACCTGTTTTGTACAGCCTGTACCCAGCGGACATTCCAGCACCAGCCAGCGTACACACCGCTCTGTATGCCAACGGTATGGCTTCCTTCGGGCATCAGCGCAACCAGGCAGTCGCAACAAGAAAGCTGCAAGAAGTACTGCAAGAGACTGAGCAAAACACTACGAAAACGCAAGCTGTGATGCAATCTTTGAAACTCGGAAAACGCCGAGAGCGTGAAAAATCTGCACCAAAATCACTTCTGTTCGGCAAAAACATTCCGCGGAACTCCACAGTTAAATATTTAGGAGTGACGTTTGACAGATGGCTAACCTGGAAGAGATACATTGAGGACCTTCGGAAGAAAGTCTTAATCAGGTTACAGGAACTGTACCCAGTACTGAACAAAAGAAGCTTACTGCCTGCAACCACAGGAGTGACAATTTACTGCAGTCTGATACGTCCGCCTGCTTGAGTAGGCGTGCCCAGTGTGGGGGTACGTGGCCAAGACGAGCATTTCCAGATCACAAACTTTGCAGAACTGAGCCCTTCGAAGAGCTCTCCACGTAAAAAAAGCTTCCCAAATGGGAACCTGCACAAAGCCGCAGAAATACCATTACTCCGAGATAGAATACGAAATATGGCCACATCTTTCTACAGGACAGCCCAAAAATCACAGAACTCTGGGGCTCAAGCTCCTCCCAAAAGTATCTAGGTCCACCCCCAACATTGTAATTTTAGATACCTTTATATATATATATATATATATAAAGGCTATAAAGACTACCCCATGGTGACTCAAGCCCCCCCCCCAAACCAAAATCCACTGAAGGCAAGATCTCTGAACCAAAATTCACTCAAGCCAGCCCCCCCTCCCCCCCAAACCAAAATCCTGGATCCGCCCTTGGGCACTACGACACCTATTGCGACCACCACAGAAGACCACTCTCAATTTTTGAAGAACCATGGCAACTTCAGAGAAGACATACCACAAGAAAAGTGACGAATGCATATGAAGTCTGAAGGAAATATCTTCGTACAACAACCTTCATCACAACCTGCCTAACAACGCCAGAAAGGCAGAAAATACTGAGCGACGGCGACGAGTCGTTGAATTAGTTGTTATTGCGGGTAATGTAGTTGACTTTGTAATCTTTAAAACTGACGGTTAGAATCACTTAAAAAATCTGTCGATAGTTAAATGATGCAGGGAACCGTTAATGCATATGTAATCGCGTCTTAAATGCTATTATCTCTGATTGAAAAACTCTGTTTAATACATCTTAACGACTTTAACGACTAAAAGTGTGGACGAGAATTATGTAGAGCAGTCTAATCAGCAAACAGAGTTTGTATGATGTGATAAAGTAAAGTAAATGCGTGTGGTATTATTGGTTGGGAAATCTTAAATGGTTGTTCGGCTACCAAGTGACGTAGTTTAGAGGTGCAGCGAGGGTGTGTCTACCCTAATATAACTCTGAAATCCTACAGAAAAAGAAGCACAGTTTTACGTGTATCCTGAGAATGGAACGTAATAGAATACACCTTAAGAAAAAAGAAAAATTTTGCAAATGTGAACGCTGAGTTAAGGGACAGTAAATAATTTCGACCTTAAGACCGGGAATCTTTTACTCAACTGATTCCAAAAACCATTAATTTGGTGATAATAATATGAGTGAACTGAGTGATTCACTTTATACTGTCAATGAGAAAAATAGCAAATCGAAATATAAACAATACGGTCACTGACTTAAAAAGAACAATAAGGGTAAAAATTAAGTGATGATACACACCTCAAATTTTGGGTCAGTCACCAATTGATGAAATTTGAACACTCCGTTAAAATATTGTCATTTTGATTTTTATTCACTTTGAAGAATTTATGTTCATTATTACAAATTAGAATACGAAATAAGTTAATTTGGGCTTCAATGCTATTGTAAAAGGTTAACTTTATCGTCAAATTCTTCTATAAGGAAAATATTTGTTCTTATTTCAAATTGATTAAATAAGTGTAGAAGGAACCATTTATTCGAAATTAGGCGGATTTGCCTCATTCTTCTTAGAAAAACGAATTCATTTAAACATTTAAGAACTAACGCCAAATCATCAGCATTAACTAAATCACACCCCTAGAGTTTAAACAACCATATAATAATTTCTTAAGTTACGTATCACATGAAGGAATTGTGGGAAAAAAGATTTTTCGATTGGTTTCTATATATTTCGTTTGAATGGTTTATATCTTACACAAATCTTAAGTGTGAAATATTCTTTGATCTTATTCCAAATGTTGCTTTTTTCCGCTTCTCCCATGCTTGTAATTAATTTCATTATAATTTATAATAAATTCCAGAAGAATCAGGAACAATAGCAAAAATTACCAAAAAAAATGGAAATGTGTTGGATTTTCTAAACAGAACCGAGAAATTATAAATAATATTAGAAAGGGGAGGGACGCAATTTATGGCTATTTCTGGTTGTTTCTCATGTGGTCAAGATACGAACAATCGCTTTTCCCTCACACGGTAAGGGAATTTACTACATAGGTGAAAGCAAAAATAAATTGGTGTGGAATCTCTGCTGACGCATTCATGTCTACGCACGGAATAATAGTAATCCGTCAGGTATTTCTAATCAAGGATACACACAGTATGTTAGACTGCAATTGGTAGTAGCCATGCACGTTAAATCCATTATAGTGGATATCCGACACGTGAGTGATCTGACTAGCGATCAAAAAGTCACCGGTTCGAATCCCTTTCACTGGCGCTTAACCCGTCCTTTACCTCTGGCATAGCGTGCTGTGTATTGTGAAGTACTCCAGAACGCTTCCGTGGTTCAGATTCCACGTTAGTCTGTAGGTCCCATTTACCTACTAGGATTACCGGGTTAGGCTAGATGCCTACAAAAGGGGCGGATTACGCAGCCGATAATAAACTCTGTCTTCAGGTCGTTACGGCCCCACGAGTTTACATTTTTTGCTGATTCGTGCTTCACGTAACCGGAGGAAGATGAACACGGGTGACACATTGCCGCAGATTGATGATTTCAGACTCCAGCCATTGAAATCATACGCAAAATCTTATTTAGATCTGGCTGAATTATCTGAAGTAAAAAACAATAGACTGATGGACTGAAGACTTGTGATTTATCTCATTCTGGCTGTTCTCTAAACGTAAGAATTGTCTTATAAACTGCTTGTCCAGAAAAGTCTTACATTTGTTTTAGTGCTGACATTATATGACCGAGCTTGGTGGGTGAACGGTTAACGTTCTGGCCTCGCATTCGGGAGGACGCCGGTTCGAATCCCCGTCCGGCCACCCAGATTTGGGTTTTACGTTGCTTCCCCAAACTACTCCAGGCGAATGCCGAGATGCTTCCTTCAAAAAAAGGCTATGGACGAATTCCTTCCCGTTCCTTGCTCCCAGTCCCATCCTACCTCTAATGACCTTATCCGTCGACGAAGCGTAAAGTAATAATTAAAAAAAAGACATATGATAATTCACTCGACACTCGTTTAAGAACTGTCGGAAAGGACTGAAAGCATCAAAAGTGATCGGAAAAAAATATTTCCGCAAATGTGAAATCAATTCACCTAATTACGGTCGTAACAATGCAGCGTCAAATTATTTCTCTCTTTACGCTTTGCGTAATGTTTCTATTCATTATTTAAGTTACCTAGTGGAAGACTACAATACTAAGTATCAAGTATTAGTAGAAGATTTTCCAAATTGTTACTCCAGGAATGCAAATCAGCTAGATTTATGAAGCCAATAAGGAGGAACAAATACCATAGCGCGCTTTGGGAGACGCTGGTATGCCGCCCGTTGGCAATAGCGCGCCACTAATCTGTTGCATGCCACTGAAGATAGTAAACGAATGAGATAATGCAGTAATTATTCCATCGACCGAAAATCTGTACAGCGTAGGGCTGCAGAGCTCTAGATATTGAGTTTAGAGGTAAATATGTAGCAACATAGGCCTGATTGCCTGGATACTGAAGTTTTCTGCATTACGTACGGCGCACTTTAGCTAGTAAATACATTTTAGGTCAATTACGTCTTTGCGTTCCGAACTCAATGAAAACAGAAGTATGTGCATTCCACTTGAGTAATAGCATAGCACATCAGCAGCTCAAAGTAAACTTCTGCCACCAGAGGGTGAAACATAATTTCTATCCTAAGTATCTTGGCATCACCTTAGACCGCTCCTTAACATTCAAAAAACACCTCGAAAACACAAGTCAGAAACCGAAAACACGAAACAACATCATGAAGAAGCTAGCTGGTACTTCGTGGGGAGCTGATGCGAACACAGTACGAACTACCGCTCCAACCATGGTTTACCCTGTTGCTGAGTACTGTGCTCCAGTGTGGCAACGTAGTACTCATACTAGAAAAATCGACGTCCACCTGAATGAATGTATGAGAGTAATAACTGGCACCCTAAAATCCACCCTAGTCCTCTGGTTGCACCTGATCAGCAAAATACCACCTCCAGAGATAAGACGCCAAGAAGCAACGGCACGTGAGTGGATAAAACTACACCATCCTGATCATCCACAGGATCTCCCAATCCACGAGGTTCTAAATAACTTACCACCCACTCGTCTTAAATCCAGAAATCCGGTATGGCAAGATGTATTTGACATTGATGTCATGGAAAAATGGCGACAAAGCTGGAACTCCGCATCTGTAAAACATTCAGATATTAAAGATCCCACAACTGGACTTCTAGGATTCCATCTAACTAGAGACCAGTGGGTCAAACTGTATTGTCTAAGAACAGGCCATGCGAAATGCAACGCCATGCTTTATATGTGACTGCGGTGCTCCTTCCCAGAGTGTAGAGCATATTATCAGGGAATGCCCTCTACGGAAGTATGATGGACCATATGAAGATGTTTTTGGAGCTACAAGTTCCTTCTTAGAATGGCTGGAAGAATTGGACATCAGCTTGTGAACGCTACCAACGTTCTTGTCATTGTATATATTTATTATTGTATTAGTTGCTTGCCATACGACAAATAAATAAATAAATAACGTCTTTGCGTCGTTCTAGCTTTCTACATATTGGAGCGTGGGCAATAGTAGCATTACATAAAGAGACGTGTACCTCCACAGATGTCGGACGTTGTTGTTCAGGGATAATATATGACTAAACATATACAACCTCATCAAGTGGAAACAAACATCCTAGAGTCATTCGCATTTCGTTTTTCCATTGCTTCCTGAATTCACTTCGTGTAAATATATCGAATGTTCTCTCGTAACGACGTGGTTAATAATTTATTCCCATCCTCTGTTCATAGTTCTGCTCCAGCTATGACAATAAAGGTATATTTTTTTAAAAAAATGTTCTGTTATATGTTGTTTCTTGCTTTTTTTAATGGCATTTAACCGGTTGGTCATACATCCATACCAAGTAAAATTGTACTCTTCTAAACTTTTAGATTATTATTTCTGACATACGATGGGATTAAGCGATATATATCAATATTTGAGTGGCCAGTAAATGTTTCATGTTGATTGGTGACTGGATTAAAGTGTTTTCATGAAGTTTGTGATGTTGTTCCAGTATTTCTTGCAGCCGAAGAACACGTGATTAATGTCGCATTCTACATCTTCTTCACAATCACACGGTGGAAATTCAATGGCTTTAATTCTGTGTAGATGTGAGAGAAAGAAGCCATAGTTCAACTTTAATGCAGCTATTGTAGTTATTAGTCCTCTTGATGGAGCGCCTTTTTGGTGTCACTGGGATGTTGGTATTTGGGGGTGGATGCAAGCGTAGTGGCGACCTCTAAGTTGTGAGGTTCCCGACCATTGCCTATCCCACATATCCCTGCAGTTTTTCTTAAGGAAGTTATTGATGTCTAGATGTAGTACCTTTGTCTCTTCCTCACCGTTTCTCCTAGCACTCTTTGTTAGGTGGTCGCCTCTTCGTTTTCTGGTAGGTCCACATGTGCTTTCCTCCATATAAATATAACTTCTTTGCTTAAGTTGGTGATTTGGCTGCAGGTTTGGAAAATCTTCATTATCAAAAAATAAATAATTTTGATTAATATTTTTGAAAGCTAAGATTTTTTGCAGGGATGATTTGAAGTTAGTATGAGAATGGTCCTTTTGGGTGACCGTATTCCAGGGCTTTTGAGATGTCCAGCACTTCCGCTGTATAATTTGTGGCTTCATCTCGAAGCTTATACATTGTCGAGACATTTTCCTTCGGGATAGTAGAGGCACAGCCTAATGCCTTGCCTGACTTGGCCCCATCAGTATAGATTTGAGTAGCCTGGGAAGTTCATGTAGAGAGGAGTATAAAAGTATTAAAAATTAACTCATTAGAACAAATAAGCAAAAGGACATTTGTGTTCGCATGGTAAAAATCAAATTTTTATTACATTTAAATATTGTGAAGAATTGTAAAATGCTTGCCACTAAAACATTTTAAACATTTTTTTTATTACTTTAATATATGTGTGTATTGTTTGGTATCTCCCGTCCTCCATCCTTCTTATGTCAAACTAATAAAATAATAAGCAGTAATAAATGAAAGTTTGTTTTAATACTGGAAACGGTAATACTTTAAGACAAGTTCGGAATGCGGCACTACCACAACAATTTTTGCGAATTCATTCTCAAGTTACAGAAAATAAAGAAATACCACTGTCTTAATGACGACCACGTTAAGTGTTAACCATTTCTCACACTTCTAATTGTATTACAAAAATAGGCCACCCAAGTCTATCGAACCGAAGTACAGTACGTACCTACAGTCTCAACATAGGTTCCATTAGCATTGGAAAGCTTTCAAAATATATATAAAGTAAAACAATGACGAAGCTGGCCCAAGTAGACACATTTACATATCTGGGTGGAATAATAAGTGCAGAAGATGGCTGTGAAAAAGGAGGTGAAAACCATAGTTAAAAGTCGATGACGAAAATGGAGACATGTTTCTGGAATGAGACATGTGATGACAAGTATGCCTAAAAACCAGAAAGTTACAATTATGGTAAAACCGGTTATCCTTTATGGATCAAAGACATAAGCTTTACGCAAAACAAAGGAAGCCATTCTGGATTTTACGGAAATGAGTATCCCGAGATGGCTATTGGGTATTTCTCTGAGGGACAAGCTTCAAAATGAAGAGATAAGAAAACTATCTGGACTAGTTAGTATTAGTGGACTCATCATGAGAGGATGGGAAGAAGAGCCAAACAAGAAAGCGTGGAGGATTCCTCTAGGAGGAAAGAGATCCTGAGGGAGACAAAGGATAATGTGGAAGTATAAACTTGAGATGGCCCAATATGAGGAAGCTCTGAGTAAGGGAGGCCAATTAGGAAAGGTTATATGAAGCAAGTGCTCTCCTAACAGCAGAGGCTGTGAAGCTCAGTTTTCCTACAAAACTTGAATGGGGAAATGAAACAGCTCTTAAACTGTCTGATGAAGTAGTATTTTCAAATGATCACACAATAAGTCGATACCTGGCAAGGGCAAATGCAGCTTGTGAATTATAGGGTTCAACTATATTGGAACGAACAGAAGTAGATCACTGGTTAACCTTTAGTAATGGACCTCTTCAGTGTTCACAAGATTTCCCCAAGGCTGTGCTTTACTTGGATAGAGTTCTTGCTCCGTTAACATATCTTGTTGGAAACAAAATTACTCTTGCTGACTATGCAGTGTGGTCTGTTTTATACAAAATCACATGAAAACTGTACAAACGTCCAGCAGAAACAAACACAACGACTCCTCATATTTCTATAACTAAAAAACATGTAACCTACTTATAGTGCGTTTGAAAATGGGAATAAATTCCCGAAACGCGTCATGCACAAAATAAATTAAAGCAACAAAAGTAACTGTGTCGCAGATTTTCATTTGTTTACCCTCAATATATGACATGCAATTAATTCTATTCAAGACCGCTTTCTCTTGGTATCCACCTGAATACAACCCAATTCAACAGTCTCTAGCAAGTGGCATTCACTGTTAGGCTGTATGTGTCGGGAGCTTTACATCAAGCGGTCCAGCGGACGCGGTTCTATAGCCGTGAACTGTACTCGATTTTATGGCTGTGTTAATTGGTTTCCCATTCACCGCGGTGCTAGTTTCAGGTGGAGTGACTATCAGGTAACGGCTTTATTGCCTTCGGAGCCTCACTGGATGCTTGATTCATCTCAAGATGCGCTGTCGTATCAGAGTACAGTGCCTCTCTCGGCCAGTGTTAGATACAACGGTTGTAGCGTCTAGGGACAGCTCTACGGTGCCGCTATAAAGACAACGTGTCGATCCACAGAAACTGTTCCGATCACTTAAGCAATAGCCCAGTCATGACTCGCTCTTCATAGAAGTTGTGAAGGACAGTGACCCCAGATTCTAATCATCAATGTCCTCTCGTAAAATAATAGTAAATATTATCTTTGACTGTTGATGACTTAAGAAAAATATCAATACAATTCCATATTTTTATTTAGAACTTATAGGCTAGTCACCGCTACTGAAGAAACAGTTAGGTGCAAGGGATAAAGGAAAACCAGGTCATCGTTTTTATTTAAGATCCGCTTTGAAAATCATCTATACTGATTTTTGGGAAACCATCAAAGTCGAATTTTTCGATGTATCACCAAACTCCGTCCAAGCTTGTCAAAGCTTCGTTACTTCTGAGACGTGGAGGTTCGATTGCGGAGGAATTAGCTCTTTGAACCACCTTGTGTGGTCGTACAGAATTTAGTTTTGGACCACTTTCTGCAGTTAACAAAACTTAGTAAATTAAGTACTTTCGGATATAGCTTAAATTGTTCTCCATATAGCTGGTAATAGTTACTGCTATCCGTTAGGTCAGATCGTCACTAAATATATAAAGCCATAGTGAAAAAGATTAAGTCATTCCCCAATGATCTACCCTCATTCGTCTTAAATCCAGTATGGCATGAAATATTTGACTTCGATGTCAAGGATAGATGGACATCTGTGAAACATCAAGATATTGAAGGTCCTGTAACTGAACTTCCGGGATTCCAACTGAAGACGGACCAGTGGGACAAACTAAACCGCCTAAGAGCAGGCCACTCCAAATGCTACGCCATGATCCATAAGTGGGGACTTCAGGACTCACATGTCTGTTACTGCGGAGTTCCTTCGCAGATGGCCCTCTGAAGAAGTACGCTGAACCATTTCAAGTTGTATTCAGTGCTACAACTTCCTTCACAGCATGGTTGCAACAACTGGACACCAATTTGTGAATGCTACCAACGCTCTTGTCGTTGTATATGTTATATATTTTTATATGTTTTACATTAGTTGCTTAGCCATACGAAAAATAAATAAATAAATAATTTATTTCGTTTTATTTTTTTGCTCTTGGCGACTAATAAAACTGGACAAAGGAATAGTAAATAAACTGATAAAACACAGAGCTGAAAGTTTATGCTCCAGTTCTTAATTCTGCATTCGTTCATCATAATTTCTTACATTATAATTTTTTTTTAGAAGGTTATCCAATGGTGTATAATTTTGCATGTGTAATTGCAATTCATTTTGTTTCTTGCATCACTTAAGCTACCGTTTAATCTGAATTATAAAACTTTTAATAAATCTTATGTAACGCATCATAATCTGAAAATACCTATGTTAAGTGAAGATCTGTAAATCTTCATTAGACCGTTCTTAAAGTATCGCAAAAAGTGAAATCCTATTTAAAAAATTCCCTTCAAAACATATCTCTAGAACCGGAATCACACGTCCATTATCGGAAATATTTGAGAAGTTTTGTTTATAAACACAAAACGTGTTCATTGTAGTCCATTTTTTCACTTTAGAATAGCCAAATGTGGATAGGAAGCATGTTTATATAATAGGAAGTAACTAGAAGAATTTTGTTTCATTTGGCCAAGAATGCTTTAAACAGATGGGAAAAGGGGCGGTTGCACTATCAATACCTATCAGTCACATATATGGTTCCTTGCTTCGCACTAAATCACTGAGGCAATTAACCTCTAATTACTATGGCCCAGCGATATTAATAATAATAACAATGTTGTAAGGTGCTCTTGGCCGGGATATCTGTGAAAGGTTCAACGGCCCCTGTAATGCCAACCATCACCTAACCCGGTAATCCTACCGGGTACAGGAGACTTAGTGTTTAAATCCAAATCACCGAATCCTTCTGGCGTACGTCACAGTAGACAATAAGCTGGACCAGAGGGAAAGATCGGGTTAAGGGTAATATAAATCCACCACCTGACAGGGATTCGAACCTGGTACCATTCGATTTCCTGTCAGACGCCTTGACCATTGAGGTACCAGACGATTAGTATCACTGACGTTTTTCCTGCGTGGTGGATAGTAGCGATGCAACAAGTCATGTAATTAATGGAAATGTTTAAACACCTTTGTCGCTACCATTCTTTACTTGTGCATTTCGTCAATTGGTACTATCATGGCTTCGTCTATGAAAGCAGGATAACCAGTGCATAAGAATATCATCTTCATGTGTCAGACCGGTTGAAACAAGAGACCAATAGTAGTTTTAAGTAGTAAGTACTTGATGTCTTTCTACACTTTCTTAAAGGATAGTGACCTTGGACAACCTACCTTATACACGACATCTATAGCGAAATCATGTCTCTCTATATCAACAAAATCTACTCCAATAGCTAAAAACCACTTACTTGATTTAGTGATACACTCAAAATTTTTTATGTATAATTGTTACATCTTATATATGTGGTGAAAATTCCTATATACCGTAGTAGTGTTGCTTACTAATTTCAAACATATTTTCCTGAGTAATTGCAAGCTATTACCATAAATGTAAGAACTTTAACTTCACGTTACCCTCTTTTACTAAACACTAAACTAATTTTTCCAGCGAATAAAATGAATTATTGAATAGAAACACACTCGTTAAGTATTAAAGCAAATTGTTTATGAAACTTTAAAAAAAAAAAAAAAAAAAAAAAAAAAAAAAGGAATGAGGCTGAATACACTGAATATGATCTAACCTTCATTCAGCCGATGCAATTGCAATTGATGAATCCTTTTAAGTGGTATGGATGGTATACCTACTCACTACGACCGCCTTCTTTCCGTGTCCAGGAACGCACTATACTTCTTCCTCCAACTTTCAGCAGCTTTCTTAGCATTGTCCTTTGATAAAGTCCTGTTGGTTCACAGGTTCGTCTAAAAAGGTGACCGCGTTTTCTTCTCGCTCCAGTATTCAGCGGCTATCACAACGTTGTCCTTTGGTAAGATTAAATCCTGCTGATTCACAGGTTCGTCTAAGAGTGGACAGAGGAGCAGGTGATATTGTGTCTGCATTGCTCCACATTCGCATTCCCATGTTTCGTCCTCAGTATAGCCCCATTTCTTCAGGTTGCTTTTGCATTTAGAGACTTCTGCCCTGAGGCAATTAAGTAAGTAATGTGTAAGTACATTAAGTAAGTAATGTGGTGTACATTAAATTGTGTCTCCCAGGTAGTTCCTCTTTAAATACGTGATAATAATCGCTGTAATTTTTCTGCCAGAGCTTTATTCGTCTGGTCTCTGTTGTGGTTGATAGGGGTATCGTTTTCTTGAGTAAACTCTTTCTTCTCCTCAGTAGTTGTGGTACAGAGGCGTCTTCGTGTATTGGTGCCGAGGATATTGTAATTTCATCTTTCTCTCTTTTTCTGCAGCTACTGTTCTTCTGATTTGTGGTGGTGCTATACCCGCTAATTGATATACAGTGGTTAGAGGTGTCGGTCTCAGACATCCAGTATTCTTGCAATGTTCACTCGTTTTGAATGAACTGAAGCCTTTCACACTGGCGATGCGTATTCCCCAGCTGAAAAGCGTAAAACCATAGCTGTAGTTCCTACTACTTCAGGATGAGCTCCCCATGATGTGCCAGTTAGTTTTTGAGTAGGCAGTTCCTGGCACTTACTTTACCTTTTAACTGGCGGCAATGCTCTTCAAAGATGAGAGTTCGGTTCATTATAACTCCCTAATACGTATTTAGGGTTAGGTACATGTTCCAAAAACACATCTCCGCGTCTGATGTTAAGTGTTGTCCCGGCTTCTCTGTTAGGTACGTGGAAACTGCAGACTTGGGTCTTGTTAGGGTTCTGTTTGAGGTTATTCTGTGTAAAGTACCTCGTAAGGTTCTCCAGCACACTCCAAGTTTTGCTTCTACTTCTTCAAAGGTCCTCTCTTGCGCTATAACAACAGTATCATCCACATACATAGATAACTTCGTATCTTATTGGCGTGGAATGTCATTAGTATAAATACTGAACAATACACTTTCGTGGGGAAGGCCATTTCTTTGTCTTCTCCATCGACTATTTTTCTGCAGGAGGGTGACATAGTAGCTTCTGTTCTTGAGGTTTCCCTGTATCAGTCTAGTAAGTCTAAAGTCTTTAGTTAAATTATATAGCTTACAGAGTACTATCCTGTGGTTTACCGCATGAGATTTGGGACAATTTTTTATTTTATTTTTTGGTTCTGTGGGTTCATTTCCGGGCTTGAGCAAAGCGCCTCCCTCCATAATCTGGGGATTTGTGAATCTCGTAGGCATACGTTGAACATTTTCAGCAACCATTTCTTGGTTTCCGGGACAAAGTACTTAATTTGTTCCGCTTGCATATCGTCCGGGCCCGCTGCTTTGTTTTCCTTAATTTGATTAATTGCTTTTTTAATTCCTAGATTGTAAAATTCGGTTCGCCAGAAGGCTTTGTTCTTCTTTTTCTCTTATTACTGTTTCTTTTTTAATTTTTTTTGTGTTTAATCATTCTTTACGAGATTATGTGCAATTAGGTCTGAAGTGATGTCCTTAAAACCAGGTTGAAATAGGCTTGAGCATTACTGAAATTTTTTAATAGCTTCCATCGGCCTCTACTATTTTGTTTTTAGGCCAAATCATTTAACAATTTCATCCATTTTTCTTTCCTTTCCACACCAAGCGATACCATTAAGGCTTCACTTGCCTGAATAATGTCTTCAGCAAATGGATCTTCCTCGAACATGTCTCGATAAACTCTTAATAATTCATTGGAGTTTTGGCTAAGTCCTGGTAAAACTTGTGTTCGGCAATCCTCGTGGATTGTATTTCCGTGGAATTCTTTTCACAAGCCGACAAACCCGTCATAATTTTCATCATTGCTTCCAGGCTCGTTACTTCCTGGTCTAGGTTAAATTCAAAATCTTTCCACCTTGCATTCTTGAATTAAAAAGACGTGTGGAGAGGATTTACTATAATCTTGCCACCCCTCTAATTTCGCACTTATTTGGCGATGTTGCGTTTAGGGAATCGGGTCTTCTACAAATTTTGTAACATGTTGGGCTAACGAATCCGTTATAAAAATTTTGTCCGGATAGTATCCACGTTACCATCTGAAGCTGTTAAACACAGAGACTTAATAATTCAGTGATTTCTTAGAAACAGGACATACACTGATAAGCCAGAACATTATGACCACCTACCTAATATCCAGTATGTCCACCATTGGCACGGATAACAGCGGCGTCGCTTCTTGGCATGGAAGCAATGGGGCCTTGTTGGTCGCTGGAGGGAGTTGGCACCACATCTGCACACACAAGTCACATAATTCCCGTAAATTCTTGGTAGGAGGACGATGAGCTCTGAAGCCACGTTCAATCACATCCCAGATGTGTTCGATCGGTTTGAGATCTGCTGAGTTGGGGGGGGGGGGGCAGAAAATCAGTTGAAACTCGCCACTGTGTTCCTCGAACCACTCCATCACATTCCTGGCCTTGTGACATGACGCATTATCTTGTTGAAAAATGCCACTCCTGATGGGAATCATGGTCGTCTTGAAGGCGAGTACTTGGTTTGCAATCAGTGTACGATACTTATTGGCCGTCATGGTGCCTAGCAAGATCTCCACTGGAACCAAGGAAGCCCACGTGAATGTTCTACAGATCATAATTGAGCCGCCGCCAGCTTGTCTCAGTCCCGCAGTACAAGTTTCAAGAATGCTGTTGCCCTGGGAAACGATAGATTCGCAACCTACCATCGGCATGATGATGAAGGTATCGGGATTCATGAGACCATGCAACGCTCTGCCACTGCGTCAATGTCTAGTGATGATGGTCACTTGCCCTTTTCAGTCGTACTTGCCGATGTGGTATTAACATTGGCACAAGCATGGGTCGTCGGCTGCGGAGGCCCATCTTTAGATGCGTTCGGTGCACTGAGTGTTCAGACACACTTGTAGTCTGTTCAGCATTAAAATCTGAAGTTAGTTCCTCGACAGCTCGCCGTCTGTCATGCTTTACCAGTCTGCTCAGTAAACGACATCCGATATCTGTAATGAGGAGTGGCCGCCCAACACCTCGACGTTTGGACGTGGTTTCACCTTGGTTTTGCCACTTGTTGAAGGTACTCACCACAGCACTTGTCGAACACCCGAAGAGTCGTGGAGTTTCCGAAATGCTCGTGCCGAGTCTTGTACCATCACAGTCTGCTCTCGGTCAAACTCAGGTACATCGCGCGCCTTCCCCAGTCTAAACACGGGTAGCTCGTTCACTGATACTACATGCACCGTACATGTGTCTGACTAGAAGTCATTCCTCGTCAGGTGACGCTGCTATCGCCTGGACGAGTTTATATCGATGTTAGGTAGGTGGCCATAATATTCTGGCTGATCAGTGTATTTGATTGTGTTTCAATTTACCTATTTGTCATGCACAATCTGAGTCATAGCTTCCAAAACTCACTTGTCAAGAACGGCGTTGACTGCTAGGTAGCTTTGCCGCAAGTGAACGTTATCATAAACACAACGACAACGTATATCTGTCTGAGCCTGAGCTCATCTAATCGCCTGAAGTTTCAGGGCTCTAGGTCCTCTGACTTCTTTCATGTTTGGGGTTGTTTGTAGTGTCGTTTTAGTCAAGACTGAGGGGTTACTTTTTTTAAGTGTTTTATGTTATTGTCGGTTTAATATTTTTAAGTTGTGTAGTTTCTAGTCAGAGTCGAAATTGGTCGATTGTAATTTGCTTCATAAATGTCAATTCCTAGATTTTGAATAAGCTGATGGGTAGAAGCTTGAGCGTTGTAGAAAAAAAAATTATTTGTCGTTGATGTAGTCAGTGAGTTTTTGAATTCCTAGGTCGTGATGTATTTGTATGTTAGTCGTGTACCGGGGAGCGTCAGTAATAGTTCTTAGATACTTGTATTGGACTATCTGTATCTTTTTCGTTTCCCTGTCCTTTGCCATACTGTAGACCTCAGAGCCGTATAATAGAGCTGGTCTGATTACTGCCTTGTAGATTTTCTTTTTGTTTGGGTAGTGAGGCCGTTCCCCTTGAGGAGCCGGGCTTTGCCTGCGTTGCAGGTGTTACGAATGTGGGTGTACCAAGTCAGTTTGTTGTCCAAGGTTAATCCTATATATTTGGTTGTGTCGCGCCAGGGGAGATCAGTGCCGTCAAGTGAGACACGGTCAGGTGAATCTATTCTCTTGGTCGAGAACATGATGGCTTGTGATTTGTGTGTGATTATCTTGATTTTCCACTTGTTGCACCATTGTTTAATGAGTGAGAGGTGTTGGGATAGCTTCTTTGCAATAAATTTTCGATTTCGGCTTGATCTGTAGATGGCAGTGTCATCTGCAAAAAGGGCTATTTCGCCGCCAAGCTGGTGTGGCATGTCATTAGTGTACATGCTATAAAGAATTGGTGCTATAACCGAACCTTGGGGTACGCGTGCTTCAATTGATTTGACCTAGCTTTCAGCTCCTTCCACCACGACGTAGAATTTTCTATTATGAAGATAGCTGTTAATTATTCTCATTAGATGTCCAGGACAACCATATGTGTGGAATTTATATATTATCCCGTCGTGCCAGACCTGATCGAAAACTTTCTCGATATCAAGCACAACAACGCCTGTGCGGTGCCTGATGGAGCGCGCCCGACAGATCTTCTCAACCATCCGGACGACTTGGACCGAGAGAGGTGGTATAATGGTTAACGTTCTGGCCTCGCATTCGGGAGGACGGCGGTTCGAATCCCAGTCCGGGAATCCAGATTTGGGTTTTCTATGGTTTCCAAAATCACTCCAGGCAAATGCCGGGATGCTTCCTTTAAAAGGCCATGGCCGAATTCCTTCCCATTCCTTGCCCCCCATCCTTCCCCGTCTCTGAAGACCTCGCTGTTAAGAGACGTTAAGCAGTTAAAAAAAAAAAAAAAAAAAAAAAAAAAAAAAAAAAAAAAAAACGGACTTGGTAGGTAGTACTGTGCTTTGTACGAAATCGGTATTGCTCAGGGATGATTATGTCTTTATCTTTAAGGAACTTTTGGATTGAGGATCAACCAGGGGGAGGAACTGCAATCCTCAGAAAAACACGCCCTGCACACAGATCAATTGATTTACCTGCGCTCGAGCGTGTCGAAGCTACGGCTGTTGAGGTCGGAATAAATGGGCAGGCAACTAGATTTGTAGCAGTGTACCACCCACCCGGTCGTAAAATGCCGGAGACTGATATGGTAGCACTGACCACAGCCGACAGAATAATCCTGGGGGGAGATTTTAACGCCAAATCTCTAGCATGGGGATGCAACGCAAACAACAGCAGCTGCCGCACCCTTTATGACTTCGTTAGTAAAAACCCCCAGGTGACTGTAGTGGCGCCTGACGAACCCTCGCACTTTCCCAGGGACTCCAGATGCAGGCCTGATATTATGGACATCTTTCTGCTCAAAAATATCACCTGGTCTGTTGCATCCACTGTTTTCAATGACCTCGACTCTGACCACAACCCTGTGGTATTATGTATTGATAAAGCCGTACGCCCAACAGAGAGTAAAAAATTCTCTCTAACCATCAACTTGCAAAAATACAAAGAATTATTCATCACACACGTTGCAGTACAGACAGTTTCAACAGGCTAGCACCAAATTGACCATCTTGTCACCATTATTAACGAATGCGCGTACAACGCGACCATAAAAATTACACATGATCCAGGGAAAAAAGCCCTTCCACCACACATTTCAAATCTTTTAAAACTTAGGAACTTTCATCGGAAACGTTGGCAAAAGTATCGGGATCCAAAAGACCTCAGAACATCAGAAAGACTAGCACAAGAAATCAGATGGCACCTCCAGCAACACCGTGCCGAATGCTGGGACCACACTCTCAGGCGACTTGAACAACATCCCGACCTCTTCTGGAAATTGATCAAATCACGGAAGGGAGAGCCCCAGTCGTCAAAGCCACTACATGGGCCAAATGGCATTGTATATACAGTGCGGGAAAAATCGGAGGCTATGGCCGACACTTTGGAACGCCAGTTCCAAGAACATGTCATTGATGACGAGGATAGCGACATCCATGAGGAAAGGGTGATTAGAGAAGTGCCTCGCTTTCTGAGGCAAAGAACACGCATCTCTTTCCGTCCTGTGGAACCGTCCACAGTGACCTCAATCATTCGGACGCTTGGCAACAAAAAATCTTCAGGGCCCGACGGCATCAAGGCCATTCTTCTTAAAAACTTACCTCACTCTGCCATAAACTATCTCACACAAATCTACAACTCCTGCCTTAAATTAGCCTACTTTCCCTCCGCCTGGAAAATTGCCAAAGTTATCACCTTACCGAAACCTAATAAAAACCAACTCTTCCCTCAAAACTATAGACCCATCTCCCTGCTCAACATCTTCGGAAAAATCCTAGAAATCATAAACACAAATCCCCTTCACTTTCTCTTATAGTCGGAAACCTTTATTCTAACATCACATAGCGACACGTCATTGTTAGCACTGAAAAGTTGTAACCCCGAAAATGTAAAATATCGGCAAAGCCCTGTAATTTCTCAATGTAGTACTTCAAGAATAGCTTTGTAAATTAATAATAATAAAAAATGATGCTGCTGACAAATACGTTTTGAATAAAAAGGATAAATGAGCGTTTTAGATGAAGTATTGCTAAGTGTATCCCAGCATATAACAATAGACGCTCCGATTACATCACTGATCTTTTTAAGCACTTATTTGTGCGAAAGACAAATTTCAGCTCTTGTTGCAACAATTTACTTCGTGCACTTTCTATTATCCAACTAACAACAGAGAATCTTGAAAAATTACATGCACGTTCATTGTTCCCACTAATATTTATTCTTTGTTACTTCTTTTAACAAATTTAAAAGCACGTAATTTTTTTATGTATCCGGAAGGTTAAATAATTTAATTTCCAATAAAAATACATAATTTTCATTTTTAGTAATAAGATTGTCACGTCGGGGAGGGGCGTGTGAATTTAACTTTTGATGGAAGTTGGGAATGATAAGAAAAGCTTTGGAAGCCTTTGACGATGTACAGATTATGGCATATACGAAGTATACGACGAAATTTTGCTTTCGCAGCTTATTATGATTAAAATATCTTTCAAACGATTTAATTTCACAAAGGAATAGCATAATTCAGATATTACGTAAAAATTTACTTGTGGTGAACTATGATTCCTTTGAAGTGCTTTAATGGTTTTACTTCTCGTCAACGTCGATGTCAGGACTGGGCAAGGAATTCGGCCATCGCGTTTTGAAGGAAGCATCCCGTCATTTGCCTGGAGTGATTTGGAGAAACCTTTGGAAACCCAAATCTTGATGTCAGGGTTGGGATTCGAACCCGCGTCCTCCGGAATGCGAGGCCAGAGCGTTTCCGCTCATCCACCACACTCGGTTCATTGCCGTTAGTAAAATGGAGAAGGAATATTTTTTTTATTATCAAATTGAAACAAAACTGTTGCGGGATACTCAACATATCTGTCAATACCATTATTTCTGCATGTGCGAGGGAGATTGGTGCTCTCTCCCGCTATTATTGTACAACACCAGGAAACTGTGAAATGAGAATAATTGAAAACGTCTGTTTCTCGCAGTCGGAAATATAAGCTAATCATACAAATTAAAACTTGAAGTATATTTAAGTTAAAATGCATGTAAATATCTCGCACATAGAGAGAAATAAACGACTAACGATTATTGTTACGTGAAATATCGATATGTGTGTGTTCGTATTGTTGATTGTGTGAGATTATTGTAGTGAATCTCTTGTACAGGGCGTTCGCCGGGAAACGCTACCCACTGTTAGCGCTACAAGGAAGAAACTGCTCCCGGCGAGCGAGCGGTCAGCTTCCGGCATTGTTCGACCGTCGGCCGCGGACTATTTCATAATAATTACGCTTCATAAACTTGTATGTGCTAAGCATTTAAATGTGACGTCACTTGCGGATCAACAGTGCCATCGTGGACACCCTGCAGGTACCAGTTGCAAAATCTAATCCTAGGCCCCTGGTCTATTTCTGTAATTTTATGCACCACAATTGTTTTGTACGGCTTTAAGTGAACTAGCTTTGTTACTTTCCAAGCTGACGTCTTAGATACGCCTGCCTTCTGCCCTAACCGACTTAATGATTTTTTTGGTGACTGTTCTAGTCGAAAAGCGATATCGTCAATTTTATCCTCTGTGAGAATACGGTTGACCGACAGTCTCTTTTTGTTAAAAAATGAACCCGTTTCTCTTACTTTTTTAACCAGACGCGGAATTGTTGATTTAGCTGGCAGTAAAGCCCCAGGATATTCGCGACGAAATTTACTGCGACACTTTTTAAACGACTTCTTCTTCACATATGTATCGTAGAGAAATATTCTTTGTTGCAAACTGTAACGTACCAAAATTTTACTCACACTCAAACACGGTACAGATTAGTAAGAGTATGAAGCCCAAAACCGCAAAGAAACGTTTATTCACAACACTGTTGGGGCAGCGGAGGTGTTAAACAGTGCGGTGATTCACGGCGCCGTGTGGCGGGAGTTGCTGGCTTCACTGTCCCAGCAAGTTCCCGACGGCAACAGACTGGGAGGGTAGCGTTTCCCGGCGAACGCCCTGTATCAGACATTCAACAGGAAAGTGCCTGTACTTCAACTTGCACACGATTCTGACATTTGGCACAACTATGAGGAGTGTACGTACCAAATTTCAACTAAATTCGCGTTGTTTAAGTCGAATAAAGTAAATTATTTTAGCACTAAATTTATAGAATATTAGATTAGTTTCTACTGTATACTGCACCCTCGAAATATCTCATCACAATTATGTTTATGAACGAGAAAGAAACGAAATTTATATCCGAACGTAGTAAATTGCTACTGCACTACTGAGTGACTTGATAAGCATTATTCGTTTTGTGAATGATTCGTAGACTTATTAACCAGGGAAATGCCAAAATATTTCATGTGTAGAACCTTTTTTTCCAATATTTCGTTTACAGTCAGCAAACGTTTACTTATATAAATTTTTTATCAAGTGTAATTGCACAAATTTATATTCTGTTAGCTATAACTGTTTCAGTAAACAGAACAAACTATCGCGGACCTAAGAATGTACCTTGTTTGCATTTCAATTTATTATTTTTATCAAAAATGTTCATCATATTCGTAGCAGTCAATAACGCTGGCAAAAAAAAAAAAAAAAAAAACAAAAAAAAAAAAAAAAAAAAACATTATATACTAAGGAATAAACTGTACTCGTTTCGATATATCAATATTCGTTTAATTATTTTTGATCACGGGCTGTCTATTTCTGAAGTCGAAATATGGTTTTTATTCACTTCTAGTTTGCGTAAATCAGTTGTAACAGTTTGACAGTTGTTCACTTGACTAAGCCGAATGAGTTAATGTGTCTAGGTTTTGCCACGTTCCAGCAGAAAGAAATCCAAACTCAGCGTTCCCACTGATTTATTCTTTCTTTGTTACTTTTTCCAGTAAATTTAAAGTTTGTAATTTTTTGCGTATCGAAGCTATAATTCATTCTTCTTCTCCTGAAGTTTCCTTTTCCTCCAATACTCCTCCATACGTACACTGTACTGTTGTCGCTGTTCTTCCAGTCCTTTCCATTCTTTCAACTTGAAACTCTTCCAGATTACTGATCACGTTTGGAAACGTATTCCTATCTAACATCTGTGCCTCCGTGATTTGGATCTTTCCAGCTCTTAAAGAACTTCCTTAACCCACGCTGTAGGAAATCCTGGTTGGTAGGGTTAGCTGGTGAAGATTGGTGCTGCTCTTCGTCTCACCCACCGTTCCCCCTGTCTGTTTCAACCCAACACATGAAACATTTCAAATTCTATGGCGGTTGGTGGGCCTCTAACTTTTCTGTACACTCGCCAGTCGATTCGAAAAATTCGGTGGCGAAGATACAAATCAGCGTTCTTCCTGGCGGCATAGGGTCCAGTAAAAATATTTTCACGTATATTTCCGTAACGGGGACTCGAGGTTTAAGCAGGCCTTTTTTTTGTCTGTGGCTTTAAGCCTCGCTGATGTCAAGGTCAATAGAGGCGAGAATGGACTGGGGGAAGGAATTCGGTAATGGCCTTTTGAAGGAAGAATCCCAGAATTCGCTTGGAGTGATTTTGGGAAACCATGGAAGATCAAAATCTGGATGCCCGGACGGGGATTCGAACTCGCGTCCTCCCCAATGCGAGGCCAGAGCATTACCGATCACCCACCAAGCTCTGTTTTTATTAAGGCACTAGCTCGTACCCGCGACTTCGTATGCGTGGATTAAGAATTTGTTTGCCAGAATT
Source organism: Vandiemenella viatica (assembly GCA_031002005.1). Taxonomy (NCBI): domain Eukaryota; kingdom Metazoa; phylum Arthropoda; class Insecta; order Orthoptera; family Morabidae; genus Vandiemenella; species Vandiemenella viatica. The sequence goes on along the minus strand of CM061914.1, from coordinate 50,096,912 downwards.
AAATATAGAAAGTTGTTGGTAACAAAGGATTGGTCCCAAACAATATCGAGTCGGAATAATATGACAGGAAAGCTATCACTATATCATTGCACCGTAGAACCTGTCTCTTGAAGAGAATCAATTTCCAACATATTTCTGTCACCATTCGATAAGGTCTCAAAATTTTGTGACTACAACTGTTAATCATACTGGAAAAAATATCCTGTGCCCTTCATACAGATTTACTTATAAAATTCCACCACAACGATATAGCATTTAGTCGTCAAAACGTAACAAAAGACAGAGACTTACTTCCGTATTTATAATAATATTGCTGTGGTTCACACTCACACACTGACTGCGAACAACATCTCAGGGATCATTATAACGTAAAAAAGTGTACACCTACAACATTGCAAGACTACCTACGATTTGCCTAGCATTGCACCCCTAACTTTCTAATATCTACAGTTTAACACTCAATCCGAATAACCTACGGCCCAGGCCTGACTCTTACGATCAAAAACAATTTTTAAAAATCTTAGCCTCCACGGAGATTTGAACCGGAGACCACGACGTTCGTAAGCAAGCGCTTCAGCCACTGGGCTGCCAGTCCACCACGCAGAAACACGGTACGGAGACGTTCATATCCAACGTGTCGTCTGTCTATCGCCGTATTTCGAAGTTATTAGACAACATGTGTTATTTACACAGATAATTTTTCAATCAAATGTAGACAGTACTTTTCTCCTTGTTTCAAAGGATAAGTGTGCAAAGTTTCATCGAGATCGGATGAAAACTGTGGATTTGTATGAAGAACAAATAAACAAACAAACGTACATTCATCTTTATATATAAAGATATACCAAGCGTGGTGGGTGAGCGGAAACGTTCTGGCCTCGCTTTCAAGAGGGCTCGGGTTTGAATCCCCGTGTAGCCATCCAGATGTTTCCATGGTTTCCCCTGTTCACTCCAGGTGAATGCCGGAATGGAAAATTTTAAAAATGTTCCCAGTCCTTCCCCGCTTCTAATAACCTCAAAGTCGACGCGCCGTAAAGCCATTAGAAAAAAAAAGACAATGAATATTAGGGTAGGAGGTAGGCTTCGCTTTCAGCCCCTTTTCGTAAGTTGTCACAAATCATTTCAATATGTTCCGGTGGCTCGTACCAATAACCCTTCACCTAACACTAACCCGCTCGTTCATTGGGCTTTGCACTGCTGACAAAAACAGGAAGTTAGCACTGCCCATCTCCTTCGTGCAGAAGTCAATATTTCTCAAACTTTTTCATTAATGTACGTTGGAATAAGATTCTAAAAACGTATTATTTCAGTTTTGTTTTTGAAATATAAAGAATTGCGATTTTCTTTCTTAAGTGATACAATATTCAACTAGTCTGTTGTATGCTGTTAACAAGAACAAAAATGGTGAGAACTGTTGAAATAAAATTATTCGCCTCTGGGCACAAAATCAAATTATTCTTCCACAGCGTTAAAGAGATTTTCTTCAGTGAAAAGAAATTTAATAACCTATACACAATGGCTTCCTCTATTAAAGTTTTTGGAGTAACAAGCTTAAGATATGTTTGTACGTTAATCATTCAAGTAGTGAATCAATATTGCAAGGTTTCTAGCAGCAAAGGTATATGCATACAGAAGATTTAGCTCAGAAATTGTACTTGAAAGTTTTCCACCCTTGATATATATACATATATATATATATATATTCGAGGGATATGATTTATCATTATTTAACTAGCAAAAATCTTAGCGATCCTACATTCTGTTCATTACCTTGAACACTTTGTTCTAGTCATTGTAAAAGCTATACCAGCCTACATTGGTTGTTGGCAGATAAAGCAAGTTTTAAGTGCACAGTTCCCTTCACAAAATTTGAAATATAGTGGAAATAATATGATTTTTGATACGTCTCGCCTGTTCATCTCGTCCCCTCTGGTAAAACGTTACGATTTCCAAAACGAATTTTACTTTTTCTATGTGACATTCTATTAAATTGGACGAATTATTAAGTGAGATTAAATTTCATTGAAATTGAATTTTAACGATGGTGCGTATTGTGTTCCACAGCTGGGATGTATCACAATTTAATCATAAACATTGATAATCTCTTTTTCGTGTAGGAAAATTAGCTAACATCATTTTAAACTACGCTCTTCATAAATTTTATTTAAATTAGATCGGATTCTCGAAAAACTGGGATTTTAGGAACATTAGGAACTTAATAAATGTGATTTTAAAAAAAAAAAGTAGTAAAACAAAAGAAAAGACGAGGAGACGTAGTCCACACAAAAAAGCAGCTATTTAATGAGTTTTACTCGTTTCCTTATTTCACACTCTTTGCCCAGCGAGTCGAAGACACGGGAAACACCAACCTTAATCCTTTCGTGAATGTATATGAATGGGAACGAAGAATTGGAACCGCCATAAATTTTCGTATTACCAGTTTTAGCTCACATATAAATCTTCATCCGCTGATACGACCAACCTATTTCGGTTGAATGCATTAGTTGATTATTGTGGTTTATGGCTAGTCGATGGCACATTCGTATATGTGGTGACTACCCTTTATTTCAGCAAAAATTTAAAAAATATCGCAAATAAAAGTTCATGGTCATTTCTGAAGCACTTACATAATACTACATAAAACTATTTAGGAAAAAAATTGAAAATTAATACAAGGTAGAGGCGCTAGGTATAAAAATAGCATGTGTGTTAGCTTGTACTCTACGTGAGGTATTTTTTCATTCTAAATAGCAATGATACCGCGGTGCAGTTGGTGTTTTCTTGCAAGTTACATAAAATACTTCACAAAACGGACATAGAGAGACTCTAAATTTAAATTTTAAACTTAACAACTCCTCAAATTTTTAAAGACATGGATTGCTACTAATATAATCTAAAAAAAAAAAAGAAATATGTATTTATTTGTAACAAAATTAAACAATCACAAATATAATTAATCATTTTGGCTAATGATTCAACCTCGAATTGTTTGTTTCAGATGGAAGGAAATAACTTGTTAATAATTTTGGAAGAAAACTTAAGAAAGGCTTTATTTTTAAAACGCTTACATTCATAATTTAAATTTCCTTCTTTGCCTTTATTTTTTTATCTGTAGATACTTGAAAAACTTGACATGTGAAATGTGCTGGGTATTACGTCACATTTTTATTTCATGAAATATTAAAATATCCTTTGTATTTGAGTAATTGGAAAACAGATCATTCATAATAAATATAAAATTAAGATGCTTCATAAATGACCGATACATTCAGTCGAGTTTTAATTTGATGACCCATTGTTTATTTGAAACAACGAAATGGGTAGAATTTTTTAAGGGACCACATAGTGCTCATGTATCTTTTATGTGGCTTGGAAACAATTATATCTAAAACTATGTTGAAAAATTAACTGCCCTGTGTTTCATTAAACAATATACCATTAACTGTAAGCAAACTTTGCATAAAATTCTCTACATTTTTCGCGTTCAGACATTGGAACAAGAAATACTAATAGCATTGCAGAGCCAATTTATTTATTATTTATTTGTCGTATGGCTATGCATCTAATAAAATACATATAAATATATACAATGACAAGAACTTTGGCAGCGTTCACAAACTGATGTCCAGTTCTTCCAGCCATTCTATGAAGGAAGGTGTAGCTCCGAAAACATCTTCAAATGGTCCATCATACTTCCTCAGAGGTTATTCTTTGATGATGTGCTCCACACTCTGGGAAGGAGCTCCGCAGCCACATGCAGGAGAATCCTGAAGACCCCACTTATACAGCAAGGCGTTGCATTTCGCATGGCCTGTTCTTAGGCGGTTTAGTTTGACCCACTGAAGACAATGTTCTGTACAGTAAAAAAAAATTAATTTGAATGTCATTGAAGCAGCTAATTCCTACGCACAAAATGTATAAATAAATATTATGGTAACAAAAATTAATTTAACTTTAAGACTCTCTATAAAACACATCTGATATCCTGATAAACTATAGCTGACGGGAAACAATGTATGCCACCGCTACTCCAGAATTAAATTAGCACCGAAAAACGATGGTTACTGGGACAGGCAAAATGGCGTAGAAATTACTTATTGCTCAATGCCTGCTTTATTTTGTATCTATCAGCTTTTAACCCGCTGGCAGTAGTAGATCAACAACCTACCCAAATGTTAATTCGTTTTCTATACAACGCTTGTAATAGTGAAACTAATTGAAACATTACTTTTATAGTGTCTAAAATTGTTGAAGGCACTGTAAGACATCTACAACAATAATTATCCATGAATATGAAAACTTATAGACTCCACCCTGAAAAAAGAAAAAATGCCATCGAAACTGACATCACATAAATTACAGATTTAAAAAAAAAAAAAAAAAAAAAAAAAAAAAAAAAAAAAAAAAAACTTTTCATGTATTATGTTACATTTAACTCCACATTTTCTTGATGTATAAACTGATGCTACATCAAAGGAACAGTAATGTCTTTTTTATCGGTTAAAGGGGGAGAGGAGGGATAAGAGATGGAGAGGTAGTAAAAGAAAAACAGTTTTTCTTTCTGTTATCTTAAGAATTAGACTATTTATGTCTTATCATACTTTGCTCAACGATCTATTTCTGAAACAAGGTCTTCTTTTTTTTTTTTTTTTTTTTTAACCGCTTTACGTCTCTCAAGAGATGGGAAAGGATGGGGGCAAGGAATTGGAAGGAATTCGGCCATGGCCTTTTTAAGGAAGCATCCCGGCATTTGCCTGGAGTGATTTGGGAAACCATAGAAAACCCAAATCTGGATGCCCGGACGGGGATTCGAACCACCGTCCTCCCGAATGCGAGGTCAGAACGCTATCCGTTACACCACCACACTCGGTAAGGTCTTACAAATAAGTTTAAAAACGACGGGCGGATATGCTACAGCGTTATGTTTTTTGTCCTCCCTGAAATGTATCATTGGCATTTAATAGCTAGAAGCGAGATTATGGAAGCTATTTCTGCCCCTGAAAGTTTTCTTGCTGTAGATCCAACATGACATAATAACCAACAATTCATTGTATTGCACAATTATATGCCAATCAACAACTAACCACAACTGACATCTACTGAACCAGTTTCCTGCTAATTACAGTCCTATAAACTACTTAAATTTGTGTCTCCAGATATACACAGTGATAATTATAAATTTTTATATGTTTGCTATGAATGTAGAGTGTTTTGTTGGATTCAAATTGTTGCAATGAATTTTAATTTGATCTACAAGTGGCACAGTGTCTGAAATTTTAATTATAATGCCTTGCATTCGGGAGGACGGCGCGCCGTCCTCCCGAATGCGAGGCTCGAATCCCCGTCCGGGCATCCAGATTTGGGTTTTCCATGGTTTCCCAAAATCACTCCAGGCAAATGCCGGGATGCTTCCTTCAAAAAGGCCATGGCCGAATTCCTTCCCATTCCTTGCCCCCATCCTTGCCCCCTATCCTTTCCCGTCTCTAAAGACCTCGATGTTAAAAAGAGACGTAAAGCAGTAAAAAAAAAAAAGTAAAAAATAATAATAATAATAATAATCATATAACTAAGATAGTTGAATAGGCTAAAATATATTGAATGAAATTTTAAATTGTTTTATTTTGTCAGTTTTATGTTTAAAGGCTTGTAATAATTTCCTAATTTCTTCTTGCTGCGCAGCAGTTTTGTCAGCGCTCCAGAAAAGTGGGATGGCTGTTTTAATGTTGGCTGGAAATTTCTTCGACGCCTGTTTAAGGCTACTACTATCGCAAGTGGACAACCTAACTGGGAACAGTGCTAACACGATCTATGTGATTTGTTTATTAGTAAAGTGCTCTCAATCTCTAGAAGATATCTGATATTTGTTTTTTTCATGTTTTGTTCTGAGTGTTTCAACCAAATTAAAGTGAACTGAAAATTATAAGAAACTTAGTGCATACTTTAGCGAAAGTCAAATTCAGCTGACGAAATTATCTTTAAGTAATGCAGTTTACAAAATACCAAGTTCCGAATGATTTAAGATGGCTACAGCTCCACTTTTTAGTCATTAATTGCCATCGTCTACAAAGGGATTTCGAGTGGTTAAAAAATATGCTTATAATTTTCGTACTGCCCTGAATAAAATTATGCATTTATATTATCATAGTTATTACCAAACTTAGCATAAAATGACGAAAAGTGACAGAGCTGACAATAACGCAATGTACTGAAATGCCTCCTCGCTTCGTAAAAATCGTGGTTACATGTAGTTATGCTAATGGGGAAAATCAGAGCAAAAACAGAAGATATTAAATTCTACACAATTAGTTTTTATAACGGCGGTCGTTTTAAGGCATTTCCTTTGTAAATATTCCTATTGGGGGACGTTCACCCGGAGCGTAAAGGACGTGTCGTAGCGGGCAGTGCAATGCTCGTCAACCGTGGCAACGGACGGAGGCGGAGGGCGGGAGGGGGGGGGAGAACAATTAAAACGGCCCCCCTGGACACAGCCAGGCCCCCGGCAGTAAAATTAACACCAGGCCAGGCTTCCACAAGCACGCACCCTCCGACCTATACTGTAGTATTGACTGCACCCACCCACGAATAACAATGTACTGTACAGGCTGTCCTCTGTTCTATGATTTTCTTAAATCACTCCAGGCAAATGCCGGGATGATTCCTTCAAAAGGCCTTTGCCGAATCCCTTCCCGTTCCTTGTCGCCAGTCCCATCCCACCTCTAAAGAACTCGACGAGGCGTAAAGCCATAATTAAAAAAAAAAAATTTCCTCTGCCCGAATATCTCGGGAATTTCATCATTTTTAAGTTGCGCTGTGGACTGTAACTCTAAAAAATTAGGGGTTCTGTGCAACTAGTTTTTGTAGCGCTACTCTCGTTTCTATTCATTCATGTGGTTTGACCCATTTGGGAAATCCTCCTTAATACAATAACTCACTGTTTACGACCTTGCGTTATATCAATAACAGTTAAAAGTAGCTGTAAATCTGAAGTTATTAATCGCAACCCACTTAACCAAAGCGTGAAGTATATGCCCAAAAAAACGTACGCAAGACGTTTAAAACCTACCAACTACTGGAAAACAAATTTTTTCCGTAATACTTAAATTTGTCTCAGAGGCACGAAATTGGTTACAACTAAATAATTAATATCGTTTAATTAATAAATTCGAATTTTCAATCGATTTTAGTGTTCTATATATCCGCCCCATACGATCATAGAATCTACTGACCACTTTTTTTGTTTTCAGATGCCATTGGGATGAATCATTAAGATTAATAAATTAGTTTTGCAGACACAGAGCAGAACGTCCTACCAATATACAGACCCTTCAGAAATCTTCATAATCCTCTTTAAGTTTGCAGCGAGAAACAACATCGAACTATGACGAACCGAATCAAGAGGTCAAAAACCATAGTCATGCAACAAAAGAACAAATTCTATAACAATGCTCACCACCAGGATAAATTGAATGGTTCCATCATAACAATTTTATATCTTGCTCTTAAATTTTTGTATTTTATAATATATTGCATACCACACATTGTACCTTGTACTCTATATATTGTATGTCATATGTCATTCAGTGAATGCGCCCATATTAAGTTTAAAACTGACTCTGCAATTAACCTAAGAATAAAATATAATATTTGATAACATTTAATCCACTGGATGTATGGTACACACCAAATGATAATAATAATAATAAAAAAAACTCTCTCTGACTTGTCTAATGCAGCAATTTTTAAGTGAGCACTACTTCAGAAAAACCATGGGGCGATGAAAATATCTGTGAGTTGTAAAGCTGACAGACAGCCCACGCCGAAAACGTTTTTCTTTCTATTCCACGATTTTTGTCATTAAAAGAAATACCGTCACCCATTTATTTCCGATACTACTTATCTGAATATTCTTTCAAAATTTGAAGTAATATGTAGTCGCCTAACGTTCATATTAAACCTATAACAATATTTCTGACATTTAAGGTTTTCACAAAATTACTAAATGAGATACTTGAGCAGTTAATTTTTTCGGTGGAATAATATTTATTATTTCATGTAGGATTTCGTGAATTGCATAGTAATAAGTAATGAAAATCCTGTTTTTGGAAGTGTTAAAAAAGACTCCAATTCCCAGAGTAATTTTTTTTTTTTTTTTTCAAACTGAACGTTGCTGTGTTTAATTTGAATTGCAATGTTAGATTGTAAATTACCTGTTTACTCACGAACAATTTATGAGATTTATTTATAATTATAATATTAATCTCTCCGAATCATTTATCATTTGCCAGACGTCTAGGTGTAAAGCCATAAGCAAAAATAAAAAAGAGATAAATTTGAGATTGTATGTGAACGATAGCCAGTGAATAAACGGTAGTTTGGAATCGTCCATAAACTACGTGGCTAGGTCCAGGGGGGGGGGGAGGGTTCGGCTGGTAAACTATGATGCGGGGTGGGGGGAAGAGGTTTCCGATCCAAGCCACTTAGCTTTCCATTAATATTATTTGTCACAGTTAAAATAAGGTACAGAACCCACAGCAGCATGTGAATATTTGTTTTCGTTATTTAATTATTCCCGCGCGTAATTTACGATAGTCTGACAAAATAAAACAGTACAAAATGTCTTCTAGAATCATGTAGAATAAGCTACGCCCCACGCGGGTGCTGAAGGGGGGGGGGGGAAGACGGGGGGGGAAGACGGGGGGGGAAGACGGGGTGGGGGAGACGGGGAGGGGGGGTAGACGTGGGGGGTAAGACGGGGAGGGGGGAAGACGGGGGGGAAAGATGGGGGGAAGACGGGGGAGGAAGACGGGGCGGGTAGAGGCAGAAGACACGTCGGGGTACGTGGGGGGGGGGGGGGCTGCATCACGAGGAAAAAATGGAGCTACGTAGTTTATGGACGCTCCCTATTATTGTTTATGCACTAATGTTGAAGTTTGTATGGTTTTCATGAGCAATGGACGCTGGATGTTATGACTCCCATGCTTCGACAGCACTTGGAACTTTCACGCGCGCGGTGTTTTGCAGTAGGGTATTCTGATTTGGTATAGCCCCGGTAATACACCAAATTGCTCAAATGCCTGTTAGATATCAATTAAGTTGAAAGAAATATATGGGAGAAGGCCCAAGTTGGCTGAGCTACTGTTCCATTGCAGTTCTCCAGCAGACTCGTCAACATCTTAACACATTGAATGCCACGTGAGCCAATGTTGGCTCACAGTTGCATGGGTTATGACGCCACGTGAGCCATATTTGGTTCACGTATACATTGTGCAGTAAGCCGCGTGAGCCATAACTGGCTCACATGCAGAGTTGTGTTTAGAGGCCTCGTGAGTCTCATGGGGCTAACAGATAATGCGTTTCAACTATGGGTTTAAAAGTGGTGGCCCCACTGAACACTCTGATGTTCTTAGCAATCAATATTTTTGCATTTGGTAGCCCTGGTGATTCCTAACGGCAACCGTCAGAGATCAACTTTCGACGACTCAGCTGTAGTACTGTTTTGTTTTGCTGATTGCTCGTGTATGCTATTAGAGGTTACGTTTGTGTATTTGGTTAGTTTCCTAGTTTATTTTTATGGCCAAAAGAAGACAAACTTTTGAAGAACTTGAACAGCTAGTGAATGAGGCTATGCAAGATTGCTTATCAAGTTATCAATTTTATATGTAGCTAATATAAGCAAATAAACTAAGAGTTTGAATCATTTCTAGAAAAACGATTTTTTTTACCTATTGTGTTTTAAATGATGTGAGCCACATATGGCTCACGTGGCGACAGATCGTAATTGTGTTAAAATGTAGTTGTTGGGCCACGTGAGCCATATATGGCTAACACCTGTTATCAATCCAGATCAGTCATAACTTGATATTTTATGAAGTAATTTAGTTCTACATGATCAAAAGAAGACATCTGATGCAAAAAATCAATTTGGCCTCACAAGTAATATTCGTGATTTCAATGTGGCATAGCAATACATAGTCCAAGTTTCATCATGGCAGTCAATGTGTTAAACCACACTCCACTGCACAGACGAAGTCGCACATATTAACGGCCTGATTTGACTCACGTCAAAACGATAGTTCATGCATTCCATAATCAATTCAATTTCATGTTCTTGTAAAGTCATAAATAACGTGCTACTTTTGTAATTTGTCTATTTAAGACACATGCTACTGTTGAAATAAGCATAGTTTTAATATTTTATCCATGATGGATTAGTGCAAATAAGCGACTGTGATATCAAATTTGGGTTGATATTAAAAGCAACAACCAGTAACAATTTGTTGTTATTATATTTATTAACCATTACCGGTTTCGAGCAAAATGATCATCATCAGATAGTTTGCATTTAGAATGTATTCAAATAAGCAACTTTATAGCGTGCTCATAAGATCTTTTCAGAATCTTATAATAGTGATGAAGTAATTATGTTTGTTTAATAATGCATCATATCCTTCCGCCATCAAGAAGAGTTTATTTTTAAAAACATTCAACTATCTAACGACGCACGCTCGCATTTTGCAGCTGCATATTTGAATACATTATAAATGCAAACCATCTGATGATGAGCATAGTTTTATTTGAATGTTTGAGGGTTCATTCATAGCATATTGTCATTTATTAAAGACTACAGTTTTTTTAATTAATTGTAGATATCACTGATAAACTGGGGTGGTATCACCAATAAGGAAAGTGTTACAGTGATGTGTTCAGTATATTGCTTCATCTGTATATATAAAGATCAATGTATGTATGTTTGTTTGCTTGTTTTTTTGTTTGCTGGTTTGCGATTAGGGAATGGAATAGAATGGATTTACCGGGCGAGTAAACACAAAATCGGACAGGAGTAGCTTCCGATAAAGCACTCCGGCCATCCTGATCTGGGTTTTCCATGGTTTCCCTAGATCGCTCCAGGCGAATGCTGGGATGGTTCCTCACAATAGCCCATGGGCGCCACCTGCCAAATCCCGTATATCCCTTCCAAACCATTACCTTTCCTGATAGGTGCAATGCACCCTCCGCCAAACACTTTTAGTGAATCGCGGAGTAATTGTAATAGTAGTAGTAGTTTGTTCTTCATATAAATCCACAGTTTTCATCCGATCTTGATGAAACTTTGCACACTTATCCTTTGAAACAAGGAGAAAAATACTGTCTACATTTGGTTGAAAAATTATCTGTATAAATAATACATATTGCCTCATAATTTCGAAAAGCTACTGAATGGCGATAGACAGACGCGTTGAATATGGACGTCTCTGTACTGTTTTTTACCTATAGCGGTCAGACAGCTCAGTGGTTAAAGCACCTGCTTACAAATGTGTGAGTTGTGGTCTCAGGTTCAAATCCCCGTGGAAGCTAAGATTTTTAAAAATTGTTTTCGATCGTAAGAGTCACGCCTGGGCCGTCGGTTATTCGGATTGAATGTTAAACTGTAGATATTACAAAGTTAGGGGGTGCAATGCGAGGCAAATCGTAGGTAGTCTTGCAATGCTGTAGATGTACACATTTTTACATTATAATGATCTCTCAGGTGTTGTTCGCAGTCAATGTGTGAGTGTGAACCACAGTAATATTATTGTAAATACGGAAGTAAGTCTCTGTCTTTTTGTTACGTTTTGACGACTAAATGGCTATATCGTTGTGATGGAAATTTATAAGGAAATCTGTATGAAGGGCGCAGGATATTTTTTCCAGTATGATTTACAGTTGTAGTCACGAAATTTTGAGACCTTATCGAAATGTGACAGAAATATGTTGGAAATTGATGCTCTTCAAGAGACAGGTTCGACGGTACAATGATATGGTGATAGCTTTCCTGTCATATTATTCCGACTCGATATTGTTTGGGACCAATCCTTCGTTACCAACAACTTTCTATATTTAATTCTGGCAAAGAAATTCTTTCTTAATCCACGCGTACGAAGTCGCGGGTACGAGCTAGTGTATGAATGAAATATGAAGGATGCGGGAGGATGAAACACAGTGGCAGCCTATTCCAAAGCAGGCCTACTATACCGAAATACACATACTGTTGATTCATTTTGTAAAATTAGCTTAAGGTTTGTTAAACGAAATGATATGTGTTAACTATGTTATTTTTTCGGTAAAATCAGAAACGTATTAGAACATAATTAAGAGGGAGCCCCAAGACTTTTGTTGATTAACGGCGTCCTCCATATGAAATTAAAGATAGTTATAAAAAACATTGACAATAAATTAGAAAATATCAGTACGCATGTTGGAAACTACACGTACCTGTTCAGTAGCATCTTAAATGTATATGTGCGGCAATGGTACTTTCGAGAAAACGACTTTACTATAAATATCAATCAATGGTCAATGCCTTCGCGGCCTCGGGTAGTAGTCGCACTGCACTCACCGGTGTCACCTCCACTAGGACGGTAGGAAGCGCTAGCAGGTGGCGAGACTTGGCCACCTCCTCGCCACCGCCGTTGGCTTTGGCCACCTCCTTACTGCTGCTGGCGGCCTCTTACAGCAGTCACCTCCGAGCTGCTTGGCCCTTCCTTGTTGCATGCCCACCAACCACCCACCACATACTTTGAATATGATGCCAACCAAATACGTGAAGAAGAGTCACACGAAATCGATCCGTTGTTTACAAGCTTGCTGACTTGCTTGGAACTAGCTATATTTCATAAAACTACGATCAAGTACAAAAATCTTTTTTTTTAAATTAAATGTGTGTGTAATCCAACAAAACACCAATTAATATTTTCTAATCTTAACTGCCCTAATCGTTGTTTCACAATTTTTTTCTTCAGTTTTATTTCAATTACTCACTATCGAAATTTTCATTTTGTACGTATGAAATAAACATGGTGAATTACAGAGTAGCCCTCTCTCCCATTTCGGGCAGTCCTGACCGGTTTTCAGGCGATTTAAGCAGTCATCAAGGAGATTCCTGGATGGTCCACAATGGTAAAGGATGGTAAAGAATAGTAGATCGATCATGTTAGTTCTCAAACTATATAGAAATTGTTTAAAAAGCGGATCGTGGAATTCAAAAAGAAATAAAAACAGATGATGAAGTATCTGAATGTTAGCCGACATCAAAATGTTATAGGCCACAGACAAATGAAGGGATACGTTTTGCAAAGATAGAAAAGGAGGCTGGCAAATACGTTAAACAAAGACGCCTCGTCAAGGTTTAATTCCTATAAACCTATCAAGGAAACAAGTCCATAACTGTATTTCTCTAAGTCGACAATCATTTATCACTTTCTAATAGTTTATTATGTCTGGGGGTATATCTCTATGAAATGAAGTTTCACGCCTCGAAGTGTTAGCTTATTAATTAAGTACGCAGATAGGAAATTTATTGTTTTGTATAATTATATGGTTGATGAGGAATTGTTTGTGGAAAGCATAAAATGTATGTATCTGGGCATATGATTTGATATTAATCTCATTTTAGGACATGGTGATGATTTTTCTGCACCTGCTAGCAACAGTAACGAGCTGCCGTAGCAGGTAACTAATGTAAAGGGGGCGTCCATTAATTACGTGTGCTGTTTTTTCGTAAACCAGCCCTCCCCGCTTTTTAATGAGATCTGATGGGACCCTCTCCCCTCCAAACGTGAGATCGATCTCGTAATTTTGAAGACCTTTCTCTTTTTTTTTTTTTTTTAAAAAAAAAAAAAAAAAAAAAAGAAAAAAAAGAAATGGCCTGAGATTTCTGTCGACTCCTATCCCCCCAACCCCTAGGTGAGATTATTGAGATTTCGCTGGACTCGTGAAGTAACGAAAATTAGAAAAGTGTAAGGTCTAGTGTCTTTTATTTTATTTTGTACACGTATGTCGGTGGTATAGTGCATCGTCCAGCCTAATTATTCATTTGGTTACTAAATATTATGAGTCTGGGCAATAGGTAATTAATTTTGAATAGTTATCTTCCAGTTTCATAACTGTGTTACCGCAGGTTTTACAAATTTTCTTTTAGGTTTACTGCGATATGGTCCAGATGTTAATAGGTAAAAAATTAAGCTCATATAAGTTAGTCGTGCCGAGCATTATTTTTGCCAATTTACTGGTCCTCGGATTGAAATGGGTTGAGAAACTCTGATATAGTAAATTAATATTTTCGAAATTATCCCATAAAAATTGTTGTAGTAGAAATGAGGAAATATCTTTGATACATTCTATTTCTTTGCAGCTATGTTAGCACCCTAAAATGAAATTTGATTATATTAAATTCTGTCAGCAATTAGTCTGAGGTTCATCATAGCGGAGACGTCTTTGTCCACTTATCGTCTAGTTTTTTCTACAGCTTTCACTCGGCCTTTACACTCCTCTCCAGACAGCGGCTTGCTCCGTGACATGTGTACGGATGCAATCCACACTCCTTTTTTGGCGATACCCTGCTATCGCTAAACGACAAGAATAACAGCGAGCACCCACTCCTTCTTTGTCACACAGTTTCCTTTGTTTTCAACTGCCTCGCTTTCTTCATTCCGCCCAGAAAATGCCAACAGCAGCCTACAACTCCCGTCGGGTAATACATTTGCGAATGCAGACCAAAGATTCTGATACATAGTCGTTCCTTAACACACAATACCGCTGTAACTAGTTCCATTCTTGACATTTATCTGTCACAAAACTAATGTATTTTCTCATGGCAGCCATATCTAAATAAAAACCCAGAACAAATGTTATGTTGTTACTACTCTCATTAGTAACTACCGTAAAACGGGACTACTTTGCATAGGTTTCGGTAGTTTTTTGGTAGTTGCTTTTTTTTTAACCCACAAGATTAATGATGTTTTTTCTCCAACAGAACAGTGTGTCCTTTGGCTAACAATCTCATACCAATATCAAGACCCTACAGGCCCCCCACAATATATATATATATATATATATATATATGTGTGTGTGTGTGTGTGTGTGTGTGTCAAAGTTACCCCGAATGTGGGGTTTCTTTGACAATGCATTAAAATGCAATTAATGTCAAAGATCTTAAGTGTAAGGGTTACTTTAACATCATTTTGATTAAAAAATATTAATATTTTATGCATTATAGGGGAAATTGAATTGAACAACGAGTTATGGAGATCAATCAATCATTTTTACTATCACTTAGGTTACAAAATTATGGGCACGCAATCAGTCTTGTAATTATTATATTTGGAATCAATAAACATTAACATTATTATCATTATAACAATCAACTTCGGCAAAAAACTTAACATATTTGAACAACAACAGAAAAAGCTAAAATAATTATTAATCTGTATCCTCGCACATTCATAGGAAGGATTGGTTGAGCCTTTGTTACATATGCCAAAAATCCAATTTTTGCAAGTAATGCAACAAATCCAGTCAGCAGAATGGTGGTTGAACTGGAAATCACATTTACAGAGGTTGTTGTCCTTCTCGCCCTTCTCCTTACTCTTCTGCTTGCCCCTTAATCTCCTTTTGGGAGACAAACCACTTAAAGGAACATCTTGATCGGAGGAAGTCTGCCCTGTCGTAGACGGCAATGAAGAAGTCATAGTTACCCTTATTGTAAAAGTAGCCCCGTTTTACGGTACATGATAATAGTCCACTTATCACGTCAAACATCATCTGTTAGACTGAATATTATATTTTTTTATGTAATATAGCTATTTGTATTAGGAAATTTTAAGAAGCAGTGTGGCAAGGACTGATCAGAAACTCAGTTTGGAAGAACTACTGAACAAGTTCTCTAACAGCAGATACAGAAGTAACAGAACGCGTGTGGTTCACTTATTTTCATTTTGTTGTATGGCTTAGCTTTTTGGTGAAACTCTTCTCAAGGTAAAAAAGTTTCCACAGCTCAGGAAAGACCTATCAGTATGCCGTGTAAGGTCAAAACCAAGAACTTTTTGAGGACAACTCTTTTAAAAAGATAAATAATCTTTCAATAATTTCTTAGTTCATACGTGTTATTTGTTATACAAGATTTCAACTTATTAGCATCTGATTCACAAGTATACAATTCCAACCCAATAAAACTAACGTCACTGTCATTAAAACAAAGAGGAGTTAATTATTCTGGAACACTCCTATTTAATAAACTTCCTAGATGTGTGAAAAAAGTTTGTTGATAGTAAAAATATATCTAAAGAAAATTAGATGGATTATCCTATTAAAATTAAATTAGCAACTCTTCATACTCCATTCAAGAATTTGTATGAAAAAATTAAGTGTGTCTAATATACCTTTTACAAAATTCAATTGTAAAAATCAATGTTTATTTTTTATTTATTTCTTTATTTTTGTCCTTCTTTGTCACTTAATTCTTTTCTCACGATGATTATTATTCATTTGGTATGTGCACATATTAATCATGACATGTTCCGAATCCCAGAGGTCCTGAGCAGTGATCTATGGAACAAGAATAACAAATAAATGCCCTCTCTTCAGAACACCTACCTGCACCAGTTTTGCAGTTTGTAAGTATTTAAAAAGAGTGGTAAAGTAGGAAGATGAAATTCCAAATTGCTGTCGGGAAATTATCTTTCAAAGTTAGATTAGAATCCTACGTTTCGAGGAATCATTTTCGTAGCTTATACCACCTTCCCTATTTCTTAAACCAGAGTTTTTCCTAGTTTTGGTGAATTTGTTTATGTGGAGGAGATGGAGAGAATAAGTTGGACAGATAAAGTAAGGAATGATGAGGTGCTGGAGCGAGTAACGGACCCTTATAAAAACTATAACAAACAGAAAAAAAGCAAATGGATTGGCCGTGTGTAGAGGAATGAGTGTCTGCTTAAAACCGTCCTGGATGGCGTCTTAAATGGATGGAAAAGAAGAGGTCGACTAAGAAGAATATGCTTGATTGTGCTCTGATAAATGGGAAACATATCAAGACAAAGAGATTGGCGGAGCAAACGGAGGCATCAAGACCGTTGCTGTAAATGGACCTGCTGAAAAAGCAGAAAACCCATGATGATGATTTTGGAGGAATTGCAAACCCTGATTTGGATGAACTGTAGGCAACAAAACCATCATTGTTAATAACTAAAATATATTCTATTAGTATTCAAGATTTTTTAGCACCTTTCATTTCCCCAGTTGGAGAATAAACCATTGCCCTTTTCGACTTTTGATACCTTATGCTCCCAACAGTAAATTGTTAGAAATCATAATAGACAGTAAAGTTTTTGGAAGGTAACAGTCTTTACAAATTTTATAAATTAGGAAAAAAGGGACACGCATAACAACTTGTAAAACAGAAAAGTTGTAGCAATCAACAATTTAACAAATAATTAAACTGACAAACAGAACTTTTATTGATGATTGGATTTTAAAAGTTGAAACAGAATTCTTAGTTATTTCTGAAATAGAAATCTTGTTATAGTTAACAGTTTATCTAGTACATAATTTCGTAAGGTCAGCCACTCACCTCTATAGCTATTGGCTGGAGAACGTTTTCAGTTGTCAGCCTTCGTTCACAAAACAGCGACCAGAGATACCATTAGAAGGAATTCGTGGTTATGTTTACAATTTAATAATTAAGCAACTGCTACCAAATTAATTGGCATAATACATTCATTAAGTTTGCTTTTCATATCGTTTCATAGTTTAAAAAAATTTAATAAATTTTGCGGCTGAAAAAATATGGAACTGCTTTTGAGTAACATGTTGTTTATGAAAGAAATATAAAAAAAATTAAAAACTTAAGTTACTCATGGTCTCTGCTGTAACTACGATTTCCAATTGTAATTCCGACCTATGCTAAATTTCAATTTAATGTTATTGCTTGACCAAAGTTTATACATTACGATTTATTTACTATTAACGTATTTTATTGACAATTTTCGTTAATGGTCTTTGTTGACGTTCGCCGTAAGTGAGTTATTAGGTTGTTTAAAGCGGACATCGGACCAAATATGTTACCGAATCGAGTATGCTGGCAATTCATTTAACGGAGTTGCTCAACTGTTCATTAATATGGAATCTGCATTAAGTTCTCTGGCCGTTCAAAACACTAAGACCAAAGATTACATTATGAATGCACATCCTCAATTAAAAAAAAATTAAAAAACTTGATGCTTTCGAAGCAAACAGAAATTCCTTAAATATTGCAGACTGAAATTTAAGAATCAAATACAAGTTTGTATTTCAGCAAGTTCGAATCTACGACCTTTGAAACAATTATAGATAGTGCGATCGTCCCTTTCCGTGTTTAACGCCTACGTCTATTAATACTCTCTCAAGAGATTTTATTCACCCCAAGTGTGAAACATAGGTCAAATTTGTATGTGGTCAGATCAGGTCAACCAGTCATAATCTTTGATCCTAAAACTGGAACTATGCTAGAGCCGTGACGATACGCAAAAAAAGTAACGGGGTTACACTAGTTATAAATAATACCAATGACTATAAACATTAGTATTTTAATGATGATGTGGTGAAAAGATGGATGACAATAGATTTTAACACTGTACTTGTTCTATGTGTATATAAAAATATATTATGGTCCAGCAAACTTTGCTGCATTGTTAATAGCTTTAGACTATTACTGCATAGAATAAGTGTCACTGAGCTGCCATGTTTAGAAAGTGCGTGCGATTTTAGATGTTTGAAAAGTGTTGTTGTGTCTTTCGCAGTGTTCTTCTAAAAGGATTAGGGATATTATGTGAGGAGGTTATATATACTTTTCTTGCTTGGGACGTTTATGGTTTATAAGTTTCGTAGTGAGTAAAGTAAGAAGATCGGGGCGGTTGACGAGAAGGCGTTAACCATATTTTTGTCTGAGAAAAAATAATTCGGTAGGGAGAGGTTTTAATTTAGATATTGAGTAAACCATAGCAGAGAGAGTGGAATGATCGAGGTGTAGGATGTTACGGAGAATATGGCCCTCACGAGATTCAAGATGCTCAATTTTGGAGGGGGGCAGAAGGAAGGAAATAAAGGCAGCATACTCCAAGACGGGACGGACAAACATTTTGTAGGTGAAGAGTAAAGTGGGTTGGGAGTTGAAGGAAAGTTTCGGACGGATGCATTTAAAGAGGTTAGTACGGAATAGTAGTTTCTGTGTTATGGATTCGTAATGTTGACCAAAGTTGAGGGTTTTATCTAGAGATATGCCTAAATATTTTGCAAAAGGGGTTACAGTGAGTTTAGTATTCCAAATATTAACTGTTAAATTGGATTCGGATTGACAGAGGGTGAAGCTCTTGTGCCTGTGTTGAAATAAAACTGGTTGACTTTTATAGGGTTAAATCCGCCACTTTTGAAA
This sequence comes from Vandiemenella viatica, assembly GCA_031002005.1. Taxonomy (NCBI): domain Eukaryota; kingdom Metazoa; phylum Arthropoda; class Insecta; order Orthoptera; family Morabidae; genus Vandiemenella; species Vandiemenella viatica. The sequence goes on along the minus strand of CM061914.1, from coordinate 50,077,690 downwards.
TATGATTGCAGTTTGTTTGGTATCTATTGGCGCGATGATTAAGGAATAATGTATTATGATGTGAACTCCAGTAAGCGATGTCGTCTGCATACAGTGCTATACATTCAGACTGGAGGGAAGGTGTAGCGATATCAGAAGTGCAAAGTATGTAAAGGTTGGGAGAGAGCACGGCGCCTTGCAGAACACCGGCAGGAGGAAAGAAAGGCGAAGAAAGAGTATGCTGAATTTTGATCTGGCAAGTCTGGAAAGAAAGAAAATTTTTAATGGGTTCAAGAAATGTGGGGGAAGACCAAAGGAAGAAAATTTGTAAATAAGTCAATCGTGCCACACCTTGTCAAAAGCCCTTTCTATATCCAGAAATATAGCGAAGGTTGCATGGCCTGCGTTTAGAGATTTTGTGATGTCAAATGTTAACACAAGTAGGGGGTCATATGTTGAATGATGAGGGCGAAAGCCCGCCTGAAATGATGGATATAGTTAGTTGGCGAAATGTGGGATGCGTGATTGAATAATTTTTTCAAAGATTTTTTCAGGAGTGATGGGGTCGTATAGCGGTTTTTTAGGTTTCGGGATCATAACGATTTTGGGGTGTTTCCAGAGGGAAAGAAGGTATGAAAATGACAGACAAGTGTTGCAGTGGAGGTGTGGGAAAGGAATGATTATATGTCAAGGGGAAACGGAGAATGAATCTGGTAATCCTGTCATGACCGGGTGATGAATTTCTAACTATATAGAGGGCAGTTTCTATTTCCATATCCATGATTTCAGTTTGCAATTCCTGAGTGAAGTGCAAGATGGATGGAAGAGCGACTAACGTGTTTTTTAAATGAATCATCAAACAGTGGGTCACTCGGTAGCGAGTAAATTTCCTTTATCTTTTGTGCGAACGTGGCGGCTTTGTCTGAATCACATGTCGATGTAATGTTGTTCACAGTCCGTGGGTGGGAGGTAGGGATGGACAAAATAAATCGATGTATAGATACATCGATATTTTTTTAAAAATTAATCGATATTTATCGCCGATATTTTTATTTTCGATAGATCGATATTGCATTAGGTGTATCGATTTTAAGCACCAATTCGATATTTTTTCTACGAACGCAATTTAGTATCCAATTTAATCGTTACATATATATAGGATAAATATACGTACATATCCAAACTTCTGAAAGTGTCTTAAAAAGTGAAATCGTCGAAACATAACAACTTCATCAGCGGTTGAGAAGTTTAAAAAAGCTGTTATATTTTAACAACTTGACGTTCACGTCATTTTTATGTTAGCATGTAAGCGATTATTTTACCTTTGTAGTTGAAATATTCTCTTTTCAACTATTTTTTTTTTTCATTTACGAATAACAATTAATGGGATGATGTACCTCAAGTCGTTATGAATGTCCGTTAATTCATTTAAATGTCTACAATCTAGTCTACAGTCAAAACTCCTTAATCGCAAGGAATACGTTTCGTAATTATGCCGCAAATACGAAAATCTTGAATACGGTAACCTTGAATACGAAATGGTAGTGTATATAGGATTATAGGGAATACGTTCCAAGTATACAGAAAAATTTTGATAAATGGAGTGATTGTCGCACTTTGAACTTAATAAACAAATTCTGGATTGCTTTAAATCCTCTACCCTAATATTCATCGCAATGCTCTTTAAAATATGCATAAGGACATATAGCTTTATCGTGAATTACAGCCCCACTAATGAATACTTTCTTGTGATTGCTGTCTTCGATTGATGTAGTGAGAGCGATTTTTAGTTTTTCAATCACTGTGACACCAACACTAGATATCTCAGATAAAACATCAGTTTGGTCCACACATGAAAAGCCATTATCCCTTAGCACTAATGTTATGCAAGAGGTTCCAAGCTCTGGCTCAGTTCCTAATGAGCTTAAGCAGTATCTTGACCAACCATTAATAGACAGAAAATCAGACCCAGTAAAGTTTTGGGTGAATTACCAGCGCTCCAAGCCAGTGCTTTCGGAAATCGCGCAGAAATACCTTATATGTCAAGCTTCTTTTGTGTCGTCCGAAAGAGTGACTTCTGCAGTCAACTTAGCTGTACCGAACAACAGGAGTAGATTGACGGGGGAGCACATAAAACAGAGAGTCCTTTTGATGTCCATTTCAGACGAATACTGGTTTGATTGATAGAAAAAAATAATAAATTAATAAAAGTTTGTATAATTTCTACCTGTGTCTCTAATTTTCAGAATTTTCTAAAATATTTTGATGTATTTTATGATTTTTTTTAGATAATTACTCCCTTTGGCCAAAAATATCGAAATATCGATATTTTTTCCCGATGTATATCGATAGTGTTTGTAAATCTGGTTGCGATATTTATCGATATATTTTTTTTAAATGCCCATCCCTAGTGGGAGGGAGTGGGTGTAAGATTTATGATCATTTCCAATAAAGTCCACCTCGTTGATAATCAAGAGAAGCACAAGTCTGATTTAGGAGGAATTGCAAACTCTGATTTAGACGAACAGTAAGCATCAAAGGATTATTGTCACTGTCTATTGTATTGGGAATGAATTAATAGGATATATGTTAATAACTAAAAAAGTAGTTATATTTTATTCAGTTCACATTTCGACTGCAAGAAAATGCTTACTTTTATTTAGTCTTCAAGTCATGTTTCATATTTGTGGTGCAATGGATAGCAAATGACCAATTAGTTAACATTCATTTGTAGCTTTGGAAGAAAATTGGAATGTACTTTTTTTTTTTTTTTTTTTTTTTTTTTTTTTTTTTTTTTTTTTTTTTTTTTTTTTTTTTTAAAACTTTCAAGGGATCACTAAATGATAATTTTGCGGTGTTTTCCGGAAGCCCATTTGTGGAGATCAATCCGAGTAATTTGTTTCGACTGCTTACTACTTTATTTGGCTTGCAAGATGTTACTACACACAAACAATGTTCAACATTGTACATGAGCTACAGCTGTGGTCAGCCACATTGGTGGTCGTCTTCGAATGCACCATTACCAAAGCGCTTAACAGTTAATTTTTTTTGCATTCGGTTACTGAGACCATACAGTCCCTTTAATGTGATCACTATTACTAGTATCACTATTACTCCGCGATTCACTAAAAGTGTGTGGCGAAGGGTGCATTGCACCTATCCGGTGAACCATTTTCTCTAGTGAATTGTTGCTACTAAGTAGTGATATGCCGGATCGTTAAAAATGTATATCCGCGGATACGGATACAGATACGGATCATTAGTGTCTAGATCCGCGAATACGGATACAGATACGGATCTCAACTTGGACCACAGTGAAAAAGTCGTCTACTACGATCTATTATCGACGAACGTCCAGCTTACGCCACGTGTGGATTTTATTTCAAGTATTAGTGAGAGTACTGAGCCCTTGTAGGATACCACAAGAAAATTAAGCGTACAAAACACATGTATTTCCGACGTTATTCCTCATAAATTGTATGATGAGATGCAAGTTCCTGCTGATAGTGGGGAAACTCCCAGCGTCAGAACACCCGCCGTTCTTCAGATATTGTCTTTTTTTTTTAAGAATGAATTATCGTTTTTCTGAAATCGACAAAAATATATTGTTCCAAATAGCAACGTATTTAGTTTTATAAGTGACTTTTTCATCAAAGATATAAAACAGAAATTACTTACAGCTTCAGAAACAGAAGTAAATCACACAACAAGTACAATTAACACACAAAAACCAAACGCTGTATGAAAAGTATACTGTAACAATTAAGAAGACTCTATGGCCAAAATGTTAGATATTGACGATAAAGAATAGGAAGCTGAAAACCATTTATCATGTACGAATACTAATTTGCTGGCAGAATGTGCTAATGAAAAAAGAATATCAAGAGATCAAGATCCGTTAAAGTATTGTCAGAATAATAGAAACAAATTAGGAGGTCTATGACACATGCCTCGCACATTTTATCATCACCTGCAACAAGCGTTCCAAGTGGACAGCTGTTTAGTGCAGCAGGAATTATTTATGATCCCCATCGTGATAGACTTTTGTATGACAAAGCTGCCATGTTTCTCTGTTAGAAGTACAATTTACCAAACTTAATTTTAAATATAAGTTTCTGTAAAAGTGATTATTTTACCTGATGTAAACACTAAGCGGTACCTTAATAATGATTTCAGTTAGCAAATCACAAAGATTAGAGGTCTGATCTCAGTATAAAGATAGTTAAAATAATACCTTAAAAATTACTATAGTGGTAAGTTACCAGTTACCTTTGATAAACTAGTAAAATAAATCTTTACAAAAGATCCATTAAAGATCCGCTAAAAAATTAACGGATACGGATATAGATCTTTTTCCTCCCTCGGATATCCGCGGATACGGATACGAATACGGATATCAGGCACATCACTACTACTAAGCATCGACACCACAGGCCGGACACGACATTAACACACACAACATTTACACAACTATAGTCTTGGCCGGATTCGAACCTGTGACCATCGGGATACGCGGAGCCAGTAGTCTAGCCCCTCCGCTATTGAGGTCGGCAGCCCTTTTACTTATAGCAATAGTTTGTGTGTTGACTCTAGTACTAGGCAAAACGGGACGCTCAGCGTTGCCATTTTCTAGCGTTCGAGAGAAAGCGCTACCCGAGAATGTTCCAAAGTGCGGCAACAGCGCGCTCGCACCCGTCCGCCAGTTTCCCTGAACCACACAGCAAAGTAGCACAAATCTAATATTGCTCAAACCTTTATTTAGTCAGAATTTTCGCATACCGTTAGTTAAAATATTATGAAAACATGTCAGTTGTTGAAACTTAGTAGTGGGAACTTCAAATCCGATAAAGCTGGTGGGCAACTGCCATTCGCAAACGTCTTTTTGGCGTTATAACCACATATGGAGGCAACTGGCGCAACAAAGGTCGTTTTGGGAACACATTTGAACTGGCGGCTAAAGGTCGAGTCTCCCTGGCACCGCTCCCACCCCTTTGTTACTACCTCTCCGAGCTCAGCATGTAAGGTTAAGGATAGGCTGACCTAGAGCAAATAGCAAAGTAAGAACGACGTTAATGCAAAAAAAAAGTACTTACCAACCGACCACTGGGATGACAGCAGTTCTTCGTCTTTCTACACTCCTGGAAATTGAAATAAGAACACCGTGAATTCATTGTCCCAGGAATGGGAAACTTTATATACACATTCCTGGGGTCAGATACAACACATGATCACACAGACAGAACCATAGGCACATAGACACAGGGCAACAGAGCATGCACAATGTCGGCACTAGTACCGTGTATATCCTCCTTTCGCAGCAATGCAGGCTGCAATTCTCCCATGGAGACGATCGTAGAGGTGCTGGATGTAGTCCTGTGGAACGGCATGCCAAGCCATTTCCACCTGGCGCCTCAGCTGGACCAGCGTTCGTGCTGGACGTGCAGACCGCGTGAGACGACGTTTCATCCAGTCCCAAACATGCTCAATGGGGGACAGATCCGGAGATCTCGCTGGCCAGGGTAGTTGACTTACACCTTCTAGAGCACGTTGGGTGGCACGGGATACATATGGGCGTGCATTGTCCTGTTGGAACAGCATGTTCCCTTGCCGGTCTAGGAATGGTAGAACGATAGGGTTCGATGACGGTTTGAATGTACCGTGCACTGTTCAGTGTCCCCTCGACGATCACCAGAGGTGTACGGCCAGTGTAGGAGATCGCTCCCCACACCATGATGCCGGGTGTTGGCCTTGTGTGCCTCGGTCGTATGCAGTCCTGATTGTGGCGCTCACCTGCACGGCGCCAAACACGCATACGACCATCATTGGCACCAAGGCAGAAGCGACTCTCATCACTGAAGACGACATGTCTCCATTCGTCCATCCATACACGCCTGTCGCGACACCACTGGAGGCGGGCTGCACGATGTTGGGGCGTGAGCGGAAGACGACCTAACGGTGCGCGGGACCGTAGCCCAGCTTCATGGAGACGGTTGCGAATGGTCCTCTCTGATACCCCAGGAGCAACAGTGTCCCTAATTTGCCGGGAAGTGGCGGTGCGGTCCCCTACGGCACTGCGTAGGATGTGACGGTCTTGGCGTGCGTCCGTGCGTCGCTGCTGTCCGGACCCAGGTCGACGGGCACGTGTACCTTCCGCCGACCACTGGCGACAACATCGATGTACTGTGGAGACCTCGCGCCCCACATGTTGAGCAATTCGGTGGTACGTCCACCCGGCCTCCCGCATGCCCACTATACGCCCCTCGCTCAAAGTCCGTCAACTGCACATACGGTTCACGTACACGCTGTCGCGGCATGCTACCAGTGTTAAAGACTGAGATGGAGCTCCGTATGCCACGGCAAACTGGCTGACACTGACTGCGGCGGTGCCCAACCGCTGCGCAGCTAGCGCCCTTCGACTGGCCAACACTGCTGTTCCTGGTGTGTCCGCTGTGCCGTGCGATTGATCATTGCTTGTACAGCCCTCTCGTAGTGTCCGGAGCAAGTATGGTGGGTCTTACACACCGGCGTCAATGTGTTCTTATTTCAATTTCCAGGAGTGTATTACTAATTGTGAGTTCGCTCCAAAAATAAGGCATGGGTTGGGCAATCACAAAAAGTCTTTGGAAAGAGCTTTCATTCTTCTTCCAATGATTGATCATTGGAACAAAATGCTATCTTAGAAGGTGTTTTTTTTTTTTTTTTTTTTTTTTTTTTACGATTCTTTGGTAATGAAAAATTGAAATGTAATTCTTCGAATGTGGATTGAACCCATGTCCTACCGAGTGTGTGGACTCAACGTTGACCACTCAATTCAATTTTCCGTAATACAGAGGGGATTTATTCGGTTGCCAAGGATGCGAGGACACTGGCAGATGTTAGCTTTAAGATTAGCGACTTTAGGTGAAGTTGGCGTTGCTTGAAACAGGATTGTCATATTTACTGATTTTGGTTACGTAGCCTGTTTATTCAGTATTAAATTATTTGCATTTTTAGCAGTGAAGGTTACAGGATAATTAACTTGAGCTTCCATCACAGTAAAAATTTGTGTGCTTAATGAGTAAGATAAATTTCCAAGTGTAACTCATAGTATTGATGCAACATCTGTTTCGACCACATGAGCGTCTGTGTAAGTAGTAATGCGTTTATCTTCTGTTTTTCTTCTAGTAGCAGAGCATGATTGCTTATAATGTATTATCTTTGTAATGTTTACCTTAAATTGGTACCCATAATTTCGTTACGCTTGATGAAGTGATATACCTTTAATTTAATGTAGCGTATTTCATTAAGCTTTTCTAACGTACTAAAGTTAAAAAACTGAAGACATAAATAACCAAAGATACGCAGTCAACAACAAGGATTTTGTGTTTATCTGTGTCGTTGTATGATCTTTGGTGGTTACCTTGTGAAGGAATGTTCATCTGAGATGCAGTGTAGATCTGTTGCGCTATCTCTTCTCGATAAGAACGAATTATCATTTCATTTCACTTTTCCCTATCACAGTAGAGCAATATGTTTTAACACAGATTCTAAGCTAGGCCATAAGTTTTCAAACTGTGATATTCGCATCAAAATTGGTTTGGTGGTTTTTGCTTTATTCCAGGATAAAAGAACAGAAAAATTGCAGCCTTCTTACAGATTTATAATAGTATGAACATCTTATTTAAACAAATATCCACTAAAGTTGATGAAGTTATCCGCATTCCAATTATATATAATTTTTTTTAATCATTTCCTTTGTCTTTCCGAGTAAATACCCCGAGTTAACCCTAATCGACACATTTTTTTCACTTATTACGAGACAAGTAAAGATGCTGATGGCTAATCGTTATCTGCAGTTCAACACATTGTAAGAATAATACGTAACACCTACAGGTTTTATTATGAAAGAAAAGTATTTTATTTTAATGTTAAGATAATATAATTCAATTATTGTAGTGAGAATTATATATATATATATACATATAAAAATTCTCACTTCAATAAAATATGAATTTACATATACCTGTAAAGGACAAATAATAACTGGAGTTATGGGACCGGAGGTAGGAATAAATTAGTCAAGAATGAAAAAAAAAGCAATAATGTTGTGATGTAAAGCCGAACATTGCGTACTGATTAGTAGCAGACGAGGAGGCACTGCATCAACCAAAATAAATGAGAAAAATTGTAAGAAGAAATGTTAATAGTGTTGTATGAATTATTTCAAAGTCCACTTGAGTGGAGATTTAAAAAAATATGTAAAGTATTGAGAAAAATTAGTTAATAAAAGTCGGTTGAGTACAAATTGTGAAATTATTTGGAGGAACACTTTGTGCTAAGACGAATAAATACTTCGATAAAGTAGACACTACTATAAATTTTAATATCAGTCAACTTAGAAGAAAAGAAGCAAGATGTGTTTTGGATTTTTTTTTAACTGCTTTACGTCTCTTTTTAACATCGAGGTCTTTAGAGACGGGAAAGGATGGGGACAAGGAATGGGAAGGAATTCGGCCATAGCCTTTTGAAGGAAGCATCCCGGCATTTGCCTGGAGTGATTTTGGGAAACCATGGAAAACCCAAATCTGGATGCCCGGACGGGGATTCGAACCACCGTCCTCCCGAATGCGAGGCGAGAACGCTAACCGTTACACCGCCTCGCTCGGTTTTGGAAATGTGATGGAAGAGCGATCATCATAGGTCATCTAAGATACAATACGTTCTCAGCATGCTTGTGGCATAATACAATATATAATGAGTCAATAGTAATTGACTAAAGATAAAGGTTGGAATTTATATACTGATCAGCCAGAACGTTATGACTATCTACCTACTATGCATATAAACCCGTCCAGGTCACAGCAGCGTCACCTGACTGGAAATGACTGTTGGTCAGACACACGCACAGTGCATGTAGGATCAGTGAGCGTGCTATCCGTGTTTAGAATGGGGAATGGGGAATCTAAGTTTGACCGAGGGCATATTGTGTTCGCCCGGAGGATCGGCACGAGCATTTCGGAAACTGCACGACTTTTCGGGTATTCGAGGAGTATTGTGGTGAGTGTCTTCAACAAGTGATGAAACCAAGGTGACTCTATGTCCAAAGGTCGACGAGGTTGGGGGTACCCCTCATTACATTACAGATGTCGGACGCCGTAGGCTGGGCAGACTGGTAAAACCGGACAGGCGGAAAACTGTGGCGGAACTAACATCAGACTTTAATGCTGGGCAGAGTACAAGTGTGGCTGAACACACAGTGCACCGAGCACTCCTAACGATGGGCCTCCGTAGCCGACGATCCTTGCATGTGCCTATGTTAACACCGCGACATCGGCCACTACGACGCAAATGGTCACGTGACCATCGTCACTGGACGTTGGCGTAGTGGCAGAGCTTTTCTAGGTCTGATTAATCCCGATATCTTCTTCATCACGCCGATGGGAGGTTGCAAAATATGCTCTGGGGAACATTCACGTAGGCATCCATGGGTCCAGTGGAGATTGTGCAAGGTACCATGAAGGCCAATAAGTATTGTACATTGTTTGCAGACAACGTTCACCCCTTTATGACGACCATGTTCATATTTGTAGTGCACTGGAAGGCATATTTATGTTTCTACGTGATTCTCTTAGGAAAGTCTAAAATTCTTAGATGATTTTCGAGAAACCAAAACTGTAAGTTCAATTGAAGCACTAGCCTTTGTTAAATTGTCACCGCGCTCTATATCAACGCTCTAACTCACAGCGCTGCAAACTAGTCAGAAGAAACGAATGGACAGATACGTATCTCGTTCGATGCCTCGGCGTATTGCGTTCGTACAAAAGAGAGTGTACGTACGAGGCATACGCTCTGCCTCGCCTCGCCTCGGTTCGTCAGTTGCCTCGTTCTGAAGGCGCATTCCCACGATCCCTTGTAGGCGAGGCGAGACGGGACGGGAACTCATTAGCCGAAGTGTAGGGACGACCGCGGGCCGCAGGTTACTCCTAGCTTACCTTGCCGCCACCTCCCCACCACGTTGCCTAGTGTCGTTTGGCACAGAGCACTTGACAGCCACAGAAGGGGTGCGCACCGCTGCTGCAAACCGATGGCAACAGCACTCCACTATACACGCCTGTGATGTTTACCGACACAGGGTGGGTAGCTGCGTCTCGTCTCCGCTAGCAGAGGCGGCCCTTTTCCCATGGCGTCCCGTCCCGTCCCGTCTCGCCTCCGTTTACAAGGGATCGTGGGAATGCGCCTTGATGTGTACCCGCCTCAAGGCGTACGTTTGCTTTCGCGTACGCACAGCGAGAAGGTATTTTATAACTTCCAATCTTCCTCAGTGGTAATGAAGAGTCATAAAGAGGGAGTTTGCTATATTCCGGTTGCTTACTGAGCACCTTTCGGTCCAAAATTTCTTCCGCCGACCAGCACTCGCTCTGATGTTTTTGTCGGTTCGCGCCAGTGGAGCGTGACACTACCCCGGTGTTTACGGCTCAGTGTGACCCTCGGTTCTTCAGGAGGGGAGGGGCGCCTGCTAAGAGGTCGTTAGTGGTGAATACCGCTGATTGGCGACAAACGGACGCTGATTGGCGGAGGGCACAAGGCGCCCTGATGAAACGCGCTCGCTCACCTTGTTTATGCCGGCCGGCCGGCCGACAAGTTGTTTTCAATCTGCGCGCATTCAGAGAGTGTCCGCTCTGTAATCCGCAGGGGTTAACGATCGCGAGCCTCTGACCCGTGTCGCGGCTCGTAATTACGGAATAATTGCAGAGAAAGTTGCGTAGCGCAGAATGTGATGAAAGGATTAATGAGTGGGGCTTCCCCGGCAGTGGGGCGTGGCCGGCGCGTCAGAATTGAAAAGCCGGCGCCAGGGAAACAACCCCATCAGACCGCGGGTGGAAAACACGGACGAAGTGGACCAGCAGTCGACGCAGAGTTGAATGTTGCTACTTCCGAACAGAGATCTGTACAACAATTCTCGACCATGCCGGCCCTGGCAGTGTAGGGGTTAGCACGCTGGCCTCGCATTTCAAGGGCCGCCGGTTCGAGTCCGGCCTCGGTCATAGGTAGTTTTAATTAAGTGTTGTGTTAGTCTGGCGATGTCCAATATATCATAATGAAAGCCTGATACAACAGTTGGTACATAAACAATTTGGGGCTGGCTAAATGGTGGCAAAGACCGAAGTCCAAAAATCGACCATACACATTACCTCTCGATTTCAATAAATTTATCGTTTCGATTGTTTCTTTCAGAAATTACGTCTCCTAGTTCTGATTCAAGAAGCAAAACTTCAAAACAGTTGTAACACTCCTCCCGTTTATTAACCTGCAAGTCGCCTTAATTGATTGCAGATTGTGGTGTTGTTAAAAGAGTAGTAAGTATTATTAATATTTAATTAAAATTGCAATGGAGCGCATGCCCAGGTGGCAATTTCCCTAAACACCCATAGTCCCCCCTTTTCTGCACCCACCTACATTTGCCCTTTACAAACTTTAAGTTCTTTCAACCGTCTTAGCAAATTATTCATCCTCTCGGTAACCCATTCCAATCCTTAAAAACCCTGTTGGTAGCTGCATTGAATAATCTTCAGTTTCCTGAAACCAAAAAAAAAAACTAAAAGAGTTTCCAAAACTACTGAAATAATCGAAATGAATTTCCATAATATTATTAAACTGTCCTTTCTTTTTCAAACAAGCACACCGACAGATATTTAATTTAAAATATCTTTTCAGAAGATACACCGCACACAAAAAACGTTAACTACACCACATTGGAAATTTTCTATCAGTTGCTGACTTCAATAATTCAATTAAAAAATATAATCTGCCGGTTATGTAAACACTCCTAAGAAGTTCTCACATTAAATGATAAATTTCTAAATAAGTCTCTCAGAATAGTTTGATACGAGTTGCCCAAAATTACAATCGTCTTTAACCAATTAATATAGCTTTCTGTATCTATAAATCACACAAAGTTTAACGCATCTGACTATCTTCACTTGTCTGATTAACCAAGGTCATTTCCTGTAGTGTGACAAAAAATTCTAATATTTTATATTAAATATCAGGTAGTCGTTAAGTTTTCACTCAACTTCTCGTTGTCAAACGAACAATTTAAATCTGAAGTAAGTACTGTAAATCTCGCGTAATTACTGTTAAACTGTTCCTTGACCACACTCTGAAAGTCGCAGCACTTTCAGGCAGATAAGTTGAACACTAGGTCTCAGACAAAGAATACTGAAACATGTTACGGCATAAAGCAATTATCCACTGAACTTCACATTGGCGCATTACTCTTTTAGTGACCACCTCTTAGACCACTTTCAATGCGATGAACGGATTCAGCTACCAGTGCAAGTCGGTTTCACTCCCAGTTACAGAATTCGGTTTGCAAACTTCTCAATACAACTGGAGCGATCACACGCGTTCTCAGACAGATAGGCGATGAAAGTCCCCGCCATGTTGCCCCTGATCTCTGTTTATAGACTCTGCCAAATTGACTGATCTGTCTGCAGGAAGCAGCTCTTTCACTAAACAACTTTGTTGCCGTAAAGACATCTACAAACATTACTTCATGCACCAAATACATCAAAAATTGCCCAGAACGCCGAAAATAAAGCCCTAAAATAATCTCCGAAATTCATGACAAAACTACTCTCTCAAAGCATGATTTTTTTGCATTCTATTAAATATGGTCAATTTTTGAAGTAATGTAAGCTGAAGGAGGAATGTGAAGATTGCATCGTATCTTGTATGCTTGATGATATGTCACTGCGAAACGTGCATCTTTAAGAAACTCTGATGCCATCCCAGCATCCAGGATGCTGCAATGAGCTGATAGTCAGGTCTTTACTCGAAGATATTCGGGCCATTCTTGAACCTCAATTTCTTCGGTCGTATTGATGCTACATATCGCAAATTTATGTTATGCATAGATATCAGCAATCTTAGCATACATGCTAAATTTTATTTCGTTACTGGTCTTATTTCGGATGTTACTGGGATTCAAACTTCAGCGATTTTGTCACTCACTGACTGACTGATGGTCATCAAAACTCTGAGGTACTTCCCGTAGTTGTAGAACGCTAAAATTTGGTACACAGATATCATTTTACCCATATATTATAGGAAAAGTCTGAAACTAGTAAATTTCCATATATCTACCCCTTACCTACCCCTAATGTGAAATCACTTTCTACCCTAATAACTTTATATGCCTCAGATTTTCATTATAGAGTGATCTTAACAAGTTTAACTAATGTGTTAAATTTTACTTCTTTCCTTTTCTTACTTTGGAAGTTATTTAAATTCAACTATTTATTTCGATCATGACACTCCGAGACCAAAATTCCATTGTACTTCCAGTAAACCTAGAAAAAAGTAATTTGGTACATGCATGTGGTTTCATCCCTAAATCACAATAAAAGTCTAATATTGGAGTTTTTCGCTGTATTTATTTAATTACAATCCCAAACAAGAAACATCGTGTCACATATTTGCGGCTCCGGATAAAGCTACATGCCTGAGAATTTTTTAATACATAGAGATCAGCAAGTTTAAATATTATCTTAAATTTTACTTTGCTCAAACTCTTAGTTTATAAGTGACGCGTTATTTACTTATGGTGGTAGTTATACCAACAGCAATCCGCATTCCTCGGCTACGGCGCACACCCATTGTTTTCAGAGGATGGGGCATTTTGGGAACGTATTTTCATGACTTCAATCGTGAAATGTTCTTATTCACCGATTTTAAAATGGAATCATTACGTTTGAGCGACAATTCAGACTAAGCTATAAACATACAAAGAGAAATAAGATACCACAAAAACAATTCTTGTAAAAACTGACCAAGTATCGTGCTCGTATAGTGACAAAGAGTTATGAGATCTTCTTCTGAGCCAAGTCTCCGCTTTACAGTGTGTATTAACTTCAATTTGTGATACATTATCATGGCATAATTTTTACTGAAATGGAAAGCAAAATATATACTTGTCTAATTCAAAATAGTGGTAAGGAAATTTTGACTTTTATGTGTTTGTAAGTTTGATAAAACAACGCATTTAAGGTATTTATATGTTCACACCATGGCATGCATAATGACCAAGTGACCACAATTATTTTTTTTTTATTCTAAACAAACGATCTATAACATCGAGAGAAACCATTCTGTTTTATGAAGTGAAGTGAATACACACTTTAATGTGCAGACTTCGTTCAGAAGAAGATGTCATGACTTTTTGTCACTTCACAAGCACGAGACTTGGCCTATTTTAACAAGGATTGTTTCTGTGGGATCTCATCTCTACATTGTGAAAGTGTCTATACAACACTATCAATGCGTCTAGTGTAAGTGTTGCAGTGCCAATACTGAAAACTTTTGTCCTACCTTGGACCGCTCAATTACACTTAGAAAAATTGCTCTAACATCAAGGAAAAAGTTTCATCTGGTGGCTCCTTACTTCGAAAACAACACGTTCTGGATGTATTGCTTATCCTCAGTTAGTTGGGCGGGTTTGTGAAGACATCAAGACGAATGCTGTGATGGTCCCCAATGTCTGCCACCTAAACTACACATTTTACAGACAAAAATACACTTATCACACACAGAACATAGTTACACGTTTCACAGACAGATGGCAGTATTTTAAATCTCTAATTAGTATTTAGTACGACCTTGCAGTAGGTATAAAATGCTTGGCTTCAGGAAGAACATGCGGACGTAAACCCAATGCTTTTAAATTTGACCTTTTTTTTCACTTGGGCTTTACGCCTCGTCGATGGCGCGGTCATTAGAGGCGAGATGGGATTGGGGCAAGTAATGGGAATGAATTCGGCCATGGCCATTTTGAAGGAAGCATCCCGGCATTCGCCTGGAGTGATTTGTGAAAACCATGGAAAACCCAAATCTGGATGCCCGGACGTGGATTCGAACCCACGTCCTCCCGAATGCGAGGCCAGAACGACAACCGTTAACCCACCACGCTCTGTGAATTTGACCATGTCAACGATGAATAAAACTCATGATAGACACCGATCCAAAAATGTTGGAAAAGATTATGAAGAAGAAGAATACGATCAAGCTTTGCGCGCTGCAATATAAATCGGCACATGGAAAAAAAAAAGTTGGTGTCGTCCCTAGTGAATCATGCACACTGATCACAGGATATTTGAAATAACCCCAACGCAGAAACTATATTACCCTTCGGGCAGAGACGAATTTTAAACTCGGCGTTAAGTAACTCACCCTTTAGTTGAATATCAGCAGCCACCTACAAGACTGAAATTAAGGAGCACCTTCCTGCATGCCTCAAAGCCTCTAGAAATTGGTGCATAAAACTGCAGAGCAGAATGATATACTCTCTGATATCGCAACCATCCAGGACGGTTATAGTATATCTCTGGATTACAGTCCGGATTAACCAGTGTAAAAATTGTCCGGACCAATTCTGCCAAATAGCCAAAATCTACATATGTTGACCAGATGAAATTACGTTCCCATTTATATTCGTTATACTTTGTCCTATCTTATTAAGCTTCTACAATGATTATATTTGAATCTCAAAGATGAAACGATCTCAAAATTCCCATAATTCACAGAAAACACCAAGGAAACTGACATTGGATCGCCATATCGTTCCCCTTCAATTCAAATATGACGATTCCTTAATCTAATATAAAAATGAATGTTTGTTTGTTTGGTTGTTTATTTGTTCGTCTTCTATGCGTTTCTACATCATTCAACCGATTACAATGAAACTTGCTAAATTACTGTGCACACGCTGGTGAATGTTCCTGACCAAAAAAAAAAAAAAATCCGAAAACCCAACTTCTTCCCTCCTAAATACCCCTCAATTTTTTAAATATTCTTTATAAAAACTCACAATGTGTGTCCGATTTCGACGAGGTTTTTCATATACATAATATCAAACAATGAAGAAAATACTACCTTTATGTGGTTTAAAATTCAACCCTTCTCCCCCTTTACACACCACCCTTAATTTTTGCCAATGTACTTAATAGCAAACAGTTTTGCCAGATTTTGACGGCATTGGTTTGCATTAGAACAAATAGAAAAATACTGTTTACGTTTGATTTACAAAAACCAAATCTTTTCTCCATTCCACCCCTGTCTGATTTCGATAGTACTGAGCATCGGTAAGTCTTTTAAACAAAGCGGTCTGGTACCTCGGTTAAGACCAAGAAATTCGAACTTGAAATTTAAAAATCTAGTTTTTTGAGCACAGATGTTTTAAAATAAATGAAAAGTGATGTTTTAGTTAGCAAAACTGCGCTCGGTCTTCTCCTTCACCCCTCTTAAGACTAATTTACACAAGCAACTTTTTAATTTTTTGAATTCGTAGGGAAATCTGCCAAAGTGAACATTGATGGAGGATTTTTACTACAATCCGACAGCAGCAGAAAAACGATGTAGCCAGCATTTTTAAAAAAAAAAAAAAAACCCGCCTACCCTAGTGCACAACCCGAAGGTTGGTTAAATCCTACCAAAGGGTACATGCTAAGCGATTGATCGTATATCAACCCTTATTCTGCTTTCATCGGAATTGAACCCGGACCGGACGAAGAAATATTTGAACATAAGAACTTAACCACTAAACTACCAGACCGGCAAACCGCAACTTTTTTTAAATAGGCCTAGGTGTGCAAAGTACTAACAAAACTGGATATTAACTATGATTCTGCTTTTGCAGAAAACGAAAGACCATAAATATTCTATATCCCAAAGCAGTAGAATAATCTTTTTCAATATTAATTTAATGCATAAAAGTCATTGTCATTCGTTTATTTTGTATACGTAAATGTGTCTGTTTCGTATATGCTTAAGAAAGAAAGAAAAAAGAGGCATTGCAACGCATGTCGGGAAATTATAGTGCAGTTATAAAGTATGCTTGATATGTTTTTTCGGCTATTATTTGACTCTCTAGAACTCTGTTGTATCAAGTAGTATGAAGTAAAACCAAATGCTAACGAACTGATTTAAATAACAATGCGTTATACCAGCTATAGTGACAACGAAATGTAGAATATTAGGAGATTAATACGTATGAAGTAGAGACATGAAAAGATTAGTGTAATTACCACTTACAACTTAGCAAAGTTTAGTTCCTACATTTAATGAAGATTTGTTACATACGTTGTTTTTTATCCGCATATTTTAGCTAATATGTATCAGTTTCGTATGCTCAGGAAGGTATGTATGAGTAATATTTTTAAAATCAACTACTTACGAGTAAAAACAAATTTCCCTAACTTCATCGTTTTTATTTCTTTTATGATTTTAGAGACCTAAATACCCACAAACATATGCTGATATTGTTGATATTACACTGATTTTTTAGGAGTGCAACGAACGTACAGACAATAAGTAAAATCTAAATGTATCATCTGATATGGCTATATGATGTCCAATAATATCTTATGATGTCGAATTCCCCACTACTTCTAAGGAAATACTGTGAAATTATTTATTATAGTTGTTAACTTTTATTACGTTTCTTGGAAGAGTAATATCTCTGGAATTAATATACGCCACTGAGAACTTTAAAGTATCTCTTTGGTCTACTGATGCTTCGTAAATTAACATGCACAGAATAAAAGTGAAGACATAGAAGAGCAATAATTCGCACATAAAGTAGTGGAATGGAAGTTCCTCTCATTAGAAGTTACGACTTGCATGCTCCTTTCTTGTCGTTAAATGTCATGATAGTAACCGTACTCTGCCGCAGTGGTGGCATCAATCGCGTACACACATCAACTCCAGTAGCCATGACGCACGCTGTTGTAATGATGTTTTCTGCCGCCATAAAGCTGCAGAGACACTCCGGGTTTTATAGCCCATTCATTCGGTCAGGTCACTGCCGATGTTGCGAGAATTTTATGAGCCACGGAAGAGTCATCAATTTCAGCTACCGCTACGCCGTCCTTCAGAAAGGAGTAAGCAGTGATTCGAATGAATTCTGGCCAGTTGACGAACGTTTATAACTGAAACACAATATCACCACAGTAATTCAGAGGCATAAAACATGATGAAAAACAAACCGAAATGTTAAGTCAGAGAATATTGAGCTATTGAATTGCTATTATACATCAGTACTAGTTTTCCCCTGCTTCGCTCGATCGAATCTTGGCATGCGTTAATGTGTTTTCATTTTTTTCTTCTAGCACCAAAGTATTTTTTTTTTTTTTACTTATGGTTTACGCTCTTCCATCTCGAGGTCATTAGAGCGGGATGGGATTGGGGACAAGGAATGGGAAAGAATTCGCTCATGGCCTTTTGAAGAAAGCATCTCGGCATTCGCCTCGAGTGATTGGGGAAACCATGGAAAACCCAAATCTGGATGCCAGGACGGGGATTCGAAGCGGCGTCTCCCAAATGCGAGGCCAGTGCACCAAAGTATAAACGTTTGTAATGCAGTCTCTTATAAATTCGCAATTTTTTCCCCCTTTCTTAGGGTGTTAATCTTTGACGCAAAGGTTTAGTAAAGTTTTCCGAGTATTCCAACGTACTATATTTCATAAAACTGAAGTAATAGTTAGCGAAAATTTCAAAGAAAAAACAATATTAACAAAATCCAAAGGGTGGAGTTTTATGTGGTTGCAACGTGATCTTTGTCTTGTCTCAAAGAAGGTGCGTTCTTGTGAGATACAGTATCATCTGTGGCACCTATTTGTTTTCTGAACTAATGGATTATTATTTATTGCTCCATTCCCATACTCGTAGTGTCAAAAGATATACTGCATTTAACTGCGAAAACCCTACATAAATTGATTGTGTAGCTACTCCGTAATGCCTGGGGAAGGGTAAGAGAGACTCAGTCCGTTTTTATTGCAGTATTGGTAGGTACATGCAAAAATTTTATTTAATACAGAGTGCTGGTTCACCACGTTGGCTCAGTTGGTTGCACCACCGTGATGGCGCTTGACTCGGGTCCTGATGGGAGAAATTTTCGTCATCAGGAGTTGGCCAGCAGAGTAGAAATGGTGGTGGTGCACAACTCATAATCAGCAGGGTATGAACCAATGACCTGTGCGTATGGAGTAGGCCACACTGGGCACTGTTGATGGTGATTCGTCTGTCGAATCGAGTCGTAAAACACGGTCAATTCCCGGCGTCTTTCGGAAGAGTAGGCCTGAATCGGCGGCCACTGTGATTAACCCACTCCTTTCCTTAAGCATTTCATTCATTCACAACTGAAATAACTAGACTGGCCACACAAACCATCACTGTCTTCTACTCTTCCGTACTTGAGAAGACAACGGTCGAAGGGGTTCAATCCTGAAAACAGATACGGCACGCACTTTGACTGTTTACTTGACAGAGGGGTCACTATTCTCAACACAATTCCGAATTAACTTTTTCTTAATTCTTCAGAATACGGGATGAGATTTTTATTTTACTGATTAAAAACATTTGTTAAAAAGTTAATGGTCTCCTGGCTCTGTTAAGACACCTGACTGGGAGTGTCACAGAACTGATACATAGATAGGGCTAGGATTGTTTGGCAGACAGACGACATCGTTTTCGTCTGAATTTATTGAAGAATGTGCGAAATTATTTAATTTACGAGTGCAATAAAGTACTTCTTCCGCCAAACTATTTAGGTCGCAATGACAGGAGGAATAAGGTTAGAGAAATAAGATGCCTTACTGATGCTTTTATGCATTCTTTCTTTCTTCGTTCTGTTCTGGATTGGAATGCACAGAATTAGATTGGTGTTTAGCACCCTCTGCCACACACAATATTTGTGAATTGCAGACTTTATATGTAGATGTAGATGTAGATCTTACTGGCCTTAAAACTCGTTTTGTTTTTCTTGTGTGC
This sequence comes from Vandiemenella viatica, assembly GCA_031002005.1. Taxonomy (NCBI): domain Eukaryota; kingdom Metazoa; phylum Arthropoda; class Insecta; order Orthoptera; family Morabidae; genus Vandiemenella; species Vandiemenella viatica. Next base: position 50,057,908 of record CM061914.1, on the reverse strand, counting down.
TGAGATATTCGGCGTCTCGGATTCTACTTTAAACTGTGAGCGCCCGATCACCCGCATTAGGTTAGGCGAATTAACAATTTTTTTTATGTACATCAATTCATTCAGCATCTTCTCCGCGTCTTCCAAAGTTTCCTCAGTTATCATTGAAAAAATGGCTGTTATTTTCTGCAACATACTATTCAGCATTTTACCTTATCTGCTTACAGGAAAATATCCTAAGAAAATCGCAGCATCCTGATTTTTGTTCTCCTTGACTCGTTAAACCACACAGAAATTAGCGAATACCCCAGATTTTTTTCTCTAAAGTGACATCAGATTTTAGTGTTCATAAAATACGGGTCTTTCTCTGTATATATTTTTACTGGTGCTTCCGAGTCATTAAAGTGTTTTTATATCAATGCACGTTGCTGTTGGAAGGAAAAAGATGACCATGACCACAAATTGGCACTCGATTTCAGGCATAAGGGCGTGGGAAGATTTTTTTTGTTGGTTAGAGGTTCAGGAATTGGAATAAATTACCAAGAGGGATGAAGAATGATTTACCAAAAACGCTAAAAGCTGAAATTTGTTGAGCGAAAAAGTAAGTGGGAAAAGGAAAGCGGAAAAATGGGTGTATAGGGAAACAGCCAACGGAGCAGGCACTCCAATGCATTTAAATTAAGTTAATTTACACCCGTTTCCAGAAGTCATTGTTTTCATACCTAAATTGTATGAGTGTTAAACTGAGTATAAACTGCTGACCACAAACAAAATAAAACACAGAATCCTATCATGGAACGTTTTGAGCAATGAAGTTTGATTAGTAGTATACACTAGAAGGAGCAACGGTGATAGCGTTCCTTCGCAAATCGAACGATGTGCCTGTCGCCATATTAGGGACAACTAGCTTTTCTGTATGATGGTTAAGTCTTGCTATGCATATAACTGCACCAACCGTGATACAAGAGTCACAAATTTATTAACCCTTTGATGTGATCTGATGTTTAATATTTTCTTTCGATGCAGATTCCTCTCCGAGATTTGAATAAATACGCCGGGATAGTTTTTCATCCTAGGAACATACTGTTATATCTTCTCAGCATATCGAGAATGAATGTTTCTGGAAAAATGGTAATGTAAAGATCGGTTTGTTATATGACTAAACAGGGATTTCAAAGATCCCGCGATCACTTGCCCCTAATATGGCGCAGCAAGCCATCTTCAATTCGCTAAGAACTCTGGTCGCCTTTCGCATGCAATAGGAGGGGCCCCAATTTGGACCACTAATAATTGCCCAGAGTTATAGAACCCAACGTTATCCTTTACTACCAAACTCTCTCGCAGCTTAATGCTGACCATTGTAAAAATATAACTGTTCATTGAAAATACTTTATTGCATTGAATTATTCTATACCTGGTTAATTAGTTGGCCATGTTGTTACATGTATGGATTTTTAGGTGGTTTAGAATTTTAGATCGTTTGATATTAGATGTGAGGATATTATATGAAATCTATCGTCATTTTTTTACTAGAGCCAAAAAAAGTTTCCAAGGTACTGCCAAGTGCCAATGTCGATCCCACGTTAAGGGGGGAGGGGTCTCACCATAGGGCTGTTAATACTTTTAAAGATATAGGATTTTCTATACATTGACATTTATAAAAGTATTCATATCGGATTCGATACATCGAAGAAAAAATATTGATGTATCGAACCTATTTTATAAATACAATGTTACACAAATAAATCGTGTAAAAATTGGGTCAAATGTTGTGGCTATTAAAATGTTATGACTAATAAAAAGCTATGACTAATAAAAAGTTATGAGATATTCTTTTGCCTCAAGTCTTCAATTTCTGAAACAAAATGGTTTTTCACGACATTTCTTTTTAAGAAAAGAAGAAAATTGTGTCCTAGCTATTAAACATTTTTATTAATAGTAACAAAGTAAAATTTGGTGTATTTCTTAATCTTTCTGATTCTGTAAAATAGAAATTTAAGGAAAAAATCAAGAGGAAAGCAATTAAGTACTAATTTGCTCCAAGAAGTTTTACTTTTTGGATAGCCTTTGAATAAATACAGGTACTTTTCTTATGATTTGAGAATTAAATCATGTATGTGTACCAAATAACCTGTTTCTGAAGTTGTGTTGAATTATGATGAAAGAGTAACGTAGTCGTTTCAAAGAGAATTCCACAAACTTCCGATTTAATGAAGTAAAATTTCACACTTTAGTTAAGCTTACTAAACTCCGTTTAAAATAAAAAAATTTGAAATTTATAGGTTACGGTAGGAGTGTAGACTGTGCTTCCATGAATTATTAATAAAATAAAAAAGTTGTGTGTACCAATATTTATCAGCAGGTGTTTTTAAAATTCTCGTTGTTTTATAGATTCCTCTGGTAGACTACTGCAATTATTAGACACTGAATGATTAATTGTTTCAACTCGATCAGATGCAACAGATGTGGTAGAACATACCAAATATTTTAAAGCAATTTCTGACAGAATAGGAAAAAAGTGACTTCTGTTTACCCAGACTCTTATGTCATCTAATGGTTTTGAAATACTAGGCTGATCCAAATATTTTTTTAACTTAGCAACCATTGAACCAAAAATCATGTCAGAAACTTCATTGGACATATTTTTCTAGAGCAAAGAGATGACGTTGTTTCTCCTGCTATGCAAGGAAAACCCCCCTGATTAAGTGAAATATTTTCCCCTCTTTGATATTGCATTGGAAACGGCCAATGATTTCCAACATGCAATTTTTTGAAACGGAGATTCAAGGTGGTTGCTTTGGCGTTAACAAATTGTGTTCTAAAGACACCAGTGATCATTATTACTTTTCAACAAAGCGCTTTGTAGAGAAAAATTAACTTCAGTTTCTTCTCTTAACAAATTCATTAATGGTATAACTAAATTGGCTGTGACATTCTTTTGGAACTCAATTCTTCTATTAATATGGAACAAGAAGCATAATAAATTCACTAAAAATATTTACCTGTGGAGTACTACAATACCTGGTATATTACGATAAGTTTTTAATGCTAAAACTTTTGCGTAGATTGAAAACAAATTTTAAAAATCTTTGCAACGTGTCCAGACAAGAATTCAAACGAGTACCAACTGCTTGAATGAGCACTAATATTTGGCCTTCTTTATTACTTCGGCTTGTTGCTCGGATCGTAAAAAATCAGAAGCACTAAATGAGTGTTTAAAATAAGGAGCTATAAATTTTATTTTATCAGCTAGGATTTAAATTTATTTTATTGTTTCTTCAAATTCTATCTGTGATTAAATCTATTGCACGTGCAACACAGATAATCGTTTTCTTTTCCTCTAATAATGCATGACACCTTCTACGAGGAAAACGAAAAATTATAACTTGTTTTAAAAAATATCGACTGCGATACCCAGATTTCAATATCGAAATATCGCCCAAAAAATATCACTCATATATATCGATATTTTCAAAAAATAATATCGATATTTCAATATATCGATATTTTATCAAGACATCTATCTCACCGTCCTTAAGGGCCTAGAAAAAGTCTCAAAAATTAGCATAAAACTTGCATACCGGTAACGAATTCCAACCAATTTTAATAAAATTATCATCTTCACACTGGCAAAGAAGATATAAACTGAGATAAAGTTTGAAACATCGTGCTGCTAAATTAACGACTGTAATAACATACTGAAAAGTGAAAAATGCTAGGTAAATATCTGTTTTTGATTAAGTAAAAACCAGTATCTACCATTTATATTAATATTGAACGTTTGAATAAGGAATCAAGGAGGGAGAATCAGTTTGCTGCGATTTGTTAGTTATGTTGTCCCGTTTGGATACAAGATGGAGAATATTAAGAAATTAAAGAAATAAAATGAATAAAATACTGGGAGACGAATTTAAACTTAATACAAACAAAAGCAAGAAGAAAATGTAAGATGTTGCAGAAATGACAGCAGCAATAGGTTAAATACAGTAATAGGATCAGTTCTATTGGAAGAAGTTGGAGAGTTCTGATTTCTCACGTCATCATTTTACTTCCTGAAAGAACAGTAAAGCCAAAACAAAGTCTCCAAACAACTTCCATTGCGACCACAGAACGTTCGAGAGAAAAGTATTTCACTGCATTCATAAAAAATTGAAGCTATTCGCACGTTACTTAATAAATTTATCCGGTAACAATTTCTTCTTGCAAATCTCAGCCCAATTACGCAAAAAATCTGGTTCAGGGCTAGAAGACTACATCAACCAGTCGCGATCATGAAGCAGAATAAACACTTAGAACTTAAGACAAGATTTGAAATTAGTTTAAGTGGGAAATATAGTAGGAACGAAAATAATTATTGCGAGCATAGTTAGGCACTTAGTGACCTTTTTTCAGGAGATGATTTCTTTCGGAAACAGCTTTCGGCTTTTATAAAAAAGCGACAACGGACTGGGGGCAAGGGCGGAAAGGAATTCGCCCATGGTCTTTTGAGGAAACAACCCGTCATTCACCTGGAGTGATTTGGGGAAACAATGGAAAAGAAAACCCAACCCTGGAAGGCAAACGGGAATTCGAAACTGCGTCCCGAATGCGAGGCCAGAACGGTATCACTCGCTATACACGCTCGGTTTCACATTTATCACTGAATTTATCAGTGTACATTGATTTTTCAAATCTACGCCATTTTTTTTTCACTGTGCATGCTTTATTAATCAAGTATTTTTGTTCACAATTGTACTGACAACATGTATTTAAAACTATCTATGCTCGTACACGAATCGGTGACCCTGACAACTTGAGGCCAACACGCTACCCATATTCTTCCACCATCGTCTAGAATATCTTCATGGATATCACCTACGAAGATATTCACCGGTTCTGAAGAGAATTGACTTTGAGCATGCAGAATTATTCGTCTGGGTAAGGGGAAAAATCAGTGGTGGCTCGGTACTGTCTCGAGGGAGGGCATGTTTTTGAAGCTGAAGAAATAAATTATAGTCGATCCAAAGGCTCGGAAGCCATTGAGATCAGATCAGATGATCAGTTAGTTAACAGTGACACTAGATGTGGCCTGAAAACTGGTGAGTGATATGTTAGAAAGCAGTGTGAACGAAAAGTACAAGATTGAGAATAACGCCACAGTCAAAAACTGGCATTCACAATCTATCGTTTTCGAAGCCGTTAACTTCAGTTGATTAAAAATGAGCTAGGAGATTGTTTTTTTTTAACTGCTTTACATCTCTTTTTAACATTGAGGTCTTTAGAGACGGGAAAGGATGGGGGGCAAGGATGGGGGCAAGGAATGGGAAGGAATTCGGCCATGGCTTTTTGAAGGAAGCATCCCGGCATTTGCCTGGAGTGATTTGGGGAAACCATGGAAAACCCAAATCTGGATGCCCGGACGGGGATTCGAACCGCCGTCCTCCCGAATGCGAGAACGCTAACCGTTACACCGCCCCGCTCGGTCGAGGAGATTGTATCCCTCAAAAGATGCCAAGAGAGTGACATCTTGACGCAGCTGGATGCCCGACACTATGTTAACATTGACCTTTTCAGTTTGTGATGTTAAAATCATAAGAACTGGAGTTAGTGAAGAAAATAATCCGTTTGAAACAATCTGTACTATAATTATGTAGGCTCACTCCACGCTCATCTCGATGGCTACTGGGTGGATTGAAGGTGAAGTCACCTTACGAGGACATCACTCAAGCGACCTTCGTTGGCAAATTAACAGTGCCCAGAGATGTTACCAGATTCCAGGTTATGAACACAATTTAACAGTGAAGCTTGACTGGCTGGTTAGATGTCCCAGACCGAAGACTATTTATAAAAATAAAAAACAGTTAAGCAACTTGCTTTCTACAGAACCGAACCTTCAGTGTAAGAGTGGGGAAAAAAAAAATCCACATCACAACCAGTAACAGCAGGAATCCCTCAGGGATCTGTTTTAGGGCCCACCCTACTCAAAATATACACTTCGGACATACCAGTTTTTACGAATACCTCGAATGCACAGTCATATACACTTCACATAACAACATCCACATCGCACGCAATTACCTTCAGGATGCAATCACACAACTATCAGAATGGTTAAATTACTGGCGAATATCTCCAAACCCGTGAATATGTCAAGCCAAAATTTTCACACTGAGACGCCCAACAAACCCGCCGGAGATAAACATCATGGGAAATAACATTGCATGGAATCCACATGATCAATCAATTAAGTACCTCGGAGTCGACCATGACAGCCGGATAACGTGGTAATACACATCAATAATAAAATGAACCTAGTCTATGCCAAATTACACAAAGTGTACCCAGTGTTAAATATAAAATTATAATTAAAAACAGAGCGCTGCCTGTCAATTTACAAAATGATATTACCACCGCTGATAACATACGCATGTCCAATATGGGGATGCGCTAGTCTTAGTAAGTTACATAGAGTGCAAATATTCCAAAATAAAGTTCGCCTATTAGCTGTGAAAGCACCATCGTACGTACGCAACACTCAGCTACACAGAGAATTAAATGTTTTTTACATTAATAATTTCATAAATCAACAAATTAAAAATTTTGTCAAACGATTAATGCAGTACAAGGTGCGCAATTTTGTGAGTTAGGAAAAAGAATGCGTCAAACTAGACTAATAAACCGCCTTCCTCAAGACATTTATCTATCGAACTCTGAAGAAGAAATGAACCAGTCGTGAAACAAGATTATCCTCAGTGCTCAATACTAAATACTAAGTGTAATTATTTTAAATAAATTTCATTCCAACTGTTTTTATTACTGTTTTAACACAGACAACTGTTTTTTGTTGTTTTAATACTAATAACTGTCATTATTATTGTTTTAATAGTGATAACACTATTTTCCCTACTGTCGTAAAATATTTATTGTATCACTGTTATGTAGTTACTAAGGGCCCTAGTGGGCTGATCTGAACTAAGAGAATCAGAATGCTGTGATTTGTAAAATTCAACATTATCCTGTAAAGCTAAATTTGCTGATCGGATAATAAACATATACCGTATTTTAAAAAGTTAAAAAACTTCGAAGAAACTATATTGCCGGAATACTTTCATTAAGTTTAATTTTCATAGATACCATTTCGTTTTAAATTAAATACGACAATTTTGTTAAAAGATATGGTAGTGCTTTATTGTTGATAAAAGGTGGAATAAAATTGCACTTTGCGACACGATGAAATCCTTTCCATCGTTGTCATTTCTCAGTAACTGTTATCACGCTGCTCTACCTTCATTAGGTATGTACGAATATCATGTTAAGGTTATCAAAAGGAAATTTTCGCTGAATAACTAAAGCGGGTAGAGTAAATTTACTCTACCCACTTTAGTTATTCAGTGAAATCGTTTCTGTCCGTGTTTGATACTTATGTTATTATTGCTAAGTCCATTCAAACTTAAGAGATTTATTCACAATTTGCAGAGGGAACCGTTTTGGTTAAACACAAGTCAACATCGTATTTTAGCCAGATCATGTTGACCTCCCATGACTTTTGACTCTAGAAACTGAACTATTTTAGACTCGTGGGTACACCTAAAACACCACCATGGTCTTACAGCAGTACATAATAAACCTAGAATCGAAATTAATGTTATTGCCTTTATTTGGGTATAGTATGCAAAGAGCATGTTCCGGAGGATTTTAAACAGAAAGTATTGTCTGAAAGTTGAGAAGCCTGGTATATTGAATCTGTAATATCTCTGTTAGCCAAACACATTTTTGCTCAAGATTAAAACGGAAAGCAATGATTCTTCCGTTTTTAAAATATAATAATACCTCTGCGAAGCTCTTATCGTTTCTTAAGAACAGGCACAGTGTAAGGCAGCGGATAAATAAAGTCTTCCAGGTAAATCCGCTTAATAGGACTCATTCTGCTTTTCGGCGCTGAATCTCTAAGCTACTTACAAATTAAATACTCTTCAAAGCAGCTGTAATACGATAGACTGAGGATTTTTCTGGCTAAGTAGGATCGCAAGTAACTTTGGTGCAGTATCTGCTTTTACTTTGCTTGCGCTACGCTGATATTATCAGCGTCGAATTGGCTCCACTGCGGTGATAATACCTTTAGTGTTCTGAAAATGAGATAGTTTTTTTTTTTTCGAGTAATAATTTTTTATTAAAAAAAAAGAAAACTCAGTGCAAGTCTGATCGATTTCGGTTTTATTTTTACCTCATCTGTAAACTCGCTGGGGGTCTATTGTAACTATTTTCAAGTTGTATCCGCTTTTTGCTGAGATTTTGTCTTGATTCATTTGTTCATATTATATCTGCGCAGGATTCATTGCTTGTATTTTAACTGACATTTCTCGTTGATCTGTCAGAATTTCTACGTTTTCTTTTATCGAAAGTTTCTGGAATTTTAACATTTAACATAAACACTGTCTAACTCCAAATGATACATTTTTCTCTGTCTTGAACGTTTTTTACATTGTAAAAATAGATACTTCCTTGAAGTGTAATATTATATATATATAGAGAGAGAGAGAGAGAGAGACAGAGAGAGCAGAAAGTTGAAACTAGAGAAACGATACTTCCGAGAAGAAGTTGGGTTGGGGAACGCCTCTGTTGGGAACCAGCGAATCAAACAGTGTGTAACGAACTTTTATAAAGTATAAGTTTTATGTTGCATGAGGAGTGCGAATGCAGATCGAGGACGCCCCGCCAAACCCTCCCATTAGCTGGAATTTCGCGGGCCCACTAAACACCGGAGTCTGGAAGCCTTCGACGGGGCCGACAAGCGAGGAAGAATGCATTCTGTTTCTGGCCGCGCACAACCCGTAGCGGCGCACCCCCGGGAGACTGTTTTCTGGTCGCAAAGTGAGTTGACCTCGACTGGGGACGCAGCTCGCCAGGCCGAATTCTTGAGGGACCAGCCGCCTCTACCTGAGGCAGCCATCACCGGCCTCGCGCCCAGCTGATCAACAGGGTCCGTGAGACTCTTTTTTATCCGCACCTCCTCTGCTACGGTAAAGAACTCCGGCGATGTCATTCAACCCTAGGCAACGCTCTGAGATTTGAATCTTGCACTGAATTGCTCAATAAACGCTTAATGTTGTAACCTCCTTAAATATTCAGTTCTGTTCAATAAATCAATCAAATTTATATTAAAAGAAAATAATATAGGTGTTGTAACCCTGCTTTCAACAACTTCCTTTTCCAATGTATCAGTATATCATTTGAATAGATGAAGATATGTGTTTTTAATGGTAATTTCAAAAGTACAATTGGTTTGATAAAAATTACTTCAGAATTGGAATGTCGCCTCTCCCGAATAGAGAACACTTCCATTCTTGGCGCCTATCCGGGATTAATTTTGCAGATTAACTTATTAATTAATGCATCTCATTATTTTTTTAAAATTTGAATAACGTCTTATAAACCAGACGCCACAATATATATATATATATATATATATATATATATATATATATATATTGGCGTGTGTGTCTGTATATCTCACTCAGTAGCCACAACCACCTGGTGATTGTATGTGGTTGTACCCTCTTGTCTTCCACTTTGCAATGTGGTGGTCGCATGCCGGTAGGTTTGGGAGCGTGGGAGATATGGTGGTTGAAAGTGGTCGACCAGGGACATTCTTATATTCCACTATGCAGCTACAACAACCTAGCGTAGACCACTGGTATTTGTGTGTGCGGTAGTAGCCTCGAGTCTCCCATCGTGCAGTATGGTGGTTGCATGTCGGAAGCTGGGTGTGGGAGAAGTGGTGGTCAACCCAGGAAATTTTCATATTTCGAGAAGAGTGTTCTAAACAAAAAAAAAAAAGTATTTGGAATCATCTAGAATGTGCTAAAATGTTCTTCCACATACTAAAATGATCAGAAATGTTCTTAAATATTGTTCTAGAATGCACAGTTTTTTCAGCTATTAGCAATTATAAATAATTTATATGCGACAGATTTAATGTGTGACCCGATTTTGACGGGACATTCACGGGCGGGTTGTTGCTTCGGCAGGGAGTAACATAGGCTACCTTTTTTTATCCTGGAAACATTCAAGGTTCCGTACAAAAATATAAATACCTTCGAAATTCTTCATACCAGTTAGTTTAATAGATATTTTGATAGGTGTACAGCTTAATACTACTTGCTAACCATATCATGTTTCATTTTCACAGGATGGGCATTACGCCTCGTCTGTAGAGTCGGGAACGGACCGACGGTAAGGAACTGGAAGGAATTCGGCAGTGGACTTTTGAAGGAACCATCCCAGCATTCACCGCAATTTCTGGAAATAATGTAAAACTGAAATCTGACTGGCTGGGCACATATTTTATCAGTTTCCGAATGCAAAATGTCCGAGCATTACTGCTTACCCACCAGGGTAGATTTTACTTTTAATTTTTTTTTTTTTTTATTTTTTTTTTTTTTTAGGAGTCATTTATATGTCTAGATACCTAACCGAAATCGATAAACGGAGTTTCATTTTAAAGATTAACGTCTGCGGTTTAGTAACATCTCATATTAATAAAGGAATTTTTCTGGATTTGTCCTTTAAAAGCCAAAAGTATCAATATTACTAAAAACGTGTTTTTTAAGTGACGAGCCATTTAACTCTCTTGATACCTAACCAAAATCGGTAAATGATGTATCAACTGTAATGCTTAATGTCTCAGCTTTGGAACATCACATTTTAAGAAAGGAATTTTTCGGAATTCCACCTTTAAAGGGCAAAAGCATTAACTATCATGACTGCGCGCATGGGTTAGTTCAGAGGCATACTATTAGATAGCAGCAGCAAATATCACAGAGATATCAAATATCTGCTTCGCTGGAGTTGATGGGGATTGATCGCGTTACCACTAAATATCAACGGCAATATCGCAGATATGTAAATAAAGGTGTTTTATATATATATATATATATATATATATATATATATATATATATATATATATATATATATGGCTTTGGCGACTAAGCCATTCAGCCAGCTCAATGTATTTACGACATCTCTTCATGTGAATTAATTTCTCCAGTACGTTTTATGATTCCTATGTAATAGACACCACAGGACGGACAAAAACATTCACACAGAAACACAACACTTAACATCCATGCCCACGGCCGGATTCGAACCGGCGACCTTCGCTACGCTACCGAGGCCGGTCAATATATATAAATAAAGTTTTTGAAAAATAAGTATCTTTTCAGATAATTTTTCTTTTGCTACACATTTTTCTGTACAGTTCCTGTGTAAATATTTTATTCCCAAAATGTTCGCACGGGCTTTACCTGTAGATAACAGCACCATCTTTCACACAGATATGGATATACTGTGTGCATTTTGTTGTATTCCGGTTCGTTATTCATCGTATTTTATTTTTGAGAAATTTTCTGACGGGTCATCTAGATAACGTAACAGAGCAATTCTCGTCTTCGATTTCCCCAGCCTTCTACTAGATTTTCAAGGCAACCCATTACTGCTGTATTTTTCCGTTTTCAATCGCAACTGTATATTCATTTGTATTTTCTTTGAAGAGTGATTGGAACTGTATTTCTGGCCTTTTTCTCGCAGAAAGTCATTCTGTTTGTGCCCGGCTGACTCACTCGCAGTCTGCACTGAGTCACGACGCCTCAGACCGGAAGTGGACGTCTTTCCGCCCCCGCAGCGCACGCACTGGTCCGTCAAGACCTCCGCCACAGTCCCCCTCAGCGTAGTATCAAGTGTCGCAGCGTGAGCCACTGCCAAAGACAATCGCTAGTGTGCAGACGCACTACTGACTCTCTATGGCGCGGGGATATATTACAAAAATTAGATATGGAAAGCTGTAAATCACGTTAAAGGTGTCTCACAAACTGACTGAGAGTGAAACAAAGACTGAGTGACCGATATAACATTAAAGAGACCTACACACGCTATCCATCTGTCTATCACCGTTCAGTTAGTTTTCAAAATATCATAACAAAATATGTTATTTATCCCGAAAAAATTATCCTATGTCCTTCCCAATGATCCATGGTATTTCCTTGTAAAAATTCCATCAATATCGGTTTAGTTTTGAAAATCTAACAAACAGACTTACAGATCTACTTCCGCATTTATAATATTAGTGTGGATAGATATCTCTTCCTATAAGTTGTAATCTTGATCCTTTTCTGAAGAAATACTTTCCAACTCTTCCACCAACTACTCATTTTGTTTTTCCCGTTTGGAACACCGTCATAATCCTTCTAGCGTCTATCCAATCTACGTGTGGCCCCATTCTTTTCTCTCTACGGTATCCTAAGTTCCAGCGCTCTGATGTTCTGATACTTTGCTCCGTCTTCACTCCTTGTGGAAACCACCTCTCTCATATTTACTCATTTTAGAAACCACATTCCTTAAGCTAGTATCTCGATTTCTGAAATATGTGCTTGTCATAATGTTATAGTTTGCAACTCTTTTGCTTGTCAAAGTACTGTGAAGTACTAAAATCCGTCTTTAATTAATAGAGTAGTATTTTCTAAAATCTTCTCTAGCATTCCTGTTAATTTTAAATAATTCTTTTCAGCCACAGTCAACGAGTTCAGTTAAATAAATTCATTGATTGTGTCGAGTCACATCCACAATGTAATTCTAACAGCCCTCAAGTTGCGGGTGTTTGACGCATATTTAGTAACAAGACATGTGATTAGAATATCCCAGATTTTTTTTGTTTTTTGTTTTCCTTTTTTTTGCCTATAGGTCATTAGTGACGAAAAAGAACTGGGTACAAGGAACGGAATGAATTCAGCCATGGTCTTTTTGAAGTTATCAACCCTGCTCTCGGCTGTAGTGATTTGGGGAAACCATGGTAATCCCAAACCTGGAAGCCCGGACGGAGATACGAACTCGCGTCCTTCCAAACGCGAGGGCAGATCGTTACCGTTCGTCCACGTCGCTCGGTTGTATTCCCGCTCACGCGAGATTAATAATAGAACAACTGAAACATTTAGATGTACTACACTACTGGAGAGAGCGTCAGCAGTTGAAAAATGCGTAGCTTACGAGATATGAATAGGACGTTCCGAGAAATGTTAATGTGGTAGTAATGTAGAAACTGTATTCTACGGACATAAAGAAGTATTTATATGCCATGTTGAAAGGATAGCAATGGGGGAAAAGAGAAACAATTGGCTACCTATTTGTCTGAAAGATATTTCCTGCACCTTCTGAAGGATTAGATGTAATAACAAGTGAATACTTGATGTAAGAACGGAGACTTTCCCGGCGTATGCTTGCAATGAAGTCTTCACGGGTGTACCGCAGGATTGTGTAGTGAAAATACGATATTTCGACGACTAAGTATCCGTGGGTCAGCCTACCAGTGCAGATGTCTTCACACCTGATGAAGACGACGGAGCTAGTGGTCGAAATATCGTGTTTTCAAATCACAGTCCGGCGGTACACCAGTGAAGACTTCATTGCAAGTGAATACTTTTTAGAATCGGGACTAAATGTTGGATGTCTTGTTAAAGGAGGAATAATGAGTATTTGAGTAGTGCATGAATGTAGATATCGCCTTTCAGTTTATAGTGTAGAAGCTAATTGTTCGAAATACACTTTTTTTGCTATATAATTTGGAGCACTTAAAATACGTTTGAAGCAAAGTGTTCGAAGTTCAGTGTCAACTGACGGAGAGAGGACAAAACTATTTGTGTGAAAACTACAGGACGTAAAAGAAACTCTTGTGGCACATTTTTACTTGCAGAAGTTGAGCACTGTGTGTTGGTAATTTGGTAACGACTACGTAAAACAGAAACTATTCATGTATGTTAAATTTTGTACTGTGTCTGTGAAGATTTTTATTTTTCAAATTGTGAATTAAATATTGACTGGCAACCACCTAGAAGGTGTGTATAAGCTTATAGTAAATTTAAATGATTTTGAAAGTTTGAGCATAAATATTAAATCTCGATCAAATATTTCTTAACCACTAAGTAATAGTGGAAAAGATTGGTTAGAATTTTTGTCACTTCTTGTTTAACGGTAAACCATCCAAAATCGCAAACAGGATGGCCGATACGTAGGGGGCTTGGTCTCGTGCCCGATCCCGTTGTATTTCCCCGATCAAGTGTGCGGGTTGGCAACTGGTATTATAATTATTATTGGAAAATTCTACCAACAAATGGAAGACGTCAAGCGAATGACCAAATCAAGTTTTCTTTGAATTCTCCTTGTTGTTCCAATAGGGTTTCATTCTTTCCGAGAAAGCTTGTTTGCGTTCTTCCGAACACTTTGGTCTGTATTGTTTTTGTTTTCGTTGTTCAGTTATAACTTCCCATTTATCTACTATGTGTCTCCTTCTAAGATGTCTGTTGCTCCTATGTTTGCACTTTTAAGATCCTTCCGAATTTCATTCAGCCAAGGAGTTGGATTTTTAAATGATGTTACATAATCTATTATCTTTTTGTCAATCGATTTTCTGGTAACCTCTTAAGGTGACCAAAGATTTTCATTCGCCTTTTCTTGATGTCTATTTTGATGTTTGAAATATTATTATTATTATTACAGTCTTTTTTTTAATTTGACTTTTTTCCTTGCCGACACTCCTCTTCGACTGCAATACTTTGTTGCCGACGAGCTGTTGAGTAAATTTCAATTCAGGAAAAGTTTTATGGTATGCATGACAAATGGTCAAAGCTGTTCAGTACGATAATAATTCCGGCTAATCGAATATTATCTACCTACTTTTTCTCATCATAATGAAATTTCGTGTGTGTACGAGTATTTGATTGTTTGTTTTGCTTTGTGAAGAGTATCTTTATTTCTTTATACGATTACAGAAGTTCTAACGTGAAACCGCGTCATCTTTGTTAAAAGGATTTTGCTGAGTATCAGTAACAGTATCAGACGACAAATGATTATTCTGTTGGCTGCGTATAGACAAATAAAATCCCCTTTCGTAGACTACCTGTACGGCAGCGCAAATAGAATCAAATGTATCACGCCCCGATCACTTTCGGAAAACATATGTCACGACTTTATACCAAACTTTTAAAGGTCATCTGCAAACTATTCAGTGCGGTGAAAAATTCGATTTCTCTAAAATTATCTACACACTTGGAGTTCATGGTGCCTATTGAAAACTACTTCTACAACGTTTTCCCATACCCATACCTGTTTCATCGGGATGAAAGAAAAGAACCACTAGTGAAAATCTTCCTGGTGTTGACGAAGGGCTAAATTCTGGTTAATACCTCAGTATCATGCCTCAGTATCATACTGAAATTTAAATTCGGGAACACCTTCACTTCAAATAAATATCTAGATTAACTTCATTAATATGTCTTTCTTATAAACACTATATACGTGAAAAAAATTGTTTGAGGTTTTTATTATTATGGTGTTATAGTTTTTGTTGTTACTTTGCGGTTTTTCTTTTACTTTATCACTTTGTCTCACAACATGACATAATATCCTAAAAAAATTGATATCGTATTTTGTAGGAAGTGTATATTTCTTGAAGATACGAGTAGAAGGCAATAACAGTGCGCCTCCCTTGTGTTTCCATTTTCAAGTGTTATTCTTCAAGCATTAGATCGCTGTTTTTTGTGATCGGGTGGTACAGTATTTGGAGTATTTCCCAAAGGTGCGATTTATCAGAGCATAGGATGCAGAGCCGTGACTGATTACATGTGCTGTCATACTTCGAATCGACAGGTTATTTCTGAAACTGGAACGAGCGTTGGGACCTAAGGATGTAATACGTTCGGAAACTCTATTATCACATGTCTACACAGGTGAAGATTAAGTACTCATGCGTCGCTATTGATAATCTAACATGGGCAAATACTCTATACAATATATACAAAAATAAAAGTAATTTTTCTTTTCAGAAAACAATATTTCAGCATAACATATATGCTGTAGAATACACATTTGAAATCTCAAATCCCTGAAACGACAGGTAATCGTTACCAGGTTTGCAAGACAAAAGTTTTAAGCTACATACTTCCAAACACCACATCATTCCCAGTGTCGCCGTACTAACTACATGTAAAATCGAAATTTTATTTCTAAACTAGAGTAAGCCCGTGACCGTTTTTTGCGTATCGTTACTAGTCTAGAATAGATCCAGTTTTCAGGAGAAAAGATAATTACAGTTTGACCTGATCTGACCTAATATAAACTCGACCTGTGTTTCAGGGTGAATAAAATCTCTTGAGCTTGAAGAACTCAGAAGCATTAGTAGAGGTAGGTATTGCGCAATCATATAATTGTTTCAAAGGTTTTAGATTCGAACTTGCTTAAATACAAATAGACCTGTACTTGACCCTTAAAGTACACGCTACAAAATTTAAAAAAATCCTGTTTCCTTCGAAGGAATCACGTTGTTTTTTTTATTGCGACTGGGCAAACATTAATGTAATCATTGGTATAGTATCTGCGACGGCCAAATTCTACATACAGATTATTAAACAGTTGAGCAACTGCTAAGAAATGAATTGCCAGAATAGTTGATTCGGTAACATATTTGGTCTGATGTCCACTTAAAATAACCTAACATCTCGCGTACAGCAATCATGAACGAAGACCAGTAACGAAAGAGATCAGTAAAATAACTAAAAAACAAATAAACCGTAATGCATAAACTTTGGTCGAGCAACGACATTAGTGAAAGTTTTAATTAAATTGAAATTTATCCTAAACCGGAATGACAATTGGCATAGTGGTTACAGCGGAGACTATGAGTAATTTAATTTTGAAAAAGTTTCTTTTATTAGCAACATGTTACTGAAAATCGAATCCACGTTTTTTCAGCTGCAAAATTTATCAATATTTTTTAACTACGAAACGCTACGAAAAGCAAACTTAATGAATGTATTATGGCAATTAATTTGGTAGCAGTATCTTAGCTATAAAATTTCAACATAACCTCGAATTTCTTCTAATGGTATCTCTGGTTACTGTTTTGCGAGCGAAGGCTGACACGTGACAACGTTGTCCAGCCAATAGCTATCTAGATGATTGAATGAGTTAGCTTACGAAATTATGTAGTAGATTTCATTATTTCTTTCTTCGATTAAAACTTTGCGGCTCGTTGACAGTGATTTTATTGGAGCAGAATTAAGATTTTTTCTTTTTTTTTCATATAAGACACTGGAACGAACCACGCCTTTATTAAGGATCCATCTGCCACATTTCGGTTTTTCTTCTTTTTTTCGATGTTGATATCTCATCGACGTCTGGGTTATTAGGGAGATGGTAGAAGAGAAGACACGAGAAGCAATTCGGTCATGGCATATTGTAGTAATCACCTCTCCGTTCCCCTGATATGATTTCGGAAAAAAAGGTAAACCTAAATTATGATACCCGGACCGTAGATCTAACAAGCTTTCTCGAAAATTCCAGCCTCAAAAGATACTTTATCCAAATTTTAATAATTACTATAGCTACATGCGACGTTCCCACGAAATGGAAAATCAACCACGTTTCTCAGATTTTTGTTTTAGTTAAAAATCCATAGTTCCTAAGCCTCAATGACATTATATATATATAAAAGAAAGAGAGGACAACCGTATAAATGTGTCGTTTAAGTGAAAGGGTTAGTGATGCTAACAGTGCCATATATCTGTGGTAAATATGTGAGCAGAGTACAATGCTCGTACAGGCACAAGTGTTTCGGAGCACACTCTGTGACAGATCGCCACCTATCCCGCTTTACGGAGCAGGCAAGCCTCCAACTTGCACGTTCTGTGATGAGGAGTGGACGTCCACCACCTTTTCACGGTCCTTCAACCATTCTCCACAGATGCTCACTACAGTAGCACGCGAACAGCCGACCAGCCTCGCCATTTCCAAGATGCTCGTTCGCAGACAACGCGCCCACAAACCACCGGCCCGTAATGTAAGGAAATTGCGTGACCTGTGCTGGTGCCAGACAATTCCGGAAACCTTTTCGAATCCATGCCACGCCGAATCGCTGCTGTATTGAGCTCCAAAGATGGGCTAATACACTAATAACCAGGTGGCCATAATTTTTTGGCTGATCACTGCAGAATCGTTCATCCACTTGCTGCAAAAGAAACATTAAAAACATTTTTTAAATACACAGAACCATAAAAGTTTCACTTCTTGTTCTTGTACACACTGATACACGAAATTTAATATTTTTTTTAGTGTTTTTTATCAGAAAAATTCTAATGTTTTCTTCGAGTTTCTAATTTAATGTTGAAGAAGCTGCTGGCGACATATGGTCGACGCGGATCTTTCCTACAGAAGCCGCACTAGTCGTAGTCTCAGTTCGAGCCGAGGCTGAGTTATTGGCAGACGGCGTGGTTCAACTTGCCGTCAAGATGTCGGAGCTGACTTTGATGTCTGCGCAGACGCCTCGGGTTTTCAATAAGTCAGACCTCCGGCGAAGCCGAACCCCTTCCTATTTGCATCCATACGAGTCCGGACTCTAGCAACTGGGTCACGGTGGCTGGGGAGGAGCCCCTGCACACTGCAACCCGCGTAACCTCATTAAGAAAATCTGCACCAGTTTCAGCGCTAAAAGAAGACTTGCAGTTATTTTCATTAAAACTCTTTTAACATACGTTTTGTGGGAACTGTTTCTGAAGTATTAAACCATAGTTCACGCCCCTTAACACCATTACGTCAATGGATATATGCCTGTTTTGTTGTACATTGAAAGTAACTACTTCTATTCCTTACTAACCGTGTCTCTTGAGGTATGCTAATTCTCTTGAACAACACTTTTTTCGAACTTAATGATAAAGTTTTAAATGTTACAATCATAGTTCTACTTTATTTACCCGTCGTCTTAAGTCACTTAATACACAGACGGAAAAAAAAATCCCAACAACAAGAAAAAATTATTGTAGAGTAATGAAATTTGGACAATGCATTTGTCAAGTTAACATGTTTAATTGATTAAATTTTCAAGATCACAGGTTAATTTAAGCTCAAGAAAATGCATTTCAAATGTGAAATACTGTTAAATTAATAGTCGGTGTAACCTCCAGAATTTTGAATGCAAGCCTGCAAACGTGAATGCATTGTGTCATACAGGTTTCGAATGTCACTTTGTGGTATGGAGTTCCATGCTTGTTGTACTTGTGCTGTCAATACTGGGACGGTCAGTGCTGGCTGTGGATGATGCTGGAGTTGTCGTCCAATGATATCCCATACGTGTTCAATTGGAGACAGATCTGGTGATCTCGCAGGCCAAGGTAACATGTCGACACTCTGTAGAGCACGTTGCGAGACAACAGCGGTATGAGGGCGAGCGTTATCCTGTTGGAAAACTCCCCCTTGAATGCTGTTCATGAATGGCAGCACTACAGGTTGAATTACCAGACTGACGTACAAATTTGCAGTCAGTGTGTTTGGTATAACCACAAGAGTGCTCCTGCTGTCATAGGAAATTGCTCCCCAGACCATGACTCCAGCCCTGTAGCGTGCATTCCACTGACTACAAGCCATCGCCGTTTGCGACTCCAGTGGTGTCAAGCCAGAGCTCATTGGAGGACGGAGTGGAGATCTGTTGTGTTTTCTGATGAAAGCAGGTTCTGCCTTGGTGCCAGTGATGGCCGAGTGTTGGTCAGAAGGAGGCCAGGGGAACGCCTGCAACCAAACTGTCTGCGGCCTAGACACACTGGACCTACACCTGGAGTCATGGTCTGGGGAGCAATTTCCTATGACAGCAGGAGCACTCTTGTGGTTATACCAAACACACTGACTGCAAATTTGTACGTCAGTCTGGTAATTCAACCTGTAGTGCTGCCATTCATGAACAGCATTCAAGGGGGAGTTTTTCAACAGGATAACGCTCGCCCTCATACCGCTGTTGTCTCGCAACGTGCTCTACAGAGTGTCGACATGTTACCTTGGCCTGCGAGATCACCAGATCTGTCTCCAATTGAACACGTATGGGATATCATTGGACGACAACTCCAGCATCATCCACAGCCAGCACTGACCGTCCCAGTATTGACAGCACAAGTACAACAAGCATGGAACTCCATACCACAAAGTGACATTCGAAACCTGTATGACACAATGCATTCACGTTTGCAGGCTTGCATTCAAAATTCTGGAGGTTACACCGGCTATTAATTTAACAGTATTTCACATTTGAAATGCATTTTCTTGAGCTTAAATTAACCTGTGATCTTGAAAATTTAATCAATTAAACATGTTAACTTGACAAATGCATTGTCCAAATTTCATTACTCTACAATAATTTTTTCTTGGTGTTGGGATTTTTTTTTCCGTCTGTGTATATAAACTCCAATATACATAAATTAGTTAACTGTCTCCACCACATAACGAGAAAGAGTTTTAGTACGGATTAGTAACATCTGATAATAAAAATGGATTTGTAGTAAAGATATTATGCTAATAACAGAGGAAGAAATTATTACACTTTAATGGACTGCAGAACTGTAGCAAGGTTCAAAATGTGGTAAGAGTTGGTTTCTTTTTCCTTCTCAATTTCAGTTTCTCAATTTCTTATGAACACTAGTGTCCGGTTAAAAAGTACATAAACGTCTTAAGAAATTATCTTTAACATCATTGCTCGTTTGCTAGGAGGATTATGAAGTTGAAAAAGAAATTCAGTAGCATAAGTAGGCAACATAGCAAAATAAACTTTAAGTGAGCAAAGTAAAATACTCTCTCATGAAAGAAAAATTTGCAGACTACATGCGGATCTCAGAAATTCATCTACAAAGAATGGAAAACTCCGACGACAAATCTAATCAAAGCTTGAAAATAAACATTAAGATTAAGGAAACAAGCAGACCGAAAATTTTAAATCAAGAAATGGAGTTGATGGGTCAGAAGAAAGAGGAAATAAATCACCAATATCAATCACGAGGACAGCCATGCTGGAATTTTTAAAATCATATAAATCAGAAATTGAAAGAATGGCGAATAAAAATTGTGGTGAATGAAACATTTTTATGCCAATTATATACCGCTTATAAAAGGACCAAACAGAATTTTGAATAAATGAAAATGAGTATAAAAATTGAAGGTAATGATGGAAAGCATCTTTTAATCTTGGAAGAAATCCATTGATAAATTTTATGATGGGTATATTCCTGTCAATAGTGTGCTAAAGAGATAGAAAGAATTTGGTATTGAGGATCTAGGAGATCATTTTTTTTAAGGAGATAGTGTGACAAAAACTCAAAGTTCTGAACCAAGTAAAATAGGAAGAATTCATAAGATTCCTGCAGGAAAGTCAAAATATCTTGGAGAGTAATGAAGAAAACGAGTGTCAAAATTTTACCAAACACAAGAGGTCCCAACAGATTCTAATAAAATGTAATCTTCGCACTCCCAAACGAAGAATAAGATGACACGTGTAATAATCATCAAATAATAAGTATAAAATTGATGATATTCTTCTTTCCCGGTGTCCCAGGCTTCTGTGGTTGTTATGAAGAAAATTACCTCCACATGATAACTCTCTTGGGAATTTTGAGTACGTTGGCTTACCCTCGACTTCCCAACTGAAGGAAGTAGATGTCCTTGTAACTGTTTCATGTTGGCGGCTATGTTTAGTTTGTTTTGTGAATGAAGTGATGAAAGAAGGGAGAGAGTAAACACTGCGGAAACATCTCCGGCAAAAATTTTATCAGTCTCAACCGTGTGTGAAGTGCCGGACATCATCGCGGTGCCACAACCAACTGTTCGATTTTGTTTTTTAATTATGGTCGACGTCGAGGTCATTAGATGCGGGATGGGACTGGGGACAAGGAACGGTAAGGAATTCGGCCATGGCCTTTTTGAAGGCCGCATCTTGGCATTCGCCTGGAGTGATTTAGGGAAACCATGGAAAACCCAAATCTGGATGCTCGGACGGGGATTCGAACCACCGTCCTCCCAACTACGCTCGGTCCAACTGATCGAGCAGGGGGCTTAAGTCTAACATTACATGATTCGGAATTACTAATGTACAAGACGTGAAAGGAAAATCTCAGCGGGATTGAACAAAGACCTGATTGAATTTAATAAAAGAAACGGAGTAAAAAAGGACTTATAATTTCAAATTAATATTGGAATTAAGAAAAACTTGGTATTTATGGATTTATAACTTTTTTGATAATCTTACTGGAACAGCATGTCCAAAATCGGTCAAGACTAAAACATCGTAGTAGAAGAATGGTTTGTAAACTGTATGTAAATCAGGAGGAAAAATAAAGGAAGCGACATGCATGTGTTAAAAAGGACGCAAGACGAGTTGTAATCTATTTACAAAAATATTCATCTTGTTTGCTTAACGAAACAGTCCAGTTACATTAATGTGACCACCTCTCACACACCAGAATAACCACCTTTGGCAGAGCGGACCGCTG
The DNA here is from genome assembly GCA_031002005.1 of Vandiemenella viatica. Lineage (NCBI taxonomy): Eukaryota > Metazoa > Arthropoda > Insecta > Orthoptera > Morabidae > Vandiemenella > Vandiemenella viatica. The sequence continues at coordinate 50,035,604 of CM061914.1, read as the reverse complement.
CGAGGCGTGCAGGAAGAGAGTCAATTAGGTTTCTGAAGGAGTTCACTGGGATGTTGAGCCATGCCGACTCCAGTGCCGTGGCCAGCTGCGCTAAATTACGCGGTTGAGTATACATGGCGCGAACAACCTGATCGAGGTGGTCCCACACATTCTCGATTGGGTTTAAATCCGGTGAGTTTTCAGGCCAGGGGAGTAAGTTAAACTCATCCTGGGGCTCTTCGAACCACGCACATACACTGCGAGCTGTATGACACCTCGCATTGCCCTGCTGGTAGATGCCATCATTCTGACGAAAAAATTTTCGCATGTAGGGGTGGACATGGTCCGCAAGGATAGATACGTACTTGTGCTGATCCATCGTGCCTTCCACAATGATGAGTTCACCCAGTGAATGCCAGGAAAACAGTCCCCAAACCATAATGCTCCCTCCTCCACCCTGGATCCTTCCGGCAATTGTTGCAGGGTGTTTGCTTTCAGACGTTTCACGCCGTATGCGCCAACATCCATCTGTCGCCACTCTGTGGACGTCCAGTTGCGGTACTGGCGTGCAAATTCCAGCCTTCGTCGCCGATGAACAGCAGTCATCATAGGTGCATTAACCAAGCGTCTGCTGAGGAGGCCCATACGCAGCAACGTTCGCTGAACCGTTGTTGAGGATACACTCTTGGTAGCCCCTCGGTTCATCTGGGCGGTCAGTTGCTCAACAGTTGCACGTCTATTTGCCCGAGCACATCTCCGTAGCCTTCGTTCGCCTCTGTCATCTATAGCCCGTGGTGCACCACATGTTCCACGCCGCTGATTTTGAATAGTGCCATTTTGCCATGCACGGTATACTTTCACCACGGCGGCACGTGAACAGTTCACAAAATTAGCCGTTTCCGAAATGCTTCCACCCTTGGCCCGAAAGCCAATAATCATGGCCTTTTGGACGTCGGATAAATCGCTACGTTTGTGCATTACGCCAACGATTGAAATTCTTTCCGATGCCCTAGGACATCCTTTATATACACTCCACTGTAATGTGCTGCCACCTGCCTTCTGTGATTGGTTATTTCACGTTGACGTAGAAAGTAGGTGGTGGTAACATTAATGTGACTGAACTGTGTATAAGCAGAATTTGTTTCTGGCATTACGGTTCAAGGAGAAACATGCAGTAGGCTGCGAATTGCTGATGATATTATCCTGTTAGCAGACAGTAATAGGGAACTGAGAAATTACTGAAAGACATGATCAAAATAATGGGCAAGGAATTTATACCACATATTAACCAGTATAAGGCGAAACACAACAAACGTAGAAAAAATGATAACAGTAGGTTAAATAGAGAAACAGGAACAGATGTGACAAAAGAAATAATAAAATTTGTAGGAACTAAATCAGAACTCATGGCCGAAGTAACAACGATATCAAAAGTAAAACAGTCTTTTGATAAAAGGCTCATGGTTTCAAACATTAACCTAAAACTAAGAACGAGTTTTCTGAAACTTTTTGTATTGAACATAGCTTTCATGAAATTGAGGCTTGACAGTTAAGAATACCAGAAAGAAGGAAATAAGCTGCTGTAGAAGTACTTGGAGAATTAAGTATACACTTAATGTCGGAAATCATGGGTGACGAAAGAGGTATGTGGAAGACTCTGACAGAATGATGGGTTACATTTTAAGATATGCAGGATTCGTTATTTTGTAGTGGCGGGAACAGTCGATGAAATGAATTATAGTGGAAGAGCAAGATTATATGAAACCGATAAGTAAGAAATGAGATTATAATAGGTTTGTTGAGATAAAGAATGAGTTCGGAACAGGTGGAGTGTCGTAACTAACCACTAGAGATTTACACAACTGAAAAAAAATAAAAATGCTATTATCTTAATATCGAAAGTGACAAGAAAACAACAGTTCATAAGAAGAAATAGAAATCTATTAAAAATAATAATAAATAATGAATAAATAAATTAATAATGACATAGGAGATACATAACACTGGTGTTGATGTAATAATGACTTGGTTCACTTGGTGAGGATGACGATAAATCATCTCGCCTCATATAGTTTCCTATTTTGCTTATGGGTGAGGGAAAGACGAGGCAAAAAATACTGAATCTGCTTGTGAATATTACTTAAGCAACAATTTGATACTTTTGATTAAAACCTGAGGATTCTTGCTGTACAATTTCCAGTTTTCTTTCAGTCTGCGGTATGGTGTTATTACCCACACTCAACAACGATCTCTCTGCTTCACGAATGCACAGATTGTAATGTCGGTGGTAGCGTGGAACCCTCTCTGCCCGCACTCGTCAAGAGAGAGAGCTCCGAGGACGCCAAAGCCGCCCTGAGTCCTGTGCGGCCTCCCGTAAGCGGCTTGCCCCGCACCCCGGGGTCGCAAGGACTGTCGAGGCCTCTACACGAGCCTGGACGAGGTCCTCTTCACTGGAACTGAATATTACGAATGTTCACGACAAGGCTTCAGTATCAGATGCGTGAGTGCTACCACACCAATGTATTGCCCTCTACTGTACAAATAATGATAGTAAATACATCCAGCATAAAGTCAGTAACAGTTTATATTTTGGTGTCATAAATTATATTGATTTCAGATCAAACTTATTTATATATAATGATCTATGTAAAACGATGTAGCTGTGGTTTTACGAGCAGAGTATTTGGTTTAGTTTTCGTAAGAATAAATATTGTCACTTCTAGTGCCATTTGGTTCTGTGGGAAGGCAGCAGGAAATCTTATGCCGCGTTCCCACGATCTCTTGTAACGTAGGTGGGACGGGATGGGACCTCATTAGCCAAAATGAAGGGATGAGCGCGCGCCGCAGGTTAGTCCTCGCTTACCTCACCGCCACCTCCCCACCACGTTGCCTAGTGTCGTTTGGCACAGAGCACTTTACAGCAACAGAAGGGGTGCGCACCGCTGCTGCAAACCGATGGCAACAGCGCACCTCTATACACGCCTGTGATGTTTACCGACACAGAGTGGGTAGTTGCGTCTCATCTCCGCTAGCACGGGCGGACCCTGTTCCCTATGGCGTGTTGTTGAGTATCCGTCCCGTCCCGTCCCGCCTCCGTTACAAGAGATCGTGGGAACGCGGCTTTATAGAGGTGTGAATAGACGGGTCGGTGGCCTGCCTCCGCTCGAGGGCGATTGGTCAGTAGCAGATGATCTAATATTGAGAACTGCAGACTCACACATGTAGTACGGTAAAAAATTTCGTATCATACTGCATAAACTGTAGTAGTTGTATATAAATGTTAATTTCATTCATGCGAAATGAATAAAACGGGATAATTAGATGATTACCTCGTATCCTTTATATCAGATAAACGCTAGCACTATCACAAAAAAATATCGAAATTTATGTTCTGTAATCGTTCGTGGCTGAATTGCAGAATTTATTTGGCCCATAACGCGGCGTAGAATACCAGGGGCAACGGCGGTTAGTAACAAACAAATCACCCACAAGGAATAAAGACTCTACGTCTATCTCCCCCAAAATCAGGGGATGCGTCGCACACAGACTTAAAACAAAAAATTATGCACAGCCGGATTTACAAGTAATTAATAAAAATAACACAATCTGAGTAACAAAGAGTATAAAATTCCTTGGTATTAAAATAGATGAGAAACTCTGTTGGCATGAACATATCACTTCACTACTGAAGAAGTTAAATAGCGCCACCATTGCAATACGAACACTTTCTCGAACAGCAGATTTAGAATTAACGAAACAGGTGTACTCCTCATATTTTCATTCACTGATGTCATATGGCATAATTTTTTCCGGAAAATCTTCACAAAGTAAAAAAGTTCTCATAACACAGGAAAGAGCTACTAGGATGATGTGTAGGGTTAAACCAAGAACTTCTTGCAGACGATTTTTTAAAATACTCAATATTCTTACAATAACTTCTCAGTACTATATATATTCTCTCATGTGCTTTGTCATAGAACATTTTAACCTGTTTACATCTAATTCACAGCTACACAATTTCAATACAAGAAACAGAAATAACTTTAACAAAACACAAGCATCTCTGTCATTAGTACAAAGAGACCGAGCGTGGTGGGTGAACGGTTAACGTTCTGGCCTCGCATTCTGGATGACGCGGGTTCGAATCCTCGTCCGGGCATCCAGATTTGGGTTTTCCATGGTTTCCCCAAAATCACTCCAGATGAATGCCGGGATGCTTCCTTCAAGAAGACCATGGCCGAATTCCTTCCCGTTCCTTACCTCAATCCCATCCCGCCTCTAATGACCTCGACGTCGACGAGGCGTAAAGCCGAAGCAAAAAAAAAAAAGTACAAAGAGGAGTTAATTATTCTGGGGTAAATCTTTTTAATAAACTTCCAAAGAGTATGAAACATTTTGCAGATAATAAAGATATATTTAAAGAAAAACTGAGATTTTATCTTTTTGGCAATACGTTCTACTCCTTTCAAGAATTTGAAAAAAATATTTAATTGTATTCAATATGACCTTTTGCAAAACTCAGTTGTAAAAATTAATGTTTATTTTATTATCTTTATTTGTCTTTGTAACATATAATTGTTTTCACTATGATTATGACTCATATTCTATGTATGTGTATTAACCACATCCCAGAGGTTCTTTCTCAGCAGGGATCCATGAAACAATATTGATAAATAAAAAATAAAAACAAATAAAATGCCAAATAATCCACAATTTAGCCCATCATTCTAGGGTCTCCGATTGGGATCATCATGTTTTCTTCCAGTTATACTTGCGCTGCAACCAGTAGCTAGGCACTCACTACTTGTACAACATTGTTGTTTGTTTCTTGTCAAACTGAAGAAAAAATGTTGAGAAACCATTTGTTTGTTTTCTTTATACAGTATGTTAACTTCTTTCAGTTATTTTACTAGGTTTAAATAATACAAAATGTAACGTTTCATCGACCGGTGTGCTAGTAAATTTTCTGTATGAGAACGATGCTGTAGTAGTTTCTGAATTCAGAAACGTAAAATTTTAATTTCTTAGTAATTATTAAACAATTGAAATCTAGACATCGGGTATGTGGCAAATGTGGCTTTGATCTGTTTCTGAACTGAACAATGACTGCAGTATTACTGAGCCCATTTGAGAAAATTGTTTGGTGATCCATTTTCTTATTTCGCAATTAAATATTTGTTTGGGCAACCACTCGCTCTGCCACACGGTAGGTTAACATACTGTATATTATACACAGTAATATGTAAGCGAACTAAGGTCTACATTTCATTTTATGACAGATGATTTGGTAGAAATACTATTATTATATCTATCGAATTTTACGGAACTTTATCAGTTTAATATGACAACAGTTTTAAACTTTTATTAAAAAATTAAAAATTCCTACTGGAATTACTTACATTTTTACACCAATTTATGTTCCAAGGAAATTACGACTCTAAAATATGAGGAAAGAAGTGTTTTCGTAACAATTTTCACAAGCAGAAACGGTCCAACGATACTAACAATCATAAATTAATATCGGCAAGATACTAAAATAGTTAAGTTGTCCGATATCTAGTATTCAAAAAGTTTCTGTTGCGAAAGTGAAAAGAAAAAGAGCAATCCATCCATCAAATGTCTTCGTAATACAAACTTAAAAATACATTTCTGCAGCGTTGAAATAATTTTCTTTCTTTCTTGATAAAATTTCTTCTTAATTATACAAAACCCGATGCAATATCTGGCAATAAAGGGGAAGGACTAACTCTGAATATTTATTTTGGGTTTTACTCCTTTAACTTGGCAATGGTACAAAATATTTACCACCATTGTTTGTAGCCACAGAACATTTCTCTAAGATTGTAGTTTTTAAACATCTTACCCTTATACTTTAACTACTTCCGGTAAGCTGCTTTTAAACAAAATTTACATGATAAAATGCTGCAAAGATAATAACTGTACACTTAATTCTCACGAACAGAAAAGAATATTTATAAGTAATATAAAGAATACTGTGAATGAAATTATTTTCAAAATTGTACTCATCGAATATCGACAAATAAATACTCTTCAAATAGAAACACAAGATCTGATATGCAAGAACTGACACATTGGAAGATCGGAGCTAAGTATTAAAACTTCCTATTAAGATTCACAGACAGGCAGAGTCAAGAATAATTTTTAAAAGCCCCTCATCAGTAAACCAGAAACTAGAGTAGTTCACATAAACACATAAATTGATATTATGTAGGATTAATAACAATTTCTTGCATTACTATTTATATAGACAAAATAAATCCTCAATGTACTAGCGAATTGTAGAATTTGATTCATCTGAAGATTTGTACCTCTTACTGCAGAGAAGCGATGGATTAAAAAGCGGCCATCTAAGCTGTCTGCCAATCGAGAAGGAACCGCGTTGCCTGAATATCCGGTTTTCTAGGTCACTGCGTAATCAGACCCGCGGTGCACAATTTAAAATCAGATTTATTTCTCATCCGATTGGTAATTCAATCAAACGATGAGTGCGCAGATAGACAGGGCTTTACGAAGGCACTCGTTATTATGTGGATTGCTGGGAATTTCGGAATAAGTGACGATTTTAGCTGAGTCTATATTAGGGTTTTGCCTTTCTCATTTCTTCCAGAACTTATTACTTTATAAGGCACTAGCATTTACAAGCAGCTTCATCCGCGTTGACCTAGATATAGAGACGAATGTTCGTGAAGTAAAGTATGGATTTTAGAACGGTGATATCAACAGAGTCTGTAGATGTACTGAAATGTAACATGAGCCAGAACGAGAATACCATGGATTTACACTGATCAACCAGAACATTATAACCATCTATCTGATAGTCGGTATGTCCGCAAATGGCACGGGTAACAGCGGCGACGAGTCTTGACATTGAAGCAATGAGGCCTTGGTAGGTCGCTGGAGGGTGCCGTCATACATTTCACACACAAGTCACCTAATTACCGTATTTTCCAGGGAGGGGGTTGATGAGCTCTGATGCCACGTTCAATCACATCCCAGATGCGTTCGAAAGGGTTCAGATCTGGTAAGTTGGGGGCCAGCACATCAGTTGCAACTCGCCACTGCATTATTCGAACCACTCCATCACACTCCTGGCCTTCTGACATGACGCATTATCTTGTTAAAAAATGCCACTGCTGTTGGGAAATGTGGTCGTCATGAAGGGCTGCACGAAACTTATTAGCCGTCATTGTGCCTTGTACAAGCTACACTGGACCCATGAATACGCACGTGCATGTTCCCCAGAGTATAACTTAGCCGCTACCAGCTTGTCTCCGTCCCGTAGTACAGGTGTCAAGAAGCTGTACCACATGCATGGCTCGTTGACTACGAAGACCCATCATTAGGAGTGTTCGGTGCACTGTGTGTTCAGACACACTTGTATTCAAAAGCATTAAAGTTTGATGTTAGTTCCTCCACAGCTCGCCGCCTGTCATGCTTTACCAGTCTGCCCAGCCTACGACGTCCGATATCTGTAATGAGGCGTGGCCGCCCAACCCCTCGATGTTTGGACGTGATTTCACTTTGGTTTCACCACTTGTTGAAGACACTCATCACAGCAATCATCGAACACGCGACAGACAAGTCGTGCAGTTGCCGAAATGCTCGTGCCAAGCTTCCAGGCCGTCACAATCTGCCCTCGGTCAAATTCTGATAGGACCGTTCACCTTCCCCGTTCTAAACACGGATAGCACGCTCACTGATACCGTATGCACCGTGCGCTTGTCTGACTAGCAGACATTCCTTGTCAGGTGACGCTGCTATTGCCTGTACAGGATTATATTGATAGTAGATAAGTAGACCATGGTGGCAGAGTTATTGGCCGCCGAAACGTTGTATTTTATAGATGGACTAAATCGGCTAGTTACGCTAGAAGATTTTATTCATATTCAACGCTGAGAATACCTCAAGTCTTACATAGGTAGGAAGTTATAATGTTGTAGCTGATCAGTGTAGTGTTTCATAATTTAAATTCCCTTTGCCAATGCCGTGTTTCCCTCAACTTCGAACGCGTTATTAACATTTAGTAGAAAATAATAATAAAAATCGAAAAAAATTGGGGGTCTTTCAAACTTTCTGAAAGGTTTAATCTACGTTTTCCGTGAAATTTTCCGTGGTATTTTCTGTAGTAAACTGAAGAACTATATAACCAAAGTTACGTTACTAACAACAATATTAACCGAATCCAGAGTGTCGAGTTTTATCTTTGATGTATGTAATGTGATTCGTAGTATCTTTTCAGGTTAAGAAAGGAGTTTTTATTTTTAATGTAGTGAGATCCTTTGCTCCTATCTATTCAGGTCACGAACAGATTACCATTTATTGTTCCTTTCGCCATTTATATACATAGTCATAAAGCATACAGCAGTTTGGAACTTAGTTTGAACTAATAATGTCATAATAAAAGAGTCAGTCCTGTGTTGATGACGACATCTACGTTAATATTAGTCTTCCATTACGAACTATTAATCTTAAAAATTAAAGTCATAGTAAAAAACTGTACCCAGCGTGGCTATAAAATACGCAATTGAGAGATTTAATCAGATTTCCGCTTCTGAGCAGAAAACTTGAGAGGAAGATGACTTAAAACGTTGGCACACCGTGAAAGCTGTATTGAACGGATATATAATTTACCAAAGCACAAAGGTAGGTTGAAGGTGTTGATCACTCGGGAGAAACGAGGCAGCAGCATTGTGCTGAAGGCAAAGCTCTAATTAAAGCGCTAATATTATAAATTCGCATAGAACTTAATGTTTACCTTTACACCGATTATAATGCTGCCACAAGGAGGCTAATATTAATGACTTCTACTCGTCATTAAAACATGACTGACAGGTTCAGATGGAGATATAATATTTAGACTGCGATTAAATCTAACCTCATTGGTCAACTGCCTACTAGGAACGAAAATTTTAACTGTGGACAATAGAGAGGGAAATAGGTAAGTAGTATATATATATATATATATATAGACAATGTGTGTCCCTATATTTCACTTTTCAGCCACATCTACCTTGCGAAGAAATTTTCAAGTTTCGGCTAAAGTGTTCTAAGAAAATCTTTCGAATATTCTAGAGTATACTAGAATGTTCCTGAATATACTCAAATGTTCTAGAATTTTCCTGACTAATGTTTTTTTTTTTTTTTTCTTATTGCTTTACGCCTCGACGGCTAAGGTCATTAGAGGCGGGATGGGAATGGGAACGGGATGGAATTCGGCCATTGACATTTTGAAGGAATCTTCCAGGCATTCGCCTGGAGTGATTTGGGGAAACCATGGAAAACCCAAATCTGGATGCCCCGACGGGGATTCGAACCAGCGTCCTCCCGAATGCAATGCCAGAACGTTAACCGTTCACCCACCATGCTCGGTCTGACTAATGTTCTAGAATATAACACTTTTTCAGTTATTAACAAATATAAATAATTTATATTCAACATATTTAGTGTGTGAACCAATTTTGACGGGACTTTTCACTGGCGGACTGCTAATTTGGCAAGGAGAAACATAGTCTACTTTTTATCGTTGAAATATTTATGGTTCCGTACAAAAACATATAAGTACTCAAAATTCTTGACAAACACGAATGAAGTCGTGTCATCAGCTAGTATGTAGAAAAAATTAGAAGAATTGTTAAAAAATTAAGTCACATCACATGGTATAAAATATGAAGAGGCTTTTAAAGGCAGACCAAATATCAGTACTTGCTAATAAAATCTCTGATAGAACAGAAACATAAGGCCTGATTATATTTCTGGTGTTGTCTTTTTCTACGCATCGCCAATCGTTTCTATCATTGTAATCGTATGGCATCCCTGTGTGGGGACCGCCTTTGGCTCGGCGCACAGTGGCTATGGTACTTGCTGGCGCGTTCCCCTCTACAGGTAACCGGAGCCTCGCGGTCGCTGCGACAGCAAGTGGCCTCTTCCTCGGCCCACGCCGAACGTGCGACACGCTCAACGAGCGCTAATGAGGAACTTTGTCGTCAAACCCACACCCTTCTTGCACGGCAAGAGGCGGCTCTCCCGTGGGAACAAACAAACACTGTGTGCAGCGGGCCGCAAGTAGTCACACTGATTAGCGAAACTTCGCTAGCAATCAGAGGTAACATGCGAACATCCTGTATGAAGACCCAACGACGAGCCTTCTCGTCAAGGTGTGTCTGCTCTCTGGGCAGTTGTGTTTTCCTCTATGGTCACCAGATGCCGGAAATGAGACAGTTACCGAAAATGGTTTAATTCTGCACTGTTCTAGACTTCGTTAGTTGGAATTAATTTTCAGTTAAGTAGCAGCATTTAATACCCATAAATGAACTCTTATTGGACTTCCAGCCACGTAAAAAAGCCACACTTGTGGCACGATTAGAAGGCGTCTATCTCAGTCCTCATTTTCAGCCATAGATGTCACTGAATAACTGTTTGTTTTCGCCGCTGCCGCGGGAAACGGTGGAAGACAAAAGCCAACCCATCGCGATGACGCCATCAACTCTTGTGCTCATTACGGAGGCGAAGCTGTTTCAGCATTTTGATAGCTTGCGAAACGTTCCACAAGTGACTTTTTTGCGCTGCAGAAAACCTTCGATCTTACATTTAATACTCATGTTTTTCGTTCATTTTCTAGTTGCTTCCCGCACAGAGAGGTTAAATACGTATAAGTGAAGACATAATACAGCCTCCGCTATTACCATGAATCTTATTTCCTATTACTCTCTCGTCTTATTACACCCGCTGTGTCCACGTGTACCAATAAAGAGTCGCTTGGCTTTAAGCAAAAAGATCGGTTATGTCTCTTCGTCCTTCCTCGGATATATAATTATCATGCTTCTGCACACTACCATTTATTTTTATAGTTCTCTTGCTGACTGGAACTCTTCTAAGTATTAATCTTGAGTCTTGACGTCCGTAATCGTGTTTGGTAGGAAGCAACTCATCTATACATAACAAAGTTGGCAATTTAAACTATTTATTCTTTTGTTAATATGTAATATAACCCTTATACATCGAACATTTCCTCACGAAAGATGATTTCCAGATCACAGAATTATTTAAGACGTCTAATTAGGACTCGTAATGGCATAAATGAGTTGTTTGCGTAATAAATTAAGAGCCAATAGGCTGACAGACCTGTCTAATCTGGTGCTGTAATTGCTAACAAGAACTGAATTAAACGCACGCCATAAACAGCTGATTGAATGTGATGGAACATTCTAAAAACATGTGAGATACAATATGAATACGTAAGAAAGATACAAGTCTAACCGACATCATTAATTTTTTACATAACAATACACCTAACTGTAAATACTGGTTTTAAATTGTACCGAACTGACTTAAAATGGTTAGAAAAATTATTTAAAAACTGTTAAGAGAATTTTGGGTGGAATTTAATAAATAATTTGATAAAGTGAAAATAATGTGAAATAAGGTTATGTAGTTCTGTCGTTCCATAACAACTGTTGAAACTGTTTTATTTTAGGAACGCGAAAAATGACCATGTTCCTTTACAGACTTCGTCAGCCCAGTGAAAAAGAAGATGACAGCAACCATATTAGTAAAACCTTCAAAACAAAAAATGTACACGCTATCAAATACGCAATAGCGATCTAACGTGTTATAGAGATGATCATCCAGTCTATTTATCACTGTAGTTATTGCCCGTAACTTTTATATTGTTTTGTCGATTTCGGCGTCATCGAGGTGGTAGATGGTTGAGACCAAGGAATGGGAAGGAATTTTGCCATGGTTTTTTTTTTGGAGCAACCATGGAAAACTAAAATCTGGATGGCCGGACGAAGATTAAAACCTACATCCTCTCGAATGCAAGGCCAGAGCCTTACCGCTCACCCGCCAAGCTCGGTAGCAAATGTTTTTATTGGTGTCTTCGCGAAATTACGAGTTGTTCTTCTACTTACAATAGCGATGAAAAGGTTTAATTGCTGGTTGATAAAGTATTACCTTGGTAGTACATAACTATCTTTGTTTAAGTATCTTAATGAATAGAGAAATACGTCAATCCAAAATCTCCTTAGTCCGATTTTGGAATATACAGCCTACTTTCAACAGGAATTATAGCTTACCTGCCGTAATCATATTTTTACTTTACAGTATATTAAATTTTACTTATAGCTTCAGTAAAAGATGAGTCTTTGATTGCTGCGAAGTAATCTCAATGTACACGAAGAATTAAAAGCAACATTAACTCGATTCACATAAAATAATTGTGTTGGAATTACTGGCATTACCAGATAGTTGATAGAGTTTCAATTAGCCACGCAGTCCCACTCTATAGTGGCTAACTGGATGAGAGGTGATACTGTGTAATGTGGAACCCGAATCACGGAGCCTTGTATTATAGTTTACTTCACAAAACAAAGCTTTCCTTGAAGTAAAAGTCAGTTTAAGAACCCTTGTAAGTTCCTCATTGAAAGTGGGACCCTTGATTGTCACCCAAGCAAACTGGGTTAGCAAAGCATCGTAACTAAAGTGACTCTGGGGAGTATGTAGTTTCAGTAAACAGCAGCAAGTGATCAGAGCTAACATCGTTAGTAAGCTTAGCAGAAGAAATTTCTAGGGAGGCATTTATTTATTTATTTTTGTTCTTACCTGATAATTTTCGTATTTCACGACTTACCGGATATTTTTACGTGATTACTTTGAGCTGTGAATGAGATATTTCGTGAATGATTGTTTGGGTTGTATGTTTTATTTCCTCATGATGAAGATTGACGCAAAAGAAACATTGCGTTATGTCCAACTATAAAATAAATGGAAAAGGACCAATAAGATACATTTAGTGAGAAATGAACAATTTAGTGTAAATTCAGACCAGTATCAAGATTAGTTTTTTTTTTAAACTGCTTTACGTCTCTTAACAGCGAGGTCTTTAGAGACGGGAAAGGATGGGGGGCAAGGAATAGGAAGGAATTCGGACATGGCCTTTTGAAGGAAGCATCCCGGTATTTGCCTGGAGTGATTTGGGAAACCCAAATCTGGATGCCCGGACGGGGATTCGAACCGTCAAGATTAGAGATTAACAGCATTCAATATGATGACCTACGATCCCGCTAGTTCACATTAAGTCAGTATAGGGAGCAATTAATTCCATTTTCTGTAGCAAACGCGAGAATCACTACATAACCTCTGTTTGTAAAGTTATTACAACTTTTTCAATTTATTTTTTGCCAAGTATTTTAGGGCTCGTTGATAGAGACGCAAATAAAGTTGAGAGAGTGTTGTTGAAAATAAATGTGATGGAAATTGGCTGTGGCCTGTGCGGTATTCATGATTCTTGAAAACCATGTAAAATCTAGGTCGCCATACAGGAAATGAACCCTGAATTGTCCTGAACACCAGCATCAAACTTAATGGTTCACCCACCGAGTTCGGCTTTATTCCAACGCAGCTCCTCATCACATAACGTGCAACTAACATCTGGTTAACACCAATCAAACGTGAAGTGAAATTTTGTGAACTCTTGATTTAATAAGTTACAATATTGTTGGAAGAAGACCATTCTTCAGCTGTAATTTTGAACCTAAATATTCACACCGGGTAAACATTAATACTGCACACATCTTCCATCTCTTGTGTGAAATTTGTTCTTATGAAGTCGAAAAGACTTATAATACGAAACTGACTTAATGTCTTACAATTCTTTGCTTAATCGTATCTTGTTAAGTGTTACACCAAGTTTTATAAACGACACAGATATTTAGGTAGAAACTCCAGAATGTCTTATCTCAATCTATTATTCCTTATTCTAACAATTATTCCTCATTTAATCATTATATATAATCACCAGGTTTTTTTTAACTAAATACGATTTTTCTTTAAGTGGACTGGTCTGTGAACGCCAGTGAAAAATCTTGAAAATTGTGTCAGCATTCTAAACAGTGTAAGCTAATCATAAGCTCACCATGAGCCCATGCAATGTTAAACACATTTCAAAACATATTTTTGGGGCATTTTGATGTATGAACTACAGCATTGCTTTGAAACTTTTTTAATTGTATTTTGTATTGCATTTGAAATAAAGCAAGTAAATCTCAATATACAAACAGAGTAGAAGATTGATTTTTCCCTCGAATTTATTTACACTATTATCTTTAAAATAGACTATTAAAAAGATTGTACTGTCATAAGTTATTGGTCAATAAATTTTTAAATTTGATTATCAAAGATGTAAGAATTGAACTCTTAGGTTTTCATTAAAAATATTTAATATTCAAACTTAAGTAACAAGAGTAGTTTACTTTTTAGTTAAGTATGATTTAAAACAGTATACAAAATTCCAGCATCCTATCTTTAATAGTTTCCAGCTTCGGTGTACCAGAACATTAAAAAATATAACTTTCGGAAAATTCATGTTGAAGTTAAAACTTGTTTTTCTATTAACTGTAAACACAAATAATCATGGCAAAACAGCAGCACAACAATAACTAAATTCTGCGTATAAATAAAAACGGAGCAACTATGATACTTTCACAGGCTAGCCAATATTTGCGACTAAAAAGCCCTAAAAACAAAATAATTTATACCAAAATTCTCTTTTTGACAGAGCTGTCTGCATGGCATCGGGACGTAGTCGTGTGTTCGGTCACTTCTAAATTTCTGTATTTTTGGGACTTTCGTTCGGTCCAATATCCTTAAACTTTTTTTTGTTCAGAAAACTAAAGAGAATTTTTTAAAACAAAAATTGATAAATCGATTTTTTTACAGATATTCACGTACAAGTCCCCTTAAGACTGCATACTATATATCTCTGATTTATTATTGTAAAAAATGGGAATAGAGTTTCTCCGTCCACATCCACTCCTTGGAAATTTTTACTCAATATACATTTTTATTTAAATTCTTTCACTTCTTGAAAACATAATGATAGTTATCTATTTGCTCTCACGTATTACTAATTCTTCAACCAATTCCATACAGGCATCATTGTCGACGTATTGTTTTCAGAAAACCACCACTATCATTGGCCACCTCCATTCTTCCAATGATGCCCAACCTAATCATTGATAACATCACTTATCTAATGGATCTGCGGTAGTTCCCAGAGACAAATTTAGCTGTCCTTCTTTCGAACCCTTTCAACTCACATATTTGATACCGATAATATAGACCCGTATTAGGGAACAACCATACTAAAATAATAATCTGACCAGAATTTTGTAGCTCAGTTCCTCTGCATAATTTTGGGCATCAACTATTCACCATTCAGTAAGTTCAGTCGTTATTGCTTACTTGCCACCACCTCCCCACGCAAATGAGAAAACTTCCATTCTTACCCAAAAGTTGCTAGAAGTGGCAGTATAGCGATGCGTGGAACAAAGTAATTGCTACAGAAAACAGCGATATCTCAACGAATGAACCTTGCTTTGAGGTGTTTAAAAGGGAGTAGTAGTGAAAAATCAATTTAATAATCAATTTTAAGGCTTCGTTCTTCTTCACATGCCGGTCTAGGCAAAAATAAATTATCGTAACGTTGTGACTGATACTCAACCTAACAGTGAAGCAATGTCACAGCATAAACCATCTTGATTTTTATACAGGACGTTTATACAAGTATATATTGCGTTGACTATACCAACCACGATGCGTAGGAGTTGGATAGCACAACATTGACAACCACTTCAGTCAACAGTGAGGAAAGGGGGAGGAATAGTAACATGGGAGGGGGGGAGGGAGATGTGACTGAAGGGCCATCCAAATGGACAACCTTGAACATTCCTTAAATGAAAAATTGAGTTATTAGTACCTCAAAAGGAATTGTATCGTCCTTTTGCTGGTATGACTCTTAAACAAAACTATGCATCACAAATCGGCAACAAAGTGGTCTTACATGAATAAATCAAACTCTTAATGGTGAAGTGATAAATGCAGTGTGAATATACGGTTCGAGCAAGTTTTAGCGATTAATGGCGTATATAAAAATTTTGTACTCAGTAAGTAATAAGCTTTGACGAATTCTTCGATGTATTAACTTGTATTACAGATGTTTATAGGTTCATTCTGTTCCAAGACCATTTACTGTTAAAAAGTTCTGGATTTGAAGTTTATTAATTAATCAAAAGAATAAAATCCCACCCATGTCCGTGATATTTAATAAGCTTTCGCGAGAATTATTTCAGAGTTACAGTCATTTCTTACATATCACCAGCACATCTTTCTTCCATGTTCATTAGTTTTTTATTACAGTTAGATTGAGTCGCGTGGACATATATTCACGTCAAAATGGGTATGATGTATACAAAAATGTTTTTTAGGACTTTAATTCTGGTTGACGCCGAGGTCATTAGAGGCTGGATAGTACTGGTACCAAAGAACAGGAAAAAAAAATTGCCGATCGGGGACAGGAATCTGGATTAACTTATAGAGGTTCGAACCCGCGCCTTCATAGTTGCCAGTCCCTAGCGAGACAAATATTTAATAGAACATCTAGTAGGTTTGTGCAGTCACAGAACCAGTAACATTCATAATATAATGAATGTCTTTTGATATCTTGGTTGCCTTTGTATTAGAAAAGTAGTTTTACTATAGTTATAAGATTCATTATTACAAAATTCACCTTTTCCTAATCTAATCGCTATATACTGATTTCGGTTCTGTTAAATAATACCAGGGGTGGCCAACCCGGGACCCGCGGGCCGCATGTGGCCCGCCATGAATATTTTTCCGGTCAGCGAGATTCATTACACTTTTACAAAATATTTTTTATTTTATTTTTAGTGTTATACATTTATTTACAATATGCGTTTAGTATCATTGTTATTATATTAGCAATGTTTACATGTAACAATAATAGTAACTCATTTTTCACTCCAACAAATTCTAGTGGGGACATATAATTTTATTTGCGGAGTTACGATGCACGTGCAAAGTGGATCATTTGGATTGGCCACCCCTGAATTATACGATATTGTATAACTACTTCGTTTAGCAATGGTGCTATCGTGAGTTGTTGGAACGATATGTTAAAGCTGATTTCAGTTGCTGAGTAGAAACTCATATCTCCGCTACATTACATGGTCTGCAAAAACAGAACGACGGACAGTAGTTATGAATTTGGCGCAGGAGCCTATGTCTTGTTACATACGTACGGGCAACACACGGGTTATGACAACCTCTGTTTAAAGGAATCGCCTACATAGGGGCAACCTGCCTGCTTCTCCGCGTAGTGGCTGGCCTAAGCCGCAGGGGCCGCGTGTGTGTGTGGAAGAGAGCCGGCGCGGCGGTGGCTGATTTGCAAACGAGATGCCGGTCCGCCTTTGGCTCCCCCCTGCTCCGCACATTCGCCCCTTTTCTGTATTTGGCCGTCAGTATTGATCACAGCAGACAGCAGACTGAGTGGCTCACATCCATCACGTAGAGAGCATCAGCCGAGCCGCACTTAAACATCGTCAGTGCGAGAGCGCTGCTGTTAGGCGAAACCCAACGCTCCCAACAATCCAAACATCTACGCTAATGTATTCCGCCACCATTTGTAGTTAGAGCTTCCTGCTCCGTAGATACGTTCCCATATCCAACCTGGCAACACGAGCACCTCTAAGTTATAGAGTCTACTGAGCTAAGAAGATTTAATAATTAATATTTCAGTCAATCACCATGATCAAACCTTTTAATATTACCGCATTGATTTGCTATCTTCACATGTATAGCATAAACCATAATGTATCAAACTGTATACTCTGTTTGCTCTTGTCAAATTGTCCAAGAGGTGTTTAAATGCAATAATGCTGGATAATCCTGAAATTAAATTTTATCTAGAAATAGAATGAAAGAGCACTGTAGCCTTGCAAATTCAATGAAAATTTTCAGCTATCCTTTCACTCCTTTCAAAATGCTACAAATTAATAGTAATCGCTAGATATTACTGGCAATTCAACAGACAACACAGTAAGTGGATAGATAGTAATGCAAGTTTAATCTGTTGGAATTTACCCAAAAACCTACACATATGAATATAACCACGAAAACTTGCCCAAATGTCGTTATCATACAACTTCTCTATTTCAAGACATGCTTAACTTAATATTTCTTTTTAGTTTCAGTTGAGCCTTAACTAACGCAAAGTGAAGAACGAATTAAGACTAACAATCATAGGTGTCTTCTGATTTTTCTGACGAGTAACAAACTACATATATGAGTAATGATGTTATAGCTGAAATTGCCATTTTTAAAAAAAATTTGCCTTCACCTTAGTCATTTTCAGACTTTTTAAAATAATTAGAGTAATATCTCTTTTACCTATATGGGATGTAGGTGAGCTGTTATGTAGAGAGGAACTCTTTCACGTACCCAGTTTTACTTTTTGCATACAGTATATATTTTGTCCAAAAGGATTTCTATTTTATGAACACCTGGAGCTGTTTTCACGCCAAGTTGTCGTCAGTAACACGTCATACTGTGAGTTGCTAATTAGGACTGAATTTCCGTTGAGATTCTCTGTAATCATTCTTCTACAAAACTTATTAACAATTTACTTTTATTGCATTACCGAGTAAATGCACTAGAAAGTTGGAAATCACTATTTCTGGACCAATTATTGAGGCAATATATTTCGTCATATTTTGGTGTTCAGATAACGAAATATTTTACGGTCTGTGTATCAATGGTGGAAAAGAGGCCAGAGTTAACATGCTAGCTGCAATCACGATTTTAGTTTATATAACAAAAGATTCAAAACGTAAATTCTGAGTTACCTCACTACACTTACTAACAGTAATAGCAGTATCTGTTTATCCTTGAATATATTGCATGTCTTCCAGGAGAAAAAAAATGTGATTCTAAATATTATGACCACAGTAGTACTTTCACTGCAAAATTGACACAGAGGTAGCTATTTATGAGTTATTCTCCCTATGATTTTCTCATCCGCACATATTAAGGGGAAATAATTCGTCTTTACTTATGGTCCATTTTGGCAGGCTATTTCATATTTTTATCTAGAGATTATAGGTTAGGTGGAACTGAGTATGGTATAGTGCAGTAGTTTCTCGCTCTACAGTGACAGGCGGGTAGAGACTCGTGCCTATTACGTACTGCCGTGCCGCTCCATGGCTGGTTAGCGGCGCAGCAGTCCACGCACATCACTGGGACTGTGTTACAGACTCAAAGGAACAGTGGGCTTAACGACGTTCTAATGACAAACGTTGCCAAACCCTCCACCATAAAAACCTCAGCAACACGTGTCTACGGTAAGCGCTGAATGTTTAAAGAGTATGAGAGTACTTGCCGCTGCAAAACTGGGCATTTCGTCAGTTAATAAACGCACTAATAAAGGAATACCTGCTCCTAACAAAGAGAGAGAAAGAATTACACGGTTTCACCTCTATTACGTAGTTATTCTTTCTATATACATGTGTTACGTTGATATAACACTTTAAAATAATTTATGTGGAAGAGGCAGTTGATTAAATTGAAACGTGAGCGCGCCGATGACATTGTCATTAGTGCGAGGTCATAGTATTTAAAAAATGATAACCTAACAAAAATGTGAAAAAATAAGAAATAAAAATGAACTAACAATAAAGAGGTCATTCATACTAAATCTGTAAAAATAAAAAGTAAAAGGACCTATCAGTTGTCAAGTTGTCTTTTCAACAAACAACCATGAATCAAAGATAAAAACATAAAATAGCGCAAAGTGATTACTAAGGCTGCTAGGGTCGGCCAAAAACAAATCTTAGCCTTCGACTATGTATTTATTTTGATTATTTAAAATATGGACAGATATCTATCTAGGAAGAGGAATTCTTTTCAATCATGAGATTTATATCAATTTTTATTCTTTTCAGAGCGTTGAAAACGTATATGTTTTTCAATATTTTGGATGAAATTAATCAGTTTTCGTGAAAAATTTATTGCATGGACACAGCCCCTTAGAAAATTTTATGGTCTGCACTCAACATATTACGTTTAAGGAAAGAAAGTTATATTTTGTGAAATTTAAATTAACATACATCAATCAACCACAGTCAGCATGTCTGCTCATAGTAGTTAGACATGCTGTATGGAAAACTCACTGTCTAGAAGACACAGCAAGTGTACTGCCGGTTTTTTGATTTTTCTGAGTGCTTCGATATTTTCTTCGTAGAAGTTTGTATGCTCGTTAAATATAATACACTAAAGTCTCACACACGTTCTAATAGAACGTAAGTCAAAATATTGACATTGTATATTATGTATCATATTGTTTTTATTTCAGTGGAAGATTGTAAAATTGTAATGCAAGATGCTTTTGACGTGTCATGGACTAATTACGCCAATTACAACAGACTTAACAGCTTAACTTGACAAATACTTCAAACATATTACCTGAGTTGCCAAACCCGTGGGCCGCCATGCGACCTGCCTTGAACATTTTTTCCGGCCCGCGAGATTCATCACACTTTTACAAAATATATTTATTTTATAATGTGGAAAACTAATGTATTAAAAAAATACATTATTTGTTCATCGATATATTCAAAAATTTAATATCGAAATCATGAGAAAAAATTAACTTTGATTTTTTAAAATAATATTCTTGCGAATATAATTTAATATGCAGCCCGCCGGAGTTTTGATGCATTTGAAAAGTGGCCCGCTAGATCATTTGGGTTGGCCACCCCTGCTTTAGGTAGAAAATCCAATCTTTGTAAGAGGCAAATGTAAGTTTTATCGCCATATGAAAATCCGGTCAAGTGCTTCCATTTGACTGAATTCTTGTTCCAGCCTTTATTCCCCGTGGATACACTCACTTCAGAGGTATAAAAACGAACTTTCATGCTACACTCTAACAGTAAAGATACACTGATAATCTATGTCAAGATGATGGTTGTGGTACTATCTAAGCTTCGCGCACACAATCCACACCTGAAATTAATCATCTACTAAGTCTATAAATTTATTCTGCGTACAATCTCATTCTACCTATCGTTATGTCTTCATTTGGGAAGATGAAACTGATATAGTGTCCCTTTATCTTCTCCAGTGTTGTTGTAAGTGTGTGTGTGTGTTGTAACCTTCTTACCCCTATAATTAATTCTCGGCTAATTTATTAATTATAGGAGTCATTTTTGCTGGAGATTGACTGCATTTCACTTCTAGCAATAGCGAACTAGTAGAGGATGGGCACAGTAACAAAAATAAAATACGTGGAAGGTAATGAACTACACAAAATCAAATTATATTCTGTCCAACTTAATCACATCGATAGAAAAGACTACACTCTGAATACGAACTCGTATTCAATTAAGCCAGTTCGCAAAATTATTTAGTAACCAACAGTCTCACAAAGTCCGTTATACACTTCATCTTAGTGTCCTTAGTTTATTTCGCTTCCTAACCGTAGCGAGAGTGGGTTCTGTAACAGATACACACACACAGAGAGAGAGAAATATAAATGGACTAACATCTAGCATTTAGGCAGTACCATTTTGGATTACGACTGAGAAACCTGAGGACCCTATTGTATTCCGGTGGGTCTTAAATACCCTTTAGATAACTGTAACTTGGATTGTCTGATGTCTTTTCTGGGAAGGGCGCTGCCAACATTAACTTCCTTACCAGTTGTGTGTGTACAATCTCTGCCAAATGGGAGAATACATTGGTTCCCACACATACTACCCCCTCCAAAGACGCCTTTTGGTGTTCGTGGGTTCGCGACTGGGCATAACTTTTTCCGCATCAACGGAGATGGTGGGAAGGGAGTGACTACCTCTAGGCTTCATCTTGCTGCCTCTTGAAATTCCTAAATAAAATCTACTACCCAACTCACTCTCACTACCGCAATTTGAAATTCTTAATTCTATTCCTTAATAACTATTTAACCTTACCAACTATTTTTAACACTCTTATCCCATAATTATGTCTTGTGTGCTTATAGTGTGGAGTGTTGTTTATGTTGTAGATAAGAGATGAAACATTGGATAGGTTGAAACATGGTGCCAGTTCATTCAGGACTACTCATCCGAAAGACATTGGGACCACCAAACTTATCGTTCCCACCCGACGGACGAATTACCATCCACAGTGTCTTATGCTCTCATTCCATACGCACTGTGCAGAGATTGGGGATTTAACCCAGTACTTTGGACCACAGTATCGTGATTAGGAATTGTGCAACACCACCGCTCCTACCTTGCCGGCCAAGTACTGAAGACGAAAATTTCTTCCCTCACCAGAATTCTAACCAGCTGATCCCTGTGTCAGAGCCGGACGAATTTATAAGGGTTCTGATTTGGCATTTTGATTACGGAACCGTAAACAACCAGGCCGACTAAACGCGCGGTATCCACTAAGGCAGAACTGCAATATACTCCGCGTTTCTGCGTTTTGTTTCATCCATAAGTCGTAACAAGTTAAGGGACGTCTCATGATCTGTTTCACTACGGAATAACACTCCAATGATATCATCACTCTTCCTACCTGAGAATTTTTAGTTCGACGATTGCAAAGCGCGAAGTGGGGAGGTAGCTAGGAGCAACACGAAACCACAAGGCGCTCCTGTTTGCGGCAACCCCCATTCCTCATCCCCACAGTCAACACGCGCAGAAAAACAAACCGCTCGGAAAAAATGTTTCGCTGTTCTGTTTCTCAAAAATAATTGCGCTGGGGTGTACCTGCACGGGTATGTTGACACAGGTTGAAGCAGTTGGAGGCGGGGAACAAAGAGGAACGCAGTACACTGTACGTTCTCTTTTATGAGTTTTAAAGTTTGTATACCTCCAAACAGAAATGTTCATAAATCTATGTGGCCCCCTTTTAAACATACTTTGACCTTAGTGACTGCCCTAGAATATAGCTTTTATCAAATTCCTAGTCTATTTTAGAATCGAGATAAATCTCTATTTCTAGTTTTTTTTTAAATAGGAATTTTGAAAATTTGAAATAAAGTATTAAAACAGCTAACGTATTCTAAATTTCAAGAGTATAATACATTGTAGACATATTTCAGTAATATAATTTGGATTGCTTATTAGTAAAATGTTACTTACTAAACAAAATACAGAAAATCTGTAACTAAAAAAAACTTTAAATTTGATTCAAATATTAGATTGTTACACTTTAATGTTTAAATTCTGTTGTGATTCATTTATCCTCTAGAATTTTCAGTAACCGCACATATTTGACAACGTGAATTTCACATTAATATTCTCTTTTCTAATGCAAGCTATGCTTCAGCATCAAATTATTTTCGCTAATCTGCTAGTTTCTCCTTTTTGATAGTGATTTACGCCTCGCTGACGTAACGGGAGAGGATTTGGGTTCAAGGAACGGGAATGAATTCCTTAACGGAAAACTGACGTCACTATCCCGGCAACGATCAGTGATTTTGGAAACCAATGAAAATCAAAATCTGGATAGTCGGACATTCGCGATCTGCGGCTACTAAATCCTAGTCTTACTACTCACCACCGAGTGCGGTGTTGGGATGTATGTAATTACTCTGAATCGACTGAATAGGCTTACCTAAAACTCTTGTTCAAATTTATATTGTCAGGTGATTGGCTAGTGTCCATGGTGCCCACACTGGCTTGCATACTCACATTCAAATAAAATTCGTTGACTCATCTACATTACTATAACCTGTCAATCAAAAAATATCTCATCAGTCCACAGACCGTAACAGAGTTGAGAATCTTAATAAGAATCACAATGTCGTTGTATTGTAATCTGTGTGTTTTCCATAATTTTTTTATTTCAGTAGTAAAATAAGTTAAAGTTTAACCGTTACATGAAAAATCTCTGCAGACACATTCGGTTCCCAAACAAATCTATGAACAGATCATTGAAGTGCATATCGCTAGCTTTGGGCAACGCTCCAACTGATTTTCATTCGACCAGTTTCATTTGGTAGCGGCCTTTGTGGGGCTGGAAAACCATCGTAAACAGTTTTTTATTTTTAAAATGAAACGCGTCTCCTTCTGCGTAGGAAAAAGAAAAGTTTTCCATTATTTTCTCATTTTCAAGTTATTATCATTAATTAATTAACATTTAATAATTCTCAAAACCCGATTCAAACACCTATTCGGATTTTTTTTGAGAGAAATAATTAAATAAATAGGAAGCATTAGTAATTTCATTAAAATCAAAATTAAACAACACAAAAAATCGAAATATTATGAGATGCGCGTTTATATTGCATTCGAAGTAACTCATTTTACTGAACATGTTAATTTTAATAGTTTATTCCTCTCGAAAGGACGTAATAATACGTTGACCTTAAACCGAGATTTATTCTGCTGCAAATTTAAATGAAATTTTCAGAACAAATTTTGCTTTTCTGTCCCACCAGAAGTTGTCGTAGCGGAAAGACACATACCTCAATTTTAAGTCAGACTCTAAGCTTTAAAACTGAGAAAATACCGTCAAAATGTGTTCACTATTTTTGCTATCACGCAAGAGTAAACAAAAAAAAAAACAAAAAAAAGTTTTAAATATTATGTTTTAGTTTCAGAAACAATCAAATAGGTGTTCCTAACTTATTTTTAAAAAAAATGTTTTTTGTGTACTGTTACAGCCGCTCTACAGTGGTTACACCATATTCTTTGCATGTAGATGAAAACGAGATTGGAGAACTCTCATTATTAAAGATAAGATAAAACGTCTGTGGAGATGATCTCATAAAGACTGAATGCATGTCGTCCTCACATCCTTTCATTACGCCGATAAGTTCAGCATTCAATAGTTTAGCCTTACTTGCTGTAATGTTCTCGAGAAGCCGCAAATTTAACAGCAAAATCCGTCAGTAATATTTTGAATAACTGCAGAAGACATTAAATACACTGAATCCATGAAACCACAATCCTGCAGTTTCGAACAGAAATTAATGGAAATTTTTTCATATTTAGCACCATTCTGTTTATTTTCCTGCATATTTTTTAGTTGGTGTTTCGTCAGTTATATCTTTGCATTACCCTGCGTTTCAGTATTACACACGTGGGTAGCCGAAGTTGGAGAGCGCGCTGCTTGCAGTGTAGTCGCCTCGCGCGTGTAGACTCCTAGCAGTGTCGGCAACCCGGCCAACAGAAACGGCTGTCGCTGGCAGCGCAGCCACTAAATCTGCCTTTGTGCGCGGCGCACAATGGCGGGGGTTGGCGGCCCTGATTTACTGGTCATCTGCGGGATATTGGCTGACCGGTCTGAAAGGCCACCCTAGAGCCACCTGACGGCTGATGGAGTCGGCACAAAGTCGACGTCGCCCGAATGATACGAAAATCCAATCACAGAGAAGAGGTTCTGCTCTCTGTATATAGAGAGACGTAGCACAGAAAAAGAGTGGCAATCGCGTGGAAATAGCTTTATAAATATACTGTGGAAATTGGACATACGAATGAGTCTTATAAGTTGCAAAAACTTTATTAACACTAAGATCCTTTAAATTTACTTACCTATATAGCTACAAAAATACGAGCGTGGTCATATAAGTTGCTCTTATCATATTTTTAACCATAGAAAAATTTACAGTAATTACTCTATATTATTATTATTATTGTTGCTTTTGCTGTTGAGTAGTTTTTTTTTGTTTTTTTTTTCGTTGATCAATTTCGTTCCCAGTAATTTTTGATCCCTGCTAATAATTTTTCCTTTTCTATTGTGAAATTGGTTTCCCAGATAGAGAGGTTCTATGTTATTTATTAACTAACATTTTCATAATAAATTATAAATTAGGTGGATGAGTGGCTAACACTCTGGCCTCGGATTCGGGAGGACAACGGTTCGCAACCCAGTCCGAGCACCTATATGTGTGTTTTCCACGGTTTCCCCAAATCACTTCAAGCGAATGCCGGCATTCTTACATCAAAAGGCCATGGCCAAATTCATTCCCGTTCCTTGTCCCCAGTCCTTTGTGGCCTCTAATCACCTCGATGTCCACGAAGCGTAAAGCCAAAAGCAAAAAAAAAAATTAATTAGGCCATGTTTAGATCCGATAAGTGTTTTATATATTTAAAAGACGTCCCATTTTTATATGATCACTCTAGAACAGGAGCTACTACCCGAATTAAAAGAAATTCAAATAGAAATGACAAGAAAAAATAAGTAATGAAATTACCTTCGGCGCTGTGAATCATTTATTAAGAGATGTAATGGCAAATGGCTTTTCGGATTATGCTTTCCATTGTTTTCACGTGCCTCGCAAGGGGTATCGTACTTTTAAGGCTCGGTGCACACGGGCGTCATTTCACGTCGCGTGTACGCCGAGATGCCGCGCTAGCGGCTAGGAGTACACAGGAACAGATACGGCAGTGCACACGCACAAGCGGTAACGCCGCGGTCACGCCGCGGCGACCCAGCGGTCGTTTTTTCCCTGTTCTCGCCCATAACGCCGCAGGGTCGCCGCGCACGCTAGTGCGGTCTCCTAGTACATTGTGTCCGATGGAGCGATGCACACGGGCGGCAGAACACGCTAGCGCGGCAAGCATGGCAGACGAGTTATAAGTTTTAGAAAATATTGACATATTGGTGTAATTAAGACTTATCCAGAAATTTGGGACAGCCGTCAAAAAATTATCATGATCGAATCAAGAGGAGAGCTTGGACCAGTATATGTCGGATATTTATTGAGGGATTCGAGGAGAAGGACGACAAGGGCGAAAATGAAATATTTAAGCAAAATATTTCGGGTTTATTATAATTCCAGGTTTACGTAAAGTATTTACAATCTAGATTTTATGTATAATACCTATAAAATTTATAGTAAATTGCTGTTGCAAACATAAAAGTTCTTAAATAAAATTCCTTTACCGGGGTAAGGTGGCAACATCAGAAACAAAATATGCTGCTATCATGTTCCTTACTTGGATATACTGCTAAGTAGTTCCTCTTGTTGGAACTGAGGCGTCGACAAAACCTTCTATACTCATTACGTCTTGAATGTTGTACCCATCTCTCGTTCTTAAAAAATTGTGAAGTGTACAACACGTCTTTATCAATAGGAAAGATAAATCCAAATTTACATTGTTTTATGAAAAATTTTCCATTTATTGTACAGAATGCCAAATGTACTTTCTACTTTTCTCCTGGCGGGTGACAATCTGTAGCTGAAAATCCTTGTTTTTTTCTGATAAAACTTTACCACTGTAAGGCCTCATATATTTGGTTAAAGGGAAAATGCTTCATCACCAATAAAACAGAAGGGCATTTTTGGACCTGCAATGCCGGCAGAGGTTGTCCTCTCGGAATATTTATTTAATTGTTTTCAAGCTTCTTATAAAAATAAGTTCTTTGGAATAGTCCTATACTACCATTAACGTCTATCCTGTGTCCTTAATAAATGATTTTTAAAGATAAAGTACGTAAAAATTACCCGCTTCTTGTTATACATGTCCATCGTTGTCAGTGGGACGCCTACTGCCGCCTGCTACGTGTGCATCGGATGTCGCGTGCACCCGACGTTAAATGACGCTTGTGTGCACCGGGCCTAAAAGGCATCTAATTGCATCTTTCAAATTCAGAATTCGGAACAGATTACAGCCGTTATGTTTCTGTGACAGCTGAACACAATAGGAAGTCCAGAGTTTTCATTTTCATGATTTTAAGAAAACAGAGTATTACGTCATCAGTTAGTTTCAGTAGAAACTTAAACCTCCTATGGTTTGATGTTATAGTCAATCCCAGTATAACTCAAGGAAGCCGGTGCCCAACAACCAAGAAGAAATGCTGGCTCTGGACAGGTTATGTCCAGATATGAATTCCTGAGTCAAACACCATAGTTACTGAATTTTTTGTAACTGTCGATCCAATTTCATTTCATCCAGATGTTGATCTTACGTGAAAAGATCTCACAGTTATCGATTGATTTCCAATGTAATCCACGAAGTCGACAACTGGTTGGAAGTTTCAATATGCGCTTTTCAGTTTCTTAAAGCGTAGGCAATCTTCGATCCAAGAAAGAGCCAGCAAACGTATACCACACATAGCTGCAAACAGTAGAGGGAATCGTTATCTCCGGGATAACTATGAGAGTGTGGGAGATCTCACATTCAGAGACACCATCTGGTTGCTAGTAAAAAAGTGTTATTGTTCCTACATGTTTCCCTCCAGGAAGGCGAAAAGGAAAGAGGTCCGTAGTTCTCACAGCAATGCGGATTCAATCGCATGTTAATGGGATAATGCAACCAAATTTATGAGATTATTAAGATCTACATAACACACTGCTGTTTAGATTCACAAACCTGACCTGATATCAAATAAACGTAAAACGGTCAGAGGTCTCGTATTTGAACTTGTGACATTACAGGGTAATAAGCTAACCACCTATTAAAGTTGATCTATGCCAAGGACGTTGATAATCGATATCTATCATAAGTACGTCGTAGTACTAAACTCTTTGTAAGAAGCAACAGTTGGTGTATGGCAATCGCAGATGTATGTTTTGCGGCGACTACAGTGTCGTATAAGTGTGGAGTAGTGGAATTCTCCCGGGTCAAAATGGATACGTAATCTGGCTTTCGTTCCCGCCTCGTTCAGACAGGTCAAAGCATATAAACTTCATTAGCACACCATTGGAAAGTGTATAATATGTGGTTGATGAAGAGTGATTGTTGTGTGTGGACAGGAAACACGCTAATAACTGAATAAACGCCAGGTGATTGTACTCTTCACTCTAAAGACCTTCAATCTCGGATTAATATTATTTTCATTTGGTGGTTGGCGTATGTGTGCTCTTTTAAAACAAAAAGAAAATCTGTTTGAATAAAAACGTGCTACAGTATTAATTGACTGTGTGTGTGTTCAGTGTTATAGTATCTCTCAAAGTATTGAATTTTTAAACTATATTGAGAGTTAATTTCTTACAATTACGTTGACTATCCAACTATGACGACCGCATTGTACAAATAAGTTTAAACGAAGTTCGGATCCTTTCATTAGGTGGGTAATAAAAACGAATGTATAGTGACATTAGTTTTAATTAATTATTAAACCAGTAAAACATCCATTTGTTTTACAAACTCTTGGTTCACAGCAAGTGATAAAACGTTTCTATTTTCCTTATCATCTGAGATTAGTACTTCTCTTGTAGATTTCAATCCGTTCTATTTTCCAGTAAACATCAATCACTCATGCTGAACCATATCCTCGCTGCGTAGCCGTTTTTCACTCTCCTTCTCCCCCGTTGGTAGACGGAAAGTTAATTACTTCAAACAAAATTTTCATTCTTGGATTTCTGAATGTCCAAGGCAATGATTGAACGAGTACCCTCACATCGTCAGTATTTTGAGCCACTCCAAAATACGACGAAATGAAATAAGGATTTTCCTCTGAATTGTAGGCAATGTAATTCTCCGTAGTTGTCCAGCTGGATGAAGTCGTTGAAACACATCAGGTGTAACAAGGCTTCTGTTGATTACAATATTACTGTGGTAATTGTGTATTAATCTCGCTGTCTCGTATGACAGCAATTATTTTATTGATACTTTCCTTTAACTTATGGCTTTACGCCTCGTCAACGGCGAGGTCATTAGAGGTGGGATGGGACTGGGGACAAGGAACTGGAAGTAATTCGGCCATGGCCTTTTGAAGGCCGCATCCCGGCATTCTCCTGGACTGATTTGGAGAAGCCATGGGAAACGCAAATCTGGATGCCCGGACGGGGATTCGAACCACCGCACCGTCCTGAATGCGAGGCCAGAGCCTTAACCACTCACCCACTGCGCTCTGGTTTGATTGATACAAATACGATTTTTGTTTATATAATTGTTCATTCAATTGACAACATTTAGACAAGTAAAGCAGGGAGGAGGGACCAAAAACATTGTTACGATCAGCGACATTTCTACGCACTACTCTTTTTCATCCTTGACATTTATCGCACTGTTTTCCATTTTCTGTCAATTTATTAAAATTTAAGTTGTTTTCCACTATTTATTTAATGTTTTGTCGCATCTTCCTTATGCTCATTACCACGGCCCGCCTAGTTGGCCCAGCACTGCGATTCTCTCTATTCCCTGACGCTGTGTTATCTGGTAATTAGTCCTGGTAGTGGAGACAATTTTCACTACCAGGAATTGACCGGCAAGATAGGAGAGGCTTTGGCTCAAAATTCGTCATCACTGGATTCTGCACCAAAGTTCTCAATCAAACCCCAAACCTCTCTGCAGTGCGAATTGTAACCTTCCCGCCCCCCAGCTTTAATACTTCTCCGCTAATTTATTTATTATCGGACTTCTCTTTCGCGGAGATCGACTGCATTCATTTTTATCAGTAGCAGAGTAGTAGTACTAAGCGTCGTGGGTGAACGGTTAACGTTCTGACCTCGCATTCGGGAGGACACTGGTTCGAATACCCGTCCGAGCATCCAGATTTGGGTTTTCCATAATTTCCCCAAATGCCGGGATGCTTACTTCAAAAGGCCATGGCCGAATTCCTTCCCCTTCCTTGTCCCCAGTCAAATCCCGCCTCTAATGACCTCGATGTCGACGAGGCGTAAAACCATAAAAAAGTATTGGGGGACAAACTAAAAATATATTGGATAGGTAATGAACCTCACAAATTCAAATTAGATTCTGTTAGATTTTAGCAATTTGTCTACTGAGATCCACACTCAAAATAGGAACAAATTCATAAAATTGTCTAGTCACCAACAGTTTAACTATCGATAAGTTGTCTGCACTTAAAGTTCACATGTAAGCAATTCGTATCATGATGGTATGGTCACACAGATGCAGTTATACACGTCATCTTAATGTTTTGGATTACTTCACTTCATTACCCGTAACTAGTGTGATTTCTTTGGTAGACACAGAGAGATATTAAAGGACTTCCATCAAACTGGGCAGGATTATAGGCAAAATCGCTATGAATCACGACTGAGCAACACTGAGGACCCTACTGTATTCCGGGGGCCTTAAATACCCTTTGGGTAACTGTAGTCTAATTTTGATTGTCTGATGCCTTTTTGGGAGGACCACTGCCAACATTGACTTCCTAACTTCTAGTTGCCCTGTGTACAATCTCTGCCAAATGGGGGAACACGTTGCCTCCCACAGATAGTGTACCTCCCAAAAGACGCCTTATGGTGTTCGTTGGTTGGCGGCAGGGCACAATCTTCTCCCCGTCAAAGGAGATAGTGGGAAGAGGGTCACTGACCTCTAGGCTTTTCTTTGCTGCCACAATTGCAGCTAAAGCAGCCTCCAGAAGTACCTGCCTCAGTCTCCCTAACGCAACTTGAAATTATTAATTTGATTCCTTATTAATTATTTAATTATCTTCGATTTTTTTTTTAATTTTTTTTTTAACAGTTTAACGTCCCTTTTTAACAACGTGGTCTTTAGAGACGGGAAAGGATGGGGGCAAGGAATGGGAAGGAATTCGGCCATGGCCTTTTGAAGGAAGCATCCCGGCATTCACCTGGAGTGATTTGGGGAAACCATGGAAAACCCAAATCTGGATGCCCGGACGGGGATTCGAACCGCCGTCCTCCCGAATGCGAGGCCAGAACGCTATCCGTTACACCACCACGCTCGGTAATTATCTTCGAGTTCCTAATTATAGTTACTAACATTTTTACCACTTATGTATATCTTGTGGCATCACAATATAGAGTGAGGGCATACGGCATGGTGGATGGTGATTCATTCGTTTCTGAGGTACATGACCTCACTAATCGTATAATTTATTACCACAAAATATTTTTTCTCATTAAATAATTAGGGTCACATATAGTAACTTTGGCATTAAATTTTTTCAAGGTCAGAGAAAGTTAAACCAGACCGAAGGAAGTGAACGAAGGTCTCTGGTTACTAAAAAGTTGATGAAAAGAAGATGGCTCGAGAGGCTGAAATTAATAAGACGATCCAATCCTGGAGGAATGGATATGTAAATATAAATTGGATATTCAAGAAGCTAATCTCGAGGGCAATGAAGTAGGAACAATATAAAGTAATTAGAAATGATAATGTTTTGACTAGAATAATATACTGTAAAAGGAACCGGAAGATAAGTAAATGATAATAATTGTTTTATTTCTGTGGAAGTTAATAAACTTAGTTTGCTGATCTTAGAGAAGTAATTTTACTTTAGTTAAAAAAAAAATATATTTTAAGCAGTGATGATAAACCCAGTACTGGATATAGAGGTAAATAAAATCCTACCACACTAATTTGATACCGGAAATTTGAAATTATAATTAATTTTGTAATAAATAAGTAAGGAATGAGACCCTTAGACGTTAAATGGGGCGTTAAGCTTGTCGGCGTTCGTGTTTCCTTTAGAAAGAGTAGGCTTGAAGCAACCGGCACCGGGTTAAACCCTTGCCTTCCTTCAGTTTTCAGTCATTCATAGCGCAAACAATACTCTACCCTACACATGCACACTACACAGTCGCTCACACAAAACAGTACGTCCACATACTTCCATCACTTCCCTCCAGGACAGCTATCAATCGTGGGTCACCGAGAAATGAAGATAATTATCACCATTATCACGCTTGGTAATTTCCTATAACTGAATCAACAAATAAAGTATTGCTGTTCCAATGCCAATTATCGGATTTGAAGAAACATTACCTAAACATACGATGAAAATACGATAGTATGATAGATGTTTGTAGGATAATAACACAATATCACCCAGCTTCCTAGTAATTGCCAACTCCACATATTATTCAGATTTGTATCTAGACGGATTTGCGTAGATAAATTATAACTTAGTATATTTTCTCTATGAACGAGTATTGTTTTGATTCTTGGAAATTGTTTAAATGAATAATTTCGTTAAAAGCATTTTCATTTAAAACTTTAGTTAAAATAATGTTATTATCAAATCTGTGTAAGTTATAATGTTTTGAATGTTTAGTTTAATATTGTGAGTTTGCTATCCAACTGCTTGTAAATATTTTTTTATTTTCATTTAAAAATGTTTTCGTATGATCCCAAATAATTTTGTATACTTTAAAATTGTTTTTATACGATTTATATTGTTTGAGCGATTGACAGCGCTTCAAAGAGTACTGTCGGCCCCTTTCATGTGGTCGAGAATATTCTACGATGCCTTTTTAAGCTCCCAGAAATATGAAGGGACAATCTCGCTCGGAACGATACTAAAATGAAGCTACGTCATTTGTTGGTTAATCTGATTTAAATCTTTGGAAGAAGTCTGATGCTTTGTTCACGTATGTTTTTCTTAATTTTTCGACGGAATAAAATTATAGTATAATGATAATCGACGGGACTATCGTTTAAGGAACCACCAGTCATTTAAAAGTATAAGAAGCTTAATAGAAACTTTGTTGAAGGTTAAAATTACCTGGAAACAGGACAAAATTACCTAAAAACCTTTGGAAACCAATATAAAAACCACAGGTTCCGAGCTATTTATCAACATGTCACAAGAACAGTGACATAACAACTCTTTTAGGGTTTACTTCACAATGCTATCATACCATACAGGTTCCACGGTTACCTGTTATTGACATGAAGACACCTTTTGTGTTTATAAATGGTCCTCCAAACATCTATATGGAAATAGTAACAAAATTTTATACTTGAGATTTTTTAGACCTTCGTTTCAAGTGAAACAATGGTAAGAATTGCGACGAGGCTGTGTTGGACAGACGGAAGCCCGGCCCTTGTGGTGTTGAGTGAGAGCCCTCTAAACCGGGACGCAGGTGTCGCTGCTGACGTTTCAATTAGGGCGTCCGACAGGTGGGCGGACAGCCCTGTCAGCAGGTGGAAAGAGAGCGACGGGCCTGTACTGGAAACAACACAACCAAACAGCCGCAATACCAGGCACAGTGGGTCCTGGCTCAAATCTCGGGGCAACGGGTTAGATGCAGTTTTGCGTATCATCTAGGCCATTGATCCCCTATTAGTTCCCAAATAGTGGTACGCGTACCGCCAGGGGTACGTAAGGTTGCTTTTGGTTAGTGTGATCACTAAGTTAACTGAAAAAAATTCGCAAACATTACTATTGGCAAAACATATTTTAAAACAAACTGTATGTGTGAATTATATTACCCAAATGTTTTGGTTGTGCGAAGCAGTTGACTGGGATGAATGTAGTTATTTATTTGTTTATCATTTCAGCTATGAAGTGTACGCGAGGTTGAGTTTTATCTAGTAATGGCACTCGAGGAAAACTAATTGAGAAGCACTAATCTAGACGAATACTGAGTTGTTCGCTACTTTCCGTCTGTAAAAATACGTGTCATACAACCACAACTAAACAATTTTTAACTAATATTGCCATTTAGTAGTCTTCTAGCATACCCCGTATATCCCTTCCTATGCACAATTGGTTACACAACAGGATTGGTGGAATGCACCCTCCGCCATCCACTTTTAGTGAATCGCGGAGTAATAGTAATAATAATATGTCATACTACTAGAACTTGTTGAAAACTCCTTTTATTAGAAACTGTATTTCAAGTTGACTCAATAATCGTATTAACATTCATTTAAACAACGTTAACATTTCTTATACACCAGTTGAAACTGAATGATTAATTCCTCTTCTTGTCACGTCCTCTCATAACTATCACTCCGCTCATCTCTATTGCTCCAAAGATAATACGTCTTTTCAGTGGCGTAGCTAGGTCAACAAGGGCCCCGGTGCAAAAAAATTAGGCCCTCAGGCCAGACGGGCGACGTTTTTTTTTGCTTTGTGTGCTGGTAGGGGCCCCCTGAACTGACCCCCTGAGCAGTGAGGGCCCTCCCCTAGAGGTGCGCTCAGGGGGCCCCCAGAGGTATGCTTGGGGGCCCCCCGAGCGTGAGGGCCCCGGTGCCCTGCACCGCCTAGCCCCATAGTAGCTACGCCCCTGCGTCTTTTCGTTTTTCATCCGTCTTACCAATCTCCGAGAACCTAAACACTTAATAAATAATAAGATTAATATAACACGAACAGATTTTAACAGAAGGTTAGCCCGTTGCATCACAAATTGCACAAAACCTGCACTGTCCATTGCCTTACACTTGTTTGATTAAAAGTGTATACTTATATTGTCTATTCTGGGGGATCACATTAAACAAATAAATTCTTCTCGAGCTTCCAGCGGCGTAAAAATTTCATAATTATGGGACGTTTCGAGCGCGTCTATCTCTACCCTCATTTTCAACCACAAATATACTAAATAACTTATTTACTTATACCGTACTTTATTTATTTACAACGCTGTGAAAATCTACGTTCTTACATCACATTAACTGTTTAAGTATTTAATCATAAGTTTAGGAGGTGCACGATAAGTGTAAGGAAAATACACGTTGTTAGCAGTTTTTAAGAGAAATTAAGATTACCTAGAGGAGTGCAAAGTGAGAAAGGACACTGAGGCGATAGACTTTGTTGAAGA
The DNA here is from genome assembly GCA_031002005.1 of Vandiemenella viatica. Lineage (NCBI taxonomy): Eukaryota > Metazoa > Arthropoda > Insecta > Orthoptera > Morabidae > Vandiemenella > Vandiemenella viatica. The sequence continues at coordinate 50,000,335 of CM061914.1, read as the reverse complement.
AATAATTTATATTAATTAACATGGAGTGGTTGAGCACAAATATTTACGACGTGTTAAATGTACTATGTACAGAAAGAGAAACTATTTGTATATGTAAGTGAAAGTTCCGATCTGTAACGAATATTATCTCGATTATTAACTGGTGATATATTATTGCACCAAAATGAATGAGTTTTACATTGTCAACATGAATTAATTTGAGTTGTTTTTTTTTTTTTTTTTTTTTTTTTTTTTTGCTGCGAAAAGTTAACTGAAAACATTTCAAAATGAGATTGCACATTCTAATTTTCCTTCTCCATTTCCATTACAGACACCAAGGAGAAGGACCAGAATTAACTGGTAAAAGGAATTAAACCATATTACCTGTGATCGAATATCGAAATTATTATATTTGTGATATCTATTTTTATTTTATTGTTAATAATTCTTTGCTCTACATACAGCTTAAACTTCTAGGGTATTGTGGACTCATGTAGGTCTCAGAATTCCATAAGAATAGTAATCCTACTGTTAGCAGATTACAAAACAATAACTGATGGCTTGAACACGGTCGGTAGCCTCGAGAATGAATGAATTCATAATCAGAATAATTCATCATTCTTTATGGATTATTAAGATATTACAAAGATTATTAAAAATGGCATTGTAATTGCTGTGTCCACACGGCTGCCAAAATTTCAACACGGCGGACGGACCGTCACACAGATACGATCACGCGAGAACCGAAGCAAAGTCCAAGATGAGCTGCGCAGAGTCCAAGGAAGAAACCGAACGTAGACCGAGACGCGCATTGATCCGAGTCCAATATGCGATGCACAGAGTCCAAAGGACTAACCGTACATAAGCTGAGACGCGCGGTTATCGAAGTCCGAGATGAGATGCACTGAGAGACGGTAACGATACTGAATAACAGTGGCCGCAGCACTATCTTAAGTGGGACCGCGCGGCTGTATTTATACTAGACGAGTCGCTTCTGATTTGCCGCGGCGGAAACCCTGCTATGCGGTAGCGCTGGTTGGCCTATTGCTAGCGCTGTCTATCGGTTGTCCACCTCCATCTCTTCTTCCGGACATGTGACGATGTCGGGCCGGGATACCAGAGTAATGATCGTGAATAATAACAAAAATTATTTGGCAGTTTGTAGAAGCAGTGTGAATGTAGCAGTGTTTATGACCACAAAAACAAATACTTTTGTATTACGTGGCGTCCTTTGGTACTTAATTAGATGATACTTTAGGTAGTTATATATACAGTTGTTACTTTACATTAAGCCAATGATTCTGAGGCAAGGTGTTCATTTCCATTCCTTCGTCTACCTAGCCTTTCAGACATGCTCTTCAGTAGTACTCTTTAAAACTGCCAGAGATACTAAGCACCATAAAGTAAAATGGTGAAAAGTGATGCCAGTATTAGACGATCAAGCTGAAATACATACTTGACCTGTGTTCAGCCTTTGCGTTCACTCTGTAAAATTTTAGGAATTTCCGTTATGTTTGAAGTCAGCTATAATGCATTCCGTGTGGATACCCATGGCCTACTATTATACAGATGCAATCTAAGACAACAGTTTATTTCAACCGATGTTTTAATATCTACAGTATATTACCGTTAACTCTTGCAAGGCACACGACGAATCAGCAGCATTCAGTAAACATCTCCAGTAGTTTAAATCGTTGTTTAATAACGGATACGATGTATTTAATCATCAGACATGTTACTTCCGAGGCAATAGAAAAGCAATTATGATTTATTACAATATCCTGCCACCAAGCAACCCGATAAATGCTAATCACGTTTCCCCTTCCATTCTCAGTAATCTTGTTTGCGTCTCAGATTCGAGGGAAGAAATCGGAGAGCACGTTCGCAACGCGAAAACTGATATTTGCAGCGTTCCCTAGTCGGTGGAAGTAATTTTCGTGGATTTCCCTGGCTTTATGCGGGAGGGAGTCTCTCATTGATTCCGGCCGCCTTTATTGGCTAGCCGGTCTCCGAAGGGGCCAAGAGGAAGAGTGAAGGTGCAGGAGGGGAACATTACAATGGGATCTCTCCTTAGCACGTGGCTATGAAGACGCCTCACAATGAAGTCCCACCCACGAAACATGCTTATTAACCCTGGCAATATACTACGCCGGTATATGCAGAACTGTTATTAGTTTTTGGCCCAAGCTCACATATAAGCCCGAGAATTGTTTATTTCGTTTTATGACCCTTTACTATTGGAAACGTTAACGATTATACGAAGAATTTAGATTAGAACAATCAAAGTAAACGAAAAGGTTAGTACAAGAAGAAGAATTTCGAACAATTGGCTAAGAATGGTCATCTGTAGATAGGTATAGAATGACTAGTTAATAGGATCTGAACATAATGTATCAATGGTTAAATAAAGTTTTTAAAATGAGAATAGGAAATGGTATACAAAACAGGATTAAGGATTGAAAAAATCGTTAAAAACATACGTGGACTGTTTCATAAAGAAAATATGGTACGAAAATATTTGAAGGCGCTCTGTCTTTCAAAGAGTGGAATGAGTTGATGTACGAGGGATGTAGAAAATCTGGGTTAAGGAACTTGATCTGGTATTTGTCTGAGTGCGGTCGGTTGGTATGGAACCCACGTTGTTGGTGTCGAATATAGAAGTTGTAGAATGTACAAGAACGGGCAGCAAATTGGTCTGCGGAAATTACTGTAGAACACACTCGATAAATGAGTACGGTAAATGCATGCATGTGACGAGAGTTGTCTATAACATCAAGATTGGTTTGGCGCAAATAATTAGGAGTAGTATGTGAAAGAGGATAAAGGACAATTACCATAAATTAGCATATAATTTTAGTCATAAGGGAGTGGTAAATATGTCATTTGTAGGTAAAGGAGTTAAGAAATGAGACAAGTTATCTATGTAAGTGTTGAAAAATATAGCACACATAGTGAAAGGAATCAAAGTAAAAATGAATATAAACACCAACATAGATAAGTACGTATCGAAATTTCTATAGGCGTTCTAGTGTACCCAATTCAAAACATTACTACTATGAATAGTAAACAGTGGGAAATAATTTTAACATAGTTTGGTTACAATTTTAGCCGTGGTAGCGTTTTTTGACTTATTCTATCCACAAATGTGTATTCATGAGACAAAAAAAAAAAATTAAAAAATTAAAAAACCTAGAGAAATTCACCTATAAGAATATCAAATCGATCTGAAGTTCGTTCACAGTACGGCTGGTGAATCAGAGGCAGTATTTGATTCCATTGATAAATTGCACGAATGCTAACATTCCTAATTACCGACATTGATATCTAACCCGAGCACAGTCGTGAGTAGTAACGTTCAAGATCGGCATTATGGAGGACGCGGTTTCGAATCCCTGTACACCCATCCAGATCCCCGAAATCACTACAGGGGAATGTCGGATGGCTCCCTCAAGAAAGACCATGGCCGAATTCCTTTCAATTGCTTTCCCTCCTCCCTTTCCCAAATCCTATCCCATCTCTAATGACGGCGACGTTGACGATACCAATCTCCGTACCAAGGAACCAAGAAGCATGTTAATAATAATCTGCCATGTATTACTTTCCGCCTGGCAAAAATAATTATCTTAAAGTGAATTTGATATTATATTAGGCATATAAGTGAGCCTAAATACTTCAGTAGCCTAGCAATTGATTTCTGATTAGCAGGTATTTGTAAAATATTTTTTAATAATAAACAGCTGCAAACTTACAGCTACGCGTGTTGAGGCAAAATAAAATTCTCTATTCAGTTTAACAGCGAGTTTTCAGTTGCCATGTAATGATGTGATTCGTTAATAAATGACGACTGAGTTCAGTCACGATAATTCGAAATGTAGAGTGAATATTTTATTCACCAATTAGCTGTGCTTCATCTACGTGTAAACTGAGATTAATGTTAACGAACTGATAAACTATAAATCAAATGTTGGCTAGTTAGGGAAAAGCAAAAGAGATATCCCGTTTTTCCTCTGTCTTGATTTTCCTCTTTTCCTGTAGTGTATAAAAGTTTTAAATACGTTAGTGCAAGTCATTTGATTTTATGCCAGAAAGCAAAGTGTTCGAGTAGGAAATACATTATCAAAAGAGGTGGAAGTAAATATGGGAGTGCCACAGGGTAGAGTGTTGGGGCCGTTGCTGTTCATAATTCTAATGAATGACTAAGTTGATGGATAACGGTCAAAATCTAGGTATTTTGCAGATGATATAACGGTATACAATAGAATCGAAACAGGTGAATACTGTTTACAGCTGCAGGGTGACCTGGATAGTATATCTAAATGCGTAGGTCGGCATGTTTTTTTTTTTTTAATTTATTTATTTACTTGCGGCTTTACGCCTCGTCGACGTCGAGGTCATTAGAGGCGGGGGTGGGATTGGGGACAAGGAATGGGAAGGAATTCGACTATGGCCTTTTGAAGGAAGCATCCCGGCATTCGCCTGGAGTGATTTGGGGAAACCATGGAAAACGCAAATCTGGATGCCCTCACTGGGATTCTAACCGACGTCCTCCCCAATGCGTGACGAGAACGTTAACTGTTCACCCACCACGCTCGGTAGTCGGTAGGTCAGCTTGGAATGAAGATAAATGCCAAGAAGTGTCATTAGGTACATAGATAAAAAAAACTATAGGTTAATTATGATTATAGGTTGGGGTCAGAATTGCTTGTTGAAGGCTTGATGTGTAAATGTCTTGGTATAACGTTTGATAATAAACTCAACTGGGCAGAGCACATTGGGCAGGTGGTAGGAAAAGGTTACGAAATCCTTCATTTACTGTAGAGGGTGATGAGAGAGTGTACGAGAGAAGTTAGGGAATTGATTACAAAACTTTGGTCAGACCATTGCTTGAATGTGGTAGTGTAGCTTGGGATCCACAATTTGGTTATAAAATACAGGAGTTTGAGGTTGTTCAAAGAAGAGCAGCTAGATTTGTTTGTGCAAATTATCGCAGGACCCAGTCAGTAACAGATATGATAAAGGAGCTAGATTGGGAGTCATTGGAGGAAAGGAGGAGGGTGAAGAGAGTGCTGGGAATGTACAGAGAATATGTTGGTGATGGGGCTTGGAGGGATATTGGTAAAAGAATTAGCAATAGTGCATGGAAGGAGAAAGACGATCGATTTCATGCATAAGTGAGTAGGAACATTTTCTTTTGTTGGTAAAGGTGTAAGGAATTGGAACAAATTACCAAGTAAAGTTATGAATAATTTACTAATATCACTTCAGGAACTTAAAATTAAAATTTGCAAATCAGAAAAGTGAATGGGGGAGGAATTTAACACTGCAACTATAAAGGAAAATTTAAAAAATAATATAAAATGGGGTATTTAATGACTAGGGGAATTGCCACCGGAGGGTTAGCTCCAACTCAATTAAATTATTATTATTATCATTAGTACTTATTCTGGACACTGCTAATATTTTAAATTTTTATGATAAACTTCTGTGTTGTTCTAGAAGCTTTTCTGTAAGCACTATTTGAATATTTGTTGCCTGCATGATCAATTTTTTTGAATGAGTGTAAACAATAGCATTAAATCTCTAATAGTATTCCAAAATCGATGTATTATGGTTTGTGTGATTTAAGCACACTGTAAAAACGGCTAATTTTCCCACCTGTGGTAGCTAACACAATTACTTCCTTGCGTATGGGAATAAGAGAGCCCACGTATAAATAAGTAAATACAAGTGACACGTCTTCCTTTGATTCCAGTTTAGCTTTCATTGTGAAAACGGATCAGAATGATATTTCCGACTGGAAAAAGTAACCAGCGTTGTACTCGTAAGCGATATTTTTTTATATATATATATACAGGGAGGTCAGAAATTCACTCATCGGCGGGTAAGGGCAGTGTTCGGGACGTTGCACTAATGAAATAAATACAAAAAAAATCTAGTAAAAGTCGTACCGTTCTTTACTTATTCGCAGCTAAAGTTTGCCAATAAGAGTGCTGCGCGGGCGAATTCAAACAGCCTTCCACCGGCGGTGTTGCCAAGCGTACTCGAGGCATGAGACCGCCACAGAAAATGAAAAGAAAAATTCTCTTCGGAAGGGGGGATCGAACCCGCAACCTGCAGATTGAGAGTTTGCCGTCTTACCGACTACGCTGCCAAGGCACTAGAATTTCCTTGTTTTTAGAAGCCACTAGGGTGGGAAGTCGGTGGTGGGGCTAAAGGACCATGCCGGAAGAAGTCTCGCAGTCGAACCCAACTTACTGATAAAGACACTGTCATCATGCAACGTCATCAATTTTCGATTGAAGAGTACGCCGATATGCATTTGGCGTATGGCGCTGCTGGACAAAACAGGGCCGAAGCAATTAAGATTTACACGACTCGGTTTCCTAACTGTGTGATTCCATCGGCCAACACTTTTGTGTTGGTTGACAGAAGGTTGAGGGAGACGGGAAGTATTGTTGTCCACAGGCCCGACGCCGGACGAAATCGGTTCAGGCGGAGTGTAGGATTTGAAGACAATGTCCTGGAAATGATTGCTGATAATCCGAGGACAAGCTCTAGGGTCATTGCCAACGCATTGCAGATACGTCCAGTATAAGTGATCCCTCAAATTCTTCGTTTAAATGCAGCCTTTCAATAGGGTCATTTTTGTTGTTTTTTAATTACCAGGCCTCACACGCCACTGTTTTGGACGTCCTTCACGACGAAGGGTTACATCCCTTTCACTTTCAAAAGGTTCAAGATTTGGAGGAAGACGATTTTGCACTTCGAGTTCAGTTTTCGCAGTGGTACCTGCAGCAATGTAACGATTATCCAAACTATAAAAAAGGAAGGTGCTGTGGACGGATGAGGCGTGCTATACCAGGGAGAAGTGTTTTAATAGCCGAAACAGCCACATCTGGGATGTAGAAAATCCGCATGCAATTTTTGTCAAGTCATACCAACACAAATTTAGTGTTAACATTTGGGCGGGTATTTTGGGCGAGTTTATACTAGGCCCTGTTCTACTTCCGCAACGCTTAAATGGCGCTTCTTATTTAGCATTTCATGAAAACGTCCTTCTGTTGTACTTAGAAGACGTTCCTTTGGCAATTCGTAATGAAATGTGGTTTCAACATGACGGCGCGCCGCCGCATTTTGCAGTACCGGTACGTCAACACTTAGATGCATTGTATCCTAACAGGTGGATTGTTCGAGGAGGCCCAATTCACTGGCCAGCTCGGTCACCAGACAACAACCCATTGGATTTTTATCTCTGGGGAGCTGTCAAGGCCATTATTTATGAGACTGAAGTAGAAACAGAGGAAGAACTTTTGGCTATGATAATTCTAGCTTTTGATGAAATTAGAAAAAGTTACAATTTTGGAAGACTCGCAAATTCAGTAACTCAGCGTTGTCGTGCCGGTATTGCAGTTGAGGGAGGACATTTTGAGCAGTTGCTGTAAAATGTAAGGACCCGTATTTTTTTTTTTATTGTTGTTTATTGGGATACATTTTTACTACGGTTACTGTTGCGAGTTGACGCTTACTGTAAGTAATTCCCTGTTGGCTTTCAATGTTGCGACTGATAACGTCAAACCGAGCGTGGTGGTGTAACGGATAGCGTTCTGGCCTCGCATTCGGGAGGACGGCGGTTCGAATCCCCGTCCGGGCATCCAGATTTGGGTTTTCCATGGTTTCCCGAAATCACTCCAGGTGAATGCCGGGATGCTTCCTTCAAAAGGCCATGGCCGAATTCCTTCCCATTCCTTGCCCCCATCCTTTCCCGTCTCTAAAGACCACGTTGTTAAAAAGGGACGTTAAACTGTAAAAACAAAAAAAAAAAAAAAAAAAAAAAAAAAGATAACGTCAAGTTGGAATGAAACTACTGTACAGTAATGTTGTTTTGTATCAGTGACAAAAGGGCTTTCAATGAGTAACAGCTTGTTTACCTTTTGCGGCTTGCCGCGCGTTAGCAAGTTGATACACGTTACCAAAATGTACCACTTGTTTTAATAAGAACAGACTTTTTGCAGCAGAGAAAGTTACGTTACAAACGATAGAATGGGTTCAATGTTATTTTTTTCCAAAAGTTTATTGTTTTTTTGTTTTGTTTTATTGTTGCAAAATAGTAGCAAGGATATTCACGTTAATCAATAAAAATGTTGTGATCGAAATCTAGTGAAGTACGATTACATGGAATAAAAGAAACTTCTTTGCAACGAATAAATTAAGTTTGCAGATTTTTTTTTTTTTTTTTTTGTGCCAGTAACTAAACGATTTTTGTTCAAAAATTATAGATTAATCTAGCAAGCAGATCAAATAATTAAAAAACAATTCCCATAAAAAAGAATCCTCTAGCTCTACCACCGACTTCCCGAAAAATGTCGCGGATTACCGATCAATTCCGATTACGAACAAACAGTCCTCCCTAGTGGCTTCTAAAAACAAGGATATTCTAGTGCCTTGGCAGCGTAGTCAGTAAGACGACAAACTCTCAATCTGCAAGTTGCGGGTTCGATCCCCACTTCCGAAGAGAGTTTTTCTTTTCGTTTTCTTTGGCGGTCGCATGCCTCGAGTACGCTTGGCAACAGCGCCTGTGGAAGGCTGTTTGAATTCGCCCGCGCAGCGCTCTTATTGGCCAACTTTAGCTGCGTATAACTCAAAAACGGTACGACTTTTACTAGATTTTTTTTGTATTTATTTCGTTAGTGCAACGTCCCGAACACTGTCCTTACCCGCCGATGAGTGAATTTCTGACCACCCTGTATAAAAAAAAGAAATTTGCTCGACTAATAAAAAAAAGGGATGCCTCAGGAACATTATTAATACTTCCGGATCTATACCGATCATGATATTTGTTTGCTCTAGATGACGAAAATTTTTGCACATAAAGAAATAACACGTGGTCTCATGTTAATGGCAGTAACAGCCCAATGCCGTATTCTATATCGAGGAATGTTATTTGTAATTCTGGTTCAGGTTGCATTTCAAACTAATCGCAACCTCTACTGCTCTATTCGAAAATGAGCATTTGCATCTAACAACAGATGCTTCAAATTGGGCATCCAGATTTGGGTTTTTCATGTTTTCCCCAAAACACTTCATGTGAATGCCGGGTTTGTTCCTTCAAAAGGTCATGGCCGAATTCATTTCCGTTTCTTATCCACACTCCCATACCGCCTCTAATGACCTCGACGTCGACGAGGCGTAAAGCCATAAGTAGAAAAAAAAATCCTCAAATCCTCACAATCATCGTGACTTGTGATATTGAAAGAAATTATAGTTGTAATTCTGAAGAATTACAATCTAATCACAACCTGCGCAATTATACTGCTGGAAAATTAGTTTTTAATTCTATCTTCCGGTTATCCATATTGATCGCCCAAAAAGCGCTTGCGTTAATTCTTTATGAGTACTGTGAATTGTCATTTTGGTCATGGTTATATTTCAGTGTAACCAGAACTTCCGCAAAACTTTCCCCTAAAAAACTGATATTTTGTGTCGCATCTTTAAATAAATTATATAAATTATTATTCAACTACTGTGACAACATGCTTTTTTAGTAACAACAACGTCAAAACATACTTCTTAACCGTAGTTCATTAATGAGGATTTGAAAAAGGCAGAGATTTTAAGTAACTGGTTCAGTGAAAGCATTAGGGACAATGAATCAGAAACAAGAGGGTCTAATTCGGAGAATGAGCTTAACAACACAATTAGAAATGATAATAGTAAAAAATTTGACATCCATCCTGAGGAAATCCTGAAGGAAATAAGAAAGCTGAAAAAACATAAAGGGGCTGGTGAAGATAATATTACTACAGATACCTTAAAGATAGCCGGATGTGACATTGTACCTTATCTTGAAATACATGGTATATACCAAAAGTAGTAGGATTGATTTTTTTAAAAAAAAAATATTGAAGATATCTTTACAATTTCTTAATCCTCTTCGAAATAGCACCCTTAGGCAGCTACACACCAAAAATTACGCTGCTGCCATTGGCCATACGCCATCTGGAAGTCAGTTTTCGGGGACGCTGTTGAGAGCCCTCGTCGATGTTGCTTCAACGTCCTGGATTGAGTCAAACCGCTGTTCCTTCAGCTGCCTTTTCATCCGTGGGAATAAAAAAAAAAGTCAGTTGGAGCCAGATTGGGACTGTAGGCGGGGTGCAGCAACGTGGCAACGCTGAATCGGGCCAACAGTTGCCTTCTTCATCCTCCCGTCCAATGAAGGCTCACATGAGCAAATCAAAGATCAAGACAATGCTGATCGTGTTTTTTTTTACCGTCGCGGGGTGATTCATAAGGAGTTTGTTTCCCCTGGGGAAACTGTCAATTCGAACTTTTACGTGCAAGTGCTAAACCGCCTGCGAGACCGAGTGAATCGCGTCCGACCAGTCATCTCCGCCAACTGGACTCTGCATCACGACAATGCGCCGTGCCAAGGCGCGCCGTCATGAGACAACTGTTGGCCCGAATTGACATTGCCGCGTTGTTGCACCCCGCCTACAGTCCTGATTTGGCTCCATCTGACTTTTCTTACTCACATGGATGAAAAATCAGCTGAAGGAACAGCGGTTTGACTCAATCCAGGACGTTGAAGCAGCATCGACGAGGGCTCTCAACAGCGTCCCAGAAACTGACTTCCAGAAGGCGTATGGCCAATGGCAGCAGCGTAATTTTTGGTGTGTAGCTGCCTAAGGGTGCTATTTCGAAGAGGATTAAGAAATTGTAAAGATATCTTCAATAATTTTTTTTTTTAAAAATCAGTCCTACTACTTTTGGTATATACCTGTATTATTTAAATTGAGTCTAGACAATTGCTGCTTACCACAGGACTGGAAAAGTGCAATAGTAGTACCAGTACATAAAGGAGGGGTGAGAAATAGAATTGAGAATTACAGGCCAATCAGTTTGACATCAGTGGTAGGTAAATTAATGGAAAGATTGATATGCAACCACATCAGAAATATATGTGAGGAACGTAATTGGTTTTCAAGCAGGCTACATGGTTTCAGGCAAGGATATTCATGCGAATCTCAGTTGGTGGGATATATGCAAGATATTTCAGATGAAATGGACAAGGGAGGCCAAATTGATAGTGTAGCACTAGATCTGTCTAAGGCGTTTGACAGAGTAAGCCATAAAATGGTAGTAAATAAGGTAAAAACAATTGGAGTCGATAAGAAAGTCATTTGCTGGGTAGAAGAATTTTTAAAAGGTAGAAAACAGAAAGTTAGGGTAGGAAAAGTAGTATCAAAAGAAGTGGAAATAAAAATGGGAGTGCCACAGGGTAGCGTATTGGGACCATTGCTATTCATTATTCTAATGAATAATTGTGTTGATTGTTTACTATCTGAAATTAGATTGTTTGCAGATGACATAATGCTGTATAAAAGAATCAAAACGATAGAGGATTGTTAACAGTTGCAGGGTGATCTGGACAGGATATCTAATTGGGTTGGTAAACATGGAATGAAGATAAATGCAAAGAAGAGTCAGCTTATTAGATACACAAATAAAAACAAAAGGTTAATTATGAATATAAGGTGGGGAAAGAATTGCTTGCTGAAGACTTGAAATGCAAATATCTTGGAATTACTTTTGATAACAAACTTAACTGGGCAGGACACATAGGACAGGTGGTAGCAAAAGGTTTCAAAGTTCTGCACTTGTCGGAGAGAGTGATGAGGGGATGTACGAGAGAAGTCAAGGAATTGGGTTACAAAACTTTGGTCAGACCATTGCTCGAATATGGTAGTGTAGTATGGGACCCTCATTTTACGTATCAAATACAGGAGTTGGAGAGGGTGCAAAGAAGGGCTGCTAGATTTGTTTCTGGAAATTATCGCAGAATTCAATCAGTGACGGATATGATAAAGGAGCTGGAATGGGATTCATTGCAAGACAGAAGGAGGATGAGGAGGGTCATGGGAGTGTACAGGGCATATACTGGTGATGAGGCATGGGAAGATATTGCAATAGGTATGAAAAGTAGTGCATGGAAGGGAAAAGATGACCATGACCACAAGCTGGCACTCGATTTCAGGCACAAGGGAGTGGGAAGATTCTCTTTTTTAGGTAAGGGTGTCAGGGATTGGAATGAGTTACCAAGAGAAATGATGAATAATTTACCGAAAACTTTGAAGGAATTTAAAGATAAAATCTGTAGAGGGCAAATGTAGGTGGGTGCAGGATAGGGGGAAGATGGGTGTGTAGGGATATTGCCACCGGAGCCTGTGCTCCATTGCAATTAAATTAAATTAAATTAAATTAAAAATGCATGTGTATCACAATTTGTAATGTAACTATACTACGTATGTAAAAGCTCCCAAATATTTCTCGATCACGAATCAGTGTCAGACCAACTGATTGACTCTAAACAAACCGATATTAATCGATTGAAAGGCTTCTTGACTGGCATGCTAAGATAATTTAACTAATTGCCTTGATATCAGCATATCTTATATATAGTTTAACAGATATACAGGTAACTATTGACAATATGTATTGTCGTCTTAATAATCTTCCTTATTACACTCTGGTCAGATTTCATACCAATTTTTGTGTTTTGGAAGATTACTTTATTTATCATTAACAAGTTCCTCAGCTCAGTGGATACCGTATTCGAGACATACTTCCATGAAGATGAAACGGCTTGTTAACTGAGAATTAATTCATCAGTTCGATGTTTCACTACTGAAAGCTCTAATTACTGTACAAAAGTTAAATATTTAACACAAGTTTATAAAATTTAGTCAGTCGTTATCACTAATCACGAACTTTTTAAATGAGGGGTGATTGTATTTAACATCTTTCTCGCAAAAAAAATTAATAATTTTACACAATTCGGTTTTCTCCGTTGTACATGTTTTGTTGACATCACGATGGAGCTACATAACCGACCACACGATCAGTGACTCAACCTCTTCGTTGCTTGGATCGTCTTTTAAAGACAAGAGCTATCATTTGAAATGAAAAGAGCGTTTGATTAGGAACAAAGAAATAAATGTTCTATACGTGTGAAAATTGAGGATTGATTTCATGTAATTATTGTTATTATTATTGGCGTATTCTCCCAATAAATGGAAGACGTCAAGCAAATGACCCAATCAAGTTTTCTTTGAGTTCTTCTTGTAGTTCTAATAGGCTATCATTCTTTCCGAGAAAGCGTGTTTTTGTTCTTTGAAGATGTCTCTTTCTAAGATGTCTGTTGCTCCTATGGTTGCACTTTTAAGATCCTTCCAAATTTTTTCAGCCAAGGTGTTGAAGTTTTAAGTGTAATAATAATAATATTTCATATAATTAATAATATTTTATGACAACTAAACTTTTAATGGCTCATATTGATCGATGCTAAAAAATAAAATAAAAAACCTATGAAATCGGTCAATGATGAATAAAATGTGAAATAATCATACATAATTTTAGTTTTGGTGATGAAATTATGGAATATTGCTTCAAATGTTGTTATCGCTTATTTAGATCGCAAAACTTAAGAAAACGATACACTTCTATAGGACCAATTTCGGTAAGTATTATGCAAATGTGGGAATAGGTGAAGTACCTATTTTATTGCTGATTCATAGACACCCTTAGTTGATAATAGGCTTGAAATAATTTTCTTCGTAGTGTAACATCTTCGATCTCTCAGTAAAATCAATTTCGTCAATCATTTCCGTTACAATTGAAAATAAAATCACTCCCCTCCTAGCTTTAAAATACAGGTTTGCCTTTACAAAGTTTTGCTTATTGAAATATGGATTCATTTGAAAGAAATACTGCTCTGAGATGAATCATTCCAACAATTTGATTGTGCCTATACACTGATTGCAAAGTCTCCAAGTTTTGCGTGATGATTTATGATCGCTCTGCTGATGCATTTACGTTCAACAACAAACTCATTGTTGTCCGCTTTACTCCCGCACGTTTGGACTGAGTGAAATAATTTTTTCAACGATGAATACTATAAGCGTTCCTTAAGATAACTCATCTGACTTACGAAAATTAACAGAAATAAACTTATAATTTTTCGCGTTTGGTAGGACATGGGTTCGCATATTCGCCCGGGAATCCAGATTTGGGTTTTTCATGGCTTCCCCAAATCTCTCCAGTCGAATGCTGGGATTCTTCATTTAAAAGGCAATGGCCGAATTCCTTCTCGTTCCTTGCCCCCAATATTTTCCCGCATCTAAAAACCTCGACGTTGACGAGGCGTAACGCCAAAATCAAAAACAAAAAATTATTGGCAGCCGATGGAAGCTCGTCCTAGTGAAATGTCGACGGTTAAACTTCCCCGGAGATGAAATTTAACTTGCATAAAGACTTGAGAGCCTAAAGTATGATTGCGTGCGTTAAAACACCAAAATAACATCGGTTGACACCTTTTCCTTTGGAGTCCGTCAATCAACGATTTCATTTTTATGGCTTTACACCTCGGCGACGTCGAGGTCATTAGAGGAGGGATGGGACTGGTTATAAGGGACGGAAAGGAATTCGGCCATGGCCTTTTTGAAGGAAACATCCCTCCTGGAGTGATTTGGCGAAACCATGGAAAACCCACATCTGGATGCCCGGACGGGGATTCGAACCGGCGTCCTCCCGAATGCGAGGCCATAGCGTTAACCGCTCACCCACCACACTCGGTTTTCAACGATATCGTGTGTCCACTTGAGCTGATATTGTAGCCATGGACGGATTTTTAATGCGATCTCCATGAAAGAAGTATTAACAGGATGTTTCGAGTTACAGTCTAATGTAAGACGGAATGCATTACTAAACATTAACACATTGTGTGGACGTTAATTAGTGAACATCTTGTACAATTTAAGAATGCCCAGAATGTTCAAGTAAATATGGGCGCGAGAAGTAATAGAACAGCTCTTAGTGAATATAAAGACGCCCCACTGCCCCAAGAGAAAGAATTCGTGTCTCTTAAAGAATGAAGTGACGTAATACCCGTCAACTTTTACAAACGTCTATACGAACAGCGCTGTGCTGTTTTTTATCAATATTTTTACGTAAGAACAAAGGGAAACCTTAGTAGAGGAACAAGAGAGAATATCTTTTGATATCGCAGTCAAAGCAAAGCGGAAACCGTCGCAGTTAGTTTAAATTGTAGGTTGAGGTCGATGGAATTATTTAAAAACCTAGGCGGCGGTGCGGAGACCAAGTTATGTCCCGTGCATGTTAGACGGGTGACCCATACAGTATTCATAGTCCTCGAATCGAACGACAGCGGCAAGTTTGATTGGCCGAGTCGTGAATAGTTGACGTGGGAGACGACACCAGACTAGGGTCAGGGCACGCGAGACATGCACGGTGGCATCGTGTTACACTTTACTCCAATACTGCAGTGACAAGTGTCAGATGCTTCGAACATCTGAGAGTAAAAAGCACGGTCATGGTAGTTGCAATACTCCTATTTTAGACAGCTTCTTAGACTAAAGCTATCGTGGTTTCTGTTTGGGGCAGGGATGCTTAGGATACTATTACTATTACTCCGCGATTCACTAAAAGTGTGTGGCGGAGGGTGCATTGCACCTATCCGAAAGGGTAATAGTTTGAAAGGGATATACGGGATATGGCAGGAGGCGCCCATGGGCTATTGTGAGGAACAATCCCAGCATTAACGTGGAGTGATCTGGGAAAACCATGGAAAACCCAGATCAGGATGGCCGGAGAGCTTTATCGAAAGCTACTCCTGTCGGATTTTAAGTTTACTCGCCTGGTAAATCTTTTCTATTTCATTCCTTTTTTAAAAACTGCTTAACGTCTCTTAACAGCGAGGTCTTTAGAGACGGGAAAGGATTGGGGAGGGGCAAGGAATGAGAAGGAATTTGGCCATGGCCTTTTGAAGGAAGCATCCCGGCATTTGCCTGGAGTGATTTGGGAAACCATGGAAAACCCAAATCTGAATGCCCAGACGGGGATTCGAACCGGCATCCTCCCGAATGCGAGGCGAGAACGCTAACCGTTACACCACCACGCTCGGTCTATTTCATTCCCTAATCGCTCGTGGAAAAAAAATGAATGCAGAATAGAATCGGTTCTGGCCCTGATTTCTCTTATCTTATTTTCACGGTCATTCCGAGATACGAATGTTGCTGGTAGCAATATTTGTTTGCTGTCATTCCGAAATATGTCAGTCGTGAATTTTTCAGTTAGCTTCTGTCGAGAGCAACGCCTTCGGTGTTCCAGGTCTTCCCAACTTAACTCCTTCAACAAAGCACTTACGCTTTCCCTCCAAATATATACACCTGTCACGAATCGTGCGGCTCTTCTTTGGACTTTCTCTAATGCCTCCATTGACCCCTTTTGATGAGGACCCCATACAGAACAACAATATTCTAAGTGAGGACGCACTAGTGACTTCGATTTAACTTCGATACAACGCTGATTACAAAACTACAGCTACATTATGATTTTGAAATCGATTAGGAAAACTAAAGCATCTGAAACGGATGTTAAAAATTAATTGGAGAGACGTGTTTAGGAAATGAAGCATGAGAAAAGAAGATTGAGGAAATATCTTACAGAAAGAAGATAGAGGATTGTAGGTTATATTAAGACATGCTAATTTGTTAGTGTAGCGAACTGTAGATGAAGATATTTTTTTTTTTTTTGGTTCATGCGTTACGCGTCCTCGACGTCCAGGTTATTAGAGGGAGTTAGAACAGGGGCAAGAAATGAGAATGAATTCGGCAATGGACTTTTGAAGGAACCATCCCAGCATTTGCCAGGAGTGCTTTGAAGAAACCACGGTCCACCAAAATCTGGATGGCCGGACGAGGATTCGAAACCCCATCCTTCCGAATGCGAGGTCAGAGCGTTATCGCCCACACACACCACGCTCGGTGTAGACTAGAGGAAGACACAGGTTTGAATATATGAAGCAGGTAATTTAGGACGCAAGTTGTAAGGGGTATGTTGAGGTGAAGAGAGTGAGTATTGCATCAAACCAGTCGAGAGACTAATGACAGCAAAAATAAACTTTGGACCAAGGGGATGTAACTGTCCTGGAACGAAATCTGGGCATGGCAAACCAGTTGTAGTCGAATTTTGGTGCTCATCCGTACTGACCTAAGCAATAACTGGTATTAGTTCAACACTACACCTCAAAAACTGCATGTTACAGATAATATTGATACAAACATACCTGCAGGAATTAACAATCACTAGTTTCTGTCAGTTAAATTGAAAGAAATTCATATGATCTCAATCAGTGGGTCAGGCCTACAACGTTTCAGGCCGTCGCGTATGTTGTTGCTGTAGTTGTGTAGGCTTTATGGTGCTTCGATTAGGGCGCAAAACCACAAAAACATCTAAAAATGAATAAATCAGTCTGTATGACCAAACGTATAGTGGTAATTCATAATCTACATAAAAATATAATATCTATGAGGCTGTGAAAAGGCAAACGGATTTTAAAACAATTGTTAAAACTCCAAAATCGAAAAATATGCTGCACAAGAAAGGCTGGCTGTAAATGTGGCGTCCATCCACCATAAAACCAATATCGATCCGTCTTCGATTTTTTAGAACAGTTCTTATAACGCATGAAAACTTTTGTTCGCTGCCATTATCATTTTTTAAAGTAATAGAAAGATCATCGGCAAAGCCGACAGATGCCCTTAACGCAGAAAGCGAAATACACCCTCTTAAAATGTTTAGCTGTTCTGACGAGGTTCCACCATAACAGCGTAACATGGAATACTTTAATCTGAATAGCGGAGCGGTCACATCATATTCCACATTAAAAAAAAAAAAAATACAAAAGGTCTGGTTGAATTTAATTTAAATGCCTATATAAGTTGTCTTATATTTTTTGTCGTTCGCTGTTTGTAAAGGTAGAGTCATTGTCAAAAGTTGTGTAGAGAGCACCCCACGCTTTTTTTTTACATTAAAGTTAATTTTGTAATCAGTGACTTTATTCTTTAAGCTTATTCAAAAAAAATTAATTTATCCTGTATTGTGGGACGTCCCATCACTGTTAAACAAAATCTTTATATTTAAAGATTATTTTTAACCTTTTGGTTCACATTACTACGAAAGCGTGTTTTTAGTTTTTTAAACTACAATTTTATTTTTAACTTTTTAGTTCAGATAGTTTCAAAAGTAGGTTTCCTACTGTTGGCTTTTCTTCGCCAATCTCTCTTTATCTTTGTGTTGTAGTTTCATTTTTTATTATTACTTCCACGAGTTAAATACAATTAAATGGCAGCTCACCCAGAGGTCCAATAGCAGGGTAAATGTGGAAAACTACTTTTCTATAATAGTACGAAGTAATGTTTCGAATACTCACTATTCAACATCACGTTAAGTGACTGCAGACAGATAAACCTTTCTGGATAGGAGACAGTGGAAGACGATCGTCGTCAGCAACCAACGCTCGTAAATTACACCCGGGAAACTGGAGATGGTCAAAGTAACGAGAATAGCAGGACGTTGCTAAGAGACTGCTGTATTGCCAACGGTTCTTAAAACGTGTGCAAATTTTTTCTGTTTTTACTGTCAAATTAATGATAATATCAAGATATAGCTATGAAATTATTGTATTGTAATCAGTTATCAATACATCATCAAAATTTCAAACAATTCGGACATCTGGAATTGGGTTAAAATTAAATTGCAAAATTTCAAGACATTCAACCATTTTTCTTTTGTTACTGTCAAAGTAATGAGAATAGCAGGATATAGCTATGAAATTCTTGTATTGTCACAGGTTCTTAATAAGTGTGCCAAATTTCAACCAGCTCGGACAACTGGAAGTGGGTCAAAATGGAGTTGTAAAATTCCGTTACATTCATACATACAATACATACATAGATACAAGTCAAGCTAATATAAAGCGTGTAAAAATAGAAACAATGAAAGCAACCTACCTCTGTCTTTTCAGGTTTCTGCTTAGACTCTCCTCAGTTGTTATGCGGTTTATTTGAAACTGAACTTGGTGGTCAGATATTCTGGTGTGACTGCAGCGGATAACTTTGAGATATAAATCAAAACGCCAGCGTGACTTTAGCAGCCCGTTAGTCACGGCTAAGCCCGGCAGTAGAGCACAGAATCCATTGGCATGGTAATGTGCGTGTGGACAATGGCTGAGGTCGAGCTGGTATTACCAGGTCATTACAGAGCTCACAGTGGCTACCCGCGACGGTGAATTGCGTTTCTGCACAACCGTGCAGTTAGTTGCCTCTCTGTAATAAGGTGTTTCATCTGCGATTGTATCGTGAAATAAGCTTAAAATAACAGATATATCAACGTAAGGAATTGCCGAGAGAATTATGTAGTATTAAAGTTGCCCAGTTTGTGAATATCTTTTAGAATAGGCTGTAAAATGGCGATAACTTGCGTTTCTCTCTATTTTTGGATATCCGCTAATTACCACCAGTAATAAAATCTATTTATCTTTCTCATTGTCATCACCACAATTATCATTTCCCAGTTTCAATTAACAGGCTGTGATTAGACAGGCGCTGTTCAGTTCTTTTCGTTGTGCATCTTCCGTTCCATTATATCGTCCCATTTCAGATGTCATCGGTACCTTTCTGACTTCGTAGTTTCCTTGTAATCCCAGACGGTCTTCTTCCTATGATTTTTAAAAAGAAGTATTTCTTTGCCGCTACCGTTTTACCATTTCCCATCTCATTTCCTACGGCAAAGCACTTTCGATTCGATTTCTTTATTTTTTACTAAACTTTTAATCTTGGTGGTCTACTGTTTCTTTATTCTGATGAATTTGACCTCGACTGTTTGCGTTTTTCTTTTATTTGTACCTTCGCAGTCCGTAGGTAAAAACTATGAAATAAACGTGTAACGTCTAGTTTTATGACGTTATTAAAATTAGAATAAAATAATGAGATGCAATAATTAATAAGTTAATTTGCAAAATTAATCCGGGTAGGCGCCAAGAATGGAAGTGTTCTCTATCCGAGAGAAGCGACATTCCAATTCTGGAATACTTTTAATCAAAGCAATGGTAATTTTAAAATACCATTAAAAAACACAAATCTTCATCTATTCAAATGATATACTGATTGATTGGAA
Source organism: Vandiemenella viatica (assembly GCA_031002005.1). Lineage (NCBI taxonomy): Eukaryota > Metazoa > Arthropoda > Insecta > Orthoptera > Morabidae > Vandiemenella > Vandiemenella viatica. Next base: position 49,980,325 of record CM061914.1, on the reverse strand, counting down.
AGGAAGTTATTGAAACAGGGGTTACAATACCTATTATTTTCTTTGAATATAAAATTGATTGGTTTATTGAACAGAACTGAATATTAAGAGTTTCTTTTGAACAATTTAGAGCATGATTCTCATCTCAGAGCGTTGCCTAGGGTTGAATGACGCAAGAGTGTCAATACATCGGCGGCGTTCTTTACCGTAGCAGATGACGTGCAGATAAAACAGAGTCTCATAGACTCTGTTGGTCAGCTGGGCGAAGGTCACTTGGCGAGGTAGCTCCCCGCAGCTCTCCGGCAATCTCCCGTGGTGCGCCGCGCCGGTGCGGATTGTTTGCTGGCCAGAAATAGAATGTCTTCTTTTCCACTTGTTCGCTCCGTTGAAAACTTGCAGGCTCCCGAGTTTTAGCAAACGCGGGAAATTTCAGCGAGTCACAGCGTTTGGCGGGTCTTCCACGATCTCCATTGGCGCTCCTCATGCAACATAAAAAAACTTATGGTTTCTAAAAGTTCGTAACACAGTTTGATTCGCTGGTTCCCAACAGAGGTGTTTCGCAACCTGACTTTTTCTCCGAAGCATCGTTTCTCTAGTTTCAACTTTCTACTATACCAGGAAATCCTCATTTCGGCACAGTCCCTATACTGTCCTCTGAATTTCATTGAATGCGTAAAGCTTTTAACTTTACGGCCTGCCATAAATCGTTCGGTCTTTCAGCGCAGGTATGAGTCACCTGGCTCTCGCCGATGCCAAAGAAACGTGGAATTCACACGCATACATTTCCCGTCACCACGGGACATTACAAACGTAATTAATTTTTGCCACAGATTACTCATTTGAGAGAAGAAATGAGATTCTTCAAGGTCGCCTTGAGTATTTTCTGTTCATCTTTGAGATGATGGTTTCAAGGTAATTCTTCCTCTGCTACTACGAAATAACATATGATTGAAAAAGAACAGCTTAACAAAACAAAAGGACATAGACGCATACACCCATCAACAGATATTATAGGTATTGTATCCACGCCAGAGAAGTGATTCAGTGACATGTTAATAAGGTTTTGAAAGGGAAGGTTGAGAGGTCGTGTCAAAAACTTTTATAGATCCTAAATCCGCTTGGAAAAGGTTGCTTTCTGTGCAAAACGTTTATCTGTAGACGCTCTATGATTAGGATTCCACGTTACTAATGTTGTCGAGGTCAAAGAGGCTATCAACTTCAGACTAATTTTGGCAGTTAGTAGGCTTATGGACTATCTCCAGTCTTATATAACTTCGTTTAGTTTATCCTTGCGATGTAGATTCTTGTAACCCATAAATCAAATCCCGGAATGTGTTGTATTATGGTACAAGGGGTGATGAAATGAAAAGATACGAAACGACGTAAAAACGTAACAGTTAAATATTTACATATTCCACCATGGGAGAACGTGCGAGACATCTCGGGATGCGATTGGAGTCTCTGACTGGGATCGGAGCATGCGCGGGCACCCGCATGCGCAGTAGAGAGCAGAGGCTCTTATTAAAAGCGGCGTCCAAATGATGCGGCAGTCCGTATGAGGACAGGATGGCGTACAGGTGGGGGATGTGTTCTGTGAGACACTCCGACGCCTACGCAGGTCCATCAAGAACAAAAGACCGGGGCTGCTCACGGAGGGTGTGGTTCTGCTCCATGATAACGCGCGTCCACACATCTCCAGAGTCACACACATGGAACTGGCCAAGTTCAAGTGGGAGTCGTTGGACCATCCGCCCTACAGTCCGGACATGTCGCCCTGCGATTTCCATGTGTTTGGTCCACTGAAGAAACACCTGAAAGGGAAGCGCTTCAACTCGGACGATGTACTCAAGGACGCTGTGAAGGACTGGGTCTCGTCACGGCAACAGGAATTCTGGGAACAAGGAATCCTGCGGCTTGTTCATCAGGGGGATCGTTGTGCTCGGCCTATGGTGTATATTTTGAATAAAGTCTACATTTGTACCCACCGTCTCGTTTCGTACCTTTTCATTTGATCATCCATTGTATAAGCTTACATTATACTTATTTGATAAGTAATACTCTTTTGACTGCCACAAAGAAAGAAAAAAGTTGGTTCACCTGTTTTTGTTACATTCATTTTAATTAACGCCAGTTAAATTTTTTATAGATAGCTTGATATTTCCAAACATCTTCTAGTTATACCTTTTCCAATGTTTTATTCTCAATCACCGTTCTACTGCAGGGATCCAGCCTCCTCTGAGATCAAGTAAAATATACTCTAAACCATTCTTGGATATGAATAAGACAGTTAGGAAGGACGCAGAAGTTTTTATATTTCAATTCATTAGAATAAACATGATTATATTCATGGAGTAGAAGGTAAAACACATCAGTAAACTTCAAAATCAATATATGAACATTAAGAATAAACTGCTAAATATTAAATATATTGAAGCTCTAATCATCAGTATTCAAGTAATCGTAATAAGATAAAGGTCATTAAGCATAAAACAAATTATAAAATGTATAGGTCCAGTTTTAATAAAAAATATTCTTGTTATTCAAATTCATTGTTGGTATCTGTTTGAGAAACCGAAACTTAGTTGATTTTTAAGTTTTGATGAAACTGTTTCAACAGTTTAGAAGCAATTCGCCTAAATAAACTATCTAAGAAGTACAAAATTACAGAGTGAAAGTAATGTGATTACTATTTTCAGCATACGAGAAAATATGTAAATATGCAAAGGTTAATACGAAAGTTAGAGCAAAATTGCTCAATATTTCTCCATTTAACGTATCCACAGTTTACGTTAGATATACATAATTATGAAACACTAGTTTGTGTTTGCGACATGCTTATAAACTGCGACTACCTGATAAAGTTGGCTGATTGCGCCAGTCTTTCAACGTCATCTGTGTGAACGGTATAAGTTGTGGCCTGATTTATAAGTGTCTGTTTATTTGTTTGAATTGTGTAATTTTGAGGCTGAGATTCTGGACGCCTGGTACACTATCCACTCCGAACTTGCGGCCCAAGGTCATGATCCCCTGACCCCGCTCCTCACCTCACCAAATACTCTCGTTCCCACCTCTCCGAGCTGACCGCTGTGTCCAGGCACGCATGCGATGAATTTCCCCTTCGCACGTAGGGGTAAGGGCAGTGGAGTAGGGGATAGAGCATAGTGACCTTGAGCCGTTTTGTTAACTGAACGCACTATATACCCCTGGTATGAACATCATTGCGGTCCAATACGGTGGCGTCTCAAAGCTCACTGCCACAATGATAGGTCAACGCATCACAAACTGTATAGTGGCATGATAATTTCTCTGCCTCGACGAGAAATGTTGACTGCTGTTTTCTGTTCTATTAAATTTAGCAGGCTACATATCATTGTAAAATATGAAAAAACTTTCTGAGAATAATGGGGGAAATGGTTTCTCTGCAAAAGCTTCAACAAAAGGAACATCAAATCCTATGGGAGGTGGCTGCTTGCCAGGTATCATTTGTTATCGTATGAAGATTATTTTCACAAAAATTTACTGTCAACCACTTATAACTGTTTACACGTCCCATGATATTTTCTAAATTTTATATTATGATCTTTTTCAGTTTAGAAAAATGCAAAATTACACGTTTCTAAGCTAGAAGGTACAGAAGTAAAGAGGTTGAGGGATATGGACTGATAGAAGGAAAATGAGGGAATAAATAAGGATTCTGTCTATAGCTCGGAACGCTGAGAATCCTAACACAGAAAACGTATTGCCATGTTGAAAAGTTTTGAGACTTCTTATAGCTTACTATTTATTTCCTAAGCTAGAAGTCAAAATTTAAAAGAAATTATTATTAAAATGATCTTTGTGAAAACATTTCTTCTCTTCTAATATTTCTTCTTTAATAGCACATACTTCCATACTTCAGATTCCATTCTCACGTTTCAACTATATTGAAACACTAGGTGGATTTAAATAATATGGAAATCATACAACCATACGCTTTGCGTGATACAAAATATTCAGACAGCCTACTCACAAGGGTAGAATTAGTTGTTTTCCTAAATTTTACTTTAATTAACAGCTGGGTGTGTCACTTGTTTCAGAAGTCAAAAAGGTGAAAAAACCTTCAAGCCAAATCTGCCTAACCATAGATACCTAACCGAGTGTTCATCTCTCCATGACTCATATATTCCTCTGTTGTCTGTTCCCCTCCTTTATTCTCCACACCCCATCCACTCGCTTTCCGAATCTCCTTGATGTGAGGCTTTCTGTTTACTGGCTTCTACCGCCGACCACTTTAATAATGCGGTTTTTGCCTTTGTTCGTTTACTACTACTTACGACAAGTTATGAGGGTAGGAAAATCGATCTTAGAATTTACAAATCTTTCCGTATACAACTTATTTCACTATTCATCTCATGGACTATAAAATTCTATATTTAAAAAGTGTAATTTGCTGATGGTACAGATTTATTTCCTAGTATAATTACTAGCCTCATCAAGAAATTGTTTAAACACTTTTCTTGTGAATTTAACTGTTTTCGACGTTTAGTTTAAATGTAGTTATAATTATTTGTTATACTCACAATTTATTTGATATTGATTAATTTTCTAGAACGAATGCAGTCCTGCACCAGTGTATATGGTATAGCATAATGATTTTCGATTATTTTTTTTTTTTATAATTTATTTGTAACAGTTAGCTTTAGATTGATAAAAATATTCGCCAGCCATTTTACTCTCTTCTTCCAAAGCCTCCTTGTAACATCTGGGATGTGTAAACTTGATAAATGAATTTGCCATTTATAAATTGAGCAAATACTTAAAAAATAAATTAATGGTGGTGTAATGTTCCCATATTTACTCCCACGTAAGACATCTAAATGACATTCCAACTACAAGCCTATTAACCTCATGAAGTATGGTCTTCAATGGCAGCAAAACTTGCAGCTTTCCCCCTCAAATTAAAAGTAACCCATTTGATGCCCTTGTGTTCCGAAATAGACCACAGCGTTCTGTTTCTCGACCTAGACAACAGATTGGAGATAATATAGTCAGTGTCACGCATAGAGGAGGTTTCTAGACAGTATTCATTTAACAGAAGGCTAATAAATGTGAACTGTTAGAGATCCGATCTCTATATTTAGCTGGAAATGGGACTAAGAAAATGCGGACAAAAATTGCGTGCAGTAAAATATTTTTAGCAACTGCCTTAAATTGATACCTTGATCAGTTTTAGATGAAGTTAACTGTTGACAGAATACCAGCGGAGAACTTATGAGAGTTAATACCCACTGGATGTAGAGTTTATAATTTTACTTTCACTCGAAGTTATGCATTAATTTAATAATCTTTATTTCAATGATTCCTTTGTCTCCTCCTAGTAGAGAGAGTACATTGTGCGTTCTCTTTTACGTCTTAAAATGATATCGACTGTTGATTTTCCCTTACATTATTAAAAAATTTCCTTTCACCTCGAAGGTAACATACTTATCCTTCTCTGCTGTTACGTTAGATAGCTTCTCTGCTTTTAATTAATATTATCCACTTTTGAAGACTTATTAATTTTACATTTGCAACTTTCTTCTTCTTAAGTCGCCTTCTCCTATTGGAGGTTGGAGGTCCACATAACTACCAGCTCTGAGTGTGAAACTGCAGCATGGAAAGCCTCTTATGACGTGCAATTGAACCATCTCCGAATGTCTTTCAGCCACGAATTCCTTCCCCTCCCAACAGATCTTTTCCCTTGTATTTTCCCTTCACTGATGAGCTGCAGTAGCTGGTACCTCTCGCCTCTCATAATGTGTCCTAGATATTGAGTTTTCCTTTGCTTTATAGTGAACAGCAAATCTTTCTTTCTCCCCATCCGATGAATTACTTCTTCGTTTGAGATTTTCAGCACCTGAGATATGCGTAAGAGACGACGATACAAATACATTTCAAAAGATTCAATCTTTGTCTCTAGATTTTGGTCTCAGGCTCAGCTTTCACACCCATAAAGAAAAATGGAGAACACGTAGCAGCGAATCATTCGCATTCTCAATTGCAGACTGAGATCCGATCTTACGAAAAATTGGTTCATGCATATAAATTGTTTCCTGGCCTGTTCTATTATCGATTTGATTTCTTTCTTGCAGTCTCCCTGCTCGTCCACTACAGTGCCTAAATATTTGAAGGAGGATACTTGCTTGATGTTATAGCCTTTTATTGATAGGGTTGCCTGGATTTTTCTCTTAGAGAAGACTACAACGCTTGTCTTGGAAAGGTTGACAAGTAAACCAAATTCTTCACTGTGCTGAACTGAAATGTCTATTATGTGTTGGAGTGCAGGTTGATCACTGGCTATTACATCAGTGTCATCTGCATACCTGATATTATTGATCACTTTTCCGTTTATAGTGATCTCACTGTTTTCGTTCTCCAACACTTCCCTGAAAATTACCTCGGAATAAATGTTGAACAAGAGCCCTGGCGAACACCTTTCCTGATTACAGTCGCTTCTGATGTTCCTTGTTCAATTTTGACATCTGCAGTCTGATTCCAATACAGCATGCTGACAATAATTTTGGTCAATACCAGTTGATTTCAAAATCTTTATCATCTTTTCATGCCTCACGATGTCGACGGCTTTACTGAAATATAATTCTTAACACAACTTTATATATAACATTACCATTACTCTTGCCATTAGCCCTTTGCAATCTCCGCTTAATATTATAAATCCAAGAGTAGCTCTCTCCTTTTGTCTATTTCTTAAGATTTCGTGACTAAACGGCTAAACCGAACATAATAAAAGTTTACATTTCATTGTGAAGGATATAAGACTCTTTTTTCGGGATAAATTACCTATTTCGCTATTAAATTTTGAAAACTAACGGAGCAGTGACAGACAGATGGATAGCGTGTGTAAGTCTCTGTAATGTTATATTGGTTACTCAGGCTTTGTTTCTCTTGGAGTCAGATTGTGTATGATCTGTTCAGGTACAGACACTTCTTATTAAATAGTTGTGAATTTTCGAGGCACCAGACTTTTATTTTGTGTTTGTATGTAGCTAGTTTGTCGGTTTCCAATCCCCAAAGGCTATATATCTTAGGAAAGGACACTAAAATCAAAAACGGTGTGTACAAAACACTATTAAGGTGTTCCCAGAAAAAGACATAATTTTAATAAAAACAAAAATCTACTGAAGGAACTTTGATAAGTAGTCGCACAAAGTTAATCCCCATCCCCCCCCCCCCATACCCAGTTTGTTGCTTTTTTTTCAACACATTGCAAATTGGATTTCTTCATGAGACTTGTTCAATGGTTAAATGGTGTGTTGATGGCTTCTTCGACATATTATCTCGACTTCCTGTTTTTTGAGACACCTGTTACGTAAGTTAAATCTTTCTATATCCTACTCTGGCAAAAAAAAAAAAAAAAAAAAAAAAAAAAAAAAAAAAAAAAAAAAAATTCTAAGCCAACGCGTATGAAGTCGCGGGTAACAGGTAGTTATTTATATACCATGTCTTCCTTTGTTCTTTGTTCAACATCATTTCTTCAACAACAACTCAACTTCAACTGTTCTTCAGCATTCTTCGACAACTCTCTTTCATTCCTTGCCATCGAATCGCTTAGCAAGCATTATTTTTTGCCTAATGTATATTCTTCGCCAAAATATCATTAGTAATTACCTTTACATAATTTTTTACGTTTATAATAAAACAATTTTAATCATAATAATCCTTTTCCACCTGCTGTAATATATGTTCTTTTAAACTGGACGGATAAAAAAAAGAAATCATATTTAACAATCACGGTAGCCCTGTTAAACAGGTTTCTGATAGTAATAATAAAAAATTGGAGTAAAATAAATATTATTTTTTCGAGAACTTGATCGTGTGGCACTGCTACCGATATTTCTTGAGCACCAAAGCAGAAGAGATATCTCTAGGGACGGCAAAACCCGATTTCCCAATAAACGAATAAAGTTTTTCTCTCCCAACATTCGTTTTCCTCGAGGGGAGGTATTCAATAACTGGAGCTGCTAATTACAACTGAGCAAAAACTTCTCTTTTTGTTTCGCCTCTCTCCGACCAATAATATCTCGTACTGTTCTTGCCTCCTTCCTCAGATCTCTGTAACGTGAATGTGGGCGAGAAGATAACTGGTACATTTATTACTTGCTATGCACACTGTCAGTTGATTTTACATTGAAACCCCAACCGTCATTTAAGGATATAAATTATCGGCAGTTTAATGTGTCAAGAGAATGCATAGGAGAATATTACATTGAAAGTTCATCGAATACTGGTTCGAAGCAATGGTATCAGGTGAGATGCGCTTAAGAAGTATAATCACCACATTAGCAGGGAAGACATTTTATCATAGGATTGTTAAGAATCGTTCAACACGGGGTTATCATTATCATATATTTATTTCTGAAAGGCGTTTTTTTTTTTTTTCTTTTTTTTGTCCCAAACCATTATCTCACTTCATACCTAACCGAAATCGATAAATGAGGAATCATTTTAAAGATTAAGGCCTATGCTTATGTCACATCATATCAAAGTAATTTTTCCGAATTCGACCCTTAAGAGGCAAAATATTAACATTTCTAAACTGCTGTTTTTTGTGCCACGAGCCATTTATCTCTCTGTATACCTAACTTAAATCGATAAATTAAATATCATTTTAAAGAGGTAGATCTTCACTTTGGGGACATTAGCTATTAAGAAAGGATTTTTTCCTAGTTCGACCCTTAAAAGTCAAAAGTATCAATATTTCTACAATACGTTTATGTGCCACAAGCCATTTATCTCCTTTTATATCTAATCAATTTGGAACCATGAGGTTTTATTTTAAAGATCAAGGTCTCCACTTTGATAAAATCATATTTTAAGAAAGGAATTTGTCGGAATTTGACACTTAAAGGACAAACGTATCATTATTTAAATAACTTTTTTTGTCTCAAGCCATTTATCTTCCTTAATATCTAACTGAAATCGAGAAATGGCGTATGATTTTAGGGATTTAGGTCTCCGCGTTTGTCAAATCATATTTTAAGAAATAAATTTTTCTGAATTCGATCCTTAAAGGGCAGAAGTATTATCACGTATTTTTTTATCAGAAGCCATTTATATCTGACAGAAATAGATAAATGAGGTATCATTTTAATGATTAAGGTCTCCGCTACACTCACATAATCTATTAAAAAATATTTTTTCGGGATTCAACCCTTAAAGGACGAAAGTATCATTATTTCTAAAACTATTTTTTTTTAAGACGAGTTAGTTATCTAACTTGATAAATAACCGAAATCAACAAATATGATGGCATTTTAAAGATGTAGATATTAAGACCATATTTTGAGAAAGAAAGTTTTCGGAATTCAACCTCTAAGCGGCAAAAAACATCATTATTCCTCATAGGTGTTTTTGTGTCACGATCCCTATATATCTCTTGATACCAAACCGAAACCGATTAATGAGGTATCGTTTTGAAGATTAATGTCTCCGCATTGAGCGAATCATATTCTAAGAAAAGAATTTTTCATAATTGAAGTCTGATTTTTTTTTTTCACTAGTGTTTATTTCCGTTCATACCTTCCTGATATCGATAAATGAGAAACCATTTTAAAGCTTATGGCCTCATGTTTGATATATCATAATTTAAGAAAGGAATTTTCCGGAATTCGATCTGGGGAAAGTATTATTATTTGTCACGAGCCATTTACCGCCCTTAATACATAACCAAGATAGATATATGAGGTATCATTTTAGTGAGTAATGTCTTAGCTTTGGTAACATTATAAATTAATAATTACATTAAATGGAAAAAGTATTTACTGTCAAGGTCATGGGTATGAAACAGTTCAGAATCTAGCCGTTAGTCTTCGCTGGCACCGAGCGTGGTGGGTGAACGATTAACATTCTGGCCTCGCATTCGTGATGACGTGTATTCGAATCCCCGTTCGAGCATCCAGATTTGGGTTTTCCATGATTTCCCCAAATCTTTCTAGGCGAATACCGGGATGCTTGCTTTGAAAGGCCATGGCCGAATTCCTTCCCGTTCCTTGACCCCCTACCTTTTTCCCGCCTCTAATGCCCTCGACGTCGACAAAGCGAGTAGGGAAAAAAAACTAATTTCTTTGTTGGCGTCGCTAGGATTGATCGCTTTAGTGGTAGGTAGCCACACCTCATATCTCAAAGCTATCAACAAAAGATTGATAGCGTTACTGTTAGATACCAGCAGCACATATCACAGAAATATTAAGAAACTTTTTCGACTGATCGCATATTGCTAGATAGCAGCACAATATATCACCGAGATAGCAATAAACAGTACAGGTTTTTGTTTTGTATAATAGGCAGATTTTCGTATATATTTTTTTCTGTTAAGGATACATTTGCGTTCTGTTATACAGTTCCTATGTAAATATTTTACTTGCGAAATTTTCGCACGGGCTAAGATCACGGAACAGTTAAATATCAGCATGACACATCACAGATAAAACGATATATTGTGTGTGTTTGGTTTATATTAGTTGTATTCAGGTGAGGTCTGTGACAATTCGACTTCCGGGAAAGGATAGTTTCAGGTGTTTACATCAAAGTAGAGGGTTGCAGGATAGCACACATCAGTTTAAATCAGAAAGATATTTTTACAATTTAACAGGCGATTCTTTCAATCTTCATAACATTTTACTCGGCAGCTGAACTGTATGATGCCTCAGAAAATGCACTGGAAGTGGCCAAGTTCAGGTCGATTATAATTTGATGATTGTGATTGTGTAACTGTATGTTTCTGATACGAAATAAATAAATAAATAAATAAAACCTGTTTAATTCCCCTCTGTTCAACCTGAGACAGTTCTAAGAATTTTTAATGCGACTTTTAAGAAATATGATAACAGTATTTTGAAAAGGTAAAGAGTACCTAAGTTACTGATGATTATGCAGTTTACTTATTACGGTCTACAAATACGACACCAAACACAAAAGATATGAAAAGGGTAATCTGAGATTTCAGAATGTGGTCCTTTTTTCACAATTAGCAGCATTGTTTCTTTTCATGTGGGTCTTTGAGTGCAGTTTTTGAAGTGAATGCTTCTGTGTACTCAGATCGGCGGTGTTTTTAGAAAATCTGACCGTTACATGGGCACGGGAAGATTCTAAAACCGTGTTACTCGAGTTAAGGTATACTTCGATAAATCCATGACAGTTACAACACAGATACCTACCACCTCTACTGTTCTGCAAAGTTGAAGTGAGACCATCACTGTGTTATTCGTTTTATACAAAAATACATAAATAAGTAGCAGAAAACGTAAATTCGCCAGATTCAATCTGAGGTAAGATCTGGTGGACCAAAGAACATTTCAGATTAATTTATGGACATTTAGTAGAATTAAATACTTTAAGTTGGGTGATCTATTTGAAGACACAAAAAGGTGATTTTAAACCATAATGTGGACAGCGTAATATAATATTACGGTCACAGTACAAGGACGCCTGTTAAATGTAGAAATTATGTGAAGAGAGTATTAATTACGAAATCAATAAAAGGTTGTAACATAACAAGCGTCTGCGCCATGTAACATCTGTAGCAGACGCCATCTGTTAATAATATATCATCTTTGAGTAGCAAGGAGTCTGTCTTTGACCTCCGTCAGAGAAGGTCGCACGGAGTAACCTTTTCGGTCTAACAGTTGAAAGTGTGGCGGACTTGGAAAAGTGTATTATGTAGACGTGTAATAAGGAGAACTTATGATTTGAAATAGAATGTTTTTTAAGTGACTGCATGGTGTTAAAAGAACGTTAATAAGTGTGGAGGATTTTGTTGGTATTTGAAACTCTTTTATCCCACGAACTTGTGATCTTCGGAGAAGTTCGATTCCTTATATTAATTAATAATTTGTGGTGGTATTTTCCGTCGGGTTGTAGGAGCTGAATTTAATGACTAGAATAAAGTTTTGTGTTTAGAAGTTGCTCATAAAAGGTGGAACTATTTTCATTTCATTAACCCGGTGATAGAATAATACCTAAACAATGGCGACCGCGGCAAAAGAACCCTTTATTTAATTAATGAGCATGTATGTGTTCTATAAGTGACTGAATAATTTAAAATCAGTATTCAACAGCTAGCCGTCATAGAGACAGTTAGCCTACAAGGTCTTATAAATGAAAAACGATAAGGCAAATTCAAGCTAATATTGTAAGGTAAAAATAATAATAAAATAGAGGAGAAGAGAAAAAAGTCATAAAATTGTAACATGTCAGAAGTATGTTTGGAGTTGGACGTTTTGAGACTGGTTTACTCCATTCTCAGTAGTCATTCAGTTCTAGTTAGCTGATAGAGTGGCGCCTATGAGGATCATCCCTTTGTCAACAATGAAATATTTACGTAAATGCAAATCAGGAAAGAATCAGAGTAAACCCAGTCTCTGATGGACCTTTGCCAAATACCTTATTAGATACTCAAACAGAACGAAAGCCCAAGTCGCCACCCGAGAAATTACCAAAGGAAAGAGGAGGATGCCCATTGGTTGGATGAAAAAATTACCTATCGTCCATATGCACTCACCTAAAATAAAGTGTAGGTGCTCGAGATCTGAATATATACATTTTTGCTTCTGGTTTTGCGTCTCGTCGACGTGGATGTCATTAGAGGATGGAAAGAAATTTGGCTATGACCTTCTGAAGGAACCATTCGCCTGATTTGGGAAAACATTAAAATACTCTATTCTTGGTGGCCGGACGGGGATTCGAATTCGCGTGCTCCTGAATGCAAGGCCAGACCGTTACCTCTCGGTCTTCATGCTCTATGAGTAGATACACTGAACTACTACGACTAGGAGTCGGATTCACCGTGTCATGATCCTATCCGCTGCACCTAGTCGAATCTGTGAACATTGGAAAACTTAACCACTAAGCAGTAAATCTCTTCTCTTGGTTAGGATACTGACTTTTTCCATGGAATAAAAGCAGATAGATTTAAGCAAGTTCCGATTTTAAATGAAATATATGTTAAAATGTATGAGAAGTTAGGGTTTTAATTTACACTATGAATATTCAATTTGTGGTGTGAGCCTGCCAAGATTTGAGTTCTTTTTCAATTAAGTATAAATTAAACGAGGTCATAAAACTCATCGGAGAAGATCCTGAATAGATAAATGGAAGATTACAAAGGCGAAGAGTTAATAAACTAACATCCTTTATAAATGCGTGCCACACTTAGTAAATCACGAAAATAAAGAAATTTGATTAATGTGAATACGAAACAAATACCGAGCGTGGTGCGTGAACGGTTAACGTTCTGGCCTCGCGTTAGGGAGGACGTGGGTTCGAATCCCCACCCGAGCATCAAGATTTGGGTTTTCCATGGTTTCCCCAAATCACTCCAGGCGAATGCCAGGATGCTTCCTTCAAAAAAAAGGCCATGGCCGAATTTCTTCCGGTTCCTTGTCCTCAGTCCCATCCCGCCTCTAATAAATTTAGCGGTCGACGAGGCGTAAAGCCATAAGTAAAAAAAAATAAAAAAAAAATACAAAAAAAAATAAAATTGAGACCGTTGATTGGAATGATTCTTTCTCGAATAGCTGTGTGTGGAACATTAGAAATTTGGTGATCTTAACAAAATAGAACGTAAAATAAGAGAAGGTATGTTAGAAGTTGGCCAGCCCTTTACGACAGGGGTGGCCAACCCAAATGATCTTGCGGGTCATTTTGGAAATTCATCATAACTCCGCGGGCCGCATATAAAATTATGTATCGCCATATTAGATTTAGACCCACTATAAACATTATTTTGGAGTAAATATAATTTAATTACTCTGCGAACTCATATGTGAAAACTCAGAAATAAAACAGGCAATATCAATCATATATTCGCAACACAATTATTTTAAAATCAGAGTTAATTTTTCTCATAATTTCGACTGTTAATTTTTGAGTATATGGATGCACACCTAATGTAATTTTTTTTTAATACATTGTTTCTCACTACTTTGGCCATTATAAAATAAATGTATTTTGTAAAAGTGTGATGAATCTCGCGGGCCGCAAAATTGTTCAAGGCTGGCCGCGGTTTGGCCACCCCTGCTTTAGTAGTCGTACTAAGAGGCAGAATACTATATTGATCGGTACGCCTTAAGTAAAATTTGAACACTTATCTGTGCCATATTCCATCTATATCACGAAGCTTTAAAACGAATCGCCATACTGGTTGGTGAAGTTTTACAACGCCAATGAACCAAACTCGACAATTTTCAATGGTAAATTAAGGTCAAATTATATTAGCATCGAAAGATCTATCGCATCCTTACTATTATTAGATATTCTCCATTAAAAATATGGATATAGATGTTAATCTCATACACTCTAAAGAAGACACCTCATGGCATTTACCAACAATGTCATCGTCATCATTGGTCTTGGTTTAGTGACCGGTCCGATTACCTTGGGATTCCTTACGTGTGACATATGCCCAGGTCGCTAAGAAGCCATCTGAGTTTTTTTTATGGCTTTTGACATCTTAGGCCAAGCAGCCAGTCTGATAAATTTTTCTACCTCATTAGACACACCACAGGTAGGATATAACATTCACAGACACAACACTTAAACACATATCCCGCGGCCGGACTCGAACCGGCGTTTTCTGCACGCGGAGCTGGCACTCCAGCCCCCACGCTAGCGAGGCCGGCTTCATCTGGCGTTCGACTGCTGGTGGTGGCAGAAACTTTCATTACTAGGGACTTCAGCAGCAGCGCATAAACTCTAATCAGCAGATTGTTTACCAAACCGCTGTGCTAAATCCTAAACCTCTGGAGCGTGCACATACGGAACTGTTGATAGTGATTTGTGTGTCGCATGGTGACGCTGAACTTTGTGGCTTACTGCTGTCTTGCGGAAAAAATAGGCCTCAATGTGATAGAACCAAGTATCACACTGTACTTTCTTTCGCTCGTCATTCACAATACCGTACGATGAAAGCATATACCGATAAGGTCATATAAAAATGAAATATCACACACTGGTATAGGCAATGGAGATTCACCAGTTACATCTATCTGGCTATTATGACTAGGGATTGCAATCCAGCAAAGCGGGATGCCGCAATCCCGCGGGATCCCGCATCATTAGACAGTCTGGCGGATCCCGCACAAAATTAAGCGGATCCGTTATCCGCAAAATTCGGCGGAAACGCGTGACTCGCTGCCCCACTCGGTCTCTGTCGGATATTTTGCACTGTTTGCCTGTACCCTTCCAGTTGGCATTTGAGTCATGTGAACAAGCGTTTGTTTTTGTCAACCTTCGTCATTCATAAGTAAATAAATACACTTTTACGTATTCATCAAAACTTACGTTTGTTTCGAATACACAATTCTGTAATTTGAGATATGGTGCGTATTTATTACGGTTTTCTAACTATATAATTATTTTTTAAGTGTCGCACACGTTATCTGAACTACACGGTTACAGCTTTTTATTCACGGTTTCATTATTCCCATCGTCTGTATTTGCAGATAAAGTAATTACGACAATTTCCTAATTTGTGGCTGAAAATTTGATTATTCGTTGATATGAAACTAATGTTATCGTAATTCTAACGATCGCGTACCTATTTATTTAGCAGCTATCAAAAGGAAATTATATATCGTTTGACTTATTGTTGTTTTGACCGCTGCCTCAGTGCGTTTCTTTGACGAAAGCCACCTGCTTACATGTGCCGCTCAGGCTTTCGATTAATCCCTCTTCTCCTTGTTATTATTTCGACTAAAGGTAAAAAAAGTTATAATGAAATATTCACGGGTATATCGACGAATTGTGTTGTAGGAACACCATACTTCGACGGCTGCCTACGTCGTCTTCCTCACGTGTGTAATTTCGTGTGTTTGGAATGAAATCCGGATGTACAACCTATGAGGACTTCATCGCAATCATTCGCCGAGAAAGTCTCCTTTCTTACTAAGAAATAATAATTTCCACTCTAAAAACGTCGTTACGCCACATAAGTAAATCTGAAATACTTGACAGTTTACGTGTTGGTGAGTAGTTTCTTTTAATAACATTGAATCAAGTGTAATATCAATCAAAGAATCAGGAGATATAATAATGTATCACGCAAAAAAAGGCCAAGTCTCGTGCTTGTGCAGTAGCAAAAAGTTATGAGATCTTGTTCTGAGCCAAGTCTACACTTTACAGAGTATATTCGCTTCACTTTGTGAAATGGAATGCTTTTCTCGGTGTTACGGAACGTTTATTTAGAATAAAAAAAAGAAAACTCTGGTAACTTGGCCATTAAGCAAATCATATTTTTAAACTTATATGATGTATTGTAAGGCACATAATATTACTGAAGACTCAATATTTTCCATTTTTATTATTTATTTAAAAATTGGTTTAGATTAAAAAACAAAAATGTAAAACCTCGAAATATACTTAAAACACGCTAAAAAGTTTTAATTTAATTTTGCCAATCAAAATATTGTTAACTATTAATTTTTAACATTAAAAATTATTTATTAATTTTATTATTATTCAATTTATTAACGTTTTAAGTAACTATGTTTTAAATATATGCGTTAAAAAACTGTTTGTACCAATCCCGCACGGATCCCGCGGGATTGGCGCAAATCCCGCTCGGATCCCGCGGGACTAAAAACACTGCGGGATTGCAATCCTTAATTATGACCTAGTATCGTTCCATCTAGCCTCACAATAACCGTCAGGGACAGTAACAAAACCCTAGCAACCTCTGTCACGAGACGGGCACTCAACAAACTACCCAGCAAGTGGCGACCACACGTCTCTACCTGCACAGTATGTCACTGTTAAAACTCATTGTTGCTGCTCTCCATCCATTTGCCGTTTTCCTTGAGTCTGAGTGGACTTTACAAGCAACTAAGTAATTAGCAGAAACATATCACATGTTTGTAATAGAGAAGAAATGATAAACGCTGCTAAAAGCTACGGGTTGGGGGGGGGGGGGGTTTACGGCCAGATATTAACAGTCAGATAATATTGTGCGGTAGATATTCAGCATTTAATACCTGGTTTAAGATTTGAGTAACACTAACAGCATAACGATTACGCGCTGCTTCTGAATATCATAGTGTATTCCATCACCTAAACGGCAAAAATTCGTGTTTATTTTTATATAACACATACTACTGTAATTGAACGGCCGTGATAAAGACAGATGCGTCAGTATAAGGATAAAATATTTTGTTCATTTATTACTAGATACTAGGATACAATGCTAAAATAAAAACACAAAGAAATTGACAATGAAAACTTTTATTCATCACACTTCTAATGAATGTTCCAGTTCACAGTACGTTCACACGTTTATGACGGCGGAGTCGCAGTTCCAGCCCGGCATTTGCCTTTGGCGAATGTGGAAAACCGCCCCAAAACCACATTCAGGCTGGTCGGCATATGGCGTGCCTTGTTGAATGTTGTGTAGACCAGATCCCAGGTCTTCAGCCTGCTGCGTCCGCGCTACTCCCCTTGGGCATCAATAATGGTATGCTTCATCAAGGTCGTGGACCAAACGTCTGTACTCATGCCTTGCTGTGTCTCTTGTGTCGCCGTCATCAGTCCATACGACGCGCCTTCCAGCTCGGCCCTGCACGCTCCGCGTCCGAGCTGGACCACACGTGACCTGGGATCACGCGTGGCAGCCCGGCCGACCCGTGTGCCTTGGGCCGAGTGGAGGCATCAGCTGTAAAACAAAGCACAACACATCAATGAACGTAATCAACGGGCAAATACCGTAACTAAATACCTGGAGTCCTCGTGTGTATAGACGCCATCAACAACCACAACTCAACGATGTTGTATAGATCCGATCACATTGGATTGCTATCTCTTCTCTGTAGCCGTCGTTGGTCCATACAACTCCCGCCACTGTGGGCCTTCCAGCTCGGCCCAGCACGCTCCACGTCCGAACTGGACCACGCGTGACCTGGGATCACGCGTGGCAGCCCGGCCGACACGTGTGCTTAGAGCTGAGTGGAGGCATCAACTGTAAAACATGAACACAACCGCAGTCCTCGTGTGCATATACAAGCCTTCAGTAACCAATACATCAGTTCACATATACTCTTCCACACTTCTGTAACAACAGCTGATCACAAGTGTTTACGACACATATGTCTCCTTCGTATCACATCTGCGTCTGTACTGAGCTCAGACGCCACTGGAGGCCTCCTTATATACCCTACCGACAATGCCGCGGGACCATTTCCTAGGCAACGCGAATTGTCGTCACCCACATTCAATGGTTTCCTTAGATACGCAAACGCAGACTGTTCCGGAATTTGGATCCTTGTACGATGTTAAGAATTTACTGCACTTTGTTCAGTGAAATATTAAGAAAATTTCTAACTCATTTCGAGCAATGCTGTTTATACAGATCCTACTAATAGGTGGCGTGATCTTAACACTTTTCATCAAACTACGCGTCTTGTGTATGACTGTTTCTGATGACATATTCAAGACGCTACTACTTAATTAATTTCCTAGTGGATTGTGCGGTAAAAATTTTAAGAAGACTTTGGTGAAAACCCTCGACAGTTGTGCCTGAATAAAGGCACAACATTGCCGATGTAGTCAGAACGTAAGTACTTGCTTGTATTTATCACATCGTGGTCTAAGGTTAGGTGCGTACTATCTGGAGAACATATGCTTGATCCACTAGTCTATCATCCTATGGTTTCCAGAAATTCTTTGAGCCGAGTGCAATGACGGCTCTTTGAGTAGGCCCCTTCTCTGTCCACAGGCCTTTCCGACTCAAATAACCTCGAGGTAAGACGTCAACCCCTAATTTCAAAAAAGAAACTTCTCGGTATTTTTTAAACTTATTTATTTGTTTATTTTTAAAAGAAATTAACCTCTATTGCTTTTGTGTCGATTTACGCCTCACATGGTTGACGACCAGACCGAACTCCATCGATATAATGTCATTACAATGGAACAAATTGTCAAATTGAGTCTTTATATACGACTGGAATCTTGAGTCCTGAATGTTATTACAATTTTTGTAACTGTCTTTAAAGTTCTCTGGCACATAAAGCGTGCTTAAGCCACAAATGTGCCTTCTTCAATGCGCCCCTTTATTTTCGTATTTTTTTTTATATCATAACGAAAACATAATTTGCGTTGTTTGAGAATACGTGTGACATACACAAAGTATACCCTGAATCCACATGTAATGTATTACGACTTCAACGGAGGCTTCAAACAAATGTGACGTCTTGTAAGGATTTATGTTAATATACAACATTGAACACACTTTATGGAAGACAAGAGGCGTTTACTCCAGGCTGCTTTGGAGGTCACAGCCAAATCTGTAGACATACAATGGTGGATGAGAAACTGATGACAAAGATAATACACACTTCCCATATCAGAAACATCGTTCTAAGTTAAACATTTACAGCTGTTCTTTCCTCCACAGATGGCTGAACAATCATCACAGAAATGTTGAAGTGAAGTGCACCTGCCGATATTTACTTTTTCACTAACATAGGGTAGTGGCGGTCTTTAACTATCTGAATTTTCTGAAAGTAAACATATACAATCTTCTAAAATTAAACCACAGCATGTTGAAAATAACAACAAGAAGAAGAAGAAGACTCATACTTTCCACTGGTTATGGTGCACATACACACATGTATAGTTTCACAGCAGCCGTGTAACCTGACTGTACACCAACGATGTACGATGTAAACATCCAGAGACATTTCGAAATATGAAAGACTGATAGCGTAGTAAGTTTAGTTCAATAAAACAGGGAGCAGTTAAATAAATATTTGTTTTTATTACATCGTAATCATAGGAGATAGCCGTTTTTACAGCGGTTATTTAATGATTTATAAAATTAAGTTATAATTTTGGTATTTAGCGTATAATTTCGTAAGTTACCGTCAGCAAAGAACGTGTGTGTAGAGTGAGATTGTCCTGAGGTCCAGACCTCATTACACCACACATGACGGTACGAATCCCCGAACTTTTTGCAATAAAAATGAAAATTATGATTTTGTAGTGGGGTTCAGATAGCTGGAATGTAAAAGTGTTCATTATTCATTTTTTTTCGATTTATAGTGCAATGAAGCCTGAACCACAGTAAGGACGGCAGATTGGTGGATTTATAGCGAGATCCACGCTACATGTCTATACAGTTGGAATATACTGTGGTCCAGGGTTCATTCGCCAAACATTACGGCTCAAAAACAATTTTTTTTAACTAGTACTCTCATGACTTGTCGATAAAAATTATACCTCACATTAACTAATATTGTCCGGGCTACGAAAAAAAATTTAAATTATTTATAATGCCTTTCTCCCTCAACCTTTTCCGCCTCTAATAACGCAGACATCGACGAGACGTAAAGCCGTCATAAAAAAAATGAGAATCTGTCACAGGTTCTTTGATAGTTCAGTCTCACGGCTGCGAGGAAAATTCATTACATGATGTAGCTACAATGTCTCGCTCACGGGTTCCTTGATTAAACACATCTATGATATCTCTGGTTGTTAACATCGTTGGTGTACAGTCACTGCTATAAAAACTATACATGTGTGTAAGCGCAACATAGCCCTTTCCACTTTTAATATTTTAGTTGCTTCATTCTTCGACAACGCTTCTTTAAAACTACGATGCATTTCGCGCTTGTCCCGATTGTACTCGCCAGTTCCAGAGTCGCTTAGTCCCCACACAGCGCGTAAATAAGAGACCGAGCCTACTGTCAGGCTCGAGCTTACGTCCAGGCTCGGTCCTCTGTACTGTGTTACCTGCATTTGGCCAGCAGAGGTCACGTTGGCAGCAACACTCCGAACGAGCATAGACAGCGTTTGCACAACACTAACATGTACCATCCTACGTTTTCTTCTCCTTCTTTCGTTTCACCCTCTTTAGGGTACGGTGAATCAGACACTTCTTTGCATGTTGTTCCTTCCTTTGCACCCAGTATTTCCTAATGTTACATGCAACATATTGTCTCCCCCCTCTTATCCGGTAATGAGAATATTCTTTCTAAAATTAAAGTTGAGAGACAAATAGTCAATATAGTGCGATTTGTTGGTGATATTATCTCGATGCAATAGCACAGTCAGCAACAGGCACTAATATACTGTGTATTACGAGGACTTCTCATGATTTTTCTAACTAATCATAATTATTATTTTTGTTCATATATGAAAGCTTTTTGTCTTTGTTACATGTCTGCTACATAATCTAATTTTTTCTGAGTTAACACTGCTGTATTCTCTGCAACTGTAGTTCTTGCTGTAGTTATTCCTTATCAGTTTTCTTTCCCTGACTGTACTTTCCTACTAAAATTATTGAGATTTAATTCATTAATCGATAACGTAGTTCCACTTCGACATTTAAAAAAAAATAAAAAAATTACTCTCTGGGTATATCAATGAAAGGGGTATTCGTCCGATAATCCGAGCGTGGTGCGTGAGTGGTTAACGCTCTGGCCTTGTATTCGGGAGGACGCGGGTTCCAATCTCCATCCGGGCATCCAGATTTGGATTTTCCACGGTTTCCCAGGCGAATGCCGGGATGCTTCCTTCAAAAAGGCCATGGCCGAATTCTTCTTTCAGTTCCTACTCCCCATTTTTTCCCACCTCTAATGACCTCGATGTCAACGAGGCGTAAAGCCATAGATAAAACAAACAAAGGTCGTCCGATAAACTCTAAGAAACAATAACATCAAGAAAAGTTATTGCTTCTTTAAACACCTGCACCGTACCGCATAGATATGCTGAATTTTCCAACTGATATGAGGAGAATCAAATCACTTTGTTTTGCCTGCAGGAAGAAATGGTGGAAGTCTACACAGTTCTTTCAAAAACTACTGGAATTATGAATTAAGCCACTAGTTAACGTTGCCAACCCGTAGCTTCGGAAGATCTTCTGGTTTATAAATCAATGATAAAATGATGGAGGAGAATAATATCAAGAGCTAATAGTTAACTCTTTGCAATGAATATTTCCGTAAGGATAGTAGGTGGCAAGTGACGTAATTTCTGGAAGACCGCATGACATTATGGTCATTACTTACCTTCATTAATTGGTTTTGGTGCACAAGAACCTAAGAAACTCACTGCTCCCATTTATATGTACACCTACTTTTAAAGTATTTACAAAGCTTTATGACACAAGGACTACAGACAGTACGACGGCTGTTTTCATTCACTAACATCCATCTATTGGCTACATAATAATTTTTATGTAAATGGATGAATAATAATTTTTGTTCATTCAAGATATCCACTTATCCCTTTCGGATTAATATATTATTTTTAATTTTTTATGTGTGTTTAAGGATGCAAGCGGTAATTATAAGAGTTTATGGTCATGAGCATGGCTGTAAGGCCACAAAGACCACGTAACAAGTAAAGGAAAAAATTAATGATCAAAGAGCCTTTTGGTCGCGTTGTTGTTATAAATTTAAACACCTTGTTTAACAGGTAGTTTTAGATGAAAGATGTGGAACACAGGTTGAGTCATTCCTTCAAACAGCTTGGGCATCGGCGCACTTAGTGAAGGCTGGTGGAGGGCTCTCAGCGGCCAATTCAGGAGCGCTCAGACGCACTGAAGAGCTCCCCGAACCAAATGCACGCGTAACTATAGAAGACATTGTCTGGGAATTAAGCGACCATTGTCTGCATCACAGAGTCAATAGCTCTTTCCATATGATTCAGCAAGTCCACTTAACTCCACTGTAAAACAGTGTTTTTGTCCGACTCTTCTCTCTCGCCGTAAAGATGGTACAGAGACGTCACTAAGTTAACTGCCCTTCTCTCAGATACTTTAAAGTTATAAAATATGTTTTTATTTTTTTTTTTTCGTGTGTACCATTCCTGTACCAGGACACAGATGCTTTCTTTCCCGTTATCTTCCGCAATATGAAAATCTTCGTATGTAAGGCTGATTGTGTGGATGCCTGTGATGATATATATCCTAAATGAAAAGTGTTTTAGGAACTGAAGTTTACTCAATGAAAAGTGTTGTGTTTTAGAACAGGAAGAGGAAAAAACATAGTGCTGGGTCAATCAGACCTTATCTGCCGAAAGATAACAAAGGCCTCCACGTTTAAAATCCCCATATGACCAACAAATAATCATCAACGGAGTTGTTTATCCTTGTTACAAATGCAATTAGCGACTTTTGGGATTTAAGTCAGGCGTTTGATGCATTATCTGGTGATCGTGTATCGAGCTCTCCTTCAAAGTCGTATTAGATCAAAGACCTCTACATAAAACGATATAAGTACATTTTTTCTATTTCTTTATGTTTCTCCATGTCTCTCTAAAGTCATGCCATACTGTCACCCTCGCTACGACATTATGTTAACGTGGAGTTACGATGAACCTAAATGCTGTATAAGATAATTTGTCAGAGATTATAAAAGCTATTTTGGAAAATTACTGTGTTAAAGGAAATTTTAAAATTTACAAATAATTACGCATGGACATTGTATGGTATAGATGTGAGAGATCAAAAAGCGCAGCTTATTAAAAAAATCATTAAAAATTATTAATACAAAACTGACCAAATTATTCAGTGATTTATTAATAAATTAATATCTTTAGTTTCGAAGTTTGAGTAATGATAATTCATTATCAGCCAGTTCAATCATTTTCTGGTATGACCTCTTAAAATCACGATTTCTGATATAACTTGAGCAGTTTCTTCCTTGTCGCATGATCTTGGGCGATCCTCTGTTTGTTAACTTGTCCCATCGGTTCGATGGTCTTCCTCTAGGTCGGGGGTGATCTCTTGGGCTGCATTCTAACTCTGTTTTTGTCCACCTCTGGTCTTTTCTACGCGCAATATAGCCGGCCAATTCCCATTTCAAGGATACTGTCTTCTCTAAGATTTCTGTGACATTTGTAACCAACCTAATGTTAGTTGCTCTTTTCTTGTCTTTTCTCTTTAAGCCTAGCACTGACCTCTCCATAGCTATTGGGCAGTCCTTAGTTTGCCTTTTGTAAGTTCATTTAGGGTCCAGGGCTCGCAGTCATATGTCAGCACAGGACGAATACACTCGTTATAGACTAGGGTAAACCCGGGATAGATGGCCATGATTTTTTTAAAAGCCAGTTTCACAACCTAATACACAAGAACAGCCTGAAACTTTCCATAAACTGCATTTTTAATCCATAAAAAACAAAAGGTGACTACGTTTACAAAGATATATCAAATTTCATACAAGCTAAAAACTCTTTAAAAACTACGTAACACTTGGCCATTTCACCCGAGTATCAGGGTTAAATGGCAAGACATGTAAAGGAGAGATGGCCATCGGACAAAACACTTTAAAATAAAAGAGATAATTATTTTTTACAAAAATTTAAACTTTAAACATGTTTTATTGACTCTCTTGATGTAAAAAATATTTTATAAAGATATTAATTGTAGTTAAATTATAACTTAAACAGAACCTCATTTGTAAAAAGCATTTTACAATTCTTGAATTTTTATTATGTCGTTGAAACATACTAGTTTTATATAAAAAGTAATGAGAAATCACCTCAATTATTTAGTTACTTAAATTTAGAACTAATTCAAAATTTATAAGAAGGAATGTTTACTTTGTAAGGTTCGATTTATTTCTTTAAAATTACATTACCACATCTAGGGCACACATCAACATATGATGTGCAGGTTTTGTGTAGCCAACGCTTACACCTGACACACTGAATCCAGTCGCAGGTTTTATCTGTTTTTGAGTAGTCTTCCCCGCATCCAATGCACTCTTCCTCCACTTCTTCAAAAAGTCCGTGAGTTGAGTCTTCCTTGAACCGACCTTTATTTGATAAGTCTGAACTCTCTGAAGTTTCTTTAACCTTCTTTTTCACTGTTTTTTTTTTTCATTAAATTTAAATTTTAACTTTTTAATATTTTCTTTCGACTCATCGATGTTAAATATACTTCCAGGTTTATTCAGCAAATAATTTTCTTCCATTAGAGTTGAAAGTAGGTTAAAATATTCCTTGATTTCATCACGATTCATTCCATGGACTTTGGCCAAAGATACGCCTTCAGATTTTCGCACACTTAGATCTGGATGTCGACATAAGAACATTTGTAACCAATCGTAACCTGATTTTCCTTTTTCTTTATTAAATTTATGTTTTAGACCAAGCTGAACAGCAAAACCATAGGCTAGACTTCGTACACAGTCCCTCGTTAAGGGAATCCCATGGGCCTGAATTTTTATTATGTGGTGGACCAATCGTAACTCATTATCTGTACCCAAACAAGGACTAGGACAAATTGGAATTTTTGATTCACAGCCAGTCTTTAGTTTTCTCTCAAGAGTTTTGCTTGGAATATTAATTTCCAATGAAGCTTTTGTCACAGAATAACCATCATTGTTTACTTTATCATTTTTAAGGTCTTCGTCTTCCCGTGATCCTCTGACAGAGCCGGCTTTTCGAATGTGTTTATTTGGGAACTGTAAAAAAATAACGATACCGTCAAAATTTAAGACATAACACGTTTATGGGATGGCCATCTATCCCGATACTGATGTGGCCGTCTCTCCCGATCGGCCGGGAGAGACGACCATAGCGCGTCATCAAACATTGTGGACGCAACTCAATCATAACCTATGTACCAAGATGCATTTAGACCTAAACAACTCTAAATCTAAAGTTTCCGTCGTTACTCACTTCCTAAGTTATGTTTAAATCAAAAGGTTGTGACATACTGTATAATTTCAAGGTATATTCAAAACTAAACTCATGAAAATTACTTACTTTCAGTTGAAATAAAGAGTCATGCGGAACAGCAACACACACTTACATTATTAATTAACTACCAACTGACCGGCAGCGCTGTACATCGGATCGTGAAGGAATTACAGGCGTTAGCCATATCTGCCGTATGGCCATCTAACCCGGATTTACCCTATAATCATAATTACTAAAAATTAAAAATGCGGTGAGGAGTGTATATTACAGTTGGTAGAACTGCTAAAAGAATACATATGAATTTCTTAAGTTTTCATTCTAACAGTTTACCCAGATTAGCTCAGGACACATGAAACTATTTTTTTTTTAAATCTATTTCTGTTCACTGCTTGCTCTCCACACATTTAGTAACTTTTTTTCCAGTTTGTTTACGATATTCTCTGAGAAATCGAATATGTGCCTCAGCAATCAAAACTCAACGAATATATTGGAGTTCGACGTTTATTTACAACTAGCCCGTACCCGCGACTTCGTTCGCGTAGATTAAGAATTGTTTTCCATGATTGAATATAGAAAGTTTTAGGTAACGAAAGATTGGTTCCAAACAATATCGAGTCGGCATAATATGACAGGAAAGCTATCACTATATCATTCTACGGTCGAACCCGTCTCTTGTAGAGAATCAATTTCAAACATATTTCTGTCACGATTCGATTAGGTCTCAAAATTTCGTGACTACAACTGTTAATCATTCTGGAAAAAATATCCTGTACCCTTCATACAGATTTCCATATGAAATTCTATCACAACGAGATAGCCATTTAGTCGTCATAACGTAACAAAAATACAGATACTTTATTTCCGTATTTATAATAATATTACTGTGGTTCACACTCACACACTTACTGCGAACAACACCTGATGGATCATTATAACGTAAAAAAGTGTACACCTACAGCATTGCAAGACTACCTACGATTTGCCTCGCATTGCACCCCTAACTTTCTAATATCCACAGTTTAACATTCAATTCGAATAACCTACGGCCCAGGCCTGACTCTTACGATGAAAAACAATTTTTAAAAATCTTAGCCTCCACGGAGATTTGAACCGGAGAGCACGACGTTCATAAGCAAGCGCTTTAACCGCTGATCTGGCACTCCACTATACGAAAACACGGAACGCAGACGTCCACATCCAACTTGTCTGTCTATCGCTATATTTCGAAGTTATTAGACAACATGTGTTATTTATACAGATAATTTTTCAACCAAATGTAGACAATATTTTTCTCCTTGCTTCAAAGGATAAGTGTGCAAAGTTTCTTCGAGATCGGATGAAAACTGTGGATTTGTATGAAGAACAGACAAACCAACAAACAAAAATACATTCATCTTTATATATAAAGATAAGATATAAGAGCATATTACATAAAAATCAACTTAAGCTTTCATTGGTATTATGTGGAAAAGTTCTTCAGATTGTCTCTAGCGTTTGTATCCTTCCATAGCCATTTAATCGTTATCTACGTAGATGATGTAATTGATGGTAAACTTAAATAGGTATGTACCACTTCTTCGGTTCACAGACCACAAAGATTTTTAAAAACTGTCATTCTTTTCATTTATTCTTCTGCACCTTATCAATGATATATTATCTTACAAGAAACTGTATTAGATTTGTTGATCTGTTCTGACGTTGCAAGGCAAATAACGTCAGAACAGAGGCAGGTAACTGTTTTACAGATGTACCCATAATCTCTGTAAGAAACGCGGTGGTGTGGTGCTACAGAGGATGAATTAAATAAAAAATTAGGCAACATTCATTTTATTCGCAATGACTGGATGCAACGCAATGTGCACGGAGGAGCAATGAAATTTGTAAAACTTTGAGTCGGAACGATGTCTGTGAGACACATGAAGTCACTTCAACAGACAACACAGTAAATAAAAGCTGTTCTGGTTTAGTTGCACTTATTCGAAGGTGAGAACTGCCTACCACACATCTTATTCGCAGTATATGCCAAACCATCTGAGTTGGTGGACTAACTCAAGGTTGAAATTTGCTGTAGGTGTACCGGATGCAAAGAAAAACAGTTGTTATAATGCGAAATTGTTTTAGTAAATATAGTATATATCCGCTGAGTCCATAAGAATTTCTGGTTCCCAGCTTTAAGAATTACGTATTGAGCATTAGCCTTTTAGATAAGAAAGCAATGTATTTTTTCCATTTCTGTTTTCTACTGTACGATGAAATTAAATTCTGGAAAAATGTATACATCATGAATTTCTCAACTCGAAAAACGTACAAATGTCGTGATTAGCGTTTTACCTCTGATATCAAGAACAATCTTTGTTAAATATTTAGGTATTCATAGAGGGTGGGCACATTTTCTCACTCTAGATTTTTCAGTAGACAACACCTATTTTACTGCCAACATAAATAAACGCAATCTCCAAGTCATTGTCAATTTTTCAGATAGGTGTAATATTTTTGGCACCGTTACAATCTTGGTAGTTCTCCCCTTAAAGGCGTAAACTAAGAATTTAAAAAAATGTGCTTAAAGCCTCAATTAATCATTTTTTACACCTATCTGTACAGTAAAGAGTAAAGAAAAATAAATAATATTTATTGAAAAAAAAAGCTATGAAAGGGAGATGCCTTGTGCAGCTAAGTTATTATTGCAAACATCAAACAAAATCTCGCTAGCATAATTGTAGTTGTGGATCGGAAAGATAAACTCTGTCCTTCCAAACTTGATGTTCGTGCGTGTGTGTGTGTGTGTGTGTTTTCTTTTTTTTTTTTTAAATACCTTAAACAGTCCAGTATCAAATACAGAGAAATTAAATTTATATTGCATGATGCATTTACAAAAAACAAATCTGTCAATCTTTGTGTAAGAATGTCTTTGTAAATTGAAGAAAAATAATATGCCTCTAATTTCAAGTATATCAGAAGAATTTTCCGACAGTACTTGTGGTATTAGTATCGTTACTAGGTTGTTGTAGGAACGACAACTCTTTTCGCACTTCTCGGTTCATTTTATTCCTCTTATTCGGTAAGGAAAAATTAATATGATGATACTTAGTGTAAACAGTAACCCTGGTTATAGTTCTTCGTACCAACATGATGCAGTTCTCTGCGACATAAAAACAACAATTAAAGCATCTCATTTTGGAAGCTCAAAACTTATAAATGGAATCATTGATGGATTAGAAACAGCGTATCTACGAGGCTGGGATAGGTGTTTCTGTAAACAAAGATGAAAGCAGTGAAACATTGTGTCAACTCTTAAGACTTAATATTCCGAATACCATCAAAGGTTCCAACAATTTCTGGGTTCCGGTTGGTCGGGCGGTAAATTATCAATAGTGCCGTATGGCTTGATTCCATACACAACACGATGAGTTTTCACGACTTAAGCAAGACGTCTGGTTCTTGGTCTCCTGGATGGTATCCGTGTTTCGTCACATGTAGTCAACTGGGCAGATCACAAATTATGAACAGATTTTCCAGCATCGTGTCTCGAACTAGTAAACATCTTTATGGCTTACCCGAAAACCTTCAAAATGTAGTCATGCACGCCAAAGTACCACAACGGGTCCTGATGACGATTTTTGGGCTGTTTCACGTAATCTCTTAGGATTATGCAAGGACAATCCCCAATATTCGCCTCATAAACTACACAATTCTCAGAAAGCAACACTATTATCATACCGAACATAGGTTATACATTCTACAAACAGATGACACTTCGTTTACACTGTTCAGATAGTTCTCCATGGAAGAGCTGGAAGAAGCTGGAAAAAACGTGTCATTCCAGCTTTAATGTGGGGCAACTGTGACTTGGCAGTCGATTATAAGTCACTAGAGACGCGCAGCGGTATAAGTAATTAATCAGTTGTAATGACTTGGTTATTATGTTCGTAGGTAGAATGTATCTACGTAATACCTTGTGATTTATACAGATATTACAATAACACTAGTACAGTTATAGCCACTGAAGATGTTCAGTACCGTAAGGGTGAAACGCGTCTGGTGGAAACAACAAAAGATTTGTAAATAGATTGTGTATAATTTAAAACAATTAATCGGCCAACAGTGAAAAGCTGCCTGTAGTAGCTGCGGTTTCTGAACTGGTTCGAGATGGATACTGAACAGAACGCTTCATCTTGGGAATTTCCGACAGTTTGATGGGTACTACTGTGCACGAAATCGCCCGCGCCAGTCTGTCCAGGCCTGGAGCGCGCCCCTTGCAGGTACACACCCGGGGACACTCGGAGCACTCCCACAGGTACGGGGACGGGACTCGCCGCCGGTTCCGCCTCTTGATCGCCTCCGGGTCCAGGGTCACGTTGTGTGTGCGGGGGGGCGATATCACGCGACAACTGCAACCACCAAACAAACACAGCTGCAACGAATTGCGCTTCACCCATCAAAACAAACATAGCTTCATTACATAAGACTAGAGCTTTTCTCGGCGTTGAAGATGAAAACAATTTCTCTGGTAACTATCCGAGTTGTCCATTGATCAAACACGACGTTTCGGTGGTCATAAACTCTGCCTCCACTCATGCAGATATAAGATTAATTGTTCACTTTACTATGGCGGCAGAGTTATGACCGCCGAAACGTCTTGTTTCATTGATG
The DNA here is from genome assembly GCA_031002005.1 of Vandiemenella viatica. Classification (NCBI taxonomy): domain Eukaryota; kingdom Metazoa; phylum Arthropoda; class Insecta; order Orthoptera; family Morabidae; genus Vandiemenella; species Vandiemenella viatica. The sequence continues at coordinate 49,950,025 of CM061914.1, read as the reverse complement.
GACTAACTCAGCTATTACCCGAGACAAGTCTATGCAAACATAGCTTCATTATTTTCGATAGTAATGATAGTGTGACGTAGATGTACAGCGTGTCGACATTAAAGCACCTGGATTTCAAAGTACAATATATAATATTGATATGTGTGGTAGCCACTAAGGACTCAGTGGAAAGCATGTGGGAGCATGGTTATAAAGAGCAAGCCTTGTTCAAACATTCTATTGCAAGAATCATGGTCAACGATTAAACTTATAGAGAATATCACAAATAATATAATACAATACAATACATTAGAAAACTTCGATCTTGCAGATTATAATCTTAATGAATCCTGTAATCACAAACAATATAATACATAAGTCAATGCAATAACAACCAGGTTAAGCCATGAGAATATCCCAAATCACAATATATCCACTTGTATTAAACATCCAAACAGAAAATCCTTACACGCTTGGAAACGTAATATAACAGGGCAGGCTCTCACCAATTTACCATCACGTAACAAATCTATAACTAGTATCAAACACAATTTGTACAGAGGGGGCAAATACACCAATTATTTCAAACGAAGAGGAATCAGTTTACCTCAGCGTCCTTCAATTTAACCTTAAGAATCAAGTTCTTACCAAGGTTCTGACACACTATAGCGTGTGCGCACCGGCGCATAAGTCGTTACCACCCACACACACTGATAAGGTGGCGGGAACGATCAGCACCAAATATCGGGGAATTTTCTCCATTCCCGTAACACAATTAACAAGAATGCAGTAAGCGACGCACCTTGCAGTTGGAGTTATCAGGTATTCTATCTCAAATACCCAACAGGGCTATAAAATGGCAATTTATCGCCTCGAAGTCACCACCAGCCCCGACCACCAGCGTACTCCCGCATCGGCGGAAAACCGCTCACGAACACGGGGCGCAGCAGAGGTATTCCTTCGATTAAAGCGAGCGAGGAACAGTCTCGGTGGAATCACACATCCACCCCAAGTATTACTTCCGGGCTGCCTGGGCAAATAACAAGAGCTCGCTATACCAGCGGGTCTCTAACGTCGCACTCCTTTGAGGAAAGTATTAGGCCCAACGAACCAAGCCGCTGCTGCCAACCAACTCACTTTCCCGGACTTGTGTCCCCGATTATATCAACTCATTCAGCCGTCAGAGGGCACCACAGGGCCACAGCGCTCTGTCACGGGCGAAACTAGCACGCGGGCTCAGCATCAGAAGACGATCGCGGGCGGGGAAAATAAACAATGCGAGCCGAGCACGGCTCAAATATACAAAAAACTATTAAATATAGAAACTTGTGGTTTTCACCATTATGTAAAGCAGCTCAAAGTGTTTTACACAAAAAATCTGTGCACTTCCACGTTTGCTCCTTTCGTAGGCCTCAAAATTTGTAAGCTATACTCTATCTAACCAAGTGGGACCAACCATATCTGCAGTGATGAAACCGACAGAATCCACAATTTTTCTGCAGAGATCACCAATATCACATAAAGATGAGACATACGTAATATCTTTTACATAACCCCACAGGACAAAATCCGGAGGAGTTATATCTGGAGTTCACTTGATCGGTCCTTCTCGTCGCATCCTTCGCTGTCTAAGAAATTGATTGTCTGTTTACACTTCCAGGGGCTGAAATTTTATCATACTAAGCCTTAATTGTCATTACATCTGCTGGTACCCGATGAAACATATGCTGGAAATTTCTTTGGATAGGGATTGATCAAAATCTTTCAGCATACCACACAACGCATTGCGCTATCTCTTGTGAAGTAGTAATTTTTGATAATTATTCAACACCTGAAACACAATTAAGGTACAACCTTTAAAGAAAATTACAAAAGAAAAACTGTTTCAATTGCTTTACATGATGGTGGCAAACCGGAAAGTTCTACATTTAATAGTTTATTTTATACTAGTGTAAGTTCGTGACCGTTTTTTGAGTATAGTCACTTCCAGTTTTTAGGGTCAAAGATTACAAAAGGTTAACCTGATCCGAAAAAATATGAACTTGACCTGTGTTTTACGCTTAGGGTGAATAAAATCTCGACCTTGCAGAACTCAGAAGTATTTTTAAACGAAGGTATTAAATACGAACAGGTATGATCGTGCAATCGTATAATTGTTTCAAAGGTCGTAGACTCGAACTTGCTTAAATACAAACTTGACTTGAATTTGACCCTTCAAGTTAACTCTGAAAAATTTAAAAATTTCCTGTTTACTTCGAAAGCATGACGTTTTTTACTGAGACGGGGCATACACTGATAATGTAATCATTGGTCACAGTATCTGTAACGGCCAGAGAACTTAATACACATTCCATATTATTAAACAGTTGAGCAACTCCAAAGAAATTAATTGCCAGAATAGTTGATTAGGTACCAATTTGGTCTGATGTCCGCTTAATATAACTTAGTAACTTACGACAGCGAACATGAAGAAAGACCATCAACGAAAGTTGTCAGTAAAATACCTAAAAAGCAAATAAAGCGTAATGCATAAACTTTGGTCAAGCAACAACATTAGTGAAAGTTTTAATTACATTTAAATTTATCCTAAGCCGTAATGACAATTGGAATTCGTGGTTACAGCAGAGACCGTGAGTAATTTAATTTTTTTGAAGTTTTTTTAAGTTGCTTTCATTATCGACATGTTACTCAAATACAAATCCACGTTTTTACAGACGTAAGGTTCATCGATATTTTTTAAACTATGAACTGCTACGAAACGCAGACTTAATGTATGTATTATGAAAATTAATTTGGTAACAGTTGCTTAGCTATTAAATTGGTGACATAATCACGAATTGCTTCTAATGGTATCTCTGGTCACTGTTTTGCGAGCGAAGGCTGACACGTGACACCGTTCTCCAGCCAGTAGACATCGAGGTGAGTGAATGAGTGACCTTACGAAATTATATTGTAGATTGTCCTTTGGTATTAGGGAGGTTTCATGTGGACACCTTGTATATAGAAGATACACGGAAAACTATACATAATTATCTGAGTTTTCAGTGCGGAGTAGATTGATCTGTGACGTAAGAATAAATATTATTAGTGCTAGAACAACTTCGTTGTGACGGAAGACATCACGAAACGACGTAGAGGCGTGAACAGCTGTGTCGGTGGCCGGCCTCTGCTCGAGTAGTCAGTAGCAGATGGTCAGGCAGTGAGAGCGTAAGACGTACACATAAACTGTGGTCTAGAAATAGCGTAACATACTGTATAAAGTGTTGTACATAAATGTGAATAAAATTTAATATTAAATGCATTGTCTTATCAGTTAGAAATACCATCAGTAGCGAAACCTTTAAATCAGATTCAAACAGGTATGTCACAAGCAAGTGCTGAAATTCATATTCTGCAATTTTTCATCGTCAAATTCTTCAATTACTTTGGCCCAAAATGTGGAGAATACTAAGTGGAGCGACAAAAAACTCAAACAATAACTACCATTATCTTCAATAGTTTCAGTACTAAACTACTGGTAAGGGAACATCCATAAATTACATAAGGTGAAAAATTATTTGGACTGTAGAGCTAAAAAAAAGGTCAACAAATTACGCGAAAGTCGATTTTAAGCACGTATTTCGTCGAAAAGTGGGGGTGTGACCGGATTTTCAGGGGTAAGACCTAAAATTCCAGCCAGATCTCACGAAATCTCACCAGAGAGGGGGGGGGGGGGGTCCGGAAATCCGGAAAACACCTCACGTAATTTATAGATGCCCCGTAAAGCAATGAACGCATTTCAAGGAAATTGCAGCTATGAAGTTTTTGTTGTCTTTTACCAGATGTGAAGTGAAGGTCGAACGATTTAAACGACACATTTGAAATAAGCGCAATATTTGGTAAATGCTTGGTTGTTGTCAGTTCGCTTTGAGATTCTTGTTAGTGAGAGAAGAGGGCTGCAGAATTCGCTAGGACGGTTTAGAAAAAAGATTAAGAAGTGTGAGATTACTAGAGGTTAGGTTAGGTTTACGAAAGACAGACGCCACAGTTGGCCGGGTGTTTCGCGTCAGTGGAGTGAGCCCTCCGTCTTGCGACGCTTATTCGGACAAATCACGCGGACGACCCGAGGCCACGTTTACGGATGACCGGGGCGGTCGGCCACATTGATCGGTGTCTCGGGTGGCTCAGGGGAATTATCTGTCCCACTAGGCACAATGGACTCACGGTGTTTTCACTAATTTGTCCTTTAACGTAGCTCATGCAGATATAAATAAGCGCATAATTAATCAAAAAGAGTAAAAAAAACTTTCTTTTCTTTAGTATCATGGAAGGATAGAGACTTTCCAGACGTATTTTATTGGAAGAAAATCTTCATGGGCGTACTGTAAGATCGTGTTAAGTGGGGGGAGGGAGGAGAATAAGTTCAGTACCTCATGAATAAACAGGATGACAGTGAAAACATATTACTACCAGCAAAATTCATATCCATTAATGACCGAGAAATAAGATAACTGAAGTCAGTACCAAAACCGATTCTTTTCTATGTTCATTTTTCCACGAGCGATTGTGGATTGGAATAGGAAGGATTTACCGAGTGAGAAAATTTAGAATCTGACCGGAATAGGTTTCGGGAAACCGCTCCGGCCATCATATCTGGGTTTTCAATGGTTCTCCCAGATCTCTCCAGGGAAACGCCGGGATGGCCCATGGGTTCCTACTGCCATATCCCTTCCCCTGGATAAATTAACGACTACACGTTAGAGCCGAGCGTGGTGGGTGAACGGTTAACACTCTGGCCCCGAATGACGCCGTGACAGTTGGCAGATTTTTCGCGTCAAACAGTGACTTTTGCTTATCAGAATTCCGCAATATTAAAACCTCGATACAAATATAGATAAGTGTAAAATATAGATATAAACTTAAACGCCATTATTTCACTTTCGTAAACAATAACCTATTGTTTGAAAATAAAGATTTTTTTTATTTTTTTTATTTTGATATCTCGTTTGGTTCTTGAGATATCTTGAATGAAAGGTGATTTGGTTAGGCTGATATGCATCCCGGTCTAGGAGTGAGATCTAAGCGAGATATCAAAAGATTTTTTTTTCACTTCGGTACTATCTTTGGCGTGAACAATGTCATAGAATATGGTTGTTGTTCGGTACTATTAATTATGTGCTGTATCGTAACTTTTCTGTTGCATCAAGTTTGAGGTACGTTTCTTTTCGTTTTCGTATATACTTTTTCTAGAAAATTATATACGAAAAACAGGTGTGACAAGTTTTAAAGCTATAGCACTGCCAATTTCTCTTCTGATCCTGGCTGAATAACAGCCTAACAACATTACCTTTCAGTTAAGATATCTCGAGAACCAAGCAAGATATCAAACAATTTTTATCCTTTATTTTCGATTTATTTCGTCAAGCTGTATATGAAGCTATCATCAAGTTGTGTCACCATGGTAATCATAGTTCTGCAAGAGTGTGTTTATTACATTAAACTTAACACTAGAAAAAGATTTTAAATCATGAAACCAAAACAACTTAACCTCAACTCATACATGATTATTTTATCAATACTTGAGAAATAGTGATTATAAAAAAAATCATGAGTTTTGCTTTAGACTTAGAAACATATTGTGTGCAAACACTTACATCAAAATGATCTTCACAAAAATAAATTCTTGTATCTTCAGATAAACATTGAGCATACTCCGCCTTGCAAGTTTTAGCCATTTATTCCGTATTTTTTCATTGTTTGAAACATATATAAATAACTTGCTTGTAGTATTTATAGTTGTTCTTTTACACTTGAGTACTACACAGTAGTTATAATACGAGGAATTCATTTTTAATGAAGGAAAACGAAAGGAAATTAACAATGAGATACACAGACATGATCCTACTGTTTAGGGTGGCGTGACGTCATTCAAGATGCCATGACAGAATTAAGCGTTTTCGCGTTGAATTATGTTGGTTTTTAAAAATGCAAAACACATAATGTAAATATTCGATTTTTCTTAAAAAAAATAATACGTTTGTTGGGTAAAATAGGTAATAAGGTAAACAATTAACCAATTTTTCAAATTTAGTCAATTAGCCAATTAAGGTGTTGGGTATCATCTTGGAAATGGAAGTTTACGACAGGATGAACACATCGAGACTTGTGGATCATACTGTCGCGTCCGGGGGATGACGAATTCATAGCGGGAGGCTTCCCCTTGTCGGGAGTCTTATTTCTGTTTGTTTACCAGCTCAGCGAAGTCGCACGGACAAAAGCGAGGCAAAATGCGAAAGTAATGGAAGAATGTAAATCAACGCGGGGGTGGTTTGGCACGAGTGCCCGCTCCCCACTGTCACGTCCACGGAGGCCACCATTTACGAGGAGACGGAGTGAGGGGTGGAAGGCGTCGTCGCGATTCTTCAGGACGCGTCCCCCGCAGAGGAGAGCGATTATCGACGCGCGGTAAGGAGCTGGGCTGGGGTGAAGACGGCGCGGAACCTGCGTCTGCCGTTGACAGCGGCGGATGACTCACCCGGCACTCTGGGAGGGTGATTAGCTGCCTCCACTGCCGGATCGCATAACACGCTCAACGTCCTGGACACACAGCTGCATCAGTCGCTTCCAACACTGCGAGGGATTACGATACTCACTGAGTTGACAAGTCACTGAGATATTCCCCAATTGGACTCGAAACTTGGACCAGAGTTAGTCTTCAAGACAACATCATCAAAACTTTTCTGCTCATGATACTAAACTCATGATGTTGGATCTTAAAGTAGGAGAACGTTAAATAACTACTGACGTTCTTTTCTCCTCTTAGATCTCTCAACAGTAGCGATCGTAGTGGTTGGGATCCAGCAGACAAGGGGTGCCATCAGGGCCGGATTTAAACATTTTTTTTTAGTGTAGGCTGTTCATTTTGTGCCGCCCTTTTCTCCTTCATACTTATACTAATCACTAATTTGTATTACCTTTATTAGGTAGCAAACGATTATATGTATATGTGAATGGATATAGATTAAGAGTGACTTCATTACTTGAAAGTATTCAGATTTAGTCATAAAATAGAAACAAGAAAAATGAATGGTTATTATGAAAAAAGAATACAAACAAGAAAATAAAAAATTAAATATATAATTACAGTTTTCTACGGGATTTTTGATTGGCGAACATAGAGCAACAACTTTCTCACTGACTTTTCCAAACGACAAACTTCGTAACACACTTTTTATCGGCAAAGAACAGAAAACACGTTAAGATGAACTCTCTGATTTGTAATCAATTATTATTAAACGATCATAATTTATATTAATTTCAGTCAGCGGTTTCGGCATAGTTCAATGCATGTTCCTTAAAAATTTCATTGAATTTAATTCATTATTAGCTGAGAAATGACGAGTTAAGTTTAAAACAATCATTGAATTTTCAATGATTTTTTCAATAAAATTAGGACTTTCGAGCGCTCAGGACTTTCAACATCCAGATGATACTCAATTAATGAAATCTTAGATCATACTTAAATATTTTTATTGTAGAAATCATGAAATGTAAGTCTGTCAGCAGAAACTTACCTCTGTCTATAGAGTCTTCATTCGGAAATATATGACGGGCTACAGACTGCGTTGAACAAGAAAGAAAGTCAGGAAACTAATGAAGAATTAAATAAATAATTAACTAATTGTTTGCTGTCACCACTTACCTAAATGAAAATTGATAGTAAACCTATTTTTGTTTTTCTATTATGTTTATAATCACACACAAATTTGACTGTTTACTAAAGCGGGCACCCTAGGAAATTTGCCGCCCCTAAAACGCTACCGCCCCTAGGCTGGAGCCTATACAGCCTAATGGGGAATCCAGCACTGGGTGCCATTTCCTCCTTCAGACCCTGGGAAGATAAACCCGCGATACCTAATTCTACCAAGCACTAGTTTGAATCACTGTCCAATACATAATTTACTACTGAACATGCCAGCAGTCAGTTGGCACAAAAGTAAATTTAAATCTATTCCTAGCAGACAGTAATTACACTTTTATTCACAGCGTTTAGCAGAACGATCCTTTTATGATACACATAATACAAACAGAAGAATGCTGAAAATTAAGTGGACAGACAAAGTAAGAAATGAACGAGTTTTGGAAATGATGGGTGAGGAAAGAAGTTTGTGGAAGAAGCTTATAGATAGAAGAGACAGTCTGGTAGGTCATATTTTGAGACATGCTGGATTGGTTAAATTGCTGATGGAGGGAACAGTCGAAGGTAAGAACTGTAGAGGAAGACAGAGATAAGAATATATGAAGCAGATAATTGAGGACGTGGGTTGTAATGGGTATGTGGAGATGAAGAGGTTAACAAAAGATAGGAAGGGGTTTTAATTTCTGAGGAAAAATTCTTCAAACAATTGTCAAGAGCCCTCACAGCAGTTATCATGAATTTCTAAACCACTAGATACAGACAGTAGGTAGCTAAGACAATCTAAGAACGAGAACGAGTTGGAAGCAAATAACCTCAACGGACAATTTGTTAAGACGGTCACAAGGTCAGCAGCAGTAATTAACCAAACATAATATAAGCCCAGTAGAAAATAAATGAACACAGAGAATCATCAACCTATGACTGAGCATTGAAAACATGGTATTAAGACATCTCCGTGCGTTTGATTATTGGTAACGACCAACATCGTCTTTGTAGAAAACAAAGTGAAACAATTGACTACATGCTGTCCACGCGTAGCATATTAGCGAAGTCTAAATATATCACTAAGCACGACATAAATATGTTTTCCATACTGATAAATCTCTATAATATAAACGGCAGTTTCTATGAAAAATTATTAGGTACAATGGCATCAACTACTACTGCTACTATTACTGTTACTGTTACTATTACTGTTACTCCTTGATTCAATAAAAGTGGGTGTTTACCGTTTGCATAGGAAGGGATATTCGGGATATGGCAGGAGGCATCCATCGGCTATTTTGAGGAAACATGCCGGCATTTACCTGGAGCGATCTCGGAAAAACCATGAAAAAACCAGATCAGCATGGCTGGGACGGTTTATCGAGACCCACTTCTACTCCATCCGGATTCCTATATTCATAACTTGGCATTTTTTAGCGTTTGCCCCATGCGATTATTTTCAATACAGCTGCTTGTAACAAAGTGAGGTCGTCTCCATTCATCCTTATTACGTCGTACAAATCATTAATGTATATGAGAAACAACAGAGGCCTTAACACACTTCTCTGGGGTACCCCGGACCTCACTTCGGTCAATGGTGAACGCTCACTGTTGAGTACTACACACTGTGTTCTGCCCTTCAGAAAGTCTGCAATTCAGTCGCATATTTGTCTTGATATGACATAACAACAAAGTTTCTAGTGTGAGAACGAAGTCAACCTGGGATTGTGTATCTATAATCACAAGTCGTGAATTAAAAGTGCATGTTGTGTCTCGCAACATCGGCCTGTTCTGAATCATTGTTTATATGGGTTTAAAAGCTCCTTGATCGAAAGACTACATGACATTTGAATAAATGATATGTTCTAAAATCCTGCAAAATATTTAAGTTAACGAGATCGGTCTCTAATTTTGAAGATCATTAACATTCCCACTTAAATACTGGACTTACGATGGCTATCTTCCACTCAGCTGGTATGTTTCCTTGATACAAGGAGGCGGTATATAATCATCATTAACGATGAAATTTCATTTGCGTATCTTAAGTAGAATCTAGGCCAGAAGCCTTATTATTTTTTCTTTCATTCCTAAGCAGTTTTGTTATTCCTAGAGAATATACCGTGATTTGCAATCAGCCTATTCATGCAGGAAACTGACATTACAGATATTATAATTGATGACTGCACTAAAAAATATATGCAGCGGTATCACTTGAAGATAATTTAAAAACTATAGGCAAAGAAAAAATTTCATTTCCTCCTTCAGACCGTTGGGAGCCCGCGAAACTTATTTCTACCAAGCACTAGTGAGGACGCGGGTTTGAATCACTGTCCGATCCATTTTGCAGAAAATATGTTTTCAGTATGAAAATCTTTACTTTCAGAAAGTTCTTTAATTTCAGAAAATTTTATAAATTTGTTTTAGAGGTTCACTTAGTACATTTTACTGGTTGAATCCGAAAAAAATACCGGGAACCTTCAATTTTATTATTATAAATGAATGTAATTTTTCTCGGCGTTGATTATTTATAAACGTTTCTCGGGAAACAAACCGTGTAATATTGTTATTAATACACAATATTTCGGCGACTTTAACCTCCGTCGCCATCTTCAGGTGCAGTTGCAAGTCTTGAAGTCTGCCTTGAAGTCAACCTTGAGCGTGTTGTTGATTAAAGTCGCCGAAATATTGTGCATTAATAACAATATTACTCGGTTTGTTTCCCGAGAAACGTTTATAAATTTTATTATTAGTAATCTATAATTTTGAATATAGAAAAACCCTCATCGCGTGGTATCTTGAGGTAAGTACTACTTTCTGTTTTTTTTTTTTTTTTTTTTTTACTTTGGGTATAATTCTGAAGTTGTTGCTTACTATGTGGCTCTGTACAGGCAAGGTACAAATTTCGTGGCAGACGCTATGAGGACTCAATACACACGTGGTGGTATCATTTCCAGCGAGGGGACAGCTAAACTGAGGTGTCTCCAAGACAATGGCGCGCGTGTCCCCCTCTTCCGGCCATTAGTTTCGGGCATTCGTCACGGCAGACGTCACGAAAAACACTCGCCGCCAACTGCACGGCCGCAAAAACCTCTCCGCTTTTTATCTTGGAGGGGCGCCGACCCGGAAGAGAAAAATGACGCTGAGTGAAGAAATGCGGGCGCGGAATGTTGGTAGCGCGCACACCGTCATCGCTCGCGATTTATGGCGCAGCTCCTTCCGCCGACAGCGACGATATCTTCCGATCCGAAGAATGATTAAAAGTTCTGGCGAACACACACGTCACGGAGATTCACTTCTGAGATAAATCGATCGCTTCCCGAATGAGATCTGTTCCAGGAATCCAGTAAGCACTTCATTTTGATGATGTGTTTGTTGCCGGTAGTTTGAGCCAGCACCGTGTGACTACTGTTTAAGCAAGTGTTATTTTCTATAGAATTCATTTACTGCTTGTTATTGTTGTGTTTTTATATTTAAGACAAGTTGGAAGCTATATCATTAATATCCCATCTCTTAACGAAATTACGAAAACCCATATCCAAAGAAAGATGAAGTCTACTTTTTTTTAATTTTGTTTTTTGTTGTTTTTTTCATGATCTTTCGTTTCGTTTACTAAAAGGTCATTTCAATATGGAAAGGAAAGGAAGAGATTCAAATATGGATGGCCTTTTGAAGAAACCATCTTGGATTTCGCCAGCAGAGGTTTTAACCGCTTGCCATTCAAGAACGTATATCTCCTGTATCCCGTGACTGTTTTACAAAGAGGATGTCACACCATGAGGGTGAAAAGAATTTACTCCTTTATCATTCAAACGTAACTGCATCAAACACAACATCCAAACAGCTCATTACCGTCACAGAATTATCGGCAAAATTTTGCTGATTGTATATTTATCACATGCTCTCAAAAACGGCAATAACATAGTGAAATGCGTGTTTAATCGCGGACTAATATCCTGTATGACTCCATTAACACAGTCCCCACCCTCCGTTATAAAACAAACTAGCCGAAAAATAGGACAACTGGATATTAAGTGAACTATCGTAAGGCTTATTTTCCTGGACAAGCAAAGTTAATTAGGAATGTGTCTAAGTGTTAGCATCAAAATAACGCCAAACCAACGCTTGATTTCGTAACCAAATACAGGCAATAGTTAAAAAAAATGGTATCTGTCTATGGTGCACCATATACGTAAAGCTAGCGTAGACTGTACCTTTCAAAGTACCATCAAGGCCTCAAAATGTCCAACAATTGTGAAATATTGCAATTTTTTGTCTCTTTTTGTTTACAAACAACCTCAAATTCATTTTCGTGAGTAACACCCATTGTATATATGGCAAGCAGACTAATACATTTAACGGAAGTATTGCTTCTAAAGCCTGCTCTAACAAGAACTGAAGGTCGTGTGTCATGTCAAGGAAGAAGCTAATGACTTTTTTTTTAGTGTTTCTGTCTCTCTTTGTTCATTGTTAATGCCGATTAAGTCTTTGGTGATGAATGACATTAGCATTTGTGATTATTGTAATTTTAGAATATGGGTGCAAAAGCTAATTATGTAGTATATTCGCTTCAAAACAACGTTATATAAATTCTGAAAGTAGGCCTATAGTTAGAAAAAATCTTTATGGCGTTACATTGTACTAAGCGGTAATATATTCGCCAAAACTAAAGGAAATTCACATCTAGGTTAGTACGTAATTTAGATTAGAAACTCTAGCACCATTCCATGTCTCAAATATAATTTCTCCAATAAGTCTCTTGACACCAATGTATGTAATCAAGGTGCATGTTCAAATCCGGGCGGGGACGGAAATTTTAAGAGTTGTGTTTGATCATATCAGTTATGCCAGTATGTTCCATGGTTGATATTCCACGTTAATATGTAAATCCCGAGAGGAAAGGAACTGGCCGTCCTACCTCTGAAGCAATGGCTTATTATGCATCCTTCTGGAGGATCCTTGGGTTGTGGATAAATTAGTTTTAATTACGTTGCTGTAAAGAGGAATGACTCTTCCAGTGATACAATATTTCAACAAAAAATCCTTGAAAGAAAGTAATTAACATTAGGATAAGGCAATTGTAGAACTTCAACATGTTTCTTACTACTAGCCATACGATTACAACCGGTAAAATTATTAAATACATGGCGGTAAGAGGTATGTCTGCTATAACCAATTAATTAGAAGGGCATTAACGATCACTCAAATTTTCGGGTCAGGTATTCAGGATAACGCGGGTCCGGCTATTCAGGTTTCAGTTTTAAATTTATTTCCCATATCACTCCAGGTACCTTCAAAAAAATATTTGCAAAAATATCTAATTTTCGTTGCCCACGAATTCCCTGCCGCAACTTATGATCTCACATTCAATGAACCGTAAAGCCCTAAACTAAAAATACATTTACCGTCTTACCAATCCAAATTGGAAATATCGATTTAAACAATTATAATCCAAGAAAACAATAATAATTATGATCAGATTTAACATTTACAAGCAAAATACGTCAGAGCATATCAAGATCCTATTACGATTAGCTGGTATAGAGGAAGTAATTACATTTAAGCAATGTTAGAACAAATAGGATGTTCGTCACACTGAAGCTATGAGACAAGCAGGCAGACTAAAGCTTTTCAGCGCAGTAAATTGACTCATTCTTACGGCGCCTCAAGTGGTGGCCATTATAACAACGCCACACAAAGCGAATGAATATACACGGAAGCCGGCCTCGGTAGCGTAGGGGCTAGAGTGCTAGCTCCTCGTGCCGAAGGCCGCCGGTTCGAATCCGGCCGCGGGCATGGATGTTAAGTGTTGTGTGTCTGTGTGAATGTCCTGTCCGTCCTGTGGCGTCCATACATTGGAAAAAAAAAAAATACACATTGAGCTGGCTGTATGGCCTCCGTTGCCGAATGCCATTAAAAAAAAAAAAAAAAAAAAAAAAAAAAAAATAGACACGGAACGATCGCCGCTGGCGATTGGCTCAATTCCACCCCGGCAGTGCAGTAACCCTGTGAAGTGTCTCACCCCGCTTTTATCGACTCGGCAATGTCTGTCTGCAGACTCTCAAGTTCAATGCACCGATGTGTATGAACGGTCGCTGGCAAGCAAATGGCTAACGAGGGGTCGATGTATCCTATTTCTAAACTGTAATCTCGTGCGTTACAAACAGTTCTGTAGAAGATAAGGTAACATCAGAGACACACAGTGTCTTCCATGTGCTCTTTTTCAATTAGTTTCTTTGTGCATTCACTGGTTAGTTTGCTCAATTTACTACTAAATGAAAATAGGGACAAATCAAGTCTATATGTTACGGTGCGTGAAATCTATGGCTTTACTGTTATTGAAGTCGATAGCTTCTGGCATCGAATTAAACCTATCAAAGCAGAAAAGACGTAAATATGCGAGGGTTGGACATTAAATAGTGGCAACACTGCTGTGGAGACACTAAGCAATGGAATCTACTATTGTCGCTGATAGCACACGTTGTTGACATACCAACCTTAACTCCGAGTAAATGGACTCGCCCGTCTCACGTCCCCGGCATGCGCACAATCGAGGGAAACACAGTCACTTGTGAGCGAGCGGTCTAACGTAACGGTGTCACTATGTACGAGCTAAAACTGAAACGCCAATCCAACGAATGGCGTCATTATGGATCGCCACGAAAGTCGAAAGTGCGTCAGAGCCCGAGCATGGTGAAAGTTATGGTGATTCTCGTGTACGACTGTGATAGTGTTATCCTAATGCCTTACGTTCCTCCACGACAGACCGTCAATGCAAAGTATTACTGTTCGTTTTTGGAGCATCACCTGCGACCAGCTTTGCAAAAGGAACGGCAACACTTTCTGCGCAACCCACCCATAATTTTGCACGACAATGCACGGGCGCATACAGCGCAAGCTGTGGCTGCTCTGTTCGGTCGATGCGACTGGGAAGTACTGTACCATTCACCATACTCCCGGACTTAAATCCTTGTGACTTTGATTTGATTCCGAAGATGAAGGAACCACTTCGTGGCATTCGCTGCAGAACTGTTCCAGAGATTCGACAGGCAGTAGACCGCTCCATTCGCACTATCAACAGAACATGCTCTGCTAACGGTATACTACGCCTTCCACATCGCTGGTAACGAGTTCTACACAACGCTGGTGACTACTTTGAAGGACAGTAAAACATGTAAGGCTTTCGTATCGGTTGTAAATAAATAGTTGCCTCTATTTAAGATCCAACACTCGTATCTGGGGGATGCTTTGAAGGTTTTGAATGCTCCGCAGCGGTTAACGTTCTTGCCTCGCATTCGCGAGGACGCCGGTTCGAATACCCGTCCGGGCATCCAGATTTGGGTTTTCCATGGTTTCCCCAAATTACTACAGGCGAATTCCGAATGCTTCCTTTAAAAGGCCATGGCCGAATTCCTTCCAGTTCCTTGTCCCAAGTCCCATCCCGCCTCTAATGATCTCGATGTAAACGAGGCGTAAGGCAAAAGTAAAAAAAAATAGTAGTTGAATGGTGCGGAGAGTAGCTAATATCAAATATAATGGTAAAATAAATTTTCTGCGACCATTTACAAGAGAGCACAGACATAACGTTAAAATCATACGGATATATAATTTACATCAATTTTTATGAATAATTGTCACGCCAATGCAATTGAATTTGTTGTTCTATTTCCCGAACGCATTTCACTTAATTCTCTGAAGGACAATTATTCACAAAAATTGATTCCATCGCAATCCAGATGTTTATAAATTACAAATTTATAAATTAAAAAAAGATGTATTTCCGTAGTTATTGGATCATATAATTACCTCAACTAAACCCTTCCCTTCTGCAACTGCCATATAAACCATGGTCATAGAACATTCCATATCTGGTGAAATTACGAATTAAAAAACTTATAGCAATATTAGTACCATATCATATTATATTAAGGACGGGTAGGATTATATTAAATATGACGGTAGATGCAAAATCTCCACCAGCCACAATCTGTAGACGGTTCGATGAAAACTACCTCTAACATCGGTTAACTAGCCTAGTGATAAAGTTGTTTACACATAATATTTCGGCGATCATCTTCTGAAAATATGGCAACGGAGTTTGATCGCCGAAATATCGTTATTTATTTATCGTGAAATATTTACCAAGAAATACAAAAGGTATGGACAAATGTGGACATCACTGGCTTGTGCGGTATTATATCTCTAGACATAGTGTTTTGATCCATTTAATTGCATCGATCTAAGCATCGTGTATTTTCAGGATCATTATCCTGACATTTAGGAGACCATCTGATCTTCTTAGTGCTAAAGGTGTAATATTTCAGAGATCTGGAAGCCATAGAGTGTTCACGCTCCGAATGCATCCCGTAATTATCTGCCTTGCGTGATTGAATTACACGTCTGTCTTCTTCGAGTTGGCACTATTGATCCTTGTCGGGCAGCGAAATTCAGCAACGATGAGGAATGTGAGCAATGATCACATCCAAGCACGACGCACGCAAACATAAGCACAACTATTATTGAGAATCAAATGGGATTGAATGAATTATTGAGGCTGTGAAATCCTGATAGATTTTTAGTCTGCATTGGATACGATTATTGGTCATATTTGATGAATTTTGTAAACTATCTGGCAGATTTTGTACTTCCCATATTCGACATTTGTTCCCATTGGCTAAACACTTCGATTTTAATAACTTTAATATTGCTTAACGTTCATTAAAATAACTGGAGTCAGAAATACGACTGATAACAGTACTTCCTACTCCAAGAAAAGCCAATTGACCAGGAAGTTTTATCAACAAAGGAAGTAGCTCTTCAGGTTAATGAAAGAACATACTAGGTAAAATCTGGCCTGTTTGCACGTCGTTATTTATGAGTCTTGGCTCAGGATATAACAGTAGCATATGGCACAGCTTGTTCTATTCACTGCGTCCACCTGCCAAGTGGCCATCTAGCGCCGTCAGCAAACATCCTCATTGTCCGTGACAGCTGACACAATTGGACTCAATTTACCAAGAGCAGGCAGCCGCCAGCTGTTGGCGCAGTCATTTTACTGTTCTATTAACAACCGGGAAATTAGAGTTCCCACGAATGTTGGTCCAGGCATCAAGATTCAGAATATCTCTGGTTAAGCTGGCTCCGGTTTGGCAGGGCTAGAGAATGGCTTCGCGATTCAGGAGTCACCGGTTTTAGTCCGGGGAACTTGCTAAGTTGTCCTTTCACCTGTGATCGTCAGTAAGGGAGCATTCATAAACTATGTGGTTCCATTTCGACACCTTTTGCAACACCGCCCACCCCCAATCCCTCACGTAGCCTGACGCGGTTTTTCCATTGAGCCCCCCCCCCCCCGCACCCCCTTGTACAGCGCACTTTTTTCCTACTAATTCCAGAAGATATTTTGTATTTATTTCTCTTAGAAGACTATCTTTAAAATTATTGCGTATATGATGAACATGACCGATATTTGCTTTATAGACCATTCCATAATTATAAATAATCTGAATGAAATAGTGACATTAGCCATGCCTGCAAAAGATAAATTACTGGTTAAACGTGTTTCTCAGGCACGGTCATTGATCCTAATCTTCTTAAAGTGCTACTAAAAGCATGCCCCTCATATAATTCATCATTATTTATTAACTGATCAAACAGAACAAAATATATGTAAAAAAAACTACGAATTGCAATCTTGGTTTTCTTTTTACATAACCAGGGAAAGATTTATTGCCCTGCATGTTGAAAATTCGCTGGAAAATATTTCCGATAAGCCCCGTATTGTTTGTTATACAGCAGTGTTTCACACCACACTTTGATCTTGCAAC
Source organism: Vandiemenella viatica (assembly GCA_031002005.1). Taxonomy (NCBI): domain Eukaryota; kingdom Metazoa; phylum Arthropoda; class Insecta; order Orthoptera; family Morabidae; genus Vandiemenella; species Vandiemenella viatica. The sequence goes on along the minus strand of CM061914.1, from coordinate 49,932,562 downwards.
AACACTTCAGCGAGCACTATAAATAAAGAGCACCGAAATTCACTTGACAGAAATTAGAATTATTTCATCAACACGTGGGTGATCAGAATCGAAACTTAAAAAAAAAAAAAAAAAAAAAAAAAAAAAACTGACGTGGTAAATTCCGTCTATCTCCCCACACCTCTACGTAGCTTCCTATCCAATCCGCCCCTTCTTGACCTTTCATTTCCTCGCTGGTCTCCATTATGGCCATGGTCACAATGGAGCTCAGAAAGGAAATGAAAATATAAGTTACAAACGCTTATAAATGTTCAAAATACTTTTGCCATATTCGAATTTACTAATGTATTCTACGGTCTGCTCTGAGGGGTAGGCAATGTGCGGGTGAAATTATGTGAGAAGCTGGAAAGGGGAACATGAGGCTCAGCCGCGAGTACTCAACGGGAATACCAGGTTGGTTCCTGCGTGTATACAGATCAAGCTGATTTCATTCAGTTGCTTGTGCACTTTCTTATCACAATTCTACTCATACCACTGTTAAACTGTAAATCCGTTCTTTTAATTATTCCGTGCTTACCGTATACTGGCCGGGTCCCGGTATGTCCGCACCCGCGACCATCGTGGTGCGTTTAGAATTGCCGAACAGGGAATTGCCGATGTGGTGGTCGCACTTCAGATTTGGCAGATTGTAGTAACCAGGTCCTGCAAAATGCAAAACATATTCATTCGCATATACTCAATGACGGAATTGTCTCATTGCAGTATTACACGCTACTCCTCCAGACAATATATAAAGATAGCAAATTTACATGTATGTGAACTAGGCCATAGAACTCAAATTAACAGCAAAAATATATTAGAACAAATTCCTTGAGGAAAGGAGGAAGGCTGATACCATATATATTTACACTAGCAGTTACCCGCGACTTCGTCCGCGTTGAAGAGTGTTGTAATATAAAATTTTCTTGAGAGGTCTGGTCGCTCAGTGGTTAGGGCGTCCAACTGGACATGGAAAAGTCCCCATCTTGAATCCCAGTCTTGGAGAGGATTTTCATAGGTCCTCAGCTCGACCTTCACATCTGGCACAGGTTGTTGTGTGATGTGCAGTACGCCAGAATGCTCACGTAGTTCTGATTCCACGTTGAACTGTAGGTCCTCTATGCCCAGTAGGATTACTGCGTTAAGCGGTTACGAAAGGGGCTGATTGCGCAGACGTAAAGAGACTTGCCACCAGGTGAATATAACCATACAATTTATTTTAGAGCTATTTTTATTGGTACTAGTAGTAATAAATATTGCAATAAAATAAGAAAAATTTATTTGTTCCAAACAACTTCATCAAACTTTTAAAACAATAAAAATATTCTGTACGCTATGAGTATTTTCAGTTTAATACATCGGTATATACAATATTTTTTGCACTCGATACCCGCGAGAAGGCAACATATAGTTGACCAAGGGAAAAGCAGGGAGTATCCAAATGTATTCCCACCAATTTCAACGTTTGACCCTGGGATTTATTAAAAATGCAATTTTTAATGGGAACTGTAATATTTTAAATTGGAAGGGAATATTACTGGCAATAATTGAGATACGTGGAATTATAACGGCTTCCCCTTTAGTTGCACCCGGTAGAATTGTCGCCATCACGTTTCTTTCTAGTTCTGTGATGCGTAATCTGGTGCCATTGCAATACCTTGGGGGGGGGGGGGAGGTCGAGATTACGCATCAGGAGAACCTTAAGCTCGAGTTTGTGGGACGATAGTCCAGATAACTCGAAGGAGTTTAAAAACTCGACGTGGTAGGTAGCAGCATCGTCAGTTAACATTATTGTATCGATTGAAGATTGTGTTGTCACTTCCCCGACTATTTTCTCTAATATTTTTTTCAGCTTCCAGAATCATTTTTCAGGGCAGGTATTGTCCTCTCATATAACCAGTTTTCGTCATTGATAACATTTAGTTGAATGCTCGGGAAAACATTAGTAATGTAGCTCGCGTTTGTTCAGGTGTTTCAGCAACTCGTTGCAATGCCAAATATGTGGCGTATTGTTATTGCCGTCTTTTTTTGTTTTTTTTTTTTTTTGTTTTGCTTCGGTGTTTCAGGAACTCTTGAGATCGATTGGCATTCCGCTTTGCTCTTTGCACCGAGCTCAGCGTATTTTCCCGGTGTGATCGTCCAGACACCAAGTGTTCCAGTTTGGTGTCGTCGCCCAACTTGCGACTGCTCAGGCAATTCAGCATCCCCAGAAGCCTCAAGACGTGCCAAGTGCTCAACCCTTTGCAGCTCTGCTAGAGGATTTGTTCCTGGGTGTTGGCTATTTTCATAGCCGTAGTTTTCTTACATTTCATTGAAAGATTTGACTTTCGTTTATCCCGGCATCTCTCAAAATTACTAATTTCAAGACTTGCGAATAAAAATTAATATAGATTTAATTAATGGAAACTCAAAACGTCAAAATATGATGGAAGCGACTAAACATCCAAAAAAAAATTACTAACATTCAAAGAGCAAATATATACCTAAGTAGGCCCAAGGACGTTCATCTCGTTGAAAAATTGTGAACTTAAGAATGAATATTTTGGATTTGTGCTGAATATCTGAAAATTACTTATCTTTTTTTTTAAGTGAACTTAATTTGCTCTCTGAATATTGATTTTGTTTTGAGGATATATGGGTTCCATCAATTAATTCTGCTTTAAAACAGAAATTTAGGTATTATAGTAGTAATTGATTCTTTTAATCATAATGATCAGTGTTAATGTTGGTTTCTCTATCTGTGGAAACAGTTGACTGCATGTAGATCAGTTTACTATACTTCGTTGCTTTCGATCCATTAATTCTGGTCTGAAATATAAATTTCAATGTTAAAGTAGTAATTGATTCTTTCTTCATAATAGGTTTCTCAATCTGCAACAGAATTGAATCTCTACCAGGCAAATCACCACTCTGCTTGTCTGACACTCCACTATCTGAATAAAACATTTATAAATTTCAAAAATTTACTTCGGGCAATGCCGCGTGTTCTGCTAAGTCATCCAAGCTTATTATAGATTTTTTGATACAATATCATTATAAAGCGATACATGACGTCACTAAAATGGTGCTCGTGAAAGAAGCTTAAATAACTAATAATGTTTCAGTTCTCATTTTGGCCCAGGCTGCATTTCAACCAAGTCACAAACTCCGCTAATCATACCGCTAGAAAATCAAAGCTTCTATCACTCGCGCATTAATACATTCACTATCTTGCATGTTAATAACGTCATGAATGACGAAATAAACTTGACTTGTTATTTCAGATCGCGATACTAAATGAACACGAATAATGATGCTGAAAATGTGGTGCAGTAAATTAAATACTGAATACATCTGAAACATTCAGCCGCATGAACAAAGTTGTCAGCATTATGACAATTATTGCAGTAACATGTAATTAAAAAAAATATCACTAAAATGCTTGTAACTTCACAATGTACAACGGAAAGTCCATAATTGTCTACAACTCTAAGACAACTTTCATTAATATTCCTGGTCAAGTTTACATCCTGATAAAGTGACTATTACTGCTCGTGATTTAGTAAGGTGTATAATGAAATTAAATGTGATGGTAATTTATGCTACACTATTCAGGAATCTTGATATAGAAAATTCTGTTACTACTCGAAAGCAGTTCCAATGCATTTAATGTGTTGAGGTGTGTTCGTAGCGTTTGATTTTATAGCGGCAATATTAGCAGAGATAGTGGTTAAGTTGAAATGCTGCCTGGACCAGAATGTTCTTGTTACAGCATAAGACAGAAGGAATTTAGTTATTATTAGTAATAAATAAGCAGCTTTCATAAGCGCCGTGTAAATGAGGTGTATTCTGTTGTAAACGACTTCCAGTGTTGCTTCATGAAACAATAAGTTTTTACATTAGCTCATTGAATAAATTCGTTTTAAGTGAAGGATTCGATAGATATTTGAACAGTAAGTAAAAAGCACTGTTTCGTGAATCATAGTCTCTACTATTTGTACAAAAATTTTGAACAAAAAATAAAAAGAGTTACTTAAGTTTTAAATTTTGGCAATAATAATTTGTAATACAGATACTGTATGATAAGAGAAAAGAAACAGGAAATAAATTAAACCGAGATAGAATGGAATCCTTTACATTTTTATAAATGCGACATTTCGGGCAAGATCATTATGCACATTTAGTGAACAGACTTTCGTGCTGGTATACTCATAGCATTTTACGCTGTTTTTTTCCAAGCTTTGATTTTCCACATTTACGGTGCAATATTTGATATGTCTTACTAGTATTTTATGTACGCAAATGAAAACATCTCTTTGCGAACTTGACAACAGTACCTACCTTTCTTTTTTATTATTATTTAAAGTTCAGTACAGATTTATATTTCCTGCTTCAAAACTATTATTTGTTAAGTGCGTCGGTTTAATGGCTTTTAAACTAAACACAAACTTGCATATGTAAGAAGGTTTTTGATTTTATTTCAGAAAAGTAGTGTTGGCTATTTACGTAAAAAACAAAGAGTAAACGTGGCACGGCTATCTACGAAGTAGGAAATACTTTGTTGTTTGCGAATTGATATTAATGGCAATTTCTAAAAGAACTATGCGTTTTTGCGGGATAAAATCTATCCTATGTCACTTCGCACGCAATTAAATGACTTCATGCCAAATTTCATTTAAATATGTTGAGTTATTAAGGCGTGATTGATTCCAGAAGTACATCCAAACACGCATCCAAACACACATCCAAACTTTCTCATTTTCTCATTTATAGATAGATAGATATATTTTCAGGCCATTTTTGAAGAAGGGCATAGACCAAAATATTGTATTGTTTGTAGTGCTTTTTATTGCTCTTATCCTCCTCCCTCCATAAACATACATAAATAACATATCATTTACAATTTTTTGTGATTTTTTTTTTAGTAAAATTTATTTTTAAGACATTTTACTTATAATAAATCAACTCCAATGCATTAGATATATTTTAACAGCACTATTGCGCTGATTAATCCACATTTGCATATACAAATTACCTATTTATACATTTTATACCAGCGGAAAACAAGAGTAATGGAAAACTAAATATATTTCGTACTCAGTATATACATTTGCAGTCATCAGCATCCATATTCCTCTCCAGCGTACCTAGGTTCGTAATGAGGAAGCCTCTTCCATAACCTTTTGTCTTGTCACCACTTCTCTTCCAGTAATTTCTTCCATTCTGGACTTACTTCTCCCAAATATAAACATTTATGGTAAAAAAAAAATAATAATATAAATATAAAAAAATCACTTAAGAGCCAAAGGAACTGGTATAGGCATGCGTATGCAAACACAGAGATATTTAAACACTCAGAGCACGGCGTTGCGGTCGGCAACGCCTATATAAAACAAAAGGTGTCTGGCGCAGGCGTTAGATCGATTAATGCTTCTAAAATGACAGATTATCATGATTTAAGTCAGTTTGAACGTGGTGTTATAATCGGCGCACGAGAGATGGGACACAGCATCTCCGAGGTAGTGATGAGGTGAGGATTTTCCCGTACGACCATTTCATGAGTGCACCGTGAATATCGGGAATCCAGTAAAACATCTCCGACAACGCTGCGGCCGAAAAAAGATCATGCAAGAACGGGACCAACGACGACTGAAGAGAATCGTTCAACGTGACAGAAGCGCAATCCTTCCGCAAATTGCTGTGTATTTCAATACTGGGCCATCAACAAGCCTCAGCGTGTGAACCATTCAACGAAATATCATCGATATGGCCTTTCGGAGCAGAAGGCCCACTCGTGTACCATTGCTGAGTGCACGACAGAAAGCTTTACGCCTCTCCAGAGCCAGTCAACACCGACATTGGACTGTTGACGATTGGAAACATGTTGCCTGGTCCAACGAGTCTCGTTTCCAATTGTATCGAGCGGATGGACGTGTACGGGTATGGAAACAACTTCATGAATTCATCGACCCTGCATGTCAGCAGAGGACGGTTCAAGCTGGTGGACGCTCTGTAAGGGTGTAGGGCGTGTGCAGTTGGAGTGACATGGAACCATTGATACGTCTAGATACGACTCTGACAAGTGACACGTACGTACATATCCTGGCTGATCACCTGCATTAATTCGTGTCCATTGTGCATTCTGACGGACTTGGGCAATTCCAGCAGGGCAATGCGACACCCCACACATCCAGACTTGACATTCTTCTGAGTTTAAACACCTCCGCTGGCCACCAAACTCCCCAGACAAGAACATTACTGAGTGCATTGGGGATGCCTTGCAACGTGCCGTTCAGAAGAGATCTCCACCCCCTCGAACTCTTACGGATTTAAGGACAGCTATGCAAGATACATGGTATCAATTCCCTCCATCACTATTTCAGACATTAGTCGAGTCCATGCCACGTCGTATTGCGGCACTTCTGCGTGCTCGCGGGGGCCCTACACGATATTAGGCAGGTGTACCAGTTTCTTTGGCTTTTCTGTGTAACTGCTTGCACTATAACGTAAAAACGCAGGGCGTTTGTGAGTGGAGCCTAGTGCTGTTAGGATTCTGTAGTCTAATGACCTTAAAATAATATCTCGTATGAAGTAGGACAGACAACAATCCCCCGGCACAAAAATCAGTGGTTGAGACATTTTCGGGTTAGGTTGAGGACTCCACTCTATAGGTCTTAATTCTTGTATCACGTTGCCACCGCTAGTGGACTCTCTGAGTGCACGTTATATTTATTATTGGTAGCACCTATCCATTCCATCAGGACGCAAAGCAGTCAGAATTGATATCACTTTCAATAAACTACTAAAACTTAATGCTACATATTAAAGTGAACAAGAGAGATTTTTTGCTCCCAACTTAGAAATTATATTAGACGTAAGGAAATTGAATATTTGTCATTTACATACAGAATATAATCTATATAGAGAAAAAATTTCAAGTTCCTAGCAAATAGAATTTTTGAGACAGTACTGGTAGCATTGTCTAAAACTGATAACGTTGACAGCCGGTCATACGTATTTTTATTTTTATTTACTTAATGATCTCCTTATGTAGGTCCAAAAACGCAGGGCAGAAAAAATTTAACTCCCTGTACATACACTATAACTTAAACTTCTTTAAATACGATTGTGTCAGCGAAATACATGTAAAAATTTGAAGTGTGTAACGTATTCCATTTAAAAGTTAGAGAACTGAGGGATACAGACACACAGAGAAGCGATTTTTTTGTTAGAGAACCCCAATAAACTAGACAGCAGTGAGAGTGTTTGTTTAAAAACAGGTTTATAGTTACTAGTTTAAACAATGTGCGTGGTTAGAGCTAACTACGGTAATGCACTTCAATAAACTTGCACCAGTCTCAACGCCCAAAATTATTCAGTATTTTCGCACCTTGGATCGTTAGTACGCAAAGAGATGCATAGATTTTTTTTTCATTGCGTAGTTCCAAACAAGCAGGTGCGTCAAATAAAAACTGGAAGGAACTGATCAAGCTAAAAATTAACTATAGTTGTTTGCAAGCAATATTTCTGAGCATAAATCTTAGAATACAACAAGCATCTCTATCAGCACTCAACTAATAATCCACTGCTAGTCCACTAACATCCATTAAAAAGATGAGGATATTTAATAATATCTCCGCAAACTTGTATCTCACTACGTTAGTTGCCTTGATCATAGGAAATACTTTAGGATGCTCCGTAATTCAGATTCCACATAAAACTGTAGGTCACCTTTCACTGGTAGGATCACTGGACTATGTTGGGATATGCCCTGTAGACGCGAGTTCCGCCACAGATTAAAACTCTAACTTAGATAGCCGAAACACCCTTCCGTGTCTGCAGCATTTCCTTTTTTAGCCACAATTGCAAGAGACGGTGGAAATTGAAATTCATTTGTTCGTGATAACACACTAATGATATACAGTCAAGACAGTTGCATTAATTTTTAATTTGAAATACCGCAAAAATTGTTGCCAGCCTTATTTGTAATTTTACCAAGGGAAGAATACGCAACGCCTTCCGGTTATACAACACCGCACTGCAAGAAAACTGTTCTGTCCACCATAAAACGAGCCTTAGGCAGAAACCATACATGAACAGCAGCAGCCTGCAATGATAACCAAGAATTCCCGTTCTGTCTCCGGTAAATTAGAAAAGTTGATGTTCGTGTTGAGTCTCATAGTAAAGACTACATGTTTCAAAAGTTTCAAGTACCAAAATATTTGGGACAGCTCTACAGTTGTCGGTATTGTTTTTATTTGATGTATGATTCTATTGTAATATTATAATTATTACAGATTTATCAATCCTTATTTCAGGATGTAGCCTCTTTAAGCCAAATATCACCTTCAAAAAACGCAAATTTGATTTTAATTACTGGTTGTCACTAAATTTTAATGAAATTTCGTCTTTCGTAGTCAACCGAAGAAAAACATATTATAACATTTAACATCTCACCTGCTTCATACTGTGTAGTACCATAAAAGAATCAATTTCTGCCTTCTTTGATGTATTATCTTGATTACAATTACTTTATATATATGTAAATTTTTTCTGTTTATGTACTTTCTTTACCATGTTACTAATTTCATATAGGTACTTAATTTGCAGACTTTGTTAAACAGTTATGCGTTTATAGTGTTTAAAATTTTGTGTCAGACACCTACAATATTTTAAATACAACTTTGTAAATAATTACGTTAATGGTAGGTTACATTAACACCACTGTTTGTTTTTGTTGAAACGAATCTAGAAAAATTGTTACCCCGGGAAAAATTGAACTGATTGCGGTGCGGCAATAGATTAAACAAATCACTGAAAAACTTTCTCAGAATCAGGAGACTACTAGCTTAACGTTTTAGTTCACAGGATCCCGATTTCTCAGTAAGTGAGTATGATAAATTTGAAGAAGAATACATGGGGGTTAATGAAATAAAATATTCTAAGCAATCTACGTTAAAGGTAAATTAAAAATTTTATTCCATTCAATTAATACACTTTCAGATCTGAAGTATTTGGCTTTTGCATGATTTCAAAATACTTTCTGTCTTATTTGTTTTCGGGAGAAAGTTACTTGATACACTTTTTATTCCACAGTCGAAGAATTAATTTGGATGTTACTGAAGTACTTATTGTCTTTACCACACCAGCATGCAATGAGATTTTCATTAAAAAAAAATTATGAATCCCAAATGACAAATTAATTAATTCTTATTCCACATCTGTAGAATTTAAATTCGGATACGTTTATCTAGATTTATAAAATGTTCTTGGGCTTCCCATGGGGAACGCGTCAATTAACGTTGTTATTTTTCGTTGGGGGATATTAATTTGAAATTTCTCTGCAGGTATTCTTCAGCAAAAATATGCGTCTGCTCTTTTCCTTTTCGCTTGAAGCTCTGAAAGTGAACTTGAATCCTATTTAGGATTGCAGTTGCAGTCTTGTGAAGATCAATGACGTGATCCCGGTTTTTTGGATCTTAAGAACCCGTTTTAACAGCCCTGTATCGGATATTCACTGTGCCATGCCCTACCCTAGCCGACCTCTCCACTTGGCAGTTCGGTCCCGCTTGTCTTTTGTGCCACGCACATCCTTCCTTCCTTCCTTCCTCTTTGCTGCTAGCTTCCTCTTCCCGCAAGAGCGCTCTCTGCCGAGATTCGTCGCATTCATTCACTGACTCCTGCTCTTCCGCTTCACGCACTTCCTCCTGCTCTAATCCTTGTTACTCCTCTTCGCCTAGTCTATCCTTACACTGTATCATACTGCTAGAAAGTTCTATATGCTCTTTCCTTGCTCCTTCTCTTATCCAAGTGAGTGATTAAATATGTGTGGCAATTATTATTCTCGTATCACAAACATCAAAATACACAGTTAAATACATTGTGCAAATTAACAACAATAAACACACTTAGCCCAGTACTTCGCAACCTCAACTGCATTGTGTGTTGCTTGAAACAAGTCTTCATTGTTGCAGGATGATGGGCACATAGGGCACTCGAGCATATGATTCATAGTTTGTTCGTCACCACATTAGCACTTAATATTTGTAGCATCAGTATAACCCCATCTGACTAGGTTTTCCTTGGACCTGACCACTCCTGTTCGCAATCGATTTAAGGACCGCCAGACGTTCCAGTCCTCTGCATGACCAGGTGGCAAGCGCTCTGCAACTGTCAGTGGTCCCGAGATGTTAGGAACCTTCATTTTCCATAACTGTACTCTTGCATTTTCAGGTGACCCAATTAGTTCCCGTGATGTTCTCAGAAAGCTTTTCCTGGATTTGAGTCTCTGGGCTGGTGGTGTATGGCCATGCAGTGGATGAGCGCTTTCCCGTTCTACTTTAGTCCTCTCCTTGTTCGCAGCCACTTCTCTGCGGATACTGGGTGGTGTAATGCCCGAAATCTGGTAAAGCCTATCAACTGGGGTAGGCTTTAAGCAACCTGTCACTAGCCTACAGGTATTATTGAGGGCTACATCCACGTGTTTGGTATGAGATGACGAGTACCAAACTGGGCATGCATATTCTGCAACAGAGTAACAAAGGGCCATTGCCGATGTACGTAAAGTTTTTGGTTGACTGCCCCACTGTGATCCAACTAGTAAGGTTTGACAGTCCAGTAGGAAGGCAATAAAGTGTCATTCTATTTAAAATATAGTTCTTCTGGCACCTGTATTAAAATCATCAAATGTGAAATGTTCACTGCGTGGTCGAAGTGGCACTTATTCGTAACAAGTGTGCGTTAAAGGGAAACCTAGAATTTAGTTTAATTATTATCTTTAAGTTTTTAGATCTCAGATGTGTTATATAAGAATTAAATTTTACGTATTTTAATTTTGAAATCAGTGGAAGGAATAAGCTTGCAGACAACCCATATGGTGATGCGTTGTAAACACAACTAACACTACATCTGAGACGTTCGTTGTTCTGGACGGTTTGATCGGTCCAGCCAATTAGCTGTCACGTGGATGGGTAGCCCCGTGGGAGTCGCGACACCCAGCCTCTTCCGGCTCTGATTCTTGAATATTTCTCGCTAGTTACTCCAGAATATCACGTCTTATATTAGTAAGTATCCATTCTCACTGGTGTTTTTAACGCTGTACTAAGGAAATATAAGTTTTATTTATTTTTTTATTTAGCTGACCCAACTGACCACACGAAACCCAGTTAATAATCGAACGAATAAGAATACCAAAGGGGTTCCACACAGGCCGTAATCACTACGGTCAAAGCCGGTTCGCCCCCAATATGTAAAGTTCGAGAAAATAAAATCCATCAAAAGCATCAGTGAAACCACAGAAAAAGCTACAAATCGTAGCGGGGCTGTATAATGCCGTTGAGGCAGTGAATTAAAAAAAAAAAAAATCGCTAACCTAGTGTACTATTCCAATACAGTAACAATGAAGAATAGTTTAACGATTTTACTTACCCCTCCATACATTTTAAACAGTTTATTTCTGTTGAATTTGGTAATTTCTGTATCACAAAAACAGAAAATATCTTATTTTCCCCCGGATTAAATTATGGTTTGAAAAGTCATCCAAATTCAGAAGGTATTGAAGGGTATATGTTATACTTGCATAATTGGAGCAATCAATCCGTTCAAAATAAACATACAAATTGGCAAAATGGAAAAGTGTAGAGTTCACAGAGAATGTTAGCAATAGTTTGATAACCGGCCAGTTGGTAATGTAATGGTCATAAAAAAATATACATAAAACTTGAAGAGATGTGTCCCGAGTAAACAACGTAGTAAATGGTAAATGACTGCAATGTTACAAGGGGTTGCATGTTACAACTTTAACTTCTGACATATCCAAACCATTATCAAAACCTACCACAAAATGAAATAAACTCTAATAATTGTGAAGTGCTGAAAGTAGCCCTAGATCGTTACAGAAATTTGACAGCAGCTGCGATCTGCATAATAAACTGATTTTAAATCATTTTAAAGCAAGTAGTAGCTTAAACTTTATGATCATGTGCCAAAGACAGTCATAAATCCCCCCAAAAAAATCAAAAAATGGCGGTAAGAATTAGTTACTGCATGTATAAAAATATTTAAAAACAAAAGAATTTTATGGAAGACTTTGACTATAGTAGCACCGGTTTACTTTTAAAACAGATTTAAGATACTACATATAATAAATATTACAAGGTGTGACAAAAACTATATTACAAGTTAAGAACGAAGATATTGCGAAAAGGTCTTTCCTGTGTGTTTTCTTTCTGAACCAGACATTAGAAAAATGTTATTCGTATACCTTAGGAAGTTACACTGAATTTAGACGCTTCAGAAGCTGATTCTGACGAAGTGAGGGGTTATTATACTATGGGAGATCATAGGCCCCTACTATTATGCGATTTTTTACCTAGTCGCAGCAACAAGAAATCTGTACCTGAATACAATGATAAAACCGAGTGGCTCTGGAAAAATTATCATTATTTTCGACGTTGTCAGATGAATACCGTCACTTCTATTCAGTATTTATATTGATGAAACTTTTTCTAGAAGGAACAAGAAATCGTTTAATGACAGAAATGACCCTATAGAACAAAAATGTTAATATCCATTACAAGTTGCAGATTGTTATATTATTTTCGTAAATACTGCAATTAAATTGCAATATGCTGTATACCATTTTAGTAAAGCAGCAAAACAACTGTCCTCCAATAAATCAAACATGATAGCTATATCAGGGTAAAGACCACATGATCTCTAAAATAATAAATACTAACAGTGGACCAAATGAGACATTTTACTTTACTTAGCATATGACCTCAAATATTATTTCATGTAAGGCACACATAAATGAGTTTAAACTATTTTTCAAAATCCAAAAGAAGTTAAACTACTTTCAAATGCATGTACTCGAATTGAAACATACTCAAAAATCCAACTATAACAGAAATAGCCTCAAGAAAATGTATATTTCTGGCAGTATCAGTATTGATCGAAATTAACTTTAATGCAGTATGGTAACGAAGAAAAGGTAAAAAAAAAAATCACTAAATGAAGTTCATCTGTATTTGGACAATTTCGCTATAGATGACATCCATATGAAGAAACTAGTTTCTTTTGCTTATTTTCTCTCCTTGATGTCATGTGCAATAATATTGTGAGGCAATTCTACTCATAGAGACAAAGAATACAGGACCCAAAAGCGAGTAATACGAATTATGTGTCGGGTTAGCTGCAGAACTTCATGCAGAGAACTGTTCAAAAAGTTAAGGATTTTAACATTGGTGGACAAGTATACTCGTTTATACACATTAATGCCCTTCGTAGTCACAAATTATGCTCTATTTAAAACAAATAATAAAATATACAATTACGGCACCAGAGGTAAAAATGATCTTCACAAAGATTACAAGTCATCCTCATTTATTCCTAACACATCTAAAATGTTTTGCGGGTGATAAGATTAAATTCAGGAAAAGCTTGAAAGAATTTTTAATCGAAAATTCCTTCTACTGCATCGAGGAACTTATTTCTAAGGTATCTACTAAATAATTGCCATTATTTTGTGTAAATATAATTGATGTAATTAATGTATATTTATGGTGTGACTGTACATCCTTTGAAAAGTATTTAACTATTTTTTACGCAATATTTTATCTGCAAATTGACAAATTTCCACATCCCACAGAGACAGTGTTTCATAATGGGATCCATGAAAAATGAAACTATTGTATTATAGTGATTTGAGAAAACGATCTGGAGGAACCCCAGTGAGGTCTATGAAGATTGCACGGAGAATGGAAGACCAGATAACAGCTTGAGGAAATACAAGTAATGTATCACCAGAAGTAGTTTATGTTGGACTAGTGATCGCCCAGCGATCGAAATTCGACCGTAATTCATTAAGTTGTTTAGTTTCTTTCATGAAAGAGTAATAATCTAGTTATTCTCTGCATTACCTATAAAATTAAAACGATACACTCCACGCGTGACTGTATGCTAAATTTTAGCTTCTAATCTAACCATAGCAAATGATGAAATGTATTTATCGATGGTTCATTTAGGCCCGAAAACTGTTTTAGCTTTGTGAAACATGCTCATTTAAATGTATCTATCAAAATAATTTCGTCATTTTGTGTGTTCGCTATTTAAATTTGGTCTATTATCATTTTGAATTTCACGCAAATAAGTACACCTTATTTCTTGTCTCTCTCTCTCTAATTAAATTACTGAAATTAAAAAATCAAAAGACACTTAACCAAAGTTTAACATTTTAAATAATCAAATGACCATATAATATCTGACAGAATCGCTACATTCCTTTTCAAAGTATTCCTTTCATAACTTCAAACATTAATCTCTACTTTATCCGAGTCTTTCGTTTTACCAAAGACCACAGTGTGTCTCAATGCGGGGAATTCACGTAAGAACGTTGGCTCCGATCCTATTTCACGCGCGCACACACGTTCGCAAATTAATTTTTTATTTTAATAATCTATTTGTAACATTTGTAGTATTAACTATGCTTATTATATTGTTGGGTGGGATGGGACATTCTCCACCAGTAAAAAACTGTTACTGACCTGTTGAAATTTGGATTAACTGTTTCCTTATAGTGTCCTATTCACGTTTAGCACTCTCTTTTTCCGGAAAAGTCGCCACGAATTAAATTAAAAATGCCGAAATATGGGATGCTCCGTAACCGCGAAATGTTAGCAGCACTGTAAAAATGACACAAAAATTATCGGTTCAGGGATCATATCAACCTAAATAGGTTCGTTTTGTCATAGTGATCATGATTAGGTTGAAATTCGGCCTGGACCAAGAGTAAAAAGTTTACGGGAAATTCGTTCTGCGCAGCCCATGTCGCAAACCAGAGACAAACTGCGCATTTGTTTACAACTGAAGCAATCGATTATCTCTGACTGCTTATATCGATTCCGTTCGCCCAATATTCTGGCCGCTACCTGCGCTATCTACCAGCCCTCGAAATGTTGCTACTTGCTTCTATATAAGTTCAGAGATTAATTTCGACTTTTGTTTCACCAAAGAAGACAAAGTATTATATATAGATTTTAGCTTCCTCCACTTCTTCTCGATATAAACTTTAATTATGCCAAATCTCACACTTCTCCGTGAGCGCAATATTCTTAAAAATGTAACATAAGTATTCGCTTAGCGTATTAATTTATGTTGGATACTTGTGAGGTACTGACCGGGGTTCCCTGCGTCGACGGCTTTGCTGGGCCAGTCCCTGATTGCTCTGAAGCGCGGCACTCTGCTGCAGAAGCTGATGTCTCCGCGGTGGTGACTGGTGAGAGAGACGTGCGGGTCCTTAGGGTTGTACGTCCAGCACGTCGGCATCTTCTGCAGAACACGACACGACTTCTGTCAACACTACTCTCAAGCACATGTAAATCACGGGAAGCAAGGATTCAATCTCAATTCTGCAGTGCTTAAAAAAATAAAGCCATGAAAGAAAGTATATTTACAGTGCTGCAAAGGAATTGATATGTGATGAGCAGCTTACTTAAGTTATTTATTACGTTGTGGTGGACGAGCGAGCTTTTTTCTTTTCGCCTTGCCACTTCCCGAGAGGAACATATATATTATGGGTAAACCTCTTAGTCATGTGAGCAGTAGTAGCCTACTTATAAAGGAAACTCTCAGTAAGGATATTTACACACTTTATTACATCAGTTATGCACAATAATTACATGCCTAATTCTATTTACTCCTTTCAGGACTATAACTCCTATTGCTTGATTCTATTAGATGCCTTCCCCATTACTGGGTTTCTCCCACCTGTTATAATGGTTGCTGTAGTCGTCGATGGCTTCTCCAGCAGTTTGTTTGTAGTTCGCCTGGCTACAACACATCTTAGCTCCATGGCTCCTTAACTCCATCAGCTCGACCCGCTCAGGCCAGTCCCTTCTTTAACTGCCCAGGATTGACCAGAATCGACCTCTCTGTCCTCGTGCTTCCCAGTTTTGATCAATTCACCCCCTCCATAGAATTCACAGTGGGGAGGAACCCTGGCCAATAACGATAATTCCTTCCCAACCATCTTCCTATCCATGACATCTTGCTACAACTTAATTCTGCTCACTATCTGATCCACTTTGATGTCAATGCTGTCTGTGTGCTTGCATTCCAGAGCCTCTCACTGTTTTAACTCTGTTGTAACCGTCCTGATTTCAACTTTTTCCCAGCTTTAGTAACTATAGTCCAAAATTCCTTGGCCGTCTACTACAACGTCATGCACAAGGATACAAGAATAGTAATTATATTGAATTTAAATAGGTGAGATCATACATAGATGTTTCTAATGATTGATTTCGAAAGATTGCAGCCATTCAGTTGTTTCATGAAGCTGCTGAATCTCCCAAGAGAGCATTCCATAGTGATGAGGTGGATAATTTATTGTTGTTTCGACAGTCACAAGAAGAATTCTCTATTATTCCCCACTTCCAGTAGTGGCCTGTTATCGCACGGTTCAGTATCGTCCAGGTTTTCCTCGGTGGGTTGAATCCAGGAGACTGTTGGATTAGTGCTAGTTTGTCAGGATTGGAACTGGTCCACCCTGTTTATGTTGAAGTGATTTTGGACCAGCAACTTCCATGTTGAATACTTTGATTTTGATCTGTCGTAATCTACTGGAAGTTGTGGTATTTTTTCTTTTTTTAAACAAAAAATAATCATTTCTGCCATTCCTCTCTTTAAAAGCCGCTTGTCTCTAAGTAGTCTTAAATGTGACATTAAGATCTCTACATATCTATTAAAGATTACATCCTCAATTAACTGCTCCGTTAACTGATCGTTGTTATCGTCTACAGTTCTGCACTTGAGCTGTCTACCAACAAACTGAGCAACAAACCAATGTATTGGTTTACTTAAAATTCTAGCAGTACTCAATTAATACTCGTATTTTCTATGATAAAGCATTGAATCTGTATCTTATCGTAAAAAGTAATAAATCGGTAAAAAAAATTGGTGAACACCCGTTTATAAGATTCAGTCCATATAGGGTCTAAATATAATATTACAATTTACAGCGGTAACCCAAAAGTCTTAGGTAGACAACTAGATTTCGAGGAGCTTTTTTAATGAGCGAAGAATATAATTTGGTAAGAAGTTGGCAACTTTTTACTGTCGACACACTACATTCTTTTAACTGATTTGTTTACTGACACTTTTCTAAAGCAGCAAAAAAATGGTAATTAATAGCACTGGGAGTGATGTTACTACCTCAGTGGTTCATAGGAGGAAAAGTAGCCACTTCCTGCTTAAAAAATGCGCGTTACTCAAAATAAAAATGCAGGAAACCCTTTCACGAAGATTACCCTATTGGTTTTATTATTATTATTATCGTATGTCATGTACAACAAAAGACATGTACAATTAAATAATTATATCTATAGACTCAAGCCATCAAGTGACACAACGCATCTTCATGGAGACCCCATTTATGCAATGTTGCATTGCACACTCCATGACCTGTGCGAAATCTGTTCAATCGACACCAAAACCACCTAGGCAAGTCAAACCCTGGAACACAGGTTGCCGGATACCCTATTGGTAAATAATACACCATATTTTTTAAAAGAACAATAAAATACTCTGATATAAACAGTACATCAGAGTTCACATCGCAGTGGTTTTGCTGGTTCACTCTAACTGTAACAGATAATCGAAAGATGTATCCCCCAGACATTGACGTCGTTATGTCACACAAGGGAACCACTAAGTTAAATACCAACTAATTATTGAATATTGTTAGTCGACTGGAGTAGGATACCCCAGTTAACTTAATTATTTGTGGCAAGCGAGTATCGATACGATGAGAAGCAGGCAACTGGCCGTAAGTATTTAATGCGGACAACAGTTTCCGCTAGATAAGCCAACCGACCACTTCGGCGTGCGCTACATGTGCCATGCCGTTTCCCAACAGCCCCCTTGCATGAAGCCGCAGGGATACCGTCACTCTCGGAGCGAATCCTCAAAGTAACAAGAACATTCTACAGAGTCGCTAGAAAATCACCGAATCTCCTCATAGCCAATTTGGGGCAGTACTCGACCACGTTTGACAAGGACAAAAGTCCCCTCTCAATAGTGACGGACAATTAAAATATCTCAGAGCGAAAACAAAGACACAGTAACAGTAATGATACGCATCTTGTAACATTAAAGGAAATGTCAAAACACAAATTCTTCACTAAAACTGCAAAATAACGTAATTTATGGAAAGTACGCTACAATAGCTTATCTGACGTAAATTCGCAGGTAGCCTCACGGGACTTGAAGCTAATAACATTAAAATATTATGAAGCTGAATTACAACTTGTTTCAGCATATTAATAGGCAAGGAAGAACTCAACCTGCTGGAGAACGTATGAAAGGCCAGAGCCAGAAGAGTGAAGGGACACTCGTAAATTTGTAACACCGGATTATACAGCTACAATTTGAGATTCCTCTGCTTATCACGTATCAAAACTCATCTTCCTGCGGTGCGGAGTTAAATTTTAAATTTAATGATAAGACTGCCCACTGGATAAACCTACACACGGCGTCATTGATATTTTTTTTATGACTGACTGGTTTATTCCCGCGTTACTAAAATATTGATTTCAGCGCTACGCATTTAATTGTAAGTACCTACTACCTGCGTACAAGTTTAGATCTCCTTTTGCCTCGTGAAATACTTCGGTTTATTGATTTTCATTCCGAATTTCTTGAAGTAAACTTTATGCCTTGAACCGCTTTCTCTTATTTGTATTTATATCTAAAACTCCAAATTCGGTGATTGACCTTGAATGCGTAAAGTGTATATCAAAACCTTTCTCATTGCATTTCTGAGTAAACTTTTTTCATCATTCGAACTCTTATTGTCGTCAAACGACTGAACGGCTCACAGATATCGCAGATTCACAAGATGTAAGTAATTAAGCTGTATACAAAGTGAAAGAATTGATGAAAAGCAATGAATATTCTTCACTAACTTTTCTTAGCGTCAAAATCTTGATCACTAATGCCGCAATTATCAATAACTAGGTGACCCGTTTGAAAATTTCATGAAGAATGTTCTATCTATAGCGCAGTTGTCTGTTTGTAGAAGAATGGTAAAATAACAGACTCATTTGTAGCAATTGTTTCAATTTTTGGCTTGTGGCTTTACGCCTCGTCGACGTCGAGGTCATTATAGGTGGGAAAGGATGAGGAGCAAGGTACGGGAAGGAACTCGGCCAGAGACTTTTTAAGGAAGCATCCCGACATTCCTCTAGAGTGATTTGTAAAAACCAAAGAAAGTCAAAATCTAGATGCCCGGAAGGGGATTCGAACCCGCGTCCTCCCGAATGCGAGGCCACAGCACTACCGCTGAATTACCACCCTCGGTAACTGTTTATTTGTCAACTGAAATAGTTACGTAGCAAAGCACTTACAACGTGCTAGGAAACAATTAGAAATGATGAAATTAATCTCTAACAGAAATAAAAACGTCCGAAAAGCTCCTTACTCTAGAAAATAAGAGGAGGGTGAAGAGGGTTATGGGAGTGTACAAGCCGTATATTGGTGATGAGCCATGGAAAGATATTGGTGTAAGAATTAAAAGTAATGCATGGAAGGGAAAAGATGACCATGACTAAAAGCTGTCACTCAATTTCAGGCACAAGGGTGTAGGAAGATTCCGTTTTGTGTGTGTGTGTGTGTGTGTGTGTGTGTGTGTGTGTGTGTGTGTAAGATTTCCTTGGGTTGGAATAAGTTACCAAGAGAAATGATGAATAATTTACCAAATACGAGGTGCGTCCAGAAAGTAATATCCGTTTCAATTTATCTCCGCTGCAGCGCTGCGATTGCAGTTCCGCAAATGCGCTGTAGACGATGTGTATCAAGGGGAAGAACGTCCGCCATTTGGAGATCGCTGTCAGTTACGTACGCTTTGTTGTGCTTGTTTGAAATGTCGGCGTTGATTGAAAATCCCGCCGCCTGTGAAATCAGGTCTGTGATTCGGTTTCTGAATGCGAGGAAAGTGAAACCAAGCGAAATTTATCGGCAAATTTGCGATGTTTACGGACCAAATGCGATAAGTGATTCGATGGTGAGAAGATGGGTCCGACAGTTCAATGGCACGATAAAGAACGAAGTGGGCGTCCATCTTTGGTTACAGAAGAACTGGCAAGACTTTCATCTGTTCTTACATCTCAAGTCTTTCCTTGGCGGTCATCACTTCACCAATGTCGACGAGCTGAAAGAAACTGTTTCCAACTGGTTGAAGACACAGGCGGCAGATTTCTATGAAGAAGGTATACAAAACCTGGTGCCACGCTATGACAAATGCCTGCAAAATTTCGGCAGTTATGTGGAAAAGTAGATTAAGAGTTGTAGAATTTTGTGCAATATAAATTTCTTCTGTATTTGTGTACAATTTCATTTTATTACCAAACGGAACTTACTTTCTGGACGCGCCTCGTACGCTGAAAGAATTTAATGCTAAAATTTGAAGAGGAAAAATGTAGGTGGGTGTAGAAAATGGGGAAGATGGGTGTGTAGGGAAATTGCAACCGGAGCGTATACTTCATCGCAGTTTAATTAAATATTATTATAACACACACAGATTATCAGTATTTAGTTGATAATTGGCGCTGCTATCTAGTGGTATTATGATCACTCGTTATTAACGTCAGCGAAACCTAGCAGCATGATTCTGACTATACGTGGCCTTGATTCTTCATAATTTTACGGGTTGAATTTTGAAAAATCCCTTTCTTAATTAACGATGTTTCCAAAATGGAGAACGTAATCTTTAAAATGATATCTCATTTATCGATTTTGGTTAGGTATTGTGGCGAATTAATAAGTACAGTGTTATTAGGCACCGAGTGCTCGTATAGTACCTGCGAGATGTTGACGTTGCGGTGTGGTTCAAACAAACAGTTCTATTTGACATAACAAAGCGCCCAGATGTAGGGTCTACACGTCCGGTGGATGACTAAACTTTCTACCTGACTTGGACATTCAGTAGATTTATTCCCCATCAAAAATAACTAAGGCTCGCTTTCCATTTGGTCACATTTCGGAAAATACTCGCCAAATGCCGTTAGCTAGTGACCACGTACGAAAGTAGTCCTTAGTGCCGTTTCTGAGTAACGGAGCACACTCAGAGAGTGTTGGAGGGTGATCCAACCAATAGAAATCGTCCAACAATTTATTAACTTTTTTTATCTGTTGAGCCTATCAGGAGCGGTCATCTTGGCGGGGGGCAGCGCTGTGATTCGCCGAGGGTCATACGCCACATCGTAGTGCGATACGTCCAGAGTTTTCCTCAGAGTTTTCCTCAGAGTTTTTCTCAGAGTAGATGAAGGGACACTCTGATTCTCGCCTGATACGGCAACAAGTAATCTGCACTGCCACCTCACCACTCCGTATGGCGGTGTAAGAAGCGGCTCGCATCTCGACAGGCCACACTGCAGGCTGGGCACAACAAGAGAACCCTGTGGCGCTATTCTGGCTATTCATGCGTGGGTCCTGACCACGCTAGCGATGAAACGGTAAACCTTCGTTCGCCACGGAAGCTTAGGGGGCATCCACAAATTACGTGAGGTTTTTTCCCGGATTTATGGACCCCCCCTCCCCCCTGGTGAGATTTCGTGAGATCTGGCCGGACCCCCCGCCCCTCCTCTGGTGAGATCTGGTCCGCGAGAACCCCCCCCCTACAAATCGCCCTGGAAACTTTTGTATACCTTTTTTTTTTAGGTCACACCCTAACTTTTTTGTCGAAATACCCTCCTAAAATCGACTTTGGCGCAAATTGTAGACCTTTTTTCTTTCTTGGTTCTACTGTCCCCAAATTTTTCACAAAATCTCACGTGAAATTTCCGTAGACCCCCCCCCTCCCCCCTGGTGAGATTTCGCCGGACCCCCCCCCCCATTTCACCTCACGTAATTAATGGATGTCCCCTTATGCAATATGTTGTACCCAGTAATCGACCCTGAGAAATTGCTCTAAATGTTTTAAAATCAAAAGACATTCGACAATGTGTAATTATTCATATAGTAATAAAATAAATCTCACGTTTGTGTAGATTTCACCATGCTCAAGTTTTAATCAATTGTAAACCCACTTTTCATTGATCCTGTTACGTCAAGTAATAAGTCATGTGACAAGCTTAAGATTCATAATATTGAAACTTGATAATTTCTTTTTAAATTCTAAGAACAGTATGTAAGCACCTTAGAATTTTGGCAAATTCTAGTTTTCTTAGCTTCAAGTATAAGAAGGGAGGAAGCTTTCATTTAAACATAAGGTTTCATTACAAAGACAGGTTATGATAGGAACGTTTCATTTAGAAGCTGATTCTGTAACCAAATTCACTAAATAAACCATTTTAAAAGCAGTAAAAACCCACAACATTTAATAAAAGCACTAAATAAACTTTTTATAAGAGTAAGGAAATCTTAAACTAACCTGGAATAGGATAATCCATTATTGGACAACTTGCAAACAATAGATTTTTGCTACGTGACCATTTCACCATTCCTGAGCACTTTTAAATGAAGTAAAGTAATTTTTAAAGAATAATATTTCAAAAGAAAGTTAAATTCACTAAAATTTCGTAGTTTCTGACCGCGTAAATAACGTAAATAAATTTTTAAACACTTCGATAAATGCACTTCATTTTTAACATTTTTATCACATATTCCTAGCATTTTCTCGATCTGAAAAGTAGTTTTCCTGAAAGAACTAAAAATCTAATTTAACATATCCAAATTTCAGACCATTCCATGCAGTAGAACAGATTTTATACAGGTTTGTAAAATTATTTCGTCTCTAAGCACACGTGGTTCGCTTAAGATTTATTTACAACTAAACCTAACCACTTTCAGAGATAAAATAACTTTTAATACACGTAACTAAATTCAAAGAAAACTCTGATAATTTTACTTTTCTGATATAAATAATCCTTTAAGAGTTATTAACAAAAACCATATGACTTCTAAACAGTTACTTTAACAAATCTTGTCTAAGCTGTAATTTCGCTATCTCCCCACCGATCTCAGTATAATTTACACCGTTGAACTCAAGGATTTTTGGGGAACATTTCGACACTAATTTTATTCAGGTAATTTGCAATTCAGCAGAGTTTCTAAAAAAAATAATAAATCCATACTTTTAGGTAAATTAATAAACCCATACTTTTAGGTAAATCCCCACTTGCTTCAAAGACTTGGTATCACTACGCAAATTAAACCAAAATTTAAACTAATCACTCGAAATTTCTCACTAAACATCCTTTGAGGATCTGGCAGATAAGTCTACACACTGTCAAAGTTTGAACACTTTTTATAATCTAGATCGTTTAGTGCAGTATACATACGTTTTGTTAAGCGGAAGCATAAAGTTTGTGTACAGTTGCTGATGTCATAGGCTTTGTGAGTTTTATAAAAGATCGTGCAGCTAGCTCACGTCGTCTTTACTCCGGGAGCGATATGTAAGGTAACTCCACGTTATTCGGTTTGTTGTGGGACGGTATTACTGCTTTAGCCTGGAAACTTGTGTCAGCCATGTTGGGTGAACTGGTAACAGATCGTGATTTCCATGACTACTAAGAACTTTTAAATTTCAAAAGTTTTTTTTTTTTTTATTCTGTCAGTATCTTGTTCTCTCCACAACCTACAATTTCCTGGAAACGTATGTTCGATCGCCTACTCAACTGTAGAATGCAAACTTTGGAAATGTGACTTTTTTAAAAAATAAACTTCAAATTTTTCTATCAAAGTCAACTTTTGTGATTTTATAGTAGACTAAACCTTTTCTTTGTGGTTTAAACAAATTTTATGGCGACCTCTGCGCATCTCAGTTGAGAATCCAGAAGGGTTACAAGGTCAATTTAAAATTATTTCGTCAAAATTCCACAGAACTTTTAATTCAAGTGAACTGCTAGTTAAGGTACAAGCCTATACCCAACCCCGGTATAGGTTTTGTGTCTTACAAGTATGATAGAGAAATTACTTTCATCAAAACTAGACAGCACAGTATGATGCGAATAGATAATTATTATTCGTTTGCGCGTATCTCCTCCACTTGAGGTTGTCGATTAGCATTTAGAATGTCACTGCATGATGTGTTCGCCGGCTATCTAGTTCTCGCAGTCTAATGCACTTCGCACAACTCCAACTTGAGTGTTGCCTGCATTCCAAGTTTCCACCTTCGCACGGGCTGTTGCGTCCCGGGCGGTTAAAAGCCTCGGCCCTCCTCTCCTTGCAGACGCTCGAGTTAAGTAGTTGAGGAGAGAACTTTGCGCATTATAAGAGGCGGTATCATTTCATTAGAGACGTCTTGTTCCAATTTATGGCCGACTGCCGGTTTTATAATGTTCCGGTTCCGAAGTCTGCGAAAAATGAATAGCAGTGAAGCATGGGTGTCGTAACTCTTCCGTGTCTTAGAGCGCCCTGCTGCGAAACATTGCACCTAAGCCATCCATTCCTATTTAAGCCGAAGAGATTTTCTTAAGATATATACCATATATTCTTTAACTGAACCTAAACAGCACATCTGAATTAATTATTTACTGCCTTAAAAATTTTACAGTATCCATGACTTTAAAAGAAAATGTATCAGAAACCTGTTCCCCAGACTCGATAAAACTCATGGGCGACAATTCAGTTTATCTTTTATGCAGTCTCTTACACTAGTTTCAGTATTATTAAAAGCTTTGAAAATATTACCGCCATAAATTCCACTAAGAAATTGTTCTCAAGCAATCGTTCACCTTAGAAAATTGTAAGATACTTTCAGCATAACATTTATTCCTTGCCTGGGTCGTATTTGGTTCGAATTCAGTTTTGCGCCCTAGAAGATTTAATCTTTTTCTTAGTCAAAAAAATTATGCGCCGAACACTGGAAGAATGCTGTCAAATAGTATACAATTCGTACATGGAAAAAGTAAAGTTGTGGTGTCTAAAAGACTTAAGCTGCCAAAAGTTAGTAATAATTAATCAAATTAAAGCTGTTTTTAACTTCTTCCTATACTCTTAAAACAGTGTTTTCTCTCCTCTAAATCAAAAGGAAAGAATCTACGTGCAAGCAGGGGAAGGGGTTTTTTTTTTTTTTATTTTTTATTTTCAGTGGCTTTCGGCATTTAGGCCAGACAGCCAGCTCGATAGTAATTTTTTCCAGCTAATTTGACACACCAAAGGACTGACATGACATTCACAGACATAACACTTACACACCCATGACCGTGGTCGAACTAGAACTGCCTACATTCACCAAGCGAAGTTAACACTCACGCCCAGAAAGAGAAATTAATTTTACAGATACCAGAATTTAGATTAGCGCGATCCGGACCATTCCAGTAATTCAACATAATACCTTAAAGAATCTGCGGTGTTAAATCTGAACAAAATGATTAATTCGGCTTATGAGCAATTCATACAAATTATACACGCTTGCAGAAAGCCAAGGGCAGATGCCAAAAACAGGACGTTGACCACTGGATCAGGCAGGTTTGGACTTTACTTGGCGGGAATGCAAGAGAACAACAAATCACTTCTGAAAGTAAATCCATGTACCACTGGAAGATTGTGAATGTCCCAGCTAAGTTTTGGATGAAAGACAAGATTACAGAGACAGTAAGTACGATTTATTGCCACTCGCCAAAGTCGCGGGTATTTTTGCAGATACTTGGAAACTCACATGCGTGGAAATGCCGAGTGAACGCGAGTAGAAATGATGAGCAAATAAACCGAGGCCAAGACTGGAATTTACGCTAATCCTGGATAATTTCTGACTGTAGGGCAAGACGCACAGACTTTCATTCGATCTTTGGTGCCGACTTCGAGTTGTTGGCAGGAGCTTCCTGCTCGTTAGCATCTGGTGAGCAGCGCTCGATTGCTGGGACCGAGCGTGGTGGGTAAGCGGTTAACGTTCTGGTCTCGTATTCGCGAGGACACCGGTTCGAATCCCCATCCGCGCATCTAGATTTGGGTATTCCATGGTTTATGGTTTCCCCAAATCATTTCAGGCGAATGTCAGGACGCTTCCTTCAAAAGGTCATGGCCGAATTCCTTCCCGTTCCTGTACCTAATCCCATCCGCCTCGAATGACCTCGACGTCAACGAGGCGTAAAGCCATAAGTAAAAAAAAAAAAAAAAAAAAAAAATCTGTTTGCTGGTTGTTCAACACGATGACCCCTCACGGCAACACACACAGTGCAGGGAATGACGTTGCATAGCACCTTTCACAGCTTCAGTATCTCAGAGCGGAGATCACACAATAGTAATCTGCTGTTGCGTCACGCCCCTGATCATTCATACATAAGAACGGTAAAGGAACATAGTTTGTGTCACAGTTTTAGTTAAAGTAATCCTGGCAGTTCTCGCCAATCTGCGAGGCTCTCCTAATTTAATGAACAATGGTAGCCCACTGAGGACGATTTGAAGGCCCCAAAATATCGTCTCACACGTTTTTGCGCTATCGCCTCGCTACGATTTGTAATAGTATATTCTTTTAAGATTCAAAGTATCTGAATTTTTCTAGAACAATTACGATTAATGTTTTTTTTTTTGTCAAGTCCGGCAACTACGATTATACAGTCTTACCAACTTCAGGTACTGAAATATATCAAAAAACACTTAAAATTACCCCAGTTTCTATACATACTACTACACTGTGAGGCCTTCTTCATACATACATACATATTTGCATTATTATTTCCCAATGGCTGGTGAAGTGGGATCTCACAAATAATAAATTTCAACCACCTAGATTTCTTCATATTATTGTCATTTGATCTTGTTAAGAAGTAAAGCTCAATCACTTTAATTTGTTTGACAGAAAATAAATATATATATATATATAATCTTTTTTTTTTTAATTCGAGGCTTTTTTAATTTCTGGTATTATAACGTTAACCTCTTTTCCTCATGAATCACTATTTTATATGTAAAAATATTAAGTTATATTTGATTAAACACACTGGTTGCCAAAATATCGCATTTATTGTTTTGCTTAGCACTCATGTTTCGCGCTGGGGTAATAAATATTATTCCCATAATAAATAATAACATTAAACATTCCTCTCCAAATTTAAATGCTTTATTTCAAATCGTAAGAAATAGTCAGTTTCAACGGGATATCATTTTCATCAATGCTAATTCAATTACACATGATAACGACCAGAATAATAAATATAAAATGCTAAAGACGAAAGAAAGGAAAAAATGATGCTAATCTTGGTTTATTTGCAAATGAAGATAAGTTTAGTAGCAAATTTAATTTCACACGAAGTTTAATGTTGCTGTATTGGTCTTAAGACCGCTTATAAAAGACAACAATACGATAAATTTCCAGAAAAAATCACTACTTCTAATAGAGATGTTAGGATAACTTTTATTAAAAATCTGGCAACAATTGCTTGAAAGTTTTTCTCGATTGCACATATTTACCGCTACATAATTCTAAATACTTAAAAACATCCGTAACATAGAAAATGTTTCGTTTAATACGTCAGAATGAAACGAGATAACAAATAATCACTCAGAATTCTTCTACATGTTGTCCATGGAAAGGGATGACAAATAAAATAAGGAGAGTTTGCTTCCCACACTCTTTAATACGTGTGACGTGAGGACGTAGTGAACGCCCATCTGACGTTAACAGAGGGAGAAAATTAAACGCAAAATACCAGCATTTATAACGCTCGAATCGTCTTGCGTGGGGACTGTGATCCTATTATAAACGCTCTGCTTTATCCTCTGACTCCCTCGGACGAACGATTTTATTTTTTTTTATTTTTTTTGGTACGAGTAATTTAATTAAAGAGACTCGACAAGAGCTTCGTGTCGCGACGCAAAGACCTCGCAGGCAGCCAAATCTCTCTCGCCATCTCTCTTTCACCCCTCTTGCTGACAATAAAGAGAAATTACCTTCTGTTTTGAGGTGGGATTTTCTGACAATTGCGTGGGGAGGTAGAGAAACGGCGTGATCAGTGGACACCGCCCATTCGCTGACAAATTCTCCCAGAGAGAGCGTTAAAATAGTGTCGCAGTGCCCCTAGCGGCGGGCCGCTGAACTACAGCCACGCACGCAGTCGCTGCTCCATTGTTTAACGTTCCTCTCGTGCTCTGTTTTTTAAACGCACACAAAAAAATCTTGCATCCTGGTAATCCCTCCGAGCTTGCCGGTGTTATCTCACAGGCGCGCGCGCAATAAATCGCGTGGAATTATCGCGGACAGCGACAATAGTCATAATATTATTTGCGGGCTGCGCACCTCGGCGTGGCGGGCGACTTCCTGCTTCCGCTTCCCGCTCGCCTTTTGTTTTCTGTTGAACACGACGGAGTGTACGCTCGTGCGCATGCGCATTCTCTCCTGGCGCTGTTACTGCATGTATGCGAAAAGCGGAGTTCATTTATATAAACGTAATAAATAACATTTTGCTAGGCCTGTGGAAGGCCCGTTAAGGAGGATGTATGGGCTAACTCGCCATTAATCCTAAAATAAATTGCAAAGTTCAGGAAATTAAAGAATCGCATGAGTTTTTAAACTATAATTCATCCAGAATAAAAAGTTATTGTTATGAAGTCAAGCTTATACGAAAATAAATTTTTAGGATTAAAAATAATAAAACAAATTTCCATGATATTTATATTAAATTATGAAGAAATAACAACACTCAGATGTTTAATATGAGCTGTGAAAAGCCTGTTAAATAACGTAATACATTTTGTGGATATTAATGAGATGAAAATGGAGTAATATATATAATAAAGCATTTCTACTTTTGATGTCGAAAAAACTTTAAATTTAAATTTCTAATTATAAATAACATAATTTAAGCAGTCGAACATTATTACTGATAGTTTAGATTGTATAGTTGCTTCATGTAGTATACTAACCAGTGAAAGATAAAAACAAAACTCAAAAACAAAAATGAGGCATGACTTATCCCAAGTTGCATGCGATGAAGTGTTTGCACTCTTCATTCACAATTTTCTGCATTAATAGACCAATTTTGTAAGATAAATTAATTTAGAGCTCTGAAATAATTTATCCATATAAACGTACGAAAGAAGTAATGGCATATGTATTTTTGTATAGTGTAGTGTTACATCTTTCAAGCAAGAAATAACTAAAACCTTGTTTTAATTAATTAAAATAAATAATTGTTATTAAATTTTTATTGGTACTAAGCTTTTTTATGACTGTATTTACAACTCATTCAATGAGACCGATTGTTGCTTTTTCTTACACTATTGTTGTAGATCCTTCTTCTTTATAAATAGCCTAAATTTTGCTGGGATTGCTAACTGTGAAAAAACTACCTAACTTTCTATTTTACCAAAATTTTATTATTTGTAAATATCTGACCAGAATGTAACAAACAGTTAGTGTAGTAGCGATTTAATAAAATTAGCCTGTGCGCTTAATTTTGTAATATCAAACTGCTACCGAAATTTATTGATTTATTTAAAACTTTTCATTGCGATCACACTTGTAGTAAGTAGTTTACAGAGGTAAAGTTATAAAGTACAATAACATTTGTGATGATCATATGGTTATATTATCGACTATTATGTAGTATGCAAGTAGATTAATATGCTTACTCTTTGAGATTGGGTTACATTCGTGTTCCTTTTGTTTTGAGATGTTGGTTGCCAGGAGCGACATGTTTAAAGCCTATATGGTAGAGGCGACATATTAAGTTCGCAAGTTGGATATGTTGATTGAGAAATATTAATATGAGAAGTCCGATTTAAAGATTAACGGTCGTATTTATCAACTGGTGTTGGTGGAAGTTGTTAAACCAATAACTGAATAAAAGTTTTATCAGAACAATTAATGACTTTTACATCGGTAGCATAGGTACATGCTAGCTATATAAAAAAAGATAAGATAAAGGTGAAAAGTGGTAACTACACACATAAGTAACCAAGAATATATCACCACATGGCGACTCGAGACAGTTTTGCTCGACAACATGCATATGCATGAAAGTAAGGAAGCAAAATAGCGACAAAAAGAACCTGCAAAATACTAATTGACGTCGACTGAATTTTAGAGGTTAACAGACTCGACAAACGAAAAAACATCGCAGAATTCCACGGCTGCCAACGTTGACGAGAGAACAAGCTAAGTCAACCTTTTCAAGACGCATACTTTGGGGAAATTTACCGCTAATTAATTTGAGTGTTGTCTTAAAAAAAAAAAAAAAAAAAAAAAAAAAAATTGTAACAAAGGTGAACCAAAGTATACGTTCTTTGATTTTCATATTAATTTAGTTTTCCGTATGTATATTTCCACATAGTACGAAATTTCATGTTCGCCACTATTTAAAATATATTGAATCAAGGATAAAAAAATGTATCAAGTTGGTACAGTGCCGTATGTGGAAATATATTAATATTTACAATCCTTTACGTAAAGAATATTAGTAAACAAAAAAATATTATTTCTTGATATAAGATCATGGCAGATAATATTAATAACGGTGTGGCAGGAACTGCTTCTAACAATTTAGTTCTAGCGGCAGAAACGAATGTAATGTCACCAGAAGCGACTGGACATGTTTTAGATGAAAGCAGGACTCCACCACACATGCAGCAATACTCACATCCATTTTTAGGATTCTCACCTCTAAATCGAAATAAGTTACAGTCTCTACGTGACCCACTAAGTAGTGAACTTGATCTGAAATCCCTTATATTAGGATTGCATTCAAAATTTGATTCACTCTTCAGTAACCTTGAATCACATTTCAGAAACTTTGAATCAAAACTTGAATCAAAATTTCGTCACCTTGGATCCAAACTTGAATTACGAGCTACTACAAT
The DNA here is from genome assembly GCA_031002005.1 of Vandiemenella viatica. NCBI lineage: Eukaryota > Metazoa > Arthropoda > Insecta > Orthoptera > Morabidae > Vandiemenella > Vandiemenella viatica. The sequence goes on along the minus strand of CM061914.1, from coordinate 49,901,773 downwards.
GAAAACACTATTTGATCAACAGTCATGTGAGATCACATTACTTAAATCTCAGATAGAAAAACAAGCAAGTAAATTAGAACAACACACTGTCGCGATGGAAAAGCGTTCGGTAGTTTTCCGTTCGTTAGTAGGACAAACACACGACAACAAAGTTGAAGATGTGAATCAAAATGTTCAGCTACAAGTAAAAGTTTACATAGCACAATCTCTGACGAAGTAAAAGAAACTTCATCATCTCTCCATGTCGAAGTTCAAAAACAAATTACAGAACAATTTCAGGCGATGGAGGGACACTTACATACATTTGATGGTAAACTAGTGGACAGACATAATACAACAGAGAAAATAATGTCAATAATTGAATCATCCAACAGCGACATAACAAGAACTTTGGAGAGATTCAGGATACCTATAATAGATTCAGTGCTGAATTAGTTCACTCGCAACAAAGTTGCAATATAGTACCTCAACAGCTGGGAGACATACATCAAAAGATGCAGTCAATAGGTGTTCCACATTTACCCATCAGTGTAAGCGAGCATTTTGACACACACAACTTTTTTGGTCAGGGTGCTAAATTCACAGTCTGTTCTATAAAGGAAGTAATCAAGCATTTTGACACTGAAAACTTTTTGGGTCAGGGTGCTAAACGCACAATCTGTTCTATAAAGAGAGTAACCAAGCATTTTGACACAGATAACTTTTCGGGTCAGGGTACTAAACAGACAGTCTGCTTTATAAAGAGTTTTGAACAGTACAAGTTGTTTTACCTGTCCAATGATATGTCATTCAAAAATTGGAAATATAGAAAAAAAATAGCTTGTGGCTTGGAGGAGCGACTGAGAGTCGCCTCCTCGCCCCATGCGATTTTTGGTGGGGGAAAGTAATGCATTAGTAGTGAGTGAAAAATGTATGCTGGTGACAAAGTTAGGGAACAAAAATCTATACTTTGGTTCATCAGGAAAGAACTGTCTTTTATGAGAGACATCAAACACATGTCTCCAAAAGATTGACATTTTATATGTGTGTTTTTTTTAATAATAATAATTAAGTGTACACGTTATATGTATTTAAAAGAAAAATGATATAATAATGTACCACCACTTGTAAAAAAATACCCCAACACCAGTCACGATGTGTGAAAATCATATTTTTTTATTTAAGTCAGTCATGATGTATGAAAATCATATTTTGTTATGTAAGTCAGTCATGATGTATGAGAATCATATTTTTATGATGTAAGGCAGTAATGTAGTATGAAACATACTTATTTTATGTAAGTCAGTATGTATGAATTATTTATGAGGTTATAATATGATCAACCATATTGTTAGAGTTTAACGCTATATTGTTGAAGTCATACAACTTCCAAAAGAATAGCGGTAAACTGGAGGGGGTTGTGATGATCATATGGTTATATTATCGACTATTATGTAGTATGCAAGTAGATTAATATGCTTACTCTTTGAGATTGGGTTACATTCGTGTTCCTTTTGTTTTGAGATGTTGGTTGCCAGGAGCGACATGTTTAAAGCCTATATGGTAGAGGCGACATATTAAGTTCGCAAGTTGGATATGTTGATTGAGAAATATTAATATGAGAAGTCCGATTTAAAGATTAACGGTCGTATTTACAACTGGTGTTGGTGGAAGTTGTTAAACCAATAACTGAATAAAAGTTTTATCAGAACAATTAAATGACTTTTACATCGGTAGCATAGGTACATGCTAGCTATATAAGATAAAGGTGAAAAGTGGTAACTACACACATAAGTAACCAAGAATATATCACCACACATTCAATAAGTATTAAAGAAATATTGGCCTAATACGCTATTTTCTAAAGTTGGATTTAAGAAATTTCAGAAACTTTTTTCTTCTTTAAACATTGTTTTACTTGAACTGATTGGAAATTATATCACCTTTTACGGAGTAGAAGTGAAAGAAACTCAAAGTACTTGAGAGATGGTTCCTTCCTAGGTTTATTTTTACTCCCCGTCAACGTCGAGGTCATTTGAGGCGGAAAAGGGCTTGGGACAAGGAACGGGAAGAAATTCGACCATGTCCTTTTGAAGGAAGCATCCTGGAATTCGCCTGAAGTGTTGTGGGAAAACCATGGAAAACATAAATCTCTATTCCCGGACGGGGATTCGAACCCTCGTCCTCCCGAATTCGAAGCCGGTTCGTTAACCACTCACCTACCACGCTCGGTCCACAAGGTTTGGAATGCCGACAAATAAAGAGGGGAGATAAGTTCTACAGCCGTATTTGTAGGTTTGAATTAGCAACAGGAAGATTTCAGATCTAGAAGAAACGATCAGAACTCAGTCTACATTGGCAGTAACGAAAAAATAAAATGTCAATGGACAGCCCATCGTCAAGATATGCTGAGACCAGTGCTACATTTGAAGAATTAATGTGGACATTTTTAAATATCTGCATGAACCTACGTTATCACATTCAGGCAGAAGTTGTAGATCGAGGTGGTGACAGAATCCACACAATTTATTCGTTAATGCCACCTCATTTCAACAAGTTCGAAAACCTTTCGATAAACCTCAGTCCAGACCTCATCACAAAGTCTCCACAGTTGATATGTCAGCACGGATCATGTGACATTGAAGAGATGTTTCAGATTCTGGCGAGATATCTATCAACTCTTCTCTCAGGATCTAAATAGATATGTCACCAATCTGAAGTTGGAAATGTAATAGTGCGAACTATTTGTGGAGTTGATCAAGAATGTCATACATCCCAAGGGGCTGTCGAACTAACTACATCCCGGAACAAACTCCGACCTCACAAGATGCCCTATAATCATACCACTAATTATTTGAAGAATGTCATTTCTCACACAAAACTCTGAATGCAGTGGAGGAGACATTTCTGAACCAAATAACTGTTCCAAAGATGAAAAGATGGTACAATATCATCAACAATAAGCCGCGGAAGCTGTCGCACCAAGTAGCGGTCATAGTAAACCAAGCATCTAATCAGAAGATAAAGATCCAGCTGTAAGGCAACAATGGCCTTGCGCTTATTTGAAAGATACGTGTTGCACCATTTTTTTCCCTTGCGTAAGTAATGTCATATTTCCAAATGTTTATGTCTGCGAGTACTGACGCAATGTAAACACCCCAGAGAGGCAGGATGGTTATTTGGACGGACCTGAGGCTAGCGGATTGACCGATTGTGGTTTTACTTTGATTTTGCTGTTGGTTGGATGCAGCTGACAACCAAGAGAGCGTCAAGAGAATAATTTTTTTTTTATTCATATAGTCTAGAAGATGTAGACCTACAGGGTGTCCACCACGAACCTGACACATTTGAAATTGCTGTATATTTCGTACTGCTTAAGGTAAAAAGAAAATACTACATGCAAGGTCAAGATTAACTCACCAAGTTTTATTAAAAAAATCAGTACACCTCTACATGAGATCCTCTCGTTGCACGTAGAACATCTAGCCTGATTCAAATTCCTGCCAGGTGTTCTGTAGCATCTCAGGCGTAACGGAAGTGACAGCATCTCGTATACGGGGGCAAAGCTCTTGAAGATTACGAATTTTGTGGCCTGTATACACTTTGTCCTTCACATATCTCCACAAGAAGAAGTCTAGAGGGGTAATATCCTGTGATCGAGGGGGCTAACTTGACGGTCCACCAAGACCAATCCAGCGGCCGGGAAATTGGGTGTCGGGAAATTCTCGAACGATCAGGCTATAATGAGGAGAGGCGCCGTCCTGTTGAAAGATGACGTTCGGCTGAAAATGCATTAACTGAGGCACAACAAATTGTTCCAACATGTCAATCCGCACAACACATTTAGTTTCGGACTGTCACGAATGTGTTCCACAATGCATTGTTTGGTTTTGTGATCCCCAAATACGTGCATTGTGTGTGTTGACTTTGCCCGATAAATGAAATATGGCCTCCTCAAAGGAATCAACGAGAGTTAAAAATGTTGGGTCTTCATCAATGTGATGTAACATGTCAATAGCAAATGCCTGCCTCGTATCACCGTCATCTGTTTTCAGTTCATAAAGCAACTGCAATTTGTATTTATGAAACCGAAGAGAGTGATGCAATACCTAACATGTACAGTTGACTTCGGCATCTGCAGTTTTCGTGCCGCTTGTCGAATGGACTTGCGTGGACTTTGTTCAAACACCAGTCTCACTGCTGCTACTTGCTCCTCTGATACGCGCTCATTACCGCCACCATGCAATTTCTTCACACTTCCCGTTGCCAAAAAGCGCTGTTTCCATTTCTTAATTGTGTTCCGTGTTAGTGGGTCCCTCTTGAACACGCGGCGAAAGTCGCGTTGCACTTTAATCACTAAATTTGTTTCCGCGTACCACCAAATAACTTGTGCTCGCTATTGCGGTGACGCCATTTTCAGATAAGCTACTGCAGCGCCACCTACAACCTCTTGCGAGGGTTTTCAAAAATAGTCAACAGAACTTCCACAGTTTCTCTACATACTGCAATGCATGTTACCAACTTACTTCCATTCTTTGATTTTTGGCAGCCAAATGAAAGGTGTCAGATTGTATGAATTCTCTTTCCTTCATATTTTTACTTCTTATATTTATATACTTTCTTTATTTACCATTCAATTAATAAATACTCAGATTAACATTTTTATTTCTTGTCACTACAACTTAACAGAATATTCTCTCTTCTTCTATATCCACCAAAGATGTTCTTGTAACACACACATCTTTGCTCTTGCATAGTAACTATTAACCTATCTTTTCCTTTAAATAAATAATTTTTTTTAAAATGAAATAAATTAAACACACAAAAAAAATCTTACCTTTCAATATACAAACATAAAACAATAAAACTTAAATAATCCAAAAAAAAATGTAAGGGACTATGTTTCCTTACAAGATTCATGGTGGACACCCAGTGTTACTTTAAAAGTTCCTTTGAGTTAGGCTGTATGAAGGGGGAGTCAGAAAAGGGTTCTTATTCGTGCAGCCCAGTTGTCGCAGTTAACATTGGACCGTTGGACGCAGGTTAACAACGGTAGACACAGACTTGGATTTGAAGAAATTTAGTCGTGCAGCAAGCAGCAGTAGTTGGAGACAGAAGTGAGTTCAAAACCAGCTGTGGCATGAGTCCATGGACGAGAGAACCAGATTCAATTAACCGCTAGATTTGATGATTTATTCGTGGAGTGATCATGCAAGGGTTACCAGGCCATTAGAAAACCGCATTTATAAATCAATGCAACAGTAGTCCACCGTAGTTGGGCATAGCACTTCTCATACCAACGTACAGAAAATTTGAATAATAGAGATCGGTTGTCAAAGAAATACAATAAAAGTTACGAAACATACTATGGATGATACTTCAGATTCTTTATCTACCATATTTAAAAAGAATTTAAAAGTTCACATTATCACGAAAAGAAATAACGTGACACAGCGAGAACAAGAAAACGAGAAACATTCACAACTAAAGAGGAACTAAAATACGTCATCAAACAAACGAAATGTGACAGCGTGGCAGTTATGGATGGCATTAAAACACAGAAATTAATCATTTTACACTAAATACTCTCCTGTGGACTCTAAAATTAATGTAGTACTGAATCAACACCATTTACATTCCCAGGACACGGAAGAAACCGCTAGTTGTTGCTCTCCTAAAAGAAGGTAAAACATCAACTGAAACTAAACCTTTACTACCTGTTTTGCTGTTAGGTTAACTACACAAGGAACGTATGGTTCTGATATCTCGCGTAATAGATATTTCACTCAGTCCTAAAAAATCGATTTCAGACGAGGAAGATCTTACTGTGGACAAATCCCCAATTTCGCACAGCTACGAGCGACTAGAGGGTAAGTTATCAGACGATCAGCCCACAGGACATTGGTTTCAAAAGTGAATTAGCTAACGAAAGATTACCGCCTAACTCAGTTCATTGAATGCATTCTCCAGAACCGGGAATTATTCGTCTCACTACTCACCAATAACAAGCATTAGGATGGACGTAGGATACTTTTTCTGTATAAATAGTACATATTGTCCTGTAAATTCGAAAAATTACCGAAAAGAACATAGACCGACGGTAAAGATGTGTAAAACTCTGCAGTAGCACATAGAATTGTGATAGGGCCTCTGTTGTTTCTCATATACATTAATGATTTGTGCGACATAATAAGGGGAATGAAAAGATTATTTGCCGATGATGCTATTATTTATCGTGAAATCACAACCCGGGACGCCTGCGCTTTGTTACAAGACGATAATATGAAAATAATTCGGTGGTGTAAAGATTGGCAGTTGGAGTTAAACGCTAAAAAGTGCCAAGTCATGCGTGTAAGTAAAAAGGTGACACCATTTAGCTTTGAATATATAGTTAATGGCACTGTCCTTAGAACGGTAGATTCCGCTAAATACCTAGGGCTAACAATTCGTAATAATTTGTCGTGGAATGAGCATATCGAGAATGTAATTGGGAAAGCAAATCGTATGCTTCGATTTCTACGTCGTAATTTAAAACAATGCACTCCGGAAGTTAAATCGATTGCGTACAAATCACTAGTGAGGCCTCACTTGGAATATTGTTGCTCTGTATGGGGTCCCCATCAAAAGGGATTAATGGAGGCATTAGAGATGGTCCAAAGAAGAGCCGCCCGATTCGTGAGAGGTATATATAGTTGGAGGGAAAGCGTAAGTGCCATGTTGAAGGAGTTAGGTTGGGAAGACCTGGAGCACCAAAGGCGTTGCTCTCGACGGAAGCTAATTGAAAAATTCTCGACTGACGTATTTCGGAATGACAGCAAACAAATATTGCGACATTCATATCTCGGAATGACCGCGAAAATAAGATAAGAGAAATCAGGGCCAGAACCGATTCATTTCTCTACTCATTTTTTCCACGACCGATTAGGGAATGGAATAGAATGGATTTACCGGGCGAGTAAACACAAAATCGGACAGGAGTAGCTTCCGATAAAGCACTCCGGCCATCCTGATCTGGGTTTTCCTAGATCGCTCCAGGCGAATGCTGGGATGGTTCCTCTCAATAGCCCATGGGCGCCACCTGCCATATCCCGTATATCCCTTCCAAACCATTACCTTTCCTGATAGGTGCAATGCACCCTCCGCCAAACACTTTTAGAGAATCGCGGAGTAATTGTAATAGTAATAGTAGTATCGCTGCCTGGTAGCTCAGTGGTTAACGGGTTGGCTTAAAAGTGCTTGGACCGTAGTTTGCGGTTCAAATCCAGATGGAGGCCAATATTTTCAAGAACTGTTTTTGATCGTATGAGCCATGCCTGGACGGTCAGTTTTTCAGATTTCATATAGATATCGCAAATTTAGGGGTGAAATGATTGGCAAATCGTACGTGGTCTAACAATGCTGTAGGTCTGTATTGATCACTCAGCCGTTGTTTCTCTTGCAGTCAGAGTGTGTGTGTGTGTGTGTGTGTGTGTGTTTGTGTGTGTGTGTGTGATCTGCACTAATAATATTATATATGCAAAAGTAAGTTTTTGTTAGGTTTGTCATTTAATTATCTAATTGGCTATACCGATATTGATGGAATTAGGAAAGGAAATACTTCATATCTGTATCAAGGACACACGACATAAATAACAGTTTTAATCACGATGCTTTGAGAACTTATCAAATGGTCACAGACGGACGGATGCGTGTGTTAATCTGTAATGTTACGTCGTTTGCTCAAGCTGTGCTTCTCGCGCAGTCTGTTAGTGTTCGTTTAGAGACAAAACGTATTTTAGTATAGATGTCGATTTTCTCTGCACTGTACCATTAATTTATGTACTTCTAAATGTTTCTGACACCAGTTTATTTTGGCTTCTTTTTTGACATGCCTTGCGGGCGTACACCTGGACTAAGTGCTTGCTCTAGCAGAGCACAAGCAGCCAAAGTTATTAGAAAATCCAAGAATCGGATGTTCATGTTGAAGATGAAAAGACCAATCAGAAATAAAGCTGTCCTTAATTAAACCCCTCCCCCCCCCCTTCCATATCCCCGCACTTCCGTTTGTTTTTCTGTTCGTAAATATGTTGGAAACTGATTCTCTTTATGAGACAGGTTCGACGATAGAATGATATAATGATGGCTTTCCTGTCATATTATGCCGACTTCGTGTTGTTTGGGGCTATCAGTTTTCTATATTCATTTCTGGCAATGAAATTTTAAGTCCACGCGTATGAAGTCGAGGGTATCGGCTAGTTCTCTTATAACAAAAGAACCCTTAAGATACAGTAATAAAAATTACACGTACATCATACCATATCCAAAATCAGATGATTTAAGGTTCGCGTTAACAAATTCAAAAGTTTGGCTCTAAGCTTTGTGTCCATTAATAGTAATGAACTTATGTTTCAATCAAAAATTAATTAAAACTGTTTCCGGGTTTCCAATTACAAAATGAATCGTTGAACCAAGTAAATACATTATCATTTCGTTAAATGTACAATATTCTATGGGGAGCCGAGAGTCTGTTTTTTTAGATGGTCGTTTGAGAGTCGCAGACAAATGCAGGCGTGTTATATTCACGTCACCGGCGCATTAAAGAGAGAAGCGTGAAAGGTGTAGGGTTTTATGTTTATGTCCGCAATGTGCTTGTGGAGTCTGTTAAACCGAGGCTTTGCATTACGCGGCGGGATAATGCCTCACTGGACGGTTTGTGCAGCGCACGGCCAATAAAAACGGGTGCCGGCGAGTTTGGGCCCATTCGACCAGCCCAATAAAACAAAGGCAAGAACTGCCGCCGTGATTTAACATTGGGCCCATTGCACAGTGGAGCACAGCTGCCGCTACTGTGAAACTGCTTTCAGGCGAAAGAAACTGTCAACGAATTACGAAAGTAACTGATATTACGCGGTGTGTGCCCAAAAGTTGTCGGTCCAGAGGGTGACAGGAATAAAACGACCGGATCACTTTCCAACATAACCTAAAAATGTTAATAAAATTACTACATTTATGTACACCGTGTAATGAATTATTAAGTACAGTGTTATTAGGTGCCAAGTGTTCCCAAGGTATGTGTGAATGTTGGCAATGCAGCGTGACAAACCGATAATTATGCGTGACCCAACAAAGCGTCCAGATTTACACGTCTGGTGGGTGACTAAAACTTTCTACCTGACTTGGACATTCAGTAGTTTTATTGCCCACCATAAATAACTACGGCTTGCTTTCTATTTGGGCACATTTTGGAAAAGACCCGCCGAATACCATTAACTGGTGCCGGCGACCGAAAACGTACCTTAATGCCGTTCTTAGTAAAGAGGCGCTTACTGAAAGCGGTGGGAGACGATCCAGCCAATAGAGAAGCTGCAAACAATTTATTAACGTTTTGGTGTTTTTTTGTTTGGTCTGTGAGCCTATCAGATGCTGTTACTTTGGCGGACAGTGCTGTAATTCGCCAAGAGCAGGACGACACATCGCCGTGAGAGGGCAAAGCAGAAGAACGGGGGAAGCGACATTTGGTGCGGAGCCTCATCTGATACAGACGCAAGTGACCTTCATCGAGGGCTGACGACTGGACGAGATGGGGCCTGGGGAAGCGGCCACCACTTCCACCGATCGAGAAAGCTGGATGACCCCCGTGGGACTATTCTGGCTATTCATACGAGGGTCCTGACATGGCCCGTGTGCAACGGTAAAATCTTCGTTCAAGACGAAAACTTATACAATTGATTCTACCAAGCAATCGACCCTGAGATATTGCTCTAACTGTTAAAGACATTCAACGATGTGTAATTATTTATATCATAATAAAACAAACTTCATGTTTGCATAATTTCTTCATGATCAAGTTCTAATAAATTGCACACCCACTTTTTAGTTCTCCTATTAATTCCAATAATATTTAATGAGGCTAGCTAAAAATTCATTATTATTTTGACATTAAAACTTGATAATTTTGTTATTGTTGGAACAGTATGATCCGGAATTTATTTTCCCTAAAAGCAGATGCTACAACTGCCTGACAAAAATAGTGAAGCCCTCAGAAAGGGAGGAGGAAACAAAATGGGTTGAGAGGATCTGTGTTGATATTTCAGAGATTAATAAATCAAGTTGACCAAAAACTTGATTATCAGTATAATGTTGCACCTGCTCTGGCATGAATGCATAAACGTATTCAGTTGGGAAGAATGTCATGGTATGGGGAGCCATCAAGTGTGACTTCAGATCCCCTGGTAGTGATTGAGGGTACATCTTGCGTCCTCATGTGTTACCTCTCATGCAACGGTTCGTGTTGCGTTTATGAACAGGACAATGCTCATCCATACACGGCTAGTGTCTCCAGGAACTGTCTGTGTGATGTTGACGTGCTCCCGTGGTCAGCAAGATCACCAGGTCTGTCCAAGATAGACCATGTGTTGTACCAGTTAAGATGTCACATCAGTCCTTCAGTCCTAGTGCCAGGATATCAAGGACCAGTAACAACAGTTATGAATCAGCTTGTCTCAGTAGAGAATATAACAGATTCCTGACACCCTTTCCAACCAAATCAGTGCATACATCGATATCAAATGGGGTGCAACTTCATACTGAAAAGGCCAAGTTCTTTGTTAATTTGACTCGATTTTACCTCTCAATCCGCGAGGTTTCATTTCGTTTTCTTCTCCCCTTTAGGATGCTTTACTTGTTTAGTAGTCACTTTATATTATAACATTTGAGCAGCCTTGAAAAATAGTTCATGTTTTTGTCCGCAAAGTGTTGCGAAACTGCGAATGCAATTCTTTCACTGTTGTAATTCCTCCCTATAAAGGTTATTTCTTTTCTTTTTTAATTTAAAAAACTATTAACAGCCACTGAGAAAGTTTGCCACATTTCCCCTTCTAGGTTTCACCTAACTTGTACAGAAGGCTCTCCTTCAAGTCAGTTATCAAGATTTCTTATGAATCCCAAAGAATCGAAACCATGATACTGTTCTACTATCATCTTTGCATATATCCGCACTGGTTAGTTGGGTCGCCGCTATAGCATGGATTCTCGTTTAATAAAGGATCATAGTTCATAACTACAATTGCATTCCTTTTAACGATAAATTCAAATACTTCACAGAGGGTTCACAAACATCTCACAATAGGTCATACGTTATTTTCAATCTCGAGCTGTCTTTGCTCTAATGGAGGCTTTCATGATGTATGCACAGATTTTCTTAAGAGTTTCTTCGATTTTAGACTTTTTTGGGGGGGGGAGGGGTAATTCGATTCTCTGATGAAAATATCTCCGCTGGTCAACAAAACGTGACTTATTTTCGATTTTTCAAGATTTGACAAGATCAAGTCATTTTCACCGCCGACTCCCGTGACAGGAAGTTACCACTAACTTACTTTCTTCCTCAAACCTATAAAATTACCTCGCGTGGTAATTCCGTGTGGACATAATGTCCTGGAGACAGGGTTTCTACTGACTGCGCTTTCCGCCCCTGTCTTAGCTGCCTTAACCTAACCCGGTAGTGCTACCAGGTACCCATTCAAAAATCGCCCAACGCACCTAAAACTAAAAATCTGATTTAGTCTACAATCCGACGGTTCGTCGAATCTTAGCGAAGGAGATGTACGAAGCTATTGGGTCAGAGGTAAGAAGGCTAATTCCTTTCATCAGGTGTCTGCAGTTTAACGTGGAATCAGAACCACGGAACGTCCCGGCGTAGCTCATATAATCAAATACAATCCTAAAAAAATTTTAATCATCCGGGATTGGAACCCGCGACCGAAGAGAGAACTTTCGGAAGCAAGCGCCTTAACCACTGAGCTACCAGACCGCCTCGTTTTGAAGAATACGTGCACTAACTACTATCAAAATCGGATAAAACTTTGGGTTTGAATGAAAAATAATGACAGAAATTAAGGTGAGGGGGGGAAAGGAGGAGAGGATTTTGGTTTCTTTAAATTAATCGTAAACAGTGTTTTTTATTTGTTTTAAAGATACAGATGCAAAGCTCCATCAAAATCGGATAAAAACTGTGTGTTTGTATAAATATTTTGCGAAAAGCGTCCAACGCGCATATTATACACGCTACAGGTGGCGTGATGTTGACGGTGACGTCACGAACTCGCAGATTCACGTCCGTTCAAACATAGCGTAAAGGCTCGTTCGCACTGGGCGAGTAATTTAGTCGAGTGGCGAGTGATTTAGTAACTAACCGTGTGTGAACAATGAAATTTAGTCGAGTTGTTTAGTCGAGTAGTTTAGTCGGTCGATCCGTTTTGTTCTATTAAACGGGGCGAGTAGCACCCCCCCACCATGCGCCACTGCCCACTCGCTCATCGGCTAAACAAGTCTGAACCTATTGTTTTAGTCGAGTTCATTAGCTGCCGCAAAAATGTCGTTTCGCTGGAGCGAAGAAACAATTTTAAAATTTGTTTCTACATATGTAGAATATTAAGTCCCCGCGCTATAAAAACAAAGGAAGTAATCTGAACGCATGAATTTGGAAAATACAATAAACATATTTGAATTTGGTGAGAACTAAATTGAAAATTAAAAACATCTCCTTAGTGTACAATTTTATTAATTATTTAATTACAATAACATCTAGATTATACATTAAGATATTATTAGAAGTCCTACCTAAAGCGATAAAAATCTTTTTAGAATTATCTACTCGCAGAAGTTAAAAAAAAAGTATTCCAAAAATATAGGTTCAGGTACTAAAACAGTTCACACCCCTTTAGTTAAATGATTCAGTTTACTGGATGCATCTCTATGAAATATTACTTAAATTCCTTTAATGTTTCATAGATTCCTTCACATTGTGATGAATTAGGAAATGCCCGATTTTTCGTGTATAAATACGAGGTGTGCGTGTCCATAAACTACATCCGGTGGCAATAAAGTAGAGAACTGCCTGTAATTACGTAGTTGCCGGCATTCCTCTCCTTAAATAGGTATCTTCACGCTCGATTTGCGACTGCATTTTCATTAACACAACTTTTGGACATTCTCAAACTATTCGTAGGGATCTTCTAATGCTAATTCCTTCAGAAGATAATTTGTATCTCCTAGTTCATCCTTTCTATTAACCCATTTTCGTACCAATTGCTTTTTTTCTTTATCGCATAAACTTCTTCATCCATCCCATCTAAAACAGCGCTTGACATAAGCTGTACCAGCTCATTCATTTGATTGCGTTGCAGCCTGTTCATCTGGCAAAATACCACGCTACTTGTGTACTGTACTCGACCGCAGTGCGAACGGTTCTTGGTCAGTGGCGAGTAATTTAGCTACGAAACTACTCGCCACTCGACTAAATTACTAGCCCAGTGCGAACGAGCCATAACGCGCCAAAAAGGTTGTTTCATTTTCATGTGACGTTGCAGAGCTAACGAATTAAAATAAAAGTGTTGACAAATTAGTACCAGTTTAAAGGTAAGTTATTTCTCGCAGTCAAAATGTTTATCGTGTTTTCAGAGTACGAGCGGAACTGTATTATTCAGAGGAATGGAACTTCAGTTTGTTGTGGAAATCCTTCACGTGTGTTCAGTAAGCAAATGGGGCCGTGATTCGTGTAGCTCTTGATAATATTGGTTCTAGAAAGAGTTGTGTTTATTAACAGTCCACTTGAACAAAGTTGCTACCAACAGCTCGTCGATAACATCACTTGATTATTTATTTTCCAGTTCAGTGTTTTATTCGCTAATTTCTGCGATTTTGTTTTCCAGTCTTTCAAATGCTAATTACTAAAAAAAAATATTTAATTGTTTCATCTGCCAATTGTCACGATTTACACTTTCATTTTTTTATTAATATTGGCGTGATTTGTATTCAGATGTTTTCATATCGCAATTTAATTAACTTGTGCTGTGACGCATCATTAATTCGTAAAACGGCACAACTTTTTTGTATATGAAAGTATTAACTCCGCTTTTAGTTGTAACTGAAATGAAGAATTCTAAACCGAGCGTGGTGGTGTAATGGATAGCGTTCTGGTTCGGAAGGACGGCGGTTCGAATCCCCGTCCGGGCATCAAGATTTGGGTTTTCCATGGTTTCCCAAATCACTCCAAGCAAATGCCGGGATGCTTCCTTCAAAAAGGCCATGGCCGAATTCCTTCCCATTCCTTGCCCCCCATCCTTTCCCGTCTCTAAAGACCTCGCTGTTAGAGAGACGTTAAGCCGATAAAAAAAATGAAAAATCTAAAGGCAATGGAATACATGCCCAAAACGCCCTTTAACGATGAGTTATAATTTACATATTTGATAAATCGCGTTTTTATTTGAAAATGATAAAAACAATTTATCTTTTCCAGAATTTCGACTTTCAATTGGTTAAAATATATATATATATATATATTTAGTTTTTCCATTACTTGAGTTTTTACTGTGAATTTTATAGCTATGGAATATTAGCATATTAATGATTATAATTTATATGTTGACAAAGAAATTGCGCCCCATTTTTTCTTTCTTCCACGTGGATAAAATAACGCGCAAAACATGGCATTTGCCATTTTAAAAAAAAAATATGCAATGCTTCGGAGATGGAAAAATGTTTGATAGGCAGCAGACACCTCGGTGTTAAAATTATTATATTCAATTTTAAACCCTAAATTACAGATGACAGTTCCACCATAGCTTTCAGTCTGATTAATTTCAGCTAAGTGTTGCACTCTTAGTAGCATGAAGACCTTTTCGACGCGCGTAGTATTTGTAACGCTAAGTGAGAACTTAAAGAAAGGAAGCAATTTGGTAACACATGCAGCTATATCCAAAGCATTCGTGTAAATATCGATACTACTATAATGAAAGTTCACGTACAATTTGTTTTGGTGCAGGATGTGTAGGCCTATGAATGGTCGTCCCTCGACTCTAGTTGTTAGCGTTCTCGCCTCGCATTCGGGAGGACGGCGGTTCGAATCCCCGTCCGGGCATCCAGATTTGGGTTTTCCATGGTTTCCCCAAATCACTCCAGGCAAATGCCGGGATGCTTCCTTCAAAAAGGCCATGGCCGAATTCCTTCCCATTCCTTGCCCCCATCCCTGCCCCCCATCCTTTCCCGTCTCTAAAGACCTCGATGTTAAAAAGAGACGTAAAGCAGTTACAAAAAAAAAAAAAAAATCTACTCTAATTTTTGAAGTATTTTCCCAAGAGCCACATGCGTGGCAATGGCAGATTCGGGAAGACCTGCATGGCAGCAACACTTCATTGCACATTCCGCTGCCGGAATGGCCTTCTCTTGTATAGCAGTTTTTCCTAAATCCAAACTGATCTTCACCTACCATCTCTTCCACTACCCTTTCCATCCTTCTGCATATTATTCTGGTCAGTAATTTTGAAGCATGTGATGTTATAGTGCAATAATTCTCGCATTTGTCTGCTTGTGCTTTCTTTGGGAGTGTGACGTTTACACTTTTATTAAAATCATTTGGAATTTCTCCTGTTTGATAAATTTTTGATATCAGCTTGAATAATCTTTCGATTCTTACTTCTCCTAGGGATTTTAGAAGTTCTGCAGGGATCTCATCAATTCCAACTTCCATATTTGCATTCAAGTCATTCAAAGCTCTATCAAATCTGTCCTCAAAACAGGATCTCCTAAGTCATCAATGTCGACATCGCCTTCCTTTTCTATTACGCTGTTGTTCAAGTCATCCCCTTCATACAGTTTCTCAAAATATTCCTTCCATCAATCTTCTGAGTTTAAAAGAGGTTTCCCATCGGCAGCTTTAATGTATATGAATCTTTTCTTCATTTCTCCAAAATTTTGTTTGATCTTCTTATATCCTACATCTAATTTACCTATAACCATTTGCTTTACTATCTCTTCACAGTTCTCTCGCAGTCATTTTTCTTCTTCTTTTTTGCATTTCCTGTTTATCTCATTTCTAAATTGCCTGTATTGCACTCTTCCTGTGTCATCCTGAACATTTTTGTGCCTTCTCCTCTGATTCAATAACTCCAAAATTTGTATTCGGTTATCCAGCGATTTCGGGTGACTTGTTCCCTATAGGCTAATGTTTCTTTACCAGCTTTAATTTTTCTTTCTTCACTGTTTTCCATTCGTCCTCAGTTGAGCTCCTTTACATACAAAATTATTAAGTCTTTACATTTGAAGCTGTTTTCGGTCAATAACACAAACCTGTGTAATGTAGACGGATGGTCAGACATGGTAGCTAGTTCCGATTTTGTCATTTTGGTCCTAAAAACAACATTACAAAGTTGAAAATTCTTTATAAGGAAATGATTACGGGTTCTGTTACATGTTCGTTTGATGAGTAGTTCTTCAGTCGTGGAATTCAACATCTGACAAGGTATTCCGAGCATTTATTGTTCAGAAGGATCCCTAACAGCTGTGCTTACAGTACTCAAAGACACGGCCCGATTTCTCTCAATTAAAGTTAACATTGGTACAAGGGGGAGCACAGGTCTATGTGCTCCAGTTTATTCAGACTCCCCCAAACAGTAATTAATTTGCTATTCCTGTAGATTCGCGTGTTCTGCCCAAGTGAAGCATTGCATTTTTCAACTTTCCCTCCACCTTTTTTTTAAAAAAGGAATTGTTGGCAGCTCCAGCCAGTCATAAAAAGCGTGGCTGGGCCAACGGTCTGGCAGATATATTGCTCTGTAGCGCACCGGGTCCCGAACGAACAAAGCCAATGATTCATCTTCGGTAGACGACCGGTCTGGAATAATGAATGCCCGAGGCGCTGCCTATCGTAAACATGCCATTCGGACTGGAGAGATATGGAAGTGCCACTGTGTCACTTAAGGCAGCTCCCACCTGACTTTCATTGCAATGATTTAGGCACGTACCTACAACTGTATGTGTGCTGTGAGATATTTAGGTGCAAAGCACTCAGTATAGTTCCACATTGAGACAAATACATGAAACACATTTTTAGAGTTCCATATCCAACGAAACAAAGCTCCGTTTTCAGCTTCGTTTGTCCATCTGATTGTCCTTCTGCCACAGGTCTATAGCGCATAACGGAACAAATTTCACAGGTTTCGTTGAACAAAAACCGAATATCATGTTTAAAAGTTTGTGAAACTATATTGAACAGTTGTCATAGAACTATTGGACAATGTGTTCACTGACAAAGATGTTATCTGGATTATATCCACCCTGCCATCTTCCACTTCTGAAAGATGGTGGAATCTCTTGTACAACCGTACAAATGTCCAACTAATTATTCCTGGAACAAGAGCGTTCATTAATGCTGATGACACAGCAATTGAAGCTCAAGGCACAGCCTTTGACGCGGTGGAGGTGAAGCTGACAACAGCTCTTGAGGATATGGCCAAGTATTATGATGCTAATCACTTAAAGCCCAACCCTGGAAAATCGCAGGTCTGTGCATTCCACCTTAGAAACAGAGAAGCCAGAAGGAAGTTGAACATCAACTGGAGGCGACAACAACTATTACATTGCGATACTCCAAAATATCTGGAAGTAATGCTTGATCGCTCTCCTACATTCAAAGCCAATTGTGAGGATCTCAGATTCAAAGTATCCTCCCGGAACAACATCATCCACAAACTTACAAGTACCTCCTGGGGAGCAAAGCCAAATGTGTTTCGTACATCTGCCCTGGCACTCAGTTTCTCCGCAGCAGAATACTCAGCACCAGTTTGGCAAAACTCTGCACATGCTAGGCAGGTTGATATAGCACTGAATAATACAGGCCTCATTGTAACAGGTAGCCTGAAACCAACTCCTGTCAGAAAAATATACCAAATCATGGGTATAGCACCACCTGACATTCGAAGGAAAACAGCTGCAGAGATGGAGAAGAGGAAACAGGAAACAGACCCCAGACACCCTTTGTTTGGACACGAAGCTCAACCCGCAAGGCTAAAGTCAAGAAAGAGCTTCCTACAGTCAACTACAGCCATAACATCTTCACCTGGAGCACGCCGTGTAGAACTATGGCGACATTCATTGCCTGAAGGGCACTGGAGGAATATCAAAGAGGCACCGGCTGCGGGGCATAATCAGCCATATGCTATATGGAAGGCACTAAATAGATTAAGAACTGAAGTGTCCCGATGCAGATCTAATATCAAAAAATGGGTTAAACTACTGAAAACGAACAACGTAAAAACATTTCCGGGAAATGGCTGAGGGGTAGGAAAAAGTAAAGAAATTTCTGAGTTTTATTTTCCTGATCAAGTTCTGGAACCTTTTAGCTGAATGAGAGTAATTGTTCCAAGATTCACTAACATAAACAAATTCCAATAGATATTTTTTTATAATAACATCTTTACGGATCATTGACAGTAAGGTCACTAGAAACCGGGGCAGGATTGTAGGCAAAGGGAAGGGAGAAAATCGGCCTGAAGTGTTTTCTGTAAACGGAGATTTGGATTGCTGGACGCGAATCGAATCTACATCATACCAAATTTAAGATAATACATTATTCTCAACCACTACACTCAGTAATAGTTCTGCAGACACAATGAAGACCACAAAGGCTGTTACAAAAATATAATTATCTCACTGAAATATACAGGGCGTTCGCCGGAAAACGCTACCCTCCCAGTCTGTTGCCGTCGGCAACTTGCTCGGTCAGTCGTGCCAGCAGTTTCCGCCACACGGCACCGTGAATCACCGCACTGTTTAACACCTCCGCTGCCCCAACAGTGCAGTGCAGTGACCCTTACATTGTTAAGAACGATTTCTTTGCATTGTAGATAGTTTGTGACTTCAGTCTCTTATTAATCAGTGTTGTGAATAAACGTTTCTTTGCGGTTTGGCTGGTTTGGGGCTTCATACTCTTATTAATCTGTACCGTGTTTGAGTGTGAGTAAAATTATGGTACGTTACAGTTTGCAACAAAGAATATTTCTCTACGATACATATGTGAAGAAGAAGTCGTTTAAAAAGTGTCGCAGTAAATTTCGTCGCGAATTTCCTGGCGCTTTACTGCCAGCTAAATCAACAATTCTGCGTCTGGTTAAAAAAGTAAGAGAAACGGGTTCATTTTTTAACAAAAAGAGACTGTCGGTCAACCGTATTCTCACAGAGGAGAAAATTGACGATATCGCTTTTCGACTAGAACAGTCACCCAAAAAATCATTAAGTCAGTTAGGGCAGCGTGTGTCTCGAAATATGTTCAGAAGATGTGAAATGTGCATTACACAAGAGGGTCAACACTTCCAGCATCTTTTATACGGTAAGCTAATGAATTACGTCACATTTAAATGCTTAGCACACAAGTTTATGAAGTTTATGAAGCGTAATTATTATGAAATAGTCCGCGGCCGACGGTCGAACAATGCCGGAAACTGACCGCTCGCTCGCCGGGAGCAGTTTCTTCCTTGTAGCGCTAACAGTGGGTTGCGTTTCCCGGCGAACGCCCTGTACAATTGAAAAGATGAGTGGAAGAAGATTAACACTCCACAAAAATTATAAAATTTAGTAAGAAAGCCATTCTGTAGCTGGGAGGTAGTTCTATACGTTGAAAATTTAAAAAAAATTATATCAGTCAACTTTTATTATTAAAGTTAATCACCAGTATTTTGTTCAGTTAAAGAAAGATAACGTTGCTGGAATGTTATCCTTTTCTCTGTTTATTTACTTCCTCATTTTGCAACTAGCCTAGTTTCATCAACTGATTAGAAACACGTGTTGCACTACGGAAATGTTGCGGTTATGCATTATTGCTTTTTATGGAAATGTGAAACCAAAGATGGTTATATTCCTTTAAAGATCTTTGTCATTCTTATCGAACAAGAACCAAGATCCAGTTTTCTTTCCTGAAGACAAACTGTACACCAGTACACTCACCATCAAGCCGTAAAATCTTCAAGATATGCTGAAGGTGATACGATGCAGTCCTAAAGAGCAACTTACATTTTTATGAAAATATAATACAATTGCCAACTTCAAACGCAGCTAATAGTGATGATGAGGACTTAAGGGCCCACAAACTTAAACATTTTAGGCTAAATGAAATGTAATTTTTCAAATATCCACAATCTCAAACAATATCATTATATTCATGAAGAAATAAGGTAAAACAATATTTACATTCTACGCCTTTTTACCTAAATATACCAATGGGTGTGAAAAGAATAATATTCCAATTGAATGAATATTTATATCTACGTAAACATCAAACGTTATAAGTTCAGATTTGTGGAGGAGAATCTTGAATGTATGTTCACAAATAAAGATAACAAAGTAAAACTACACCTACATTTTTTCAGCTTTTCTAACCAACAGAAATCTAATTAATGGAAAAAGGATAACATTACGCTGAAAACAATACTTTTTACCTTCCAAACTAACATTATAATTTGAAACCCGAGAAAAGGTACTTCAGCCTATGTTTTACAAAACTGTAAAAGTCAGTTTTCTCTTAAACTAACAGCATCTAAAAAAATTTTTTTGTTTTCAAAATATTAGATTCAAGGAAAGTTTCATTTTTCCATTCACCGTTTCAATTAAGAATTTAAATAAATCGATTCATGCGAAGACTGGAAACTTTTATAAATTTGTACTAATGCAAATGATGAACAAATAAAACCACTGAACTAGGAGTACAGCAAAAAGTAAGAATTTCAATATTTGACAATATTGATTCAATAACATATTTGAAAATAAAGGGAAGAAAATAGCATTAAGTGGGATCGTAACATAGGGTAACTCACAAATAAGGATAATGTTAATTGTTCGAGTTCTGCGTACTACGAAGAATATTGCACCTCCGGACGGGTTGATGTCACCAACAGACACATAATTTATCTTCCTATTGAAACGTTTTAGTAATAATTGATATTCACCTTCCATTTCAGTAGTGTGACGTTCCTTCCCTTTGGATCACGTTACTTATTATATTTGTGTTCATTATAAATTGCAAAATGTTTTAATATTAATTTTTGGCAGTAGTGACGGGACAAAATCGCGCTGTTAACCCCGAGTTTATATTTACAAAGAATCTGGATATTTATTCAATTCATACAAATTGACTATTACTTCTACAATTTACATAATTATTTATGTCAAAACAAAACTGTAAAGAAATGAGTTGTGCATAACGTTTTACACATCGTTAATAACCATGAATTGTCTCGTAAATTGCAAAGTACCATCGGCATGGGAATTTAAAATATCCGACCTCCCTAGTTCAACTGAATATTGTAAAGTTTTAGCATGAGTACTCTTTATCTCGACAGATTTCTCTGCGGGGTCGATTCGAGCCATTTCTGCGTGGAAACAATGAAGTCTACGAAATCAATTGGTACACTACCATTTTCTCGGCGACTTGTAGCACTGCACGAGTCATGGAGTAGCTTCCTTAGTCCACTAACGTTAAACAACACTAGTTGACACTTTTTCCACATCTACCACAAACTATTGGAGTTGGTGGTGTTCACGACTGCAAATACTCATAACTGCTTCCGGAGGAAGAAACTTTTAAAACTACCACTCTTCATACCGGCAAATGAACACTCAGATCTGCTCTCCTCCAGTCCTTGAGAACAAGTCCCTTTATCTGCCGACCTCGGTAGCGTAGGGGCTAGAGTGCTAGCTCCGCGTGCCGAAGGCCGCCGGTTCGAATCCGGCCGCGGGCATGGATGTTTAAGTGTTGTGTGTCTGTGTGAATGTCCTGTCCGTCCTGTGGCATCCATACATTGGAAAAATACAATATATATACTGGATGACGACTTACACACTGAAAGCTATAATAATTACATTGAGCTGGCTGTATAGCCTCCGTTGCCAAATGCCATTAAAAAAAAAAAGGTCCCTTTATCCCCACCCACGCGGTAAGGAGACGTCCATTAATTACGTGAGATGTTTTTCCGGAATTCCGCCTCCCCCTTTACTCTGGTGATATTTGGTGAGATCTGGTCGAACCGTCCCCCTAAAATGATGTGAGATTTTGATGGAGATCCCCCCCCCCCTTGCTAATCGACCTCGTAGTTTTTAGACACTTTTTTTTAGCTCTCATCCTTCCAAGGGCGGTTATATCCCCCTCCCCCCCATGAGATCGGTTTCTGCGTCTCCCCGTAAAGTTTTTTTTTTAAAAAAAACTTTACTATTTTTCAAGAATTTCAAAACCTAACGTGAGATTTCCATTGATCCCACCCTCCCCCCTTCCTCCTTCGTGAGATTTTGTGAGATTTCGCCGGACCCCCCCCCCCCCCGCCTTTTTCATCTCACGTAATTAATGGACGCCCCGTAATGTCTTTTACTGGAAAAACGGGAGCCAATCGGAAATGTCCATCCAATACTCGCCGTCGGTGAAACATGAAACAAAAATCACGTTTTAGTTGCCTCTCAGTAGATGGCAGTAATTGTCTATTTCGGTCACCCATACTGCACACATCTCACTCGAATTTGACCAGAGCGCTCACTGGAATGTCCACCAAGTTGCTGGCGCTCACCCACCAGAGTGCAAATATTTGGCGCATGTAGTGTAATCCATAACACTACAATATGCATTTATTGAATTCTAAAAAGATAATCATGTCAAATAAATTACTTTAATTATCGAAATGAATTCTTCACAGGAGTTCAGCCGGATAGCTTAGTAAACAGACAACGTTTCTAAACCGCTTCATCAGGTTGTAACGATACGATCGATAGATCGTTGTTTGCCGCAGAGCGGACTTTCTGAGTATAGTAAGTAAGAGACAAGATGGCGCGAGATTATATTGAGGTGTAAGCGCGCGGACTAATAACTGGATGTTCGATGAACTAATAAACTGTAAGTTAGCTACAGAAACTTTATTAAGAGTGACTAAAGACTTAATGGCAGTGATAATTTCAGTGTAAAGTGGTAATAAGGTGGAAGGTGAAATGTGTTGTAGTTGCATGTGTGGTAGCTGTGGCGATCATTAATGTCTTGTTCATTGCCTAAATGAGTCTGACAATCTTCAGATTCACGAAGTCCGATGAGTATTATACGTTTGGTGGTTTCCTAGGTGATTTGTAGTAGTTTGTGAACTGTTTACGGAATAAATGAGCGTTAACTACATTCCGGAGTGATATTTCATTTGCATGCTCGTAGCTCCGTTGATTAACTTTATTTCGGGTAATTGCCCGTGGCGACTGTGGTCAATATCGAACCTGCTGTATATCTAAAGCTGCTAAAAAAAAAAAAAAAAAAAAAAAAAAAAAAAAAAAAAAAAAAAAAAAAAAAAAAAACCTGAATATAACTGTTTGTTTAGTAAATCAATCTGAACAGACTTATTAATATATTTATCGATATATATGCTTACAGCCATAAAGGCGTTACAAGGTCTATTACTTCAGATATTGTAACCTGAAATTGCAAACTAGAAACGTTGTCTTTTTACGACGCTATCCGACTGAACTTCTGTGAAGAAGTCATTTCATCAATACGCCGGGAAAGTCTCCACTCACATACTTTTGTTATCATCCATCCTTTGACATACTGCTATGTTTTCTTTCTGTAGACACCGATTTCTGGGGTGATAGCTCGCAGATGGATTTTTGGAAGACCTCTTTTGTAGTGGTATTTAACCCATTCTTTAAAGCTATGTTTATCAAGCATATCTAAATTTTTTTGGCCAGAAACTGCCTGAGGATTCCTTTCACTAGTCTCACCAAAACCTTTATACAGCTTATTTCTTTCATGATACGTATATTTCAGTTAAATTCTCGGCGTCTGCCATGGTATAGTAGCTACATGATTACTTTCTGGCTTTCCTCACGAGCTTAACTGCTGACAGTGATGCTCGAACATCATGATTTATGTCTGACAGAGCCTGCAGCATTATGAACACTTTCGTACGTCCGGCTGCCCGTCGTTACTGAAGCCAGAGGCGTCATAAACCACTTACGTCGTCGGAAATTACGAGCGCTTCTGCCAACTTTTCATACGAACGTTATGAATATTGAACAGTCTGTCGTGTCAACTTATTAACGTCTCGCTGCGATGTAAACAAAATTTCAATTAAAACGTAAATTTTGATCGATAATATGATCCTACACGGGTGAGCGAACGGTTATAACACGATGTTAAACTGGTTATAAACTTAATTTGCTACGTTCGCTATTTTTTTAACAGCTTCCATGTCAAAACCTATTATTTATACATACGAGTATGAACACAACAATATCGTGCTTTAAAACAGTAGGATTCGAAGTATTTATTACAATTTTTTACATTTAACCATGTATATAACTCATTTTTTAGTGAAATCTTCAGAGGAATAAGACGCTTATCTCACTTGTATTATTTCTGCAATTCGAAACAGAACTTAATATTAAAACAAGTAGCCTACTCTTAAATTCTGTATGTGAAGTATGGACAAATATGAGTCATTTACAAGCATAGAAAATAGCACGCAGATTTTGACTTCCAATGAACTTAATACCATCAGCATATTAAGGTTAAAACATAATTTTGAAAATTTATTTACATTAAAAGCCAAATTACCTTGATTCTTCTCCTTACATAAACATACGGGGTGCTTCTGAAAGAATTTTCCAAATTTGAAAGCATATTAAACCGTGTTACGATAACTTAACGCAATCGACTAAAATGTCATTTTGTAACGCAATCAATTTCTTACATCATAGTGCCATTTCGATTCGATTGACTTCCACTCTAGAAATAAATTGTCAGCATCTATTCATCATATGGGAAGTAAGTATTTTAAGCGTGATCTAATCTACGACCATCTCGGATCATTTAAACTTAGCGTAATTATATTCTAATGTTTGTGACCTTTCTAGAGACCATCGGAGCTCCTGCTGGACGCCTTTATCAGGATGTTTATAACCAATCCCATAAATATTGTTCCTCGCCGTTTAACTTTTTTTTTTTTTTTTACTTATGGCTTTACGCCTCGTCGACGGTTAAGGTCATTAGAGGCGGGATGGAACTGGGGACAAGGAACGGGAAAGAATTCGGTCATGGCCTTTTTGAAGGAAGCCTCCCGGCATTACCTGGAGTGATTTGGGGAAACCATGGAAAACCCAAATCTGGATGCGCGGACGGGGATTCGAACCCGCGTCCTCCCGAATGCGAGGCCAGAATGTTAACCGTTCACCCACCACGCTCGGTTCTCACCGGTTAATGGAGAGTCGCGCTTTAAATCGTTCGAATACAGCGCTGTGTATTCACTTTAAAATACCACCTTTTGACATAATGATTTCTTGCATAAAACTTTATCGGAAAACTAGCGGAGTGAATCCGGTGAAAAAAAAAATATATCGATGGCCCATTATCAAACGATCTGACAAAGGTGACAAAAGACTGCTGTTCGAAACATCGTGTTTCATAACTGGACTCATTTGACTACTTTGCCGAAAAAGCTTTATTAAGATACAATGCCGAGAAACGCTTCATTCAGATAACGAAGAACGATCTTGATAACTCTGTCTTAACTGACTAATAACTGGGTTTCATGATGCGAGAGAGCGTGGCAACACTCTGGCTTCGCATTCGGGAAGGGCTGGTTCGAAGTACCTTCCGGCCATACAGATTTTGATTTTTCATAATTCCTCCAAATCACTCCAGGTGAATGCCGGGATGGTTCCTTAAAAGGTCATGACCGAATTCCTTCCCTTTCCTTGTCCAGTCCTTTTCCGCATCTAATGACCTCGACGTTGACGAGGCATAAAACCATTAAAAAAACACGCTGCGCTATGTTGATACTACCCCGTGACTCTGTTTACAACCTATTCCGCGAGACTCCTCAGTCTCTTTAATGATTCTGTGTCAGTAACGTTTTGTGTGGGCCAGCATTTGTGCCAAACCTCAAATTCAAATCAGTTTCTCTTTTCTAGCGCCGTCTTCGTCACTTGTAGCAAACGCACACATCTCGCTTGTGCCGTACAAAGCTGAAGCATGAAGCATAGGCTTCCTTCACATTAAACGAATCTGAATCAATCAGAATCAATGCAAATCAAGGTGAATCTGACTCACCAAGATTCGGTTAGGGTTCTGCCAGTTAAATACTCCCAGATTCAGTTCTCGCCTTCACACCAGTTGAATCCTCTTCAATCCACCTTGATAATGTACCACGTGATTCAGCTGATCAGAATTTCATTTCTTCAAGCAATCATGAATCAAGAACCAGACAAAATGGAACTGGAACTCTTGATTATGAAAATAAAATAAAATAGCGCGATTTTTGACGCTAGTGATAAGAATCACAGTTGCACAGATTTTATTGCATCAGTGTGGATAAAAATTTAAGCATTTCGGGTAAACTTATAATTTTTTAATTTTTTGGCTTATGGCTTTCCATCTCGTCGACGTCGAGGTCATTTGAGGTGGGAGAGGTGGCCTTTTAAAGGTAGCATTTCAGAATTCGCCTGGAGTGATCTGGGGAAAACATGGAAAACCCAAATCTGGATGTTCGGACCGGGATTTAAACCCTTGTCCACCCGAATACGAGGCCAGAGCGTGACCGCTCTCCTACCACGCTCGGTCTTATATTTTCATCAAGATTTAATCTGTATTATTTAAACTACTGAAGCAAAGGTAAATTATTATCATGAAATTAAAATAATGATCATAATTGTTCATAAATATCATTCATGATAAATTTGAAGTACACAAATTCATGCTGGAAGTTCAAAAGCAACTGAGAGGAAATACTAGATCGTGAAAAGGAGACGGGATTTTATTATGAGGTGTACACCTCTTTTTAAGAATTAAATTACTTTTTGTTTGCATAAATTATAAATAAAAATATCATTAATGAATGAAATTGCTGATATGAGGAATCGGGATTTTGATTTACTTATTGAAAACACCGTTGTACCTATGTATGACATCAATAAACGATTATTATAAAATTATTCTTCGTCAAATGTTATTAACAATAGTATGACACAATTAAACAAACATCTTGAAATCAGACAATGGGTTCATTTTACATCAGTTCTCAGGGTTTCTATATGACCCTTCATTAAGCTCAATGGGGGATAGGAATTCTTTAGGGCTACACTGCGAAGATTTGCGGTGATCACCATATCAGCGGAGTTACCAATTAGCGGAAGGTGCCGAGTCTGCTGTCCGCAGCCTTGCGAGGCGATGGTTCCATTTTCTGCTGGCCGTTGGAGACCCACGTCCATTCGGATGACGACTTGTAATACAAGACCCACCACAGACCGCACCGGCGTTAGTCAGCGCACATCTCTATACAGGCTGGCCACGCACCCACCACACAGCTCGCAATCCACTGTACTCTCCCCATCGCGCCACCCTACCCGGCCCAAGATCCATTCAGGGACACAAACGGACAGTTAACGTTACCTTTGTATGCACTGTGCACCTGTGCAAGTTACGGACCCCGCTTCTCCAAAAAAAAACTTACCATGTAGTATAGTAATATACTACAATTCTGACTGACTTGGTTTGACTCGGCTGGTGTGAAGGTCTGAAGTTTAGATTCACGTTGATTCTGATTGACTCAAGTTTGTTTAGTGTGAAGGACCCATACTGTCTGCACAGACATGAAATTTACGCGCTCCCCTGGAGGGAGACCGGAGAATATTTTAGACAATTTATACACGGCGAAAGCCTCGATTCTTTCAAGGTAGACGGTGCTGTTCCTACCTGTAAGTGCCCCTTGCCCCCGCGCGGCTCTTTAGTCTTGAAGGCGGACCTGCAGCCGCCTCCCTTTGGTGCAGGTGTAGGCGTCTCGTAGGAGTCGGGACCGGGCTCTATGTCTGCGTAGCGTCGAGCCATGCCCGTCTCGCGCTCCTGGGTGCTCGCGAATGGCGCCGCCATCTGTCCCGGTTCGGCGCCCAGTGGCACAGACACGGTGTACGTACCGGGACCTGCGAGGGTACAGGAATAATCAAAACAACCACAACCACCGACTAACTGAGTCAAAGTGTACATTAGGGGGCGTCCATTAACTACGTGAGGTGAAATAGGGAGGAGGCCGGTGAAATAACACATCATCTTCATGATTCCTTGAAGAACAGCAGAGCTAAAATATAATAGGTCTACAAATGACATTGATCCCAGAGTTAAGGATGGTCAAACCACCCTTGAAAACAAGAGAGCTCTTAAAAGTTACGAGGTCGTCATAAGGGGGGGGGGGGCAAATTTCCGGAAAAACACCTCACGTAATTAATGTATGACCCCATACGGAACAACTCCCCAGTCAGTAGTTTCTATTGTCTTAAATGTTTTTTCTGTGTTTTTCAGAGATTTCCGTTGTTTTCTTTGTTTTAAGGGTGTTTTAAGCTTTTTAGATTTTTCAATTTTTTCCGAACTATGCAGCGTAATTAGGTTTATAGAAGTCCTTCAGCGTTTTCAATGTCTATCATTGTTTTTAGAATTTTAGTGTTTTTTTGTTGTTTTTTTTGTTTTTTTTTTTTTTTTACCAATACAAAAAATTCACTCTCCACATTATAGTTTACAAAAGACAGCAGAAACGAAAGCCACGTCGGGCTACGTGAGGGAGAGGGGGGAGGTGTTTACAAGAGGCCAAAATGGAGCTACGTGTTTTATGGACGCTCCCTAAGACTTAGTTCATCACTTTGCCTCACAATTAAGCAGATTTCCTACAGAGAAAGCCAAAGTTGTTCCTTCTTCAGACAAAGTGATGTTGTTTGCGTTTTTACTGGGGGAAAGAAACAACGGGAAAATTGTGAGTGGTCCATATTTTCTATAAATACCAAAAACATAAAAGAGGCTGAAATCATCACGAAGTTATGTTAACTTTGTGAAGGAATCTTGGACAGCTATTAGGTAAAAGAGAAGTGGCAAGTTGTGAAAATGGTGCCGTTTCTCCAGAACAGTGCTTCTCTAGTTTCAGCGTCTACAATGCATTGTTTGATTTGGTATCGCAGCTCTCTTACCTGGTAATACTCCGATCTGGCTCCCTCGACCTGCATTTACCCCAAACCTCAAAATGTTTCCGTGCGACACCTATTTTAATTCAGATGCTGATTTCATATGAACTGTCACCTCAGTTTTTATCGCGTTTGAGAAATCCTTTAAGGTGAGTAGCTTGAAACATTAGAGCATCATTGGAGGAAAGAGTGTGTGGAGCTCAGAGGGAACTTCTTATGGAAAACAGAACATGATTTTTATTCCAAGTGATGTGCATCAGTAATAGGGCTATCAGTATTAGTAGCTTCGGAGCTTGCTTATACTGTACTATAGAATTGAATTTCATATACAGGGTGTTCCAAAAAGAATATACGTATTTCGAATGCATATATTTATTAAACTGTAAGACATACGAATATGAAACTTCACACACATATTTACGAACCCCTTAAGTTCAGATTACAGATGTTCAATACGTCCTCCATCAGCCACACGAACAATATCACATCGATACTCAAATTCCTCCCATACTCGGGCAAGCATGTCCTTCGTCACTGATGTTACGGCAGTACGGATCCGGTTCCTCAAGTCCTCAAGGTTCTGTGGGAGTGGTGGTACATAAACGTTGTCTTTAATGAAACCCCACAGGAAGAAGTCACAGGGTGTCAAATATGGTGACAGTGGAGCCCAGCTGATGCATGCTAAGTCGCCAGCTCCTTGACGACCAATCCAACGGTTCGGTAGAGTTTCATTCAGATATTCACGCACTTGGCGACTCCAGTGAGGGGGTGCCCCGTCTTGTTGAAAAATGAAGTTGTCTTCGTGCAGCCTCGGAGCCTTAGTAACATAGCGAGATACTGCTGAGCGTTAACCGTGTTTCCATCAAAGAAGAATGGGCCGTAAACAGATGATCGGGATATCGCACAAAACACATTGACTTTAGGCGAATCTCGTACATGTTCAATGACTGCATGTGGGTTCTGTAGACCCCAAATTCGAACATTGTGTTTGTTTACCTGACCACTAACATGGAAAGTCGCTTCATCACTGAAAACGATGCGTTGTGCGAAAGTGTTATCATTGTCAATAGCATCATTAATCTCGTTACAAAATGCCACACGTTTCCGTTTGTCATCAGGACGCAGAGCTTGTAACAACTGTAACTTGTACGGCTTCATAACCAACCGACGTCTCAAAACACGCCAAATTGTTGTTGTAGGTAGTTGTAACTCCCGACTGGCACGACGAGTTGATTTTGAAGGACTACGCTGGAAAGCAGTTTGAATTCGTGCAACATGTGCCTCAGAAACACGAGGGTGGCCAGGACTCTCTTCTTTACATACACATCCGGTATCTACAAACTGTCGATACCATCTACAAATGTTCAACCCATTCGGAGGATGAATTTGGTACCTCAACCTGAAACGTCTTTGCACTGTAATCACGGAATTTCACTTCGCAAACTCGATAACACAAAATGATTTCTGCTGTGGAGTAGCCATTTTAAACATAAGACGGTTACCAAGAATAACATAAGACGACTGACATCTAGCGGCTATTAAATAAACTAGACTATGTATTCGTTCGATAGTTTGGACAAAAGAATACTTTGTAATACGTATATTCTTTTTTAAACACCCTGTATTTGTAGTTTTTGGAAAGCTCAAAATGGATACGCTCATGTTTTATTAGATTGTAAATATCTTTTCCCATTTCGGAAATAGTTGATTTTGCCATTTTATAGACGACGTCGAATAATTAAGACCCACAATATATGCCATAAAATGTTCTATAGAACTTAACTTATTGTTAAATATCACTACAGTAACTTCTGGAAGCACCAGAATTGTACTCTTCCCTTCAGATCTCCCACAGGTCACCCCCTATCCTGCTATACAGAGCGGGCAAGCCTCCGACCTCCATGTTCTGTGATGTGGCCTGGGTGTCCACCACTTTGGCGCCTACTGGTGGTTTCACCGTCCCATAGACACTTTGCATAGATGCTCACTACAGCAGCACGCGAACAGCCAACCAGCCTGTCCGTTTTCGAGATTCTTGATCCCAGGCACCGCGCCTACAAAAACATTTTTCCGTAATTTAAGGGAATTTCGTGACCTGTGCGTATAAATCTGGTGTCAGATACCTCTGGGAGCCTACCAAGGACTTGTAAAATCCATGCCACGCCGAATCTCTGATGTATTGCGATCGAAAGGTGGATCGATATGCTAGAAAGTAGGTGGTCATATGTTTTGGCTGATCAGTTTATATGTTATAAAGTGAGAATAATAATTAAGTATTGTACTGAACACAAATCAGATACTATTCTCGTTACAGTTTTCTTACAGTAATATATAACTCTACTAAATGTTGTGAACAGCAATTGTAATCATATTTTCGTGAAACATGATAGCATCACCATTTATCTTGAAAGCCGATAACTGTAAATATTGAGTACAGTTGTTCACATATCTGGCGTAGTACCTGGTATTCCGGAGGCCCTTGTTGGAGGGAACCTGTTGGCCAGGGCGAGGAATGGCGCCTGGATGAGGGAGCCTGGCTTGGGTGCTGCCAGCTCTCTGTCCAAAGAATATTCGGCCGGGGAGGGACCTTCACGGATCTCTATTGAGCCCCTCTGCAAAAGACGAGTGTTCAGCGCTCAGAAACATGGATGGGAAAAGACTAAAGTTAATTTAATTAGGCACCAATTAAAATAATTTAATGAGTGTTAGAGTCTAAGATTTCAACTCAGTTAGTATGGATTAATAAGCTACCGACAGTTACCAGACAGCCTTTGACGAATTACGTAAATAATTAGCATTTCCACAACAATCGGGGTAACAGCTTGTTATTGACAAGAAAGGCCCACTCTCGACTTGGAACACACGCTAGTTTAATGCTAAACACTAGAGTGCACGCGCGGGCTTCATATGTAACCCAACGTGTTATACTGTCGTATATTTTTTAAACTTGGTGCGCTATAGATTAATAGTCAAGTGTATTCCTCAAGTACTATCCCCTGCCCCCACCAGTAGCGTGCCACGTCTCGCGGCGCACGGACGTCTGCATAAATTGCCCCCAAAGTTGATGGGCTACACCTGTAGCCCGCGCGAGCGTTAGAGGAAGTTAATTATTTAATATATAAGTGACAAAATTGAGGTAAATATGATATATTTTCTGTAGTAATACTATAAAAAGTAAAATCTACAACTGTTTTTTTTTTTTATGTGTTGATTGTGTTTATGGATTTTTCGTGTAACTTTATTACGTTCTGGTCATTTTTAATTGGCGGGTAATGTGAACGATGCCCAAATACAAAAATGGTTGCTGGAGGATGACAAAACGAAATATGGTATTTCTGATGTTGTCTACCCTCCACAATCATGCCAAAATTGATGATTCAACTGGTGATGATCGAAAACCTGATATCTACATCTACATCTACATCTACATCTATACTCTGCAATTCACAATTACTGTGGGTGGCAGAGGGTGCTAAGCACCAATCCTATTTTAGAGTATTCCAATCCCGAACAGAACGAGGAAAGAAAGAATACATAAATGTATTCTATAACACAAAAAACGGCGTCGATGTTTTTGATAAAATGTGTAAACAGTACGACGTTACCTGGAACAGTCGTCGATGGACTCTCATGCTGTTTTACAATTTTGTAAACATGGTGGGTATAAACGGTGTTGTAATATATAGATGAACTACCATGATATGAAAGTAATCCGTCGTCAATACCTCCAAGAAGTCGGATTCGATCTTGCAATACCTTCTATAGAGCGTCGTATATCCCAGCAAAATATACTGAAGGTATAAAACTGGGCAGACTACTTCTAGGACCGGCAGATCAACCCCCGCAACATAATATGCTTGTTCGGGAAGGAGTTGGTCGATGTTCTTTCTGCAGCAGGGCTCAGGAGCGCAGCACGCGCAAGCAATGCAGCAAATGTATGAGGCGCATTTGTAGCGAATATCAGGCAGTCGTCTGTCCTGAATGTATGGCAACACAATGATTTATTATCAATGACTTTGATAATTGGTTCAATTACTTAACTGGAAAACCGTTTTATAATAAATATTACGTTTCTAAATAAAAATAAGACTAAAAGATCTCAAACCTTCCAAAAATAGCTGATTTTTAAGAAGTTTATGTATATGTTACAAATTATAATTAAGAAACAAAATTTTGTTAATTTTATAAGTTATTATGATGAAAATAAAGATGTTTACTAATTATTTACTGTGTTTTATACATTTTTTGTCTGATTCCGAAAATTAATTAACCTATAAATGGGCTACGCCTGTAGCCCGCGCGTGCGCTCAAGGAGTATTTAAGGACGCGAGCACTCTATTGTTAATATGATGTGAAGTGTATTAGAGCCAGTTAAAATGTAGCACTAGTGATTAAATTATACTTTCAACGAACTCTTTCATAATACACAAATCAGTTTACAACTGTTAATACAATTATTCGTAACAAATAAATAATCAAAAAAATAATGTAATCATAATAATAGGCTAATAATATGATTTGAGGGTGGTGAGATTGTCATATGTTCTCATTTCTCCGTAATGAACTACGTACTTATATGAATGAATGTACCAGCTGACATTCTAATCTGATTCCGAAACACTGGAATTATGAGTTAAAGCTTCCAGTTTAAACAGTGCTGTTATTGGAGAAGGACATGGCATTGCTGCTGAAAAGAAGTCGGAAACAAAGCGAGGAGCTTCTGAAATCCCAGGGCTCCTTGCAAATTCACTGTTAATTAATATAAGTCGTATCTTCAAGTCATTTGAGTAATACTAAACTTTCAAGCATTACTTACGTCTACTAGTTAAACTTTACTGCAAAGATTTGTGTAATCTGTCGTATTTCGGGAGAGTTACCAAATAAAATACATTTAAATGGCAGATCTAGCTAGAGAATCCTAAAATCAGTCCTGAAAACCAAACTCTAATCAGTTTGAGAATCCATAAATGTGAAAAACTCCGTAAAAATTCATTCCTCAATACTTAATTAAGAAATAAACAAAAATTATTAAAAAAAGAATGATTATAGTCATACAGTCAAGGAGAGGTACCACAGGAAAAATTTAGTGAGCCAGTTTCGTGCACCCCAGAATGAAAGCTATACTGAAAAATTTTGAAACAAAATTTTTATGATACGATTATTCAATTAGTATGGATAGTCTTATATCTAGCTGTGCTATAACTGCTCATAAACGTAACTCAACAGTCCAGATCCTAACAGTCAGCCGTTATTCTATAAATGCGTTTTCAGATGCAACTGAATAAAAGGGGATGTTATCGGAAAATACCTTTAACAATATAGGGAAATAAAATAGTCATGTGCGCATCAACATGTGATTTTCCAGTTTCGGGGAATGGAAAATAAAAGGGTATCCCACGAGAGAGAAATCTAACACCTACCGAGAGGTGGGGTATATCAATTAAGTCATATGTAGATTTCAACGTGGAGAAATATATTTTAAAAAAATCGTGCTCACTTACCTTTCCAGTGCAGAGAAAGGCCCCGTGCTTTCCTGACGTTTTGGGTACTTCCGGCTTCAGCAGGTTATACTGGCCCACACCGGGAATTCCCTGACAACAGATGTAAGGTGGATGTTCTCTTTAGAAAGAGAAATTATAGCATTGCGTCTGACCAACATGACGGATTCATTTTTATCGTCATCCAGCCGACAAAACACTCTCTTTATCAAGAAGCAACGTCTTTCTACCATTTGAGGGAGTGTAAAAAGAAAAGTTTTTTGCATCACAGATAAAGGTAATAAAGTTAATTTCAGAATCGAAGCAGTTTTAAAGCTAAAATCGATTTGGTACCGTGTCATAAAGTTACGCCAAAATTCTAAAGCTGAACATTATAAACATTTACGGAAAAACAGGAAATAAGAATATGCATTTTGTTGCAAGTGACGTATAGGCGGAAAAATTTATTTAAGGCTCTAATTCAGTTTTAAAAGCTTCATAGCATCCGAGGTTGTCAGTTGAGTGATGCATTCAGTCACCCAACACCATGCGTAGATAACATAATTTCAAGCTAGCAGTAGAACTACCTTTATTTAAATAACAGAAATCTAACCACAGTAATCGATCGTCATTATATAATATCGAATTTCAAGTTCATAGACAAATTTGAAAAATGAAATTTTAATAACAAAAAATACTCGATTTCGAAAATAAAATAGTAACCAAGTAGAATTTAGGTTTAAAGATAGTTTAAAATAATCTGGTAAATAATATGGTAACAACAGACAAATAATGATAATTTAAATAATTAAAAAATAGAATTTATACATTGAAAGTATATACATATACGCGAGAGACGTATTTTAGGAGTAGTAACGAAATTTAAGAAACGTCAACTTTAATAATTAGTAATGGCTAAACGAGAAGAGATACGAGGAAACTTCTCACTATTAAAATTGTTAGAAAAAATTAAATTAACAAAAAGTCAAACTTACGGAACGATTTGTAAAAACTTCAGTGTCGTGAGAACAGGGATATTTTTAATTACGCAGGAGGAAGATGGATTACCGTGGAAATAGACCATTATTCCCTACATTCTCATGGAACTAAGCTATAAAAAAGCAGCCGAGAGCTGCCTCACCAAGCAGTCGTTAACCATATTCGTGAGTGACATGGTGGCGTTGTGATTTTTCCGCAATTACAAAATTTTTCACACCAGGCGTTGCAAGTGATAGAAAAATACTGCTACAAACAGGACTTGTAAATTTTTCACCCGGCAATAAATATCTTAACTTATCCAAGTGAACCTCTTAAATTCTTCGGGGAAGTGAACTTTTAACTTGTTTTCGTCTTCTGATTTAATATCCAGATACATGAAAATTTGGGGACTTCAGTGATATTAGTATGAGTGAAATCGTGTGGCTGCGAACTTTGTCCTGACGCAGTAACCTGCAACTTTCGTTAAGGATTCGAAGTCTGATTGATAAACTGTCATACTAAAATTTTTATTGCCTGCCGAATACCAGCTCTAGTTTCAAGGATTTGAAATAAAATTCAATGACTTTCAATTCTCACTTATTGTTTTTAAAACAAAGGATAGTGTTTTTCACCGAGGTCCCTTGCAGTGTATGGCATTTCATTTCGGCAGTTATCGATTTTCCGAAGGTTGCCGAACTATATAGGTAATATCCAGTTTCCAGTCACAACGCTTTCAATTATATTCTAGAGCTGTAAACGTAACGACAAATTCTGTACCCGTATCTATTCGTTACTAGACCGTTACTTTCGAATCGTTACTCGCTACTTTTTATACAATCGAACACTAGCATGAAGCATCGCATACGGGATACATCATTGGTACTTGGTAAAGTTTAAGTAAATTGTTTATTTAGAAAAATAAGTTTAGGTAAGTTTATAAACGTTTCTCGGGAAACAAACCGAGTAATATTGTTATAAATGCACAATATTTCGGCGACTTTATACTCCGTCGCCATCTTCAGGTGCAGTTGCAAGTCTGACTTCAAGGCAGACTTCAAGACTTGCAACTGCACCTGAAGATGGCGACGGAGTATAAAGTCGCCGAAATATTGTGCATTAATAACAATATTACTCGGTTTGTTTCCCGAGAAACGTTTATAAATAAACAACGCCGAGAAAAATTACATTCATTTAGGTAAGTTGTTCGTTTGGATAAAACTTTAAGTAATTAGCACATGGATTTTACGGAAAAGCTCTGAATGTACACTTGATTTACTGTAATGAATATTATTTACGAAAGAATAATCTAATTTCACAACAAACACCGGTTTGCATACCCAAAAAAAAAGACTTGACCTTTCACCTGACTGTGACATATATAGTGGCAATTACTAATGACGGTTATTTTTTAAAGTAGCCTACTCAAAACCCTGCATGAAGACATATGATATGATAATGGAACATGTATTTAACAAATATTGTAATCTCATCAAAGTATTTCGTTTTTAAATAGCAGGTTTCACCACTGTCTTCCTTTACTGTTTTCATTTATTTTTGTAAATTCTTCATAGTTTTGTGATTAGATTCGTGATTGTTGTTTCGTCGCGGATACAACAAACATTCAACATCAAAGCCAGTACCGCATTGATCACATAGATCCTGCGATAATTAAAATTCATTGGTTGCTATTTCACATTACTTCTGATACAATTGAGCACTAACATGAAGTATCGCATGAATGACTTCATTAGTACTTTGTGAAGTTCAAGTAAATTGTTCATTGAGTAAAGTAAATTTAGGTATATTGTTCGTACATTTGATTTACTGCAATGAATATTACATATTTCAGAATAATACCTAATATCACAATCGCAGCACACTTAAATCAACTAATTTCAAAACAAACATCTGCTCATTCATTAGCTGGGCGAACCATTCCGACTCCCGCATGACGTATGATTCGTCGTGTTCGTTCGTTTATCGAATCAAACTGACATCTATACGACAAATGCGAGTAACGAAACATGCAAGTAACGAAATGAATTTGTGAGTAACGATTCGGTTCTCCGAGTCAGGCGACGAACCCGTTATTCAGTAACGAATACATACGATATGCTAGAGTACTAATATATTCTAGTACTAGCTGATACCCGCGACTTCGTACGAGTGGTTTAAGAATTTCTTTGCCAGAATTGAATATAGAAAGTTGTTGGTAACGAAGGATTGGTCCCAAACAACACCGAATCGGCATAACATAACAGGAAAGCTATCACTATATCATTCTACTGTCTAACCTGTCTCTTGAAGAGAATCAATTTCCATCATATTTCTGTCACCATTCGATAAATTCTCAAAATTTCGTGACTACAACTGTTAATAATACCGGAAAAAAATGTCCTGTGCCCTTCCTACAGATTTTCTTGTCAAATTCCATCAATATCGATGTAGCCATTTAGTAGTCAAAACGTAACAAAAAGACAGATTTACTTCCGCATTTATAGTATTATTACTGCAGAACACACACACACACACACACACACTGACTGCGAAAACCCCCTGAGGGATCATTATACAGTAAATAAGTGTACACCTACAGCATTGCAAGACTACCTACGATTTGTCACGCATTAAACCCCTAAATTTATGATATCTACAGTTTAACATTCAATACGAATAACCGGCGATCCAGGCGTGACTCTTACGACCAAAAACAATTTTTAAAAATCTTTGCCTATACTGAGATTTGAACTGGAGGCCACAATCCAAACAGCAGTAAGCAAGCGCTTTAAGCACTGAGCTACCAGAACGCTATATAGAAAGACAGTACAGAGACCTACCTACACATTCTACGCGTCTGTCTATCATCGTTCAGTAATTTTTTGAAATTATAAGACAACATGTATTATTTATACAGAAAAATTTTCAACGAAATGTAGACAGTACTTTTCTCCTTGATTCAAAGGATAAGTGTGCAAACTTTCATCGAAATCGGATGAAAAATGTGGATTTTTATGAAGAACAAACAAACCAACCAACCAACAAACATACATACATACATACATCTTTATATATATAAATAAGGGGATTAACTTCGGATCGAATGTAATACCTATCAGTTAGCAATATCAAATCTAAATACTTCGATCAAGGAACATGCTGTGGCAATACGAATTGTGAGTTAAAAAAAGTTTTGCTACCTCCACAAGTGATTTTCGTTCTATGATCTCGGCCAAGCGAGGCTGGCGGCTGTTCTTCCTCTTCCAGTGGCGGATGGCCTCGTCTTGCAGCCAGGCGTAAGACGGTCCCGGTTCCTGTACGTCATAATCCCCGGGCCCCGGGCCGTCTCTGGGGAGAAACGTCACCCTCATCGAGGTGAGGTGCGAGAAGTGGCAGCCTTTGTAGCGCAGGGTAGTGAAGCAGGTCCCGGAGAGGTCGGACGGCGGAGCCTGGCAGTGACATGTGTGTCCGGTCTGAAACAGTCCAAACAATAACACTCGAGAGGCTTCTTCATTCAGCAGTATCAGCTCAAGTGAATATCGACCATTCTTAAAACTAATACACAGGAATACTTATAAATGACGAAAAATATATGGATTGCGTCCTCGCTTCTTTCAGTGAGTTCCTTATCATTTTTATCTTTCTTCCGCAGGGCCGCCGTAAGCGGGCGTGCAAGGTGTGCACCGCACGCGGGCGGCACATTGAGGGGGGCGGCAAAACGAATGATCGAAAGTCGCCGCCACGAAATTTGCGGGCGACATTTTTTTTAGCTCAACAGCTGCTTCGGGCGGCCGGCGACAATCGGGATGGCAACAATCGGGGCGGCAAATAATGTTCGAAAGGGCGGCAATCTCACAGTTTCCTAAATCCACCACTGCTGTAATTTGACAGGGGGCGGCATAATCGCTATTGCACGCGGGCGCTCAAACAGATAGCGACGGGCCTGTTCCTCCGTCGTCGTATATTACGTACCTAAAGCACACATTCTGTATCCCAAACACATAAAAATTAAAGATTTTGATAAAGTTATCTCACCCCTTCAAATAGAAAGGAAAACTTACAGATTTCCTTATTTGTATGTGGATGTAACCGACAACCGCACAAATAACGGTATTCTTTACAATTCGAGAAATGATACGAGTTTCTTACCAAATCATAGTGTGAAAATGATAAAGTCTGTCGTGACATATGGAGAGAAATTCAATTTTCTACTTACCGTTGCAGACGCAAGTGAACTCCCATTCCATTTTTCTAAAATCAGGGCATATTCCCATCCCCACCTCTCGGTCAGGAACAAGCTTCATGTTTATCATGAAATATTCACGAACTTGTAATGGTTGTTTTGTATCTGTCAGATAGTTGCTGAATTTTGCGAAGTTAACTTGCAACAAAGGTACAATTTAGCATAGAGAGTTGATCGATGAATGTGGTTACTACAAAGTCATCTTCGGCAGCTTCGATCCAGTCAACAATGATATATCCAAAGTAGCGTCGGATCACAATAGGCATTATTATCTTTCATTCTCCCAGCAGACTTCAATCAAGCAATATCGGTTAGCTTATCGATCGCTCCGTTTCTTGTGGCCTAACTTAGCGTCCTTCTCTTTCATCCAAGCTGCCATATCTCGCCAGTCATTCACTTATTCATTCAGTCAAACAATCAGTCAATCATTACGTGAACCAGTTATTTAGGTTCAAGACGCTAGCATTAGGAATATGCCTTGCAGGTCATGTACGTGCTCAGTTTCTGTTTTCATTAAACGGATTCTCTAGGTTAAGCAGTCTTGTCATTCACATAGGGCAGTTTAAACGAGCTAGTGTTAAACCAGTCCTTCACTATCCATGAATATCCGGAAAATATAGTGGTGTCAGAATTTTAGTAAATTATCATTATTATTAGTAGCCACAAGACATGGAACTCCTCACAGAAGAGAGGAGTCAGCGGAAGAGCGGAAGATCTTAGAAGAGGACTAAAGTCAATGTTAGTCACCCCACTGAAGATCCACCACTCACAGCGTCCAGAAATAGGAAAAGCAATCACTCGGGCTTTGACATACCTATCCAAAGTGTTTCTCCCTATCACTGGTATATTTAATACTAACTATTTATTTAATGTCATTTCCCTCCTAACACTAAGGTCTTCCAGTAATTTCGTGGCTTGACAGTGATGCACATCATTTAAAATAAAAGCTGTAGCCTAACATAGAGCTCTCTGAACTCCATAAACTTTCTCCATCGACTTTTTCATTGTTATTTTTTTATGACTTACATAAATGGTCGGCATCCAGTGACCAATTATACTGCATCGGTATGCATCGTTATTGCATCACTACTGAAGTCCATGATACCTTGTTAACCATTTGTCTTCGTGACCAACAATTTGACTTTTCTACATCTATCCAGTGATATTGTCTGCACAGGTCTTTCTGAGTACAGATAATCTGTAGTGTTAGTCCTCCACCGTTTAGTAATTTTTATTCTGAATAGACGGCATCCTCCTGTAATTTTGTCACCATATCCTCGTCCTTTATTGATATTTCTTTTTTGATCAAATATTTTCTTACAGAATGAACTTTTCTTCTTCATTTCAGATTAAATCCACACCATAACCACTGGCCACGCCTTTAAAAAAATTAATATTGATACCAGCGTGTGGTAATTCTGGCCAATATTCTAAAAAGAGCTACAGGATTATTTGACATTTTTGCAACGTAGCACTATTTCATTATACCGGTTATAATGTGGTTATTGTGTTGATTTTGGCGTCATAATAATTACTTTCTGTACGTGTTTATAAATCATTGTTTAGTTCATGATGAGAGAAGGTCACCGTTTTATTCAATGCTATTTTCTCACCACACTTTGACTATTAGGTTTAACTCTCACAAAAGTTGACATGTGACAATCCAGTAAACAAACGCGTCCTGCCTTCGTCGCGGATGATTCGTGATATTGGATACTTCGTCTTTAATTTTTTCCACTTTAGCAAAAGATCTCTTTCAAAGACAAGTAGTACGTCGGATCTTCTGTCATCAAATGTATCTGGCTCTAATGAACTACTTGTCGTCAGTCCTTAAAACCAGAATAAAAAAAAATAAAAATCAAGCTTAGGCCTACACTGTGTTATTAAACAGTTTGGGTGGGAGGGGATGTTCTCCTCCACCACAAAACTGGTACTGACCTGTTGAAATTTAGATTAACTGCTTCCTTAAAATGTCTCTTGACGTTTTGCTTTCTCCTTTTTCGGAAAAGTTGCCACAATTAAATTTAAAATGCTGAGATATGACACTGCAGCGTAGCTAGTAGATGCCACCGGCGCTGCGAAATCAATGATAATCTCTTGAAATGTTGGTTTAATCCTTTGTTGTAATATTTTCTTGCTATTTTAGCTTCACTCCGTTGTAAAACGTCGCATGAAATTAACAGATACAAAATATTTATCGGAAATGCAGTACAACAAGGCTTGCCATCTTAGAATCGATAAAAGCAGTCAGAGACAATCGATTGCTTCCGTTGTTAACAAATGTGCCGTTTCCAAGATGGATGCCGCAAAACGAATTTCCCGTAAATTTTTTAGTCTTGGTCCAGGCCGAATTTCAACCTAACCACGATCACTATGATAAAACGAAACAGTTTAGGTTCATATGATCCCTATACCGATAATTTTTGTGTCATTTTTTGCAGTGCTGCTAACATTTCGCGGTTGCGGTGCGTCCCACATTTCAGCATTTTTAATTTAATTCGTGGCGACTTTTCCGAAAAAAGAGAGTGCAAAACGTGAAGAGGACATTATAAGGAAGCAGTTAATCCAAATTTTAACAGGTCAGTACCAGTTTTGGGGTGGTGGAGAAGATCCCCTTCCAACCAAAAGTTTCTAATAACTGTGCGAGCTGATAAAAAATGTCTAACAGTTTACTATTCTTTCTAGAGAGAAGATACTGCATCGAAACAGATGACTTGCCATCTTGGTGTTAGCACAAAAATTACTACACTTGTTGCCAAAGCGTTACATACTCACCTTGGGGCACTCCATGCAGCAAACGGGGCAGATATTCGAGGGCAGCTTGCCTTGAAAAGCCTTCAGCTGTCCAGAAGCCGTTTTCTTGTAGCCGTAGAAGCCACGCTTGGGTGGTATTGACGGAGTACTGCCCATCAACGTAAGCGGAGGTGCGCCGCGCGCCAGCTGCAAGCACAGTGGGTGGCTGTAAAGATCTCACCGCAACGCTTACGTCATACAAATCTCTTATCTCTTGTACTGAACGCTGTTAAAACATGAGTACTTTTGTACATAATAAAACAAATTTTACCAATAGTATAAAGAAATAAGGCAACTTATTGTTAAGCTAATCCAGTGATACCTGGTTAGATGTACGTCCTAACAGGTATTTACGGAAATCCTCAACCTCCATTTCTTTATTGTTAACGCTGAAGGATATGCAGTGCGATGAACGAATTTCCGTGATGGCGCAATGGATTTCTCCCGGTATTTTGACTGAGGCCTCTCGTCTTTTTCAGAGGTCAATCAAACATCCAAGTCTACTACACTAGATATTAATGTTTTGTCCGGTTACTGTCGCCTTTATAGCAAAGACATAATCTATACCCTGCTAAACATTGATTACATGAGGTATGTTTTAGATCCCAGACTTATTTATTTAATTCAGTGCTTGATTTAAACCAAAGGCGCCATAATTATTAATATTATTTGGCTGTTTTAATATTTCGACAGCTTTCCTTCCTTCCTGTTAAACATGGCCTTTGGATCTGACCAAAATAATTGTATTTTCCCACAGCATTTTATGGTCCTCCTCAAACTGGTGTTCGCCAATAACTGATTTTGAACGATGCTCAACCAGGTGTGACCAATATATTCACTAATAAATCTTTTATAATATCTAGTAACATTACATGACTTATAAGTTATAAGATTACCAGGAGTTTCCAACCAGAGTTCTATAAAACGTAACACTGGCCTTCAATTTTTATCCCTCTTTTTAAACGTCCTTGCTGTTTAAGAAATTTTGGAGAAACCGGCCCACCTTCTGTCCAAATGTCACCGGAAACCCCTAAAAAACAAAAATAAGTAAGTTGTAGTCAGCAAGTGATAGAACAGTCTACATCACTCTGAGATCCAATACGTGATTCAGGATCGCCTACGCTACTCATTGAAGTGACCGATGCGAAACATACACAAAAAAAATGTTAGAATCGATCATCTTCGGGCCACGCTTCTTTATCCGACTAACTTTCCAATAATTTCCAAGAATGGAACAATGTAAAATCCTACAAGGAAAGTTAAAAAAAAAAGACAATAAAATGTTATATCGGATATAAAATCTCAAAAATAATTTTCAGAATTTCTTTACAGAATTAAAAAATTCACTTTCCTTCACCAGTGTCAATCTCTTTTATGTGCATGTACATCAGATGTCCAGATAACAGAATAAACGGACACGTCCCGTACCTTTCCCTTGCCAATGGGCGGTTTTGGTTTAGGCGCCATGTCATACGTGTTGGGCCCTGGTAAGTCATCCGGGTGGTAG
Source organism: Vandiemenella viatica (assembly GCA_031002005.1). Taxonomy (NCBI): domain Eukaryota; kingdom Metazoa; phylum Arthropoda; class Insecta; order Orthoptera; family Morabidae; genus Vandiemenella; species Vandiemenella viatica. Next base: position 49,858,032 of record CM061914.1, on the reverse strand, counting down.
TGAAATCGCTCATCAGTGTAAGACACCGATTCGCCGCCCTGTAAAAAAAGAAAATATCTTTAGAGAATGACTGCCACTGAATGAAAGCATTATAATAGGAGATATTCTAGATCAAGACCTGTATTTATATTGTATCAAGTCATATTGTTCTCTCTACTTCCCTCCTTGTCTCTCCCTCCTTTCACAAAAACACACACTTACACACAAACATAGAAATATAGAAAAACACCCACAGAAACAAAGAGAAACAAAGAAATATGAAAAGGCGCTAAATTGTCACGGAGTGGCATATTTTGAGTTGTCAGAAGATAACATGGTCAGTTGGAGTCCTTCACGGACACGTGCAACATTAACCGTTGGTGATTCAGTTGGCTTTAAGGTTAATTATTTCACAGCAGGACCTGAGAACCTAGATCCTCAACCCGCTGCCTTAGTATGTTCTATTAAGCCAATTTGAGGGTAACCAAGCGATTTACGTATGAACAACAGTCAACTAGTATTACGATTTCTCCACTCTAAGGATGCTGGCATAGCGCACTTCTTGCACTGTGTTCGCGGAGGTTACTTCAACTTGTCAAAGACACAACATGAAATTCTTGCAGAATTATTAGTTATTCGCTGTAGACTCTCTGTCGGCTAGGAAATGAACTCCAATTGGCTAAAAAATTTTAAGAATTATTCTTGACCAGATTTTCAGACAACGCTTCAAGTATCTATCTATGTAATTAGCAATTCGTGTAGCAGTTAATTTGATTTAATTAAAGTTAATCTAATCTTTCCTTCGTGCTTCAATTTTCTAATGCTAATTCCCTTTGATAACACTAAGCATCGTAAGTCTTCGATCGTAAAACCAGAAATTTTGATTTAAACCAACTCAGAAGTGAGTTGACCAAACCGTCCCTCAATTTATTTCCGCAATACTAGCCCCTCGGTAGCAGCAAATTATTGATATGTTTCGCCCCAGTGATCATTATTTCTTATCCGTTTTTTGTGAATATGCTGTACTGTTTGACAAAAATGAATGCACAAATCCTCAAAATGCTTTGGTTGTCTAGAAAGGTGTCGTTGGCGTGGGCATACGATTCCTTCTGGAGTAATATGGTGGATGAAAGTGTCTGTCTGTGTTTGTTTACAGCCTCATCGTGTTGGTAGACTCGTCAGCACTACGAGTATTTTCCCTATATAAATGGTAGTAGAAAAGAGACGAAGACGGGTGGAAGTGAACGAGAAGAACCGAATGCTCGGTCAGCCGTCGGGAAAAATATGAAGCTGCAAAATAACTAGGGACATCTGAATCGCAAAAAAAGGAAGGAGGGCGGATCGACTGGACTTAGTATGGGCAACTGCAAGCAGGCAGAGGTTCTTCACTAACTGGGAGCGAAATAGTCGCGACGAGAACATGAATGATGTTTACTCACTTTTGTTAATTTTTTGTAGATGTAAAGCGAACTTGATGACATCAGACAGTTGGTGTCTGATACTTGATACGAGAGCCAGTTCACTGCGCCACGCTATGATGGCCAATGCAGTAATCGTTAAAACTTCAAGATCGCATTTGTACCGAATGACTCATCTCAAATCCCAATGAAGCAATTCGCTGGCTAAGAGTTCATGCATGTGTCGATATTCGCTGAGTTACTGGAAATTTAAAAAATCTTCGTCTTGCTATGTTTTTTTTTTTTGTTTTGTTTGTTTGTTTGTTTGTTTTTTCATATGATGCGTTTCAAAACTCATTGTAATATTTTAAATTTTGTAATACTACCCAGAATATTCATACTGTAAATACGTTGCATTCTATGTGCCGTTTTACTTTTGATTTGATAAATAATCGTGCTGTCATAATTTTGTTTATTTAAAGTAAATCGCTTATGATGCTTGCAAGCTTTCATGAATAAACGGCTAGGAGTTAAATCATCATCATCATCAGACGTTTCTGCTTTTGCGGGTCATCCTGCACATCCTCTTCCAAGTCTGACGGCCATTCCAAGATTTTTCCTCCACCCCTTTTCTCTACACGACTCCTTTAGCCACTGCATCTTTCTTCACTTGGACCATCCATCTTGCCCGAGGTCTTCCAACTGGTCTTCCCTTCCCACTGTTCAGCAGTGCTACTTTCTGCATCCTCCCCTCCTCAATCCTCATAGCATGTCCCAACCACTGCAGTCGTATCCTTGTTAGCATTTCTTCTAATACTTCCACTTGTAGTATCTCCTGATGTTTTCACTTCTAATTTTGTCTTTCCTCGTTACATTCTCCGTACCTCTCAGAAACCACATCTCTGCCGCCTGCAATCTGCTAATGCCTTTGCCCACGTCCATGTTTCAGAACCATAAGTCAGTATGGGCTGGTAATATACTTTATAGAGCAGCATTTTAGCATCCTTCCCTCTGTTCCACCTCCAGATTACATCCTTTATCTCAGGGGTGGCCAACCCGCGGCCCGCGGGCCACATGCGGCCCGCCTTGAACATTTTTCTGGCCCGCGAGATTCATCACACTTTTACAAAATATTTTTTATATTTCATTTTTAGTGTCACATATTTCTTTACAATGTGCGTTTAGTATCATTCTTATTGTATTATCTATATTTACATGTAAGAATAATAGTAAACACAATAATAACTCATGTTTCAATTTTTTCGTTCCAAAAAAATGTCTCTAGTTGGGACATATAATTTCATATGCGGCCCGCGGGGTTATGATGCATTTCCAAAGTGGCCCGCAAGGTCATTTGGGTCGGCCACCCCTGCTTTATCTGATAATACAATTGGCCAATCTTCCTTACTCTCTGACTTATTTCTTCCTCCATCTTTCCGTTGTTATTTATCTTGCTTCCCAGATACACAAACGATTCTGCCCATTTCTTGCCGTCCAAGAACACATTCTTTCAAATGGCCAGTGTTTCTTGTTATCTTCATCTAGTTGTTTAAGAATTTCATAAAACCTTTTTCATTTCATACATTTTAATGGATTATTATTTTTTACCGATTCGACCACCAAGGACCACGAGAGGAGAAGGAGCGGAGAAACTGAGTTCCAACCAGAAGTCTAGTCGATACTTAATCTTTTGGAGGAAACTCTGAGTTACCATGTCTCTGTGAAACGTATAACTTTGTGAGTTATTAACGATAAGTGTGTTTTTGTTTGTGAAATGTTTGGTTTAAGAGGCGGAGATTGGAAATGGTCCCCGAATTCGCCTACAGGTATATGATATCTCAGTCAGGACGGTGGGTACGCGGAGTCCTGGGCCCATGCCCGGTCCCGTTGTATCTCCACGATCCAGTGTGCGGCGCCTCAGCGTACTAGCGGCCAGATTAATATTTCAGTAATTCAAATAAATAAAATCCAATCAAAACTGGAATGAGGATTTAACCCATTCCAAGTTTGAGGGTTTATCCATTCCAGAAAAACTATTTCGTGAGCGTCCTCGTGGTGACCTTTACTAAATTAAAAAATATATATACACCAATGGCGCCAAACTCTTGGCTCAATATGTCATTGAAACTAGATATTTCCATAAATTTGTTGGCCAAACAGCTATCTTCGCCACCAAGTTGTCTGCAAAAAATCCAACATATTTTTTTAACTAGTTGATGCCCATGACTTCGTGATTGTAAAGAATTTTGATTGACAGCTACCGACATGGAACCACTAGTGCACGATGGGAGACTCTCGAGGCTAATATCACACACAAACATCAGTGATCCGCCCAGGGTATGTATGGCTTCAAAGAGAAATACAGGGACACACATGTCTTTAGTCGAAATATGAAATTTCCCTTCCTCGACCAATTTCTACCACCATATCTCCCGCACCCTCATGACACCGACATCGACATGACACCACCATGGTGCACGGTTGGAGAGTTGAGATTAATACCACACACAATCACCAGGGGACTGCGCTGGGTAGTCTTGGCTGTGGAGTGAAATATGGGAACACACATGTCCATTTTTAATCCGGTCCACCACTATCAACCACCCTATCCATCTCATCCCCACAGCAACCGACATGTAATCACCATAGTGGACGATGGAAGACTCCAGGCTACTATCAAACACAAACGCCCGTGGTCTGGGCTTGGTAGTTCTGGCTGTAGTTTGAAATATAGGGACACAAACGTCTTTAGTAGAAATAGAAAAATTCCCTACGTCGACCACATTCATCCACTATATCTCCCACACTACCATAGCTACCACCATAGTGCACGATAGGAGACTCGAGGCTACTACCACACACAATCACCAGTGGTCTGCGCTATGTAGTTGAGGCAGCAAAGTGACAGATACGGACACACATGTCTTTGGTAGAAATACGAAAAGATCTTTGATCAATCACTTTCAACCACCATATCTCCCACACTCCCACAGTTATCGACATTCCGCCAACCTTGTGAAATCATAATGTCAATTCGTAGTTACCCGTAACAACAGGTGAAATCCCATTTAAATCGTTTGTCTGTTCTATTGTCAGATTTGTTAGGTGATTTGAGAGTGACGTTTAAGAACCCATTACAAAAATTCCGAAACATCTAATGAATATAGAAAAATGGGGAATAAATTATTGAGGTTACCTTGATGTGGACTCGTATCTCAACATCATATTGGCCAGGTCCCGGCCGCCGTTCTCTTTTCCTCAAAGGGAAGCGCTGTGTGGTGGAGAGGAAGGGCGCCAAGCTGTCTGCAAATAGAACAAAGATGTAGCTAGAACCACTTACCAGAGATAAGCTTAGATTATTAATCTCTTCGCTAGGTGGAGCTAGTGAATCTCTTCAACAACTTACATGAACCGATGACACTACAACTTCAGGTCAAAAGAGACGTTTAGTCGAGTGTAAGTCGTTTGCATTACTGCAATAAATTAATTATCAGTATTGATAGGACAGAATTAAGTTATTACCAGAATTACTAAAAATAAAATACACATAAGAACGGCCCCGAAACGCTGTACCTGATTCACGCGTAGGCCCAAAAAAATTTATGAACTTGACACACCCGGAAAGCCTTCATTATTTCAAAATGCACATAATCTTGCCAATCGCGTAAAAAGAAGATAGCGTGGTTTACCATAGCACCCACCAACTGTAGGTGAGGTGAATATCGATAGATTTTACTAACCTTTACTTAAGTCTACTTTACTTGTTAGTTGAATGTCGGTCACGTTACCATGAAATAATTGTCGTAAACACGTGTCCAAATAAAATAATAATTCCACCCATTTATTGATACTAGCATATTGAGGTTCAACTGAGATTACGTGAACAAATTCCTTTATTTGAAATTTATGTTATCGTGCAATGTAAATTTATAAACGCATTTACAATTAACAATTTGGGGTCTCAAAAACGCAGTATAAAACGATAGTTGCTCCGCTAAAATTAAGGAGAGACATTAGAAGCTTTCACGAACAAACTGCAGTTATAGTTTCTATCACTACAGTTTTATTCAAATTTCACCAGTTCACACTGGCCAGGATCATGGTCTAGTCAAAAAATAAAACACCTTTCTTGCAGTAAATAATAATAATTTCGTGTGGTCGTAGTGACCTGGTGACAGGGTTTCTATTGGCTCAGGATATCGTTGAACAGTGAAAAACTCGCTGTTGATATCACATCCATCATGCCACAAGACCTAAATAAACTTTCCTCAAGGATGCACCAACTGAATACACAAGTCTCATTGAATGTGTACTTTGCCCATCGTGTCTGCCTCATATTGAACAGACTTGCAACTGGTGAACCAATATCATCAGCCCTTCTCCTGAGCGGTTGATGTAGGATTCAAGGACATCCTTTAGGAAGTGGGAAGATTGTAACCACCAGTTGCTTCTCGATCGTCACCACACTTCTAGTTTCTTACTGAAGTTAGCGCCCATTCTGGAGTATCCGGGCAGCATAATGGTGGGGTTAAAAAGTTATAACTAAATTAGCAACAGATCATGAACAAATTACTTATTGGCTGTCACTGATATATCATTCCGCACAATGCATAGCAGGACTCCTAACGCTACTGTAAATATCGTCATCCAGCTGCATAAATAATATCAAAAATTTGCAACAGTTAAAATGTGGCCCCCTAGATGGAGCCTTATGTAATGTTTTGGACACGTGTGTGTGTGTGTGTGTGTGTGTGTGTGTGTCCGCTTTATTCGGGTAGCCCCGCTATTCTGTAGCTTTGCTAGTACTTTTATTCTGTTTGGGATTACGGTTTGTTTCTCTAACACTTTACTTAAACTTTCTAAAATTATGTATATTATTATTATCATTGTTATCTTTAAGGACAGCCCATTTACTAGAGAGCACTGAATCATTCGCATAATTGTTTAAATACATCGTTATTATCTTAAACTTCTTTTTTTTTTTACTTATGCATTTACGCCTCGTTGACGGCTAAGGTCATTAGAAGCGGATGGGACTGGGGACAAGGAACGGGAAGGAATTCGGCCATGGCCTTTTTGAAGGAAGCATCTCGGCATTCGCCTGGAGCGATTTGGGAAAACCATTGGAAACCCAAATCTGGGATTCGAACCCGCGTCCTCCCGAATGCGAGGCCAGAACGTTAACCGTTCACCCACCATGCTCGGTTATTATCTTAAAGGCTTCAATGCTTAAATCATTTACGGTTTGATCGGTCTTAACGCATTTTGTTGAGCCCACCTCTTAGGCCGATTTGTCATCCTTCTTCCTCGTTTTGGCTTGTAATTTAACAACAACTTTGGCGGTCTGGTGTCTTCTATGCGTATTGTACGTTCCATCAATGCTTCCTATATCTAATTACATGCTTATTTAGATTAAAAATGTCCAGTTCTCCCCTTATATGTTCACGTGTTATCTAATAAAATGTAGTGGCGCGGAATGTTGTCAGTATTTCTGTATCTATCTAAAGCTGGACTTTTTTGGTCATCTTAAATGGTTAATCTAAAATGTTGGGATGAGGTGTGGTACTCTGAAATTTCTGCTCCGGCTCGAAAAAATCGTAGACAGAAGACACATTTACTTTCTGCCTTAGATACGTAGACACAAACTCGTGATAATTCACAACACAAAACAAAATGTAAATTGAATTAGAATTTACATGTAAATAACATTAAAAAATATTTACATTAAAAATTTAAATCAAGTAATATTCACATTAACAAAAATATCAGTAAAGCTCCTATCTCCAGAAAACAAAGTTTATCAATATCTTTGTAATAAGTGGTGCTGCTATCTAGTGGTAATTCGACCAATCTATATCGACATCAGCGAAGCCTAACAGCTTGATTCTGAACTATTGCATACTCGTGACCTTGATTGTTCATAATTTTTCCATTTATGGGTTGAATTTCGAAAAATTCTTTTCTTTATTAATAATGTTACTTAATTTTCAAAATGATACCTCATTTTTCGTATTTGGTTAAACATGAAGACAGAAAGATTGCTCGTCACAATAAAACACCTTTTAGAAATAATATATACGATAAAAATATAAAGTCCGTTAGATAATCGATAAATATTGTCAGTGTCAACATCACCAGGAATTTGAGATATGTAAAAGTATGTAACTATTTCACAGAGATACAAGGAAATGCGTGCATTGACATATCACTTACTTCTCCAACGATAAGTATGTTGAAATTTTTTACTTGGGTTACTTAAGTGCTATAAAGGTGTTCGTTCTCCAAACCTTATTTCCTATAATATCCAAATGCACAGTCCATAGTTCTCCAAAAGCTGTAATACGTAGGATGAATGACTCACCGAAACATGGCTCGATGATTTCAGGATCATATGAGTTAGGAGCCACGCTGGGCTGCGTCTGAGTCCGCAGCGGCAGGAATCTGGGTGCCCGGTCGTACATGGTTTCTGTCGTCTCCGAACGCGCGAAGCGTGCTAAACAACGTCTTTGGTTCTCAGAGGTACTGCATAACACACACCCGCACGTGGTCTTTTGCGCTTATTCTTTGAAAATGTAAGACATTAAATGACACTTGAATGGACGTTGTGTGCTTGACAATAAATATCTATAAACAACATAATATTTAATTCAGATGAAATGCTTCTCATTATTTTGCTGTGAAAAAATACTTATCAACAGAAAAAATAACAGCAGCAGAGAGCCGCAAGGTATTCTTAAATATGACGTACTAGTGTATTTGGCTTCATTAGTGATTTAAGCTGCTTTCATGAGCACTTTGTTGGTGACGTTATGTGTCGCTATGTAAATTACTACCGCGTTACAAAACGCATAGTCTTCTTTCCATGTTAACACTGCATCAGATAGGAATGACTTGTTACTAGTTCTTGGCGAATATCAGAGTATAGCCATGACGGATTTTGAATTCTGTCACAGATCACAATACAGTTATAGTATTCTCGAGCCGCATTTGAAGTTTTGATTTTGAAGCTGTAATGTTACCAGAGGTTGCGGTTATGTAATAATGCACCCTGGACCAAAATAACCACTAACCTTTAGTGGCATATGTAGATTGTTATGGCAGTTCTATCATTACCGTGGCGCCAAAATCTGATGATGAATTCTTCTAGAACTCGACGAAATAAATCGAAAATAAAGAATAAAATTTTTTGATATCTCGCTTGGTTTTCGAGATATAGCATGGTACAAATCAGTCATAGGTTTAGTTCCTTCTGCTTTTGGTGTTTTTTCTTCTGGTCCAGGCCGTATTTCAACCTATCAACAATCACTAGGAAGAAAATAAAACACCTATAGTGCATTTCCACCGTGTGGATATGGTGGTTTGGCGAAAAAAAAATTTCTGGTCCAGGCCGGATCTCACCTTAAACCTCCTCATTTTTTGAGATACAATATCTCGAGAACTAAGCGAGATATCAAAAAACTTTATTCTTTATTTTTCATTTATCTCGTAGTGTTACATACGAATTCATCATCAAATTTGACTATAACGAAATTTTTCTTCTGGTCCAGGCCGTATTTAAATCTAACTACAATTTTGAGTTACGATATCTCGAGAACCAAGCGATATATCAAAAAATTTTATTCTTTATTTTCGATTTGTTTTGTCGAGTTCTATAAGAATCAGTCATCAAAGTTTGGCGCCACGGTAATGATAGAATCCCCATTGTTTATATTATTTTGATAAGAACCATGCCTCTGACGTCTTTACTGCATACGGATGGACGTAATTCTGAATCTATGCAGCCAAATTCTGCGGCAAAGCACAGTATACGAGTATAGTAGGATGTCAAAAATCCGATCAGTTATCGGAACATATTTTCTTTCATTTTTCTCAAAATATTCATATTTTACAGAAAAGTAGACATCGTTTCTATAAACATTACACTACTTCCTTGAACTTGTTATGTTCGGGAATTCCACTAACAAATAGCGGGTCAAGTTTACTTCGTGATGCAGTGACTGATTATTGCGCCCAGTTGCAGTTCTTACTCAAAGTATATGAAGAAATTAATTGTGATAGTATATGCTACGCGAACTAGGAATCCTGATGTAGATAACATTGTTATTACCTGAAATGTGGTTCGTGAAACATTTCATATGTATAGAAGTGTCTGCAGAGTTTGATTTTGAAGTGTCAATAAAAGTTGAGATTGTGGTTAGGTTGGAATGCAGCCTGCACCAGAATATTCTTGCTGTAGCATAAGGCACGAGAAGTTTAGTTATTATTAGTAATTAGTATTAGTAATCTCATGAGTACCATGTTAGTGACACGACGTGTATCGCGATGTAAACTTCTCCCCAAGAATATGTACAATCACTTTATCCGTATGCATGGTGTTTCTTATTGTATTATCGCTTCAATGTATATTTGGTATGCGCCTTTGTTATTGATTTAAAAGTTTTCAACGTGAATGTATTTAAAAGAAAACAAACAAAGCAGGCTACTTTAGCTGTCTGTAGCAATCCGCCTATCGACAAGTGTCAGTAAGTACTATTTTACTGTGTAGGTGATTTTAATTGCTCTATTGACTTCAAGATATCAGAGATGCAAGGAAGAGACACGTAAAACAACTGTTCTCAGATAGCCACCCGGAACCTCCACAGTTTTAATGTGAAACAGGTCCAAGAATTTTACTGATCGAAGTACAAACTGCAATAAAGGGAATGATAGATGATAAAACTCCAAGGCCCTGACGAGACAAATGCAGAATTTTTAAACTGCTTGATAGTACAAAGTGATTGACATCAGTTTTCAATGACATCTACAATTCTGGCATAATTTCTCAAATCAGAGTTTATTACAGAAAAAAACGGAGCTAAGTCATGTGGTGACTACAGAACGATCAGCCTTATGAGCCACACATTAAAACTCTTTCTGAAGGTTATTCATCGAAGGAAATATAAGCTCTGTGAAGAATATGTATCACCTACACAGTTCAGATTCAGAAATGCAGTGGGAACACGAGAAGCTCTATTTAGCATCCAGGTACTATTTCAGCGCTGCAGAGAGATAAATTGTGATGACTATGCTTGTTTCATAGATTATCAGACAGGGTAAAGCATCAGAAAATGATAGAAATTTTAAAAAATATTGGCTTTGATGATAAAGACCTCAGAATTATTGTTAACCTGAACTGGTACCAGTCTGCTCATGTGAGACTGAAGGGAGAAAATACGGATGAAGTAAATATTCTTCGTGGTGTAAGACAATATTGTATCCAGTTCCCGTTATTATTTAATATCTATTCAGAGTATATCTTTAGGGAGGCGTTGAGTGATGTGGGTATGGGAGTGCTGTTGAATGGAAACTGGATAAACAACATTCGCTACGCAGATGACACAGTCATTTTTACAGTCAGGAAAGCTTACAATATCTAATAGATAGAGTATCACAAAGCAGCAACAAATACGGACATGACATCTACATAAATAAGACAAAAGTAATGGTCATTGGCAAAAACAACAACTCCCAATGTCATATTATGATTAACCAGAAGATCATTGAATGTGTATCAAGGTATACGTATCCTGGCACCACAGTAAACAGCCAATGGGATCCATCTGATGAAATAAAGTCACGTATTGGTAAAGCCAGGGCTACTTTCAATAAAACGAATAACCTTCTTAAAAGTCGTAATTTATCAATTACCACGAAGATGAGACTCCAGCGCTGCTATGTGTACTCTGTCCTCCTGTATGGCGTTGAAACGTGGACATTAACAGAAACTATCAATAAAAGGTTAGAAGCTTTTGAAATGTAGTTATATCGAAGAATGTTGAGAATACCATGGACAGACCGCACCACAAATGCTGAAGTGCTACGCAAAATGAAAAAAGATATGGAAATACTGACCACCATAAAAACACGGAAGCTTCAATACCTTGGCCACATAAGGAGGAATAATAGCCGTTATGAACTCCTGCGATCTGTTCTCCAGGGGAAAATACCAGGAAAGAGAAGTGCTGGCAGAAGAAGAATTTCGTGGTTAAAATATTTGAGAACTTGGATCTCCAAGACAACTACGGAGTTAATCCGAGCATCAACCAGCAGAAACGAGACAGCCAAGATGGTTGCCGACATCCGGGGACCAGAAGAAGAAGATTGACTTCTTTTGTTATGTGTATGTAAAATTATAATGTACCTGTAGCAAATCTATTATTGTAGGCAAAATAACTTTTAATACATTATTGTACAATCGATAATCCAATTAGTTCGGATTATCGAAATTCTACTTTATTATTTCATTCTGCGATGCTACATTTTTTGTCTTTAATGAGCACCATATTGCCAGCGACATACTACAGCCTCATTTCTTCCCATTCCTTGCCACCAGTCCTTTCTCGTCTCTAATGACCTCCACGTTGACGACGTGTGAAGGCATAAAAAGATGTTGCATTCATTCAGGGATATTACAGGCAGCCATTATCGAATACTACCCTGCTGCAGAAATGCATCACTTCCTTGAACTACTAGAGTTATCTACAAACTAACTTAGTTCACAATCCGAAGGTTCGTTGGATCTTACCTAACAAGACATTCTACGTTATTATGTAAGACGTAGGAGAGCCAGTTCTTTCCCCCTGGAATCTAAGGATTAACATAGAATCCGAACCAGAACGATAAATCCCTCTCCAGCACCTTTATCATTTTAGTTACCGATTGTATTTTGCGGTAAACCAAAGACAAATCTGGTGGCCCTTATCTGCATTCCCTCAAACTCCTGTATTTGACACCCAAAATGTGAGTCCCATATTACAACATCGTATTCCAGCAGTGGTCTGACCAGAGTTTTGTACCCCAATTCCCTTACTTCTCTAGTGCATCTCCTCTTCACTCTTTCCAACAGGTGAAGTATTTTGAACCCTTTCCCTACCACCTGTCCAATGTGTCCAGCCCAGTTAAGTCTGCTATCAAATGTTATGCCGATGTTTCAATAATGAGCTCCTTCCCCACTTTATAATCATAATCAACCTTTAGCTTTTTATCTGTGTACCTAATAAGCTGGCTCTTCTTTGCATTTATCTTCGTCCCATGTTAACTCTTCCAGATAGTTATCCTATCTAGATCACTCTGCAGCTGTTTACAGTATTCTATTGTTCTGATTCTATTATATAATCTTGAGCATAGCTGCGTGTCAGCAACGGTAAAAATTTTTTATATATATATATTAGCATAAAGCCACGAAAACGCCACCAGTTGCTTAAATAACACTAGCTGACCCGGTGAACTCTGTTCCGCCTTAGAGGCAATAAATAAGAAGATTTTTTATTTTATTAAGTTCAATTTTTTATTAGGATATACAAATAAAAAAAAAAAGTATTTCAATGATTCTTTATTGTTCATATATTTTGGTGCATAGGTTGCACTCTTCAGTTAAGTACCTTGTGATACACGACATTTTTGTTTTATTATCAGGCGCAAGAACAAACAACGCAGATGATCTTCCGACCCGTGAACATGCCACATATAATTGACCATGGGAAAAACATGGATATTCCAGATTCAAACCACAAACTTCAAAGGATTGGCCTTGTGATTTGTTAATGGTCATGGTGAATGCAAGACGGATCGGAAATTGAAGTCTTTTAAACTCAAACGACATATGGGTTGGGATCATCGGGATCCTCGGAATGGGAACTTGCTCACCTTCGAATTTTCCTTTGAGTATCGTCGCGTAAATCACATTGTTCATCAATTTACTTACCACCAAACGCGTACCGTTGCACAGTTTTGGTTGGTTTATGTTTCGAAGCATGATTACTACGAAGCCAACCTTTAGGCGTAAATTGTGCGGTGGTAAGCCAGGCACATCCAAGGAGTTTAAAAATTCAATTGGATAGTTGGTGGCTTCATCTTCATTTGTTACACAGTCAATAGATTTGAATGAATGTATTGTTCCAATGATCTCATTCTGAATTATGTAGTGTAGGTCATCTACAGCTGTCATTTGCATTTTGTTATTCCAAGTCAGATGCGTTTTTGTTATACCACGTTTTATAGTGACTTATATTCTCTTTGACGTTTTATGTCACGTCACACGGGAACGCGGTCTAACGGGATAAAAAGTATCCTATGCCCGTCTCCTGGTTCTAAGCTACCTCCGTACCAATTTTCAGCCAAATCGGTACAACCGTTCTTGAGTTATAAATAGTGTAACTAACACGACTTTCTTTTATATATATATATATATATATATATATATATATATATATATATATATATATATATATATATATATATATATATATGTCATCTGAAAACAATCTAACTTCTGATAGTAAACCACTAACACAATCATTCATTACAATAATGAATAGCAATTTTCTCATTGCACTACGCTGTGGAACTCCTATGCTTTCTCCTACTTCTTTTGATACTGCATTTGCTAACCTTACTTTTCCATCGCCAATGCAAATAATTTCCCAGAAATTTTCTACCGACTTAATCGAGAGTAATCACGCGCATCTGGGTGACCGGAAATTGAATTGTTGTTTGTTTTTAGTCTTAAAGCAATGTTTTTCTTCAGGTTCCTTAGCTCGATAAACATGTATTATTTTTTCTTTGTTCCGCAGTGAGATGGTATACCGTATTATGCGACCGCCGTCCGGTTGGTGAAGGACATTCTAAGGTAGGCGGTTCTCTGTCTCTTCTGGTACCGGATGATACTCTTCGATCTGATCGCTGCGGTGTTTGGTGTTGTACCCGCCGCGGCGGTTGCCACCGCATGGCTTCTTGGAACCATTTTCATTAAAGTCTTCTGCAAGCGAGGTCGCAAACCGGCGACGGACAAGAAACCGAGGACAGAATGAGATGAGGTTGCTCAGCGACATGTTCCTGTCGTGTGTCTGGTTTGAGCACATCACTGACTTCAGTATAAAACGTGAAATGGTGAACTGGAAGTGTGGTGTGATGAATGGTCGGCAGTAATCCGAAGGGCATATTGTATAGAAAAGAAAAAGTGTTTGTTATTTTTTGCTAACTGAAATTTAAACACACAGAATTCATTACATAACTTCAAACCTTTCATTTTCTTTTTCGATTTCCCATAGAGTGAAAATGTGTCACAACAGTTGAATGTTCATCAAATTTGAGTGATATGTCATCGTGTATTATAACTATTACAGTATCTCCACTAAATTCCGAAGATACTTATAGGGAAAGTAGTACTCTGCAAATTGAAAAACAAATCATTTTCCTTCCATGTTTTATCCAGTTGATTGCCCCATTTGGTGAGGGATTTGTTTACCGAGCATGAGTGGTGAAAGATACTTTAACCATTCCGGATTGTGTACCTCTCCGAAATGTGTATTTAGTGAGAACGTCTTGGTGATTCGTCTGTCGGGAAGAAATGTTGAACTTATGGACCTCTTAGTGTCTTTCGGAAGAAACTTTTTGTATTTGTATGGGTCAATTTTTTCAACCCATTCATCTTCCATCCACACTAAATACACTAAACGCTTATATCACAGTCTTCTAGGACAAACAGTAACAGTTATGAACGCTTCCACACTGAAGAAGGAAACGATAAAAAAAACTATTATAAACAGTTTGCAGTCGATGTGTAAAACCATTATAGCAACGGCCTGATTCTAGGCAAGGAACAAATATTTTCATCCTCAGCCACGGAATTTCCTCACATTAAAATCAAGAAGAAGAATATGACAAAAGTGCTCATTTTGTCTACTTCAAATTGCAAATTTACTCAGTCCACAGACAGCACTTTCTCTCCAAGTTACAGATGACAGCAGAAAATTTACAACGTCACAGTGCTACTATTCTCAAAAAAAGTGAAATTAATTATTTATCGTATTATATTTAACAATATATACAAAAGGTAGAGTCAAATGTCTGAACTAAGAGAATACTGTACAATTATGAGCTAAACATTAAATTTATGTTTTTATGTAATTAAATTACTCCATTTTGTGTCCACATATCAAATTGCTTTTCACTAACATTTATTAAAGACATTTTTAAATATTTTAGCAGACTATCTTGTCTGTTTCAAATGAAGATAGTTGTAGTTAAAATCAAGGCTATCCTAATTTTGACTAAAAGCATTGATTAAACGCGCACACGTCAGAAATAAATCATTTTCAAAATCAACACCTCCATGTCTTTTATTGTTTCAGCTCTTTCAGATAATTATTGTTTTAAAAAAAATTTATATGGTATTGGCTTATCGTACTTAATCTACAGTTTATTCACTAATATTTAACAAATTTTAACTAAACTAGATTAAAATCTACGAAAAAGCCTTAGTTACAGAAAATCAAGTCACACCTATAAACGTTTTGTGAAAAACGAGCGTCCTAGGTGAAATGAAGCTCGCGTTCTCAATTGAACGTGAGTACGGTTGCCAGATACAGGATTATAATTTCCGGGACTTTTCTGGGGTTATAAAGGTTTTTTTAATGATACAAGATTATAATTTCCGGGAAATTTTTGGGGTTAAAAAGGTATTTTAGTGGTATGTTTACGGAGTGAAGAAATATTCAAATTAATTTTAAAAAGTTGTATTTTAGATAAAAACTATGCCACATAACATATATACAAATATATAGCACCTCTTTTAAGATTATTAATTCATCTTTCGTTGCAAATCACTACTTCATAGTTCAACAGTCTATATATATTGTCTCTGGTCGTCGGTAAAGTGGAGCGCTCCTCTACTTCTCACTATGAGCGTGGCATGGTCACCGTGGTATCTTAAGTTTGAGAAAAAAACTGGTATACGGGAATTCGGGGACAGTAATGCTTAATTCCTGGACACGGGTCCAGACACAAAATTCCGGAACATTCCCGGATTTCTCAGCTATCTGGCAACCCTGAGTACAACTCAAAAAGCAATCGCTAGAAAATATTTTTAAAATAAACAACATAGCCAATCGGAAGAGTTCCCTGCCACTATAAAATAAGAAAAAGGTAAAGTCAGTATCCAAGTATGCTGTACTAAAGAGAAATTTAAAGCTTTAAGTTCTGTTTTCTGTAGGCCTACAAGCCCTTGGTTCAAGTCAAAAATAGATTGATAAAACTGACAAACCTAGACGTAGCGTTAGAATAGGGTATGGTATAGCCTCAGTTATTGTCGAAACTATGAAATTTTTACTCAAAGTTTCATCTGACTAAGCATAATTCAAGATTAAATTAAAAAGAAAAAGAAATGAGAGACAATACCGCACTATTCAATTCATACACAAATATCATTTTTACTAAGCGATGTGAGTTTTCTAGAACATCTTTGCAGTCAACCACCAGAGATTGTCTTTAACCCAGTCCAGTAACAAGTAGAGATACCTCAACGGTTTTACCAAATCATGCCTACCACCTGTAAACGTCAGCTACAGTCGATCATACAGCGAAGAGGAAAAGCACAACAGTGGTAGGGATTGTCTCGGATAACTGTTCCACCCAATCTACGTCCTGTTGGAGAACATGAAAGGTAAAATACATTTACAACATTCATAATAGCAGCCATAGAATGACATTTTGATAATGTAGCACTGGTTCTCTCAAGGGGATTAGACGGAATAAGCCATAAAATGGCGGTAAATAAAGTAAAAACCATTTGGATGAAGGGAAAGGTAATGTTCTGAGTGGAGTAAATCTTAAAAAGTTGGAAGAATAGAGTAAGATTAGGAAATACAGTATTTAAGAATGTAGAAGTTAATACAGATAGTGGTGTTGGGATCGTTCCTGTTCATTATTCTAATTGACGATTTGGGTGCTGTGCAAAGTACGGCCAGTTGAAAAAACTGTTATTTCTCGATGAAAATGTGATTAATGCATTCCTTAGGCATTTCTATTTAAGAAAAAGTGTACGCGAAGCCTATAAAACAGGTAGCAAAGAAGTAATATAGTGAAAATCGTCGGGTTACGGGCGGTATTAGCCGATGTGTAGTAGCCATTTTTACCGCGAATGTGCTATTCCTCAAGCTGTACACATGTTGCTTTTCAAAGAGATGTATTGGTGGACGTTGTGGTTAGGTTGAAATGCAGCCTGGACCGGAATTACGACTAATATTCCGTAGTGTAGAGTGGATTTTGAACGACTAAGGAGGCCGCATTCTGACTGTAATGACGTCACACACGGAATGAGACTTCAATTATCGTAATATGGGCAGTTCTATCATTACCGTGGCGCCAAAATCTGATGATGAATTCTTGTAGAACTCGACGAAACAAATCTAAAATAAAGAATAAAATTTTTTGATATCTCGCTTGGTTTTCGAGATATAGCATGTTAAAAATCGGTCATAGGTATAGTTCCTTCTGCTTTTGGTGTTTTTTCTTCTGGTCCAGGCCGTATTTCAACCTAACAATAACCACTAGGAAGAAAATAAAACACCTATAGCGCATTTCCACCGTGTAGATGTGGTGGTTTTGGTGAAAAAAAATTTCTGGTCCAGGCCGGATCTCACCCTAACCTCCCCACTTTTGAGTTACAATATCTCGAGAACTAAGCGAGATATCAAAAAACTTTATTCTTTATTTTCCATTTGTATCATCGAGTTACATACGAATTCATCATCAAATTTGGCTATACCTAAAGTTTTCTTCTGGTCCAGGCCGTATTTCAGCCTTGTTATGTCAATTTTGAGATATGGTATCTCTAGAACTAAGCGAGATATCAAAAAACTTTATTCTTTACTTTCAATTTGTCTCGTCGAGTTCTATAAGAATAAATCATCAGATTGTGGCTCCACGGTAATGATAGAATCCCCGTAATATGGGTAACCGTGTTGTGTTTAGGTTGAATGGCAGCCTGGACCCAAATGACTACTAATATTCCGTGGCGCTTAGAGGATTTTGAGTGAAGAAGACGACGGCTACGCCAAATCCTGACTATAATTACGTCACAGGCGGCTCAAGATCTCTATTAACGCTAAGATAGTAACGTGCGTAAACGTATGTTTCGGCGCGGATTACACCTTTGTTATATATTTTACGGCTTTCAGGTATATTTTTCCTTAAAGAGTAAGCGCCAAGGAAGAAGCTAGTAGTATTTTCAACACCAATTAAGTTTTTTCTACTGGCCGTACTATGGCAAAAATTTTCTTCTGGTCCAGGCCGCTTTTCAACCTATCCACGTCAATGTTGAGATACGATATCACGAGAACTAAGCAAGATATCAAAAGATTTTATTCTTTACTTTCAATTCGTTTAGTCGAGTTACATCAGAATCCATGATCAAATTGGGGCGCCGCGGTTGTCATAGAATCCCCTGGAATTACGAAAATGAATCAGAAAAATAAAGTTTGTATTTGATTATAGTAAAGAAGGGATTTCTTTCTGAGGACTTAGTGTTATTATCTTTGCTTCTTTTCTATTCTTATAATGAAACTGTAACCATTTGAGATATTTTTTTAATAATCTACAAAGAAGAAATGAACTGCCCTTCTTTTTTTTTTAAAAAAAAAAAACAAAAAATCTGTTAGGGTTTAAATGAACGGGATTTACGCAAAAACTTGTAATGTCCAGCCTCCGCTGTTATTAATTTATCGTAGAAGACTGAAGGGGTGCGAATGGTCCAGCTGTAGCGAGCACTTCGGGGTGAGAGCCGTATAGTACGCACGTGTGTATGTGTGGGTGCGGAGTTCAGATACGTGGAGCCTGCGACTTATCACGGGATCTTTTTGGCGTGTTGGCTTCTTTATGTGCCTCCACGAGTGAACACACGCCATTTAGTGAACGGTGTTAACGTTTCTTCGTCATGAAGGAAATCTAAAGACTGCCAATTCCGACAGCCGGCTGCAGTTGCAATAAGTGATAATTTCATGTAATCATTTTTACCCAGAATACGCCCAAACTGAAGGAATTTCTTGCTCTCTCTAGCCGGGAACATTTTGTTTATTTGTCTAAGTGTTTGCTTACGTTCGCTTTCTTTGCTGGCTGAGTCAATTTTTGCTGTTATGTTCAATCAACATGTAATTTTCTCAGTTATATATTTCATAAATTGATCAATTTTTTTAATTCTGCATTCGAGTTCCTTTTTGTAATTAGAGGGTGCAAGGTAAATTTACACCTATCCATGCAAACTACAAATATCCAAAACACATTTTTAACAACTGAATCTTGCATCTCATGCAGAACGTGAATGTTTAAGGTCTTAAGACTACTGGTCTTATTTTGATGTACTCGTGGGTAAAATGAGTTAGGTTTCATTTTGATGTGTTTTTACTGATAAGCAAATATCTTCTGTTATGATTAAAATTATTTGAAAGTTATGAAAATCTTCCACCTAAGGCTTAGTAGACTTTTCGGGCTGAGAATTTTACTTCACTCTAAATTCTTCAAAACATTAGATAGATTAAGGATGGGATGCAAGAAATGAAAAACAAAAAATAGATTGTCTTGTTCATGTTATTGTAAGAACATGAGAATTGAAGTTACAGAGAGTTCGAATGGTTTAATGGTTAAGGTGCCTGAGTAGGGTTAAAGAGGTCTCCAGATCGCACCCTATTACTACCGCGAATTCTTACTGGCCCTAGAACAGTGCTTCAGCTCTAATAAAGTTTTGCTTCATTCGTGTCACGCGTTCTGTTACTCGCCCTGGTTTCATTTCCTCGTAAAACTGACCTTCGGTGTCTCCTGATCTATATGTGATACGAATCTAATGGGGAAAAATCATGTACACTGATGAATTAAAGCAAAAAAAAATTACCATTTTTTGACCTGGTCTCATGATTTTAGGCCTTCGATATATTTTTTCGAAGTTTGCTGTCTTCTCGTTTTCTAGATACATTACGCAATTACTGTCATATACATCCTTTGATGGTTTCAACCATTTTCAGGAAATCTAGAAGAGTTAACCACTACCAACCCCAAAAGTTTCAATCTTTTAATGGAGAACTAGTGTATTTCCTCCGCATTTAGGTACTGTTGCGTTGATTGGGGGTAGAGTGACTGGGCCACGTCCCATCCATAATCAAAAATCTTTCAATAAAACCTACTTGCCTGGACGTAGAGGAATAGATTATCAGGAGGCACCTTCTTCCTAAACTTTCTTTTCATCTTTTGAAGTTCCTGCACCTTAAGAAAAGAAGCCTTTCTCGTTTCCAAGTACTGTAGCAGAATGCAATCTACTATCGCTCTTGAAATACATGGAATTTCTCAACCTTACGATATGTTAACCTTTGTCTTTCATCATGTACCATGCTCCCATGTTCCTGAATGCCTCCATGGGGCGTCCTGCAAGGGATCATCTCCTACTTTGGCCTTAAACCGTTTAAATACGGATGGAAACATTTCTGCTGTGCTGTAGGCAGGAGTACCCTCTACTAAAGTTTTCAAGTCATGGCAGCTGTTTTGAAAAATTTGATTTACCTACATGGTTTATCCTTGCCTTCCGCAGTGATGTAAGTGTCTGCAAATCTTACTGTTTTTGTATGTATGACTGATATTTACGTTTATGTGTTCAGTGCAGCTGCGTTTTGAGTGAAATAATGAAATCTGATGCTTGTCCCGTCAAGCCTGCTCTTCCGAAATACACAAGGAGAAGACCATGTTTAACGTTCTCATCCAACGGACTTATAGCGGCTGGAAAAGCTCACTTTACCTTAATTACTTTGCCGGGCAAGAGCTTATAATGATTTATTTCACCGCCGGTGTTGGAACCAGCAAGCTCCATGGCAGGCAGCCAACACCACCACGGTGCCACATTGACCTGAGCCAGCATATCAGAGAGCTCTTTCAGTACTTGCAAGAAAATAAACGTTCGTTACAGTATTTTATGATTCAGGACAATATTCCACAAATCACTAAAGAAATACACAAGAATGTAAGCTACGTTTTATTTTTACAGGACACGTAATTATTGGACGCCTCTCTTATTTATGAACTAACAGTCAATTGTTCACATATTCGTAAAAAACAAGCAAACTGATGTTATAGGACTATATAAGCATTCACAAACATTATGAGTAATTGCTATAAATTCGTATCAACTGACCCTACGCATCTTTTTTTCTTTTTCGTTTGTAACTTGCTATTTTTTTATTTCCGCAGATGGCGAGTTGTAAAGCTAAATACGATAAGTCTTGCACCTGCAGTGCTGATGATCCGAGAATTGATCGGTGTGACTTCAAGGATCCTGGCATCGTAATTCGAAAGTTGTGGGAGATCCTGGATGATGAATTTGGGGCAAAAATGTTATGGAGGCATAGCTTTCTTCTGGATCTGTACTTACAACTTGCTGACGATGGATTTGTATCCTTCGGTTTATTAGGTAATATTAGAATTGAAAAAAAATAATAAATGAAAATTAATGTTTTTCCAATTACAAAGCTGATAATATTAATTTCCGTTTGAGCTTAACGTTATGGTTACCTTCTTTACCACTTTCTACCAAGTAAATTGCTACCAGGTGTTCCTATGTCTATATGCATCACCGAGAAAATATTAGTTATGCCACATTTTCGTTATTAACTGTAGAGGAAACCAGTATGAGCTGGTAAGAATAATGTTTAAGTCACTGAATACGTAAAAAAAAAAAAAAAAAAAAAAAAAAAAAAAAAAAAAAAAAAAAAAAAAAAAAAAAAAAAATTAGACGAAAAATAATCAGAATTCTGCCTTGGAAACCCTAATAAGGGGCAAACATTGATCTATGTTTTTTCTTTTTTTACGTAATGGGAAGAAAAAGTATCTTCCACCATTGTACCTGGAAGAAATAATTGGAAATAAGATAAACAGGATGACGAAATTATAACTTAGAATTAAAAAGCAGATGAGGCGTAGAGTAATTAGATATTTTACTGTATTTTAGAAAGTGTCTGAGAATAATTAGAAGCAGGGTCACTTGCTTGCGTATATAGTTCTAATGGTTTGAGGATTTGTGTGGATCAACCCTGACAAAAGCTTAAGAGTTGTATGAGTGCTTTATAGAATACAAAATGAAAAAAGTAGCATTTAAATATTTTATTACTACTTCCATATATATCACTGTAGGGTTGTTAAAATCTTCAATACCTGTCCGTAACCACAAATTGAATCTATCACTGAAGAGAAATGTTTGGTTTGAAAGATATTGGCAGCTTCTTAATAAAAATTTATTCCAAAAGAAATCTTTACATTTTATTGTTCACAGTAATAGTAATCATTTATTCGCTAATAAATCTAACTTTTAAATACAGATGTAATGTGAGAAGAACGTCTACAGGGGAATGGCAGTTAATGGGGGGGAAGAGTGAGCATATTAGTAACTCTAATTAAAAGTGTCTTTAGTACTTTCGATCCAGTGGACTAACGAGGTGTACCTGGGGATTTAACTAGATCACCATTACAGGTCTATCAATTCAAATGTTTAGTAACAGATAATTGAAGGAGAGTCCTAAGGAAGGCAGATTTCTTTCCGATAATTATGGCAGAAATAGTTTCGTCTCTGACACGTAGGGTACATGTCTTCTCCTTGAGTCAGAGTAACTGCCGCGCATGCTCAGAATGCGATCGTAGCGCTGCCGCGGATAGAAATAGAAACAGAACTTAATTTGTGGACGACCCTCGTATTACAGACAAAGACAACTTAAATGTACTGGAAATATAAAGAGAGGAATGAAGAACAAGGAAAAAATCAAATATCAAGATCGTGAGCATAAATTAACAATGTGTTAAGAAATGAAGGGTTCGGGAAGTATTCATTTCACTTCTAAGATTATCTCTGAATTCAAACGCTTATAGCGCTAGTATGTAATTCGGCGAGGATGATTAGATTTCTAGTGAATGATAATAAAACCGATGGTCTGCGTCAAAACCTAGATTAGCAATGGAAATTTCAACCTTAAAAGTTTAAATTAAAAAAAAAAAAAAAAAAAAAAAAAAAAAAAGGAGGTTTATAGTAGAGGGGCTGAAATTAAATAACTTTCGCGAGATAAATGTGACAGATAGTACCTTTGTGCTTGAGATAAGTAATAGGGGTGTCCACTTAGATAGTACATTGATGTTTTTATTCGATGTAAAACATCGGAACCCTGTAGCGATGTTTTTCGATGCATCGCTTAAAAACATCAATGTTTTCTCAACATCGAATACTTTTATGTTTTTCTTAGCTCAACAAATACAAACCAATATTATTTATCGGCAAATGTCGTTTCATTTATCTCTCACCTGTTCCTTTAAAGTCACCGAGGGAACATGTGGCAATAGTTTGATATTCACCATTTCCAGTTGAATGCAGATAGTTCATTGTCTTTCGTTTGGTCCGTGCGAACACAGAGTAACACTATACCAGCAGTCTAGTGCTGTAGCTGTAATGATGTGTTTAATTTTATGCTTTTTTTGTTTATGGCTTTATCCCTCGTCGACGTCGAGGTCATTAGATGCAGGAAATAACTGGGGACAAGGAACGGGAAAGAATTCGGCCTTCGCCTGGAGTAGTTTGGGGAAACAATGGAAAGCTCAAATCTGGATGCCCGGACGGGGATTCGAACCCTCCTTCTCCCGAATGCGAGGCCAGAGCATTACCTTTCACCCAACATTAAAAAAATAATTTTATGATACTGTGTGTTTGTTAAGTAGTGTTGTATGAGTGAGGTATAGCTTATTGAGTGAAACAGAAACTACAAATTAACAGAAATATTTTATTCGATACCAGACCATTACAATAAATAACCAGACATTAAATATTGAAGTCTAAATCTGCATAAAAATATTCATTTTTAGTATTATGTTGTTTAGGAAAACTTTGCAGAAACAAAATTTACTCAATCGTGTTCCTTTCATTCCGTTCCTTTGCTGACTGACTATTTGAGCAGCATTCGAAAATAAACGTTCGGGTGCAACAGAAGTCTAGACAATAGTCAATCAGATGTTGCCCCAACCCGGTTTATATCTAAATATTGAGAAGTATCACGTAACGCTTAGTTGTTTTAATTTAAATAATATCTTATTTCTTGTCACAGCAAACCCCGGCAAACAATAGGAGTGAACCTAAGACATTGATTTTATTCAGTCACTCATAGGGACAGGATAGCCAAAGAAAGAAAACTTCATCTTCACCGCTAATTGTTAATGACAGTTACTTTAAATTGAAATAATTTAATTTATTCTTTAGTAAATTTAGTAACCTTAACATTTATTTCTATTATTTTTGTCATTATTAGCCAGAGTTAATTTTTTTTTGATTCGATGTTTTTATTTTAAAAAATCATTGCATCGAATAGAATAATTCTTCGTCAAAACATCAAATCAATCCGATGTATCGTATGGTAAACATTGAACAGATACGATGCATCGATGTTTAATGAATATCCCTAATAAGTAAACGCCAACATGCAGCATGCTGCGGCTGTCACAACATATGCCCACTACAGAAACGTAAGATGTCTATAATCATGAAACTGCAAATGCCATACTCGAATACAAACTGCCTTCCTTTAGAGATATCAAGTGTATAGTGTACAGAAGATGAATACACCCAAACTCATAGTAGGCTGCTGTAGAGAAAAGCATTCAAAAAAATTTTTTGGTCTCGTGTAAAAAGAACAAGGAACAGTCGCGAGAGGGAAGATATACACAAACATTGAGGATGTAATATAGACTCGATAACAACAGAGGCTGTACCACGTAGTGAGACTGTATTAAAGATGTTTCCCAGATATAATGATTGATTGGATGCCCAGTAGTTAGAGATAATCTATACGACCTACCTTTACTTAGAATAAAGATCTGATAATGATGAATGCATTGTATGACTAAAGAAATATTTCTGATCAAATTCATTGGACGAAAACATGGATGAAATCTTGCTATATTTTGGGACTGGACGCTTAAAGTAGTCGCTTTGAGGAGAGGGAGTCTAATATTGGCAATTTTTTTTTTCAGAAGTGTTGCTTATGTGACTTCACATGTTGTTAAGATAGGAAGTGAATCAGGAATTTGCCACCGGTAAAAGGGTCTTAAGTAATAGCAATGTTAGTACGATAATTTAGGTAGTTGAATTTCTTTATCCTAACCGCAGACGTCTGTGTACTCTTTAACATTTGCTATGCGGTGGCGGACCTGAAGTATATCAGGTATGTTCTGCACCGCCTTCTGGAGCGTGTTCCAGATGTCCCCCAGTACCGGCAGCCACTGGAACGTCTTTTGGAGCTGGCCTGCAAAATGCCTCTTTTTACTGCGGAGGAGTCAGACGAGGAGGAGAATCTCAAGCAGATTGTGGATTACTTCACTTCTCTAGGTATTTCTCAAACTAAACATCAACGTGTTAAGTTAACTCAGAACTTATAAGTAATAGTCCGACATTCTGTATTCAAACACTATTTCTTTATTCAAAAATTAATTCTATAGTACAATTACTAGGATGAGTCAAATGAAAAACTCGAATATTTTTAAGTACTATGGGCTTTGCACAAATGGTATAAAGCTGTATCATCTTTTAGTGTAAGGCCTACAATAGAAATACATACAAATTGTATTCATTTCTTTAGGAGAAAGAGGGGAAAAAAAAGAAAGAATAAAAACCCTCTCGCATGTTGAGACATCCGTACAGTGATCTTTTACTAAGTTAAATTAAATTATTAAAAAAAAAATTATAGTGGTTACAGAAAATTTTCGAAATTTTTCAAAAAATGTATTTTTTGGTGATGTTTATTATAAATACATGAAATTTTCTAGCGAACACTACATATGATTTGTGTCAAAATCATATCAGATTTGTTAAGATCACACATCTGGTTATTCTGTGAAGACTGTAAAATCCAACAAGATTGCTATTGTTTTCATTCGAATTTTACGAGTTCCAAAAACCATCAAAGATGATAATTTGAAACATTCTGGGAGAGGGTTCAGGTAGCCGCCATGACTTCATTTTATCTGTGACCGGTATGGCGACTTCACGAGACCGTAAAAATATAGAGACATATTTCTCCAAGTGTTTTTTAACCTTAGATACATCTAGTATGGCACATATAGAAAAAGAATGAGTCAGCAACCGTGATTTCCTTAAGATTTATATCATTGTAATTGCTTTACACCTGTTAATTGGTGATACAGCTACTGTTCTGAAGGGAGGACGGGGTGAAATATAATTACCATAACTTAGCTCTAAACTTCAGCATTAGGGAACAAGAAAGTTTTCGTGTCCTGGAATACGTTTTCGGGGAGGGAGTGCAATAAATGAGAAAGTAAAAACTCACTAAAGGCATATGTAGGAAATTATGCGATGTGTTCTGAGGAGAGAAGGAAGAAACATATAGTCGAGTCAAATAAGGATTAAACCTCGGAATTAAAGATAACAAGCTGAAAATTTGCATAAACCTTTGTTTTGACATTTTATAAGTTCTCTCAAAAGTTTCATAGAATCTCGTGTACGCTAGTCAAGATATTCAAGGTGTTTTTTTTTTTTTTTTTTTTTACAAATATCACGCTTCCTTTACTTTAAATGTAATTTTGAGTTATTACAAAAGTTGTAGAGCATAAAATTCTATAAAAATTCATGGACAATATTTCATAGATTTAACCCCTCTTGAGATGGAGCGTGGAGAGTGGGGAGCGCTTAGCCGTATGGACGATAACGCTACTGTACAATACGTTAACTGTAAAATCCAATAGGAAATACGATTTATAATGTTAATTAATTATTAATAATATAATAATTATTAAAAACTGTAATTATTTACTAATTAATAAATTGTGTTTATGGACAATATATCATGTATTAGTTTAATATTAACTTAAATAATATTTAAATGAAATAGCTTAAATGCACTTTAATTATTTTTTTATTTCCCGACAGTTTATTATTACAATTCAAGTAAATATACAAGAATTTTATTGTTGTTACTAATTATGTCAAGTATGCAGCTCAATATACTTCATGTTCGTCGTCGTATTCCTCTTCTTGTCGCTAAACTTGAATTTCTAACTCATTATCATCATCATCGTCATCCATTAAATTTGGTTCTAAAACTTCAAGGATTTTGGGTACATATTTACTTTCTTCATCCAGATCATCTGGTTATAACGAAGCGTTGAGGCATGCTTGTCCATTACACTGGCCACAAACTGAGAATCATTGCAATTCTGCTTTTCTGCATCAGCAATTTTAACCACAACCTTCATTGCAATTACAACTTCATTTTGCAACCTCCACCCCCATTCCTGGGGTTCTAAATCATTCCCTAACCAAGTTTGGATCTGATAGTAGACACGATTGATGTGTTGTCGATCTGCTGCACTTGTAGGGAGAAGAGTAGATATCTGGATTGGTTTGTTGAATCAGGCTGATTTGATAAATTGTATATATCGAAAATCGTCTATGCTGTATTCTGATTTTGGAGCATTGCTAAAAAGACACATACTCCATTTTCAAAAAATGTTTCTATAGGACAGTTGTCTTGCTGAATAACTGAGCTGATTGATCCAAATCGGAATGTTTCTCCAATATTTCAATAATTGATAGTTTTCCTTTTTAAAAAGTGCATATGTTGTGTCACATCCACTAAAGTCGTCCAAAAATAATTTGTTTCCTAGAACAAGGATATTTGTCAAAGCTTTTAGTCGAATATATTTGTGTTTCCACATTACCCTTACCGATTTCTTTTTTTAAAAAGTTTTTCTGATGTGATTGAGTACGTCCTATTAAAAGAACTAGTATATCGATATATTCTCCTATGATGTAGACAGTGTAGATTCTGAAATGACTGTTTCGAACATCAGCATCATCTCTGGCTTGTTTTGTAGCGATGTTAACAGTTTTTTTTTCTTAATAAGCATTTCAATAAAGTTATTCATTACATCGGTTCGAAAATTTCATGGTTGATTGGCACATTCATTGTTTCATCCAAAAAAACTGTAAGACCTTGAAAGGCCTACAGTTCTTTTTGCTTTCAAACTTGAATCGTAATAGATTTACGGTAAACTGTTGGGAGACAAAAATATAATCAAAATGCATTTAAACTACTTCATTTAAATTTCTTATTAATATTATTAATAAAGGTATGATATTCATAAATAATATAATATCCATAAATACAATTTATTAATTAGTAAATAATTAAGTTTCAATAATTACTATATTATTAATAATTAATTAACATTATAAATCGTATACTACTGCATATTGGATTTTTCAGTTAACGTATTGTACAGTAGCGTTATTTTCGATACGGCTAAGCGCTCCCCACTCTCCACCCTCAAGAAGGGTTAAATCTATGAAATATTGTCCATGACGAAATTTGTAGAGAATTTTATGCTCTACAATTTTTTTAATAACTCAAAATAACAATTAAAGTAAAGAAGCAAGATATTTGTAAAAAAAAAAAAAAAAAAAAAAAAAAAAACGCTTTTCGTTACCTTTGACCTTGAATATCTTGACTAGGGTACCCGATAATCTATGAGACTTTTGAGCTAACTTACAAAATGTCAAAACAAAGGTTGTTTCCTCTGTATGTAAAATCTTGAACTTAATTTAACACTTGCCTTCTTAAGGCAGCATACAAGAAATGGTTGTAAACTAAAACCATAAGCAGTAATTTATTTTAATAATCGTTTTGTAGCAGGGCCGGCGCTAGGAATTTCGGGCACGGGGTAAAAAATAGGCGACCTTTTTTTCTCATCAGTAGCCTAGTTACGTTTTCAATAGCAATATAAAAACTTACGAAGCTTTTAATTTATTTAAAATAGGTCATCAAATTTGGATATGTGGGCTAGTTGTAAATCCAGTTAAGATTGTTGCTTCCTCCTGATAACTATTTCTGTTAGGTACTTAACTGATGATTATAGTTTCTACAAACTTCGGTGCAATCTGGCTATAGGGCTATTAATATTGTATTATGCCGTGTATTTACAGTAGCGCCAATTTTATCAGATTTTGTTATTGGTTTCAGGGCCGGCGTTAGAGGGGGGTAAGCGGGTCAAATGTACCCGGGCCCGTCCGGTTGATGGGGGCCCCGTTCTCCGGCTTTAGGGGTCCCCGCTCAATAAGTTGTCGCCCATTTGGCTTGAGGGAGGGCCCTAATTGATGAATTCGCCAAGGGCCCCCAATGGTTACCCGGGGCCCCAAAATCCTAGCGCCGGCCCTGATTGGTTTAGTTGTGTTTACGTATCTTAACATACATTTGGATATGTAAGACGTAGCAAAATGGTAATACAGAATTTTTGATTGTGCCGTTTTCTTGTGTATAAAACCAACTCCAGTACCGTACAAAAACTTCAAGTACGTATGCTCACATACCTCTACCATATTCTATGTTACTCCCTGCACTCACATATTCTGGTACTTTTTTATTTCACAAAAACAATAATTTAACTTTTTTGGGTTTAGCTACACCTTGTCGACATCTATGTCGTTAGAGGCGGGCAACGACTAGGGCAAGGAATAAGAGGGAATTCGGCCATGCCCTTATTCGCCTAGAGTGATTTGGGGAAACCATGGAAAACCCAAATCTGGATGGCCATAAAGGGATTCGAACCCACGCCCTCCTGAATGCGAGGTCAGAGAATTACCGCTCACCCACCACGTTCGGTTTATCAAATCAATAACAAATTGTATTTACCTAGAGATCATTACACTTTTTTCAGAATTATCTATCAAATGGTATTATATAAATCAAACAAAAAAAATGTGGCTCATGGAAAATCTTGAAAATTTCCACAGTGGTATTTTCACGATATATTTATTATCTGATTCATGAAAGTCTATGTCGAATGATTCATACGATTTGCTGTCGAAATAATTAGGTATCAAATTTATCGAAATCACTCCATTATTTATTTTTCGTAAACAGTAACTGCAGAAAATTCGCTACAGATTTACCTGTAAAAGTTTAGTAGGATAAATTTCACTGAAAATTTTGAAAGAATTTTCCGATCAATAGTTTCGGAAATAAAATGGTGGGATTTTTTTTATATATCTTTTCGTCAAAAGCTTTAATAAATCATGGAATAAATACGAAAATTCAAACTTTTAAGAATATGCTGGTTGCTACCCATGCATATTATACTTTCTTCAGCCTCCCAATAAACTCCAGTAATTGTTTTCTCTTCCCCCTCCCTGTTTTTTCCGAAATTTTGTGTTATAATCATGTTAAGATAAATAAGAATCATAGTAGAGCGCAATATTCAGAAGTTGTGAGGATGTGACAGTTGGGCGAATTAGGTTTCAGTTTTCACTCAGAATGTAACACTAAAAAAAATTAAAAAGTAGCAGAGGTGATCGGAAAGCTGAAGGTGGGATTTTAACCGTGCTGATGATACTTTCGTATTTTTATAATTTTTGGCGATAAAGATCGGAGAATGAGTTCAGAATTTGAGTGTTTTTATGGGCCATTCTGTGTTTAAGAGAAATCCCAAGGTGGAAAACTTCTGAAAAATACTTCAATAATGTAGACACGCATAAATGACATGGCTTATCGATACAGTAGCAACTACGGTAGCAAACAGGGGCGGATCCAGGGGGGGGGCTAGGGGGCTCAAGCTCCCCCCCCCAAAAAGTATCTAGGTCCACCCCGACACTGTAATTTTGGAGATCATTTTTTTAGCTCTACGGATATGCACTGAACCAAATTTCATTCAAGCCCCCTCCCCCGCAAACCAAAGTCCGCTCAAGCCCCCCCCCAAACCAAAATCCAGGATCCGCCCCTGGTAGCAAAGCTGTAAAAGTTATTATGCAATTAGATGAAAAGTGAGAAAGCCATATTTATATAGAAATAAATTACGGATGCGGTCAAAGAATTTACGCTTATATGAAAGTTGTATTGAGATTACTGTAATATATCTGAGAAGCTGCGAAATAAAAACGATAAGAATAGAATATCTAGTATATTTTTAATTATAATTGGAGCACTAACATCAAAAGTTATCTAAGTCTAAACAATAACACAGAATGCTCTTATCTTGACAGGAGACAATTGAAGGAGGTGTAAAAAGGTAAAACTAATTTAATTTAGAACTTTTTTGTGACACGGTCAAAGATGATAAACGATCAGTAGTTAGGTACGGAAGTAATGATGTCGTCATACATTCCAAGGATAAGGTTATAACTTTTTATGCCATTGTCCGACAGGTGTGATGATGGTTCGGGCACCGAACGACCTCCAACGCAGCAGATTGCTACTGGTAGTACACCGATTGATTACTCAACACGACCCCACAGACCATCAAAGGGCTCCCTATGCTTTCCGTATCCAAGCTCTCACCCAGTCCAAACTGCCTCGCACAGTGGCACGATTGCTGAAAATCGCTACCGTGGGATCACAAGAGGTGTACAAGGCGCTTCTACATATAAGCCAGCAGCTCGTCACTCAATCTCTGGACATAGGTGCTTATCATTGCATCCACAATAGCATTTATGCTTTTTAATAGTCATATATCAGAGTTCCATTGCAAGTAAGTATGGTGACCAGTAAGCCTACTAACATTAGTTAAGTTTCTCTTTGTATAGAGCAAGCAACTAAGCACTTCAAAATGAGGAGAAAGCCTTCAAGAAAAATGTTTAACATCACCCAAAAAATTAATAATGTAGGTAATATTATATATTTTTCTTAAAATGTATAATAATTCATAAATTGCGATGGAAAACATGCTCCGGTGGCAATCTCCCTGCCCACCCATCCTTCTTCCTTCCTCCTCAGGCCCACTCTTGCCCTCAACCAAGTTTTACTTGAAATTCTTTAAATGTTTTCTTTTCGGTAAATTATTCATCACTACTCTTTGCAATTTATTCCAATCACTTACACTCTTTCCTGTAAAATAAAATTTTCCCACATCCTTATGCCTGAAATCAAGTGCCAGTTTGTAGTCATGGTAATCTTTACCCTTCCAAGCACCTCTCTTAATTTTCCCGCCAATATCTTTCCATGCTTCATCACCAATATAGGCCTTGTACATTCCCATGATTCTCTTCACCCTCTTTCTATCCTCCAATGAATCCCGCTCCAGCTCCTTTATCATATTAGTTACCAATTGTGTTTTCTAGTAATTTCCAAAGACAAATCTGGCAGCCCTTCTCTGCACTCTGTCCAACTCCTTTATCTGATATCCAATGTGTGGGTTCCATACTACACCACCATATTCCAGCAGTGGTCTGACCAGAGTTTTGTACCCCAATTTCCCTACTTCTCTAGTGAATCCCTTCATCACCCCATTCATCAGTTGAAGGATTTTGAACCCTTTCTCTACTACCTGTCTATTGTGTCCTGTCCAGTTAAGTCTGCTATCAAATGTAATGCCAAGGTATTTACATTTCAAGTATTCAATAAGAAGCTTCTGCCCCACTTATCTTTTATCTGTGTCCTAATAAGCTGACTCTTCATTGCATTTATCTTCATCCCATGTTGACTCACCCAGCTAGTTATCCTATCTAGATCACCCTGCAGCTGTTTACAGTTTTCTATTGTTTTTATCCTTTTATATAACATTATGTCATCTGCAAACAATTTAACTTCTGACAGAAAACCATTTACTATACCTCGTATACTCAGGCTTGATCTACTATATCGTTTTTTTTTTTAAAAAAATGGTAACACATCTTTGTACATAATTTTGTTGACCTTGATGATAAAGTTCTTTGGAAATTTTTCCAAATTGGTGTGATAGCTAGATTTACAGAATATCAGGATTTGTTTGCAAAAGTGAACAATCATCTAATTTTTGACGTGTTGTGTTACCTAGATTTGCCAATGGCACAACCATACCTGGCCCAAGTTGCGAGTTTTTCACTACTGTGTATTATACTGTGAAGGTAGAATGATATCATGGAGATGAATGTTCAAAGAAGTTGGATTGGAAAAGCTAGACTGGACAAGTTGTGAGGTGAGCATGTGAGGAATGCAGTAAAGAAGGAATGCACGACAAATAGAGTAAGAAGATTAAAATTCCATTCCTACTGAAACTAATCAGGATAAGTGAGAGAAGAAATAGATTGACAAAAATTATTCATTAGTTTTTATATTGATGACATCTGGGGATTAGTCAATCAGTGAATGGGGATTATCACACACTAGCTTCTAGCCCGTCAAAAATGATGGTTTGAACGCCATATTCTGGCAGTTCATTTTATTATAATTATTTTGCAGTTGGTTAATTATACGGGATTGTTATTAGATAATGCTAGTGGCCTTGATTTGATAATGTTCTACACATAGCAATACAGTAGTAACTTCTACTGAATTAATGAGGGCGGATGTATAGAACCAATAAAATGAAAAATAGGAATCCAGAAACTTTTGCTATCCATGTAATATCAGTTTTATTCCTAGTCCAGGCACACTTCAGCACGATAGGTACGAACTACGTTCACCCGCATTTATTAATACCTTCAGTAACTTGGCGCATATGAAAGCAGTTTAATTGGTTTGTAAAACTCATTTCAGAGTGAATTACGCTGTAATCAAATGTGTCGGTGGGCTTTCTGGTCAACTTAACCACAACCCTCCATTAATATTGCTTTCGAAAATCATAACTTCTACTACTCTCAAATGCTGTAGTCAATCGCAAGACATATTGTTTTTAAGCAGTGATTCCGTTGTAATACAGCCTGTAGACTACCATTATTTTCAAGCAGAAATTAGGTTGTAATACATCCTGGACGGGCATAATACAGTTAAATGTACTACGGAAAATATTTCTAGAGGATTCTTGCATTTTACCACAGCAATTCCTGGCAGAATCGCGATCTCCAGTAATACCGATTTATTTACATTATTTTACTTTAAATGACGGGAAGTATAATATCAAAAACGGATAACTGCCATTTATCTGAATGATATATTTCGTGATTCGTACATTTCGTGTAAACTCCTCTGAGTTTTTAATAAACTTCATCGTTTCTTATCTCCAAAAAAAAAAAAAATCGTAGGTTGTGTTTTAACCTAGTACTCATTATTGATACAGGTAATATAACGTACACATACAATATCCTTCTCCTTACATGAATTTTTGCATCTGGTTGTCGTAGATAAATAAAAAGCAATATGTAAATTTAAACGAACGTACTAATTGTAACTTTGTGACACATAATTGCCTCGCATTAATTTTTTTCCCTGCTCTCCGTATTTCTAATATCTCTGCTCACTGCTATTTTGCGGCAATAATATCGTTGTTGTATTCCGAGTGTCATATCGCTTATACTGTAAATAGTCATATCCTTGACTGTTTAAATCTAATCAAAAGTTTATATTAAATCTCATTTAATAGTTAACACATGTATCAAAAACTAATGGTATCATATATAATGGTAGTAAGAATTTATTCTGGAAAAGCTTATAAGGAGAAACGAATTAGTCATTTTTAATGATATCTTTTGTTATATGAATACGTTACTCTGGTTAGATTATCAGAGTATTTGGTTAGGATTTTGCATAAATAAATTGCATTTTACTTAAGATCACGTAGACTATAATTTCGAAAACGGATAACTGTTATTTATTTGACCAATACATCATTCTCCGAGTTTTAAATACACTTCACAGTTTCTTACCGTCTGCCGAAAAAATCTTAGGTTATGGTTTAACCTAGGGCTTATAACTGACACAGATAAAATAGCGTAAATATTGAATCCCTTCTCCTTACATGAATTTTGGCGTATAACTGATACAAATAATATAACATAAACATCGAACACCATTCTCCTTACACGAGTTTCTGCATCTAACTGTAGTAAATAAACAAAATGCAACATGAAGGAAGGAATGCAATATGGTGGCTGTTGATTGGCGAGTGACGGCTGTCACGTGACCGTTCTGTAGCCAATACGTGTAGCAGCTATAGACGACGCATGCAGACGCCACGTTAGCGTTTTATATAATAGGATGGAGCTAATAACACCTGGGCATTAGTTACACCTAGGTATCAGGATACCTCACCAGTTATTAATCTCTTGCTACTGCATGGTGACTTCAAAGTTTTAGAACAAAGTCAAATTGGGTTAGCAGTGAATTGAAAGTCTGTCGAACAGGCGCTAGGGAGAGAGCCGCTTTGAAAATAAATGTAATATTTATCACCAGAGGCGGCCTTTGGGGGTGGTGAACAGGGCAATCGCCCAGGGCCTCATACTTCAAGGGGCCTCGTGCAGCTACTCGAGTTGATCAAAGTTTATGTTAAAAATATTTATTTTATCTTAAGCTGTTAGTGTAACAATAAAGTAAAGTTGTTTAATTGATGATAAAGTATATATTAATTACTAACTAATCAAAATTTCTCAATTAGATTTATTGACTGTCACATTTGTATAATAGCAGGAGAAACATCTGATATTGATGGACAAGAACTGTGTGAAGAAAATGACGGCGGTATCACAGTGTTGACATAAATAATAGAAAAAAACATTAACTGAATTACTGAAGTGTAACCCACTATCAAAGTAGTCTTGAGAATTATTGCCACCACACGTAATACAGTTGCATCCGCAGAAAGAAGTTTTTCATGGTTCAAAAATATTAAAACATATTTGAGGAATTCGATGGCACAAGATTAATTTTCAGCTCTTTTTATTCTTTGAATTGAAAATGAAATAGCTCATTCATTAGATTCTTGTGTTTTTATTAAATAATTTAGTCTCAGGAAAAGGTGCGAACATCATTTATAAATCTCTGCGTGTATCTTCTCAGGCTTTAATGTACTTCAGTTTAATCTTAATGATT